>CAJGYO010000005.1:86795044-87519142 GCA_904845875.1 Miscanthus lutarioriparius | reverse complement strand
AAACACCAAACTGGATGGTAAAAGCCTCCTACATCTAACTGAATGGTCAAACTGCAGATTATCTGATAGCTAAACAGATGTAACAATCAATCCATGTAACGGTTCTTCATCTCTTCAATGACATTTTGGGTCCTTAAATTTCTTAATCATTTTTAAAGTCTTTGCATATACAAGGAAATGAGGTGGAATTAATTTTGTCGAATCAATGCATTTGAATATGAACACTGAAGTAGTGAACATACTTGTTTTCAGCAGGGAAGTCTTCGCGAAATAAGAAATTGTATCTTTTGTGCATTGCTAACGAAATCAATAAGGGTCAAAATTCATCACGCTTATAGCTAGTTGCTGCCTTAGGTTGCCCAATTTTGTTCAGCACGTAGGTAACCATCGCAAAGCAAGCTCCTGCGTGCTCCGTTGGAGATTCTCATATATTAGTTCTAACAAGAACTGGCTTGCAGAATCAGTAAGAATAAAAATTCATGGTTACATCTAATTCCTATAACAGTCTGAACTCAGTGTACGCGAAGATTAGGAGTAAATGAAATTCTTTAGCAACCATCAGGCATTCAGGCTGCAACTGCTATTTCTAAACACAACGCCTAGGACCCTGAGGATGGATGGACGGATGTATATGCGTCTTACCTTGGTCTGAGCACGGCGGATTCAGTCGGCGGCGGCGAGCTTTAGTTTTGCCGAAGGCGTCGGGTGACCTCGAGGTGAAGGTCGCCTAGATCATAGGAGAACGTCAGCGTCGTGCACACTCCCGGATCCACGGCGAGCTAGAGGTTCTTGTGTCCGCCGGCCCCTGGCGAAGTGGCGAGTGGCGACTGCCTGCCGGCTGCAGGCGTCTGGACGTCTGGTCGCCGTTCCCTGGCTGCCGGCCCCTGGCGGCCGGCTTCCGTTCCTGGCGGATGGATGGATCGGCAGGGAGACCAAGACTAAGAGAGGAGTAGGTCTGCAGGTGCCAATGGATGGATTGCGAATTTGCAACGCAGGAAGGATGAGAAGGGAAGGAGGGGCGAATAGGTGCGTGATCTGCTTTCGTGATTGAGGGATGTTTCCATTTTTTAGGTGCGTGATCTGCGTTGGGTTTTTTTGCGTGATTTTGAGCGATTTATTTAAAGGGAGAAAACCAGAACGGGTCTTGAGGGGAGCGAGATCCTCCGCTCGCTACTTGGACGCTCTTGCTGCCTCTCCCGCTCTAGCCCAATAAAGGTGCGACGCGGCCCAATCCAACCCAAGCGACGAGAAACAAAGAACGAGGAGGCTCTCCGCTCTCAACAGTAGGTAGACACGTTTGATTTTTGAGCCTCCCGGTGGCATTTGTAACTATATTTGGTTGAACGAGTAAAGACAGTGCTCCACTAAAAAAAAAAACCGTCGCGGTTCGCCGGTTCCTTCGGCGCCGTCGGCGCCTCGGCTGCTCGTCGAATCTCCGCTCGCCGCTGGTACTTCGCCGTCTCCCTCGGCACCGGAGCGAGCGAGCAGATGCCAAAGCAAGCGCTCTCTGCCTCCGTCCTCGTCATCCCTCATCCCTGCGTCTTTCCCAGCGCGGTATTGCTACTGCCCCATCGTCAAAGATTGAGCTCTACGCCGAGGACAACGGCTTCATGGCTTTCGGCATGACCAGAGTGGGAGGGAAACCCTTCCTGCCAAGCCCACAACACCACAGGACGATGGCCACTGCACACAACCTTGTGGAGCAGGGAAGAGGGGGGCTGCGTGAGAAGCATAGCTTCAGAGTAGTGTTCAGTTGTTATAAATTGATGTGTGGATTGAGGCTGTGGCTCCATTGAGTATAATGATTGAATATCTATCAATTTCTGAGTTTGATTGTTGCATCAATTCAAGACTTCAGTGTTTATGATTATTGTGTCAATTTGTGAGCTCTCAATGGCAAAAGGGATACTTCAAGTACATACTAAAAGAATGTCAGTTTGATTTGTGCAGATGTGGAGACATTTCCCTATCCCTTACGAGCTCTCAATTTGAGTCATATATGATTGTGTCAATTTGTGAGCTCTCAATGGCATTCATACATGCTTGCAAAAGACTAAACATCAAGAGTGCTCTCAATTTGAGCCATATGTTTGATATACACAACTGAACATTCAGGTGGCAAAAGACTTCCAACAGGCAAAAGACACTCAAATGGCACATCAGAGAATGTTTGCTTCATACAGAACTGCATCTGCATACGAAGCCGTCCATTCTCCCAGGATGCTCCTTTGCTTGCAAAATGGCAGCTCTAAAAGGTCATCAGTCTCTAAAACATCTCTAGGTCACAAGCTCTAAAATCCATTTTTATAGATGGTTGGATTTAGAATCGGCTCTAAAGATCGAGGTATTTTTAGAGGCGGCTGAAATACTAGCCACCTCTAAAAATGGATTTGTAGAGGTGTATCATTTTGAAAACCATTTTTAGATACGGATTTTGATTGAGCCACCTTGAAAAAAAGACCTCCGTTGCTTGAAATAGTTTTTGTAGTAGTGTTCTCAAACAATATCTTTACCGTAAAGGAGCCCTGGTTATAGTTCTCTTGTGGTGGGTGCTCATGTCTGTTTACCGTGTTTGAAAGAGAGAGAGAGAGAGAGAGAGAGAGAGAGAACATTTTTAGCATAAGTTAATAATCTCATGCATATCATTAAAAGACCAGTTCTTTCTGAGATTCCAAAGGAGATAATGATGTTTATTATTGATAAGGATATGTGCACGAACAACAATTATCTGATGTCGATCGAGGTGTACTCGAAAAGTTTCACAATGATAAAACAATGTGGTTTATTTGCGTCGTGCGTTAACATGAAACAAATTTATCACAAGCAACTAGTTCTTGTGGAAATTCCAAACTGACAGGAAGCATAACAGAACGGTGACCAGCGTGGGTAAAAAAACATCATGTAAGGTCTTGTTTGGACGTTATCGTATTCGCATCAATCCACATGTGTGAGGTAGATTTGTGTGAAATTTGATGCAAATACGATAACATCCAAACATGGCCGTATTTGTCCGGGAACAACACGGTTCAGAGCCCAAACCAAATTGTTGAAATATTTTCACCATGATGACAAGGAATCAGCGGCGGTGGACCTTTCAGGCAGTACAGGACGAAGGCGAAGCTGTCAGCGTATCGAGGCCCAAATCCCAGCAGCGCCTCAAAGCACAGGATGACCCCAAAGGAGGCTTTGGAACCACTTGCTTCCTATTTAGACAATGATCATTTGATTCCTCCACCTCTCTCTTTCTCTCACCCTTTTCTTTTTCAGTGTGGCCATCAGCGTGTGACAAGGACCCCAGACTGGAACCTTGCGTCCATATCCATCCCTCTCATAGTACCTTTGCAGATGCTGGCGAGTGTTATTCTTTTTTATTTGCTTGTGTATATTGCCATTTTAATGTTCTTTTCTGAGGCCGTTTCGGGGGGTTGGTGAAATTGCTGGTTTTATGCCCTTTGTCTCTTGTAACTAATTTTACCACCAGGTGCTATCACTACTAGAATAAGCTTCCTTTCCTCTGAGGGAAGGACATATAAATGTGTACTTCGACAGTTCTATCTTTTTTCATACTTCATGAGATGTGCAGTGACAGTGGCATTTCCTCTTCATTCTTTGATAGCTAATAATAAGAGTTATAAATGGTGCATAATATGTTTTATCCACATGGGGAGCTGTGTATGGTATAGTATGCTTGGTTTAGAAACTTATCAATGTGGGTGAAGAGTGATACATAAAAACAAAGAACTCCATTAGCATTAACAGAATATTAAGAAAATCATTCAGAAAATAAAATTGAAAAAAAATAAAGACCAAGGAGAGCTTCTTCCGGAAGATGAAACAAACCTGTACTTTTGTTTCTTCTCCTAAAAGCTTATGAGTTTCTTCTTAAAAAAAAAAAAAAGTGTGCCTTTCCTTTCAAAACCAATTCAAGATAAATTCATTTTGACGCACACTTGTTTTCTCACAGAAGGATATATTTACTCCAAGTTCAATAATTTTACTATTTTTACAATTCATTATGTAGGTGCAATGACATAATGAGCATTGTCTCACAAATGTATCCTATGATGCTAAGGCTCTGTTTGGTATAGCTTATCTGGAAAGCACTTCCCCGATAAGCTACACAAGTAGAGTAAAAGCGAAGGTCAAAATAAGTTGGTCTGATTTAGCTTTTCTTTTTAGTAAAAATAAGAGCGGTGGGAATAAGTGTGACCAAAATAAGCTGAAAAAACGTATCGTTTGTCTGATGTTTTTAGCTTACTTTGATCATAAGCAGCTTATAAGTTGTACAAACAGGCCCTAATTGCTATGAGATTAAAATGAGCCCATCTTACAAACAAAGACTAAGGTGGCATTTGGTTCCATGAATGAGA
Source organism: Miscanthus lutarioriparius (assembly GCA_904845875.1). NCBI lineage: Eukaryota > Viridiplantae > Streptophyta > Magnoliopsida > Poales > Poaceae > Miscanthus > Miscanthus lutarioriparius. The sequence continues at coordinate 87,514,772 of CAJGYO010000005.1, read as the reverse complement.
TGGGATGGTCCTCTTTTTGGTGTTGTTTGGTTAAGAGTTAAGAGGGACAGAGATATCCCTACAGGGAATATCTGATGGATATTCGAGGTAGCCCCATCCCTAGAAAATCAGTGGACACGCTCATCCGTCCCACTTCGACATCATGAAGGGCGCGTTTCTTTGCGCGAGGCTGAGCGGTTGAGCATGGGGGCATGATGGAGGAGATGGTCAGGGAGGGAGCACAGATGGTGGTGCGCAGGCGGCTTGCACAGCCAACTGTGGGTCCAAGCTGTCGAGTGAGCGATGGTAGGGTGGGAGCGAGAGAGGAATAGAGATGACGGACCAAGGGCAAAGCAGGGAGGCGCGACGAAAGAGATGGATGTGGAGGGAGTAGAGATAGTGAAGGGGTGGCGGCCTGTGTGTGGTGTACAGTCTTTTGCTAAAACACTGCATGAGCATCATACTTATGTCTAAATGTGTGTGATATAGAGTGTAAAGCAATATATGGAACTTGAAACGTTTATCGGAAGCACGAAACGAATGTTATAGTTCATGTTGTGTTGTATCACTTAGTGTTCTAAACGAATTTTTATTGAACGAGAATGCTATAGAACGCATATACAAAACATTAATAAAGTTTGTAGTACAAACTTCATAGGTGGTGATGAAATACTTGCGGTCGAGAACGGGATTCGCTAGATAGCTTACTTAATAGCTTGAAAATCGAAGTTGACGCAAATCCGAACAAAAACTTAGTTATTTTCTTAAGTCGAAAAATGGGTCGACGAAGCTAAGTTTGGGAATTTTTTTAGGAGAATCGGGTTAAGTAGTGGCGTGGTCCTAGGGTTTGTTTTAGTAATTTGATATACCATCTCGAGCGTAAAATAGTTGGTTTAGCAATTGGAGCATTGAGGTGGGTTTTGGGGTAGCTTTAAAAATCATGCATGGCACGTTCCGGCCGGTGTCAGCGTCTCGGGCCTTGATCTCTCATCTCGGTTACGCTTTCGGCGCCGCCGCTGGCTTGCTTAGCTGCACCACCGCACCCCACCGTTGCTACTACCTAACGCGCAGACCACCCCCACCGCTGCCGCGCGCCTCGACGCTGCGTACACCCGCGCCACCGTTGCCCGCCGCTGGCGTGCAAGCACCCACACACGCACCTTGCGCGCGCCGCGTGTAAAGCCTACATGCGCGACCGCACGCGCCGACGCGCGCCGTCGTCGTGGGCCCGTTGCCCGCCGCCGCCGCCACCACCACCGTTTCACCGTGTATGCCCGTTGACCCACGTCACGTCGCGCGCTTTGTCTTTGCTACTAGCCGTGGCCGCTTGTGCGCGTCGTCGCCGCGCGCTCGCCACCGCCGCCATCGCATCCGCTTTGCCGCGCCTGCCGCCTCGCGCTTTGTCTTGCGGTGCCGTGAGCGCGTGGCCACATTTGGCATTGCCCGCACGTCGCCTTGCCTCGTCTGCCTTGCCGTCACATCGGCGCTCGACGACGCTGTGCTGCTGCCTCCTTTGACCGACGCCATGCCGCTGCGGCGCGAAGAGTCGAGCCGCCATCATCGGTTTGTAAATTATGGCCGTGCGGCCCACCGTCCTGAACGCGTTGACCGTTTCCCCATCACCCTGTAGTCGTATGCGATTGTGCACCGAAGTGACAGCCATGTCCCACCATGGCAGCGACAAGCCACGCCATGCCTGTCTCCTCTGTTCTTCTGGCGCCATGGTCACCGGACCCGCTCCTCTAAATTCGCCGTAGTGGAGCCATCTCAGTTCAATTAACCCCGTTCGTAACTCCGTCGTGTAGCCAGCCAACCACCCGACCCCACCTTGTAGCGAGCCTCGCCGTGCCATGCTCCAATTCAGAGTTTTCCCTCGCCGGGTCATTAAGACCGTCGTGGCACGCGTCGAAGGCCAGCTCCCTATCCAGTGCAGCTTGTGTCAATTCGTCGCACCACCAACTTCGCCTCCACCTGCTCGTCACCCTGCGCACCTTTGCCCAATCGCTACCACCGCCTAGCCTTCCCTGACGTAGCCTTGCCACTGCCATGCGCCACCGCACCGTCGGTGCACACGCGGCGAGCTTGGCTCGGGCCACCTCCGGTCGAACCGCCACCTCTTCTGGGTCCGTGGTGAGTACCTGGAGCTCACTCGCTGTCCTATTTGCCTCGGCATTGTTGTAGCTCATCGGAATGTCGCCGTTTTCAGTGCAGGAGCTCCGCCACCGTGGTTCGGCCTCACTGCGGCGTCCCAGCTCGTGCTTCCTTCGCTCAGTGCTTCGCGTTCAAGCCTAGTAAGGTATCGGCTCTGTAGATAGGGCGGGGAGGGACTGGTGTGGCCGGCGTAACCGCCCGGTGCTAGTGCCACCGCACTGGTGCGCGCACGGGAGGCCGGGGGTATGGCCGTGGTAAATAAGAAAAGGGGGAGGGGTCAAATTGTAAGTTAGCTGACTGTTAGAATAGTGCGCTTAGCGCTATGCTATTAATGGGAAGTCCAAGGGCATTTTAGCATGATGGCCGGCGTGCGCGGGCCTTCCCGTCGTGGGCCATCGTCGCCCGGCTGGGCTGCTCCCCCGCGTGGGCTGCGCCGTGCGTCTTGCGGTAGAATTGAGTTTTCCATTTTCCAGTAGGGTAATAAATGCTTATTCAATTTAGTTTTGAGCTGAACTTTGATAATTTGTAGTACATCTTATAGATGTCCAAAAATAGTGAAACAAAATTTGTTAGGTTCACAAAAATACTATCTATCTGTTGGTGTAGTTAGTTTACAGTTAGCTATGATAATGATGGGTTCATAAATTCAAATTAGAGAGCTTAGTATTATGTAGCTTAATATTTATAGAAATTTTTGTGGCAAATTGATGATAGCTTTAGCCATGATATTTTTACAGTAAGATCATTAGATTATTTTGTACTCAGTGTAATTTTTATAGCCCTAGAGTAGGTTGATAAATAGAGTAGGTAGTACCCTTGTTTTACCATACATAGAGTAAATCGGTATTAAGAGTAAGAATACCTTTAGTTGCTAAGATAATATATATCATACTTCATACTTGTTAGTGGTAACAGTAGTTAACTTAGCAACTTAGTCGGTAGAGCAAGTTTAGTAGCTTGACAAATGTATTTTTATTTTAAGAGTTGTTGTTGCCGTGTTACTAAGTGTTGCATCATCATTTCATGTATGTAGATCACGAGTTAGTAGAGTTCGTGCCCGTGGATGAACATGAATACGAGGAGGTCATTAAGGAGTACGAGGAGGAGATCCTCATGTAGGAGGGAGCCCCGGAACCTTTTGGTGCTGACTTTGTTGACCCACCACCTGCCCAAGGCAAGCCCCGATGCATAACCCATATTTTTACCGATCACTGAATATATATATGATGTGCATTTACGTTAAAGGTATTTTATAGAAACTACATGCATAAATATATCTACCTATGAGTCCTACTAGTACAAGTCGAGTAGCCGCTATGCTTAGGATTTCGGTAGCGTGAGTAACCTGCCGTTACTCATAAATAGGTGATAATTATGATCACTCATGATAAAATGGTGGAAAGGTAAAATGGTGACCGGGCAGGGATATGATTTGGGTATTGGTGGGTGTAAGATGTTGTGTCCTGCGGCCAACAGGGCATAGCTTGGTTACACTTTTTTCCTGTCTGTGTCGGTTAAGGACCGATCGTTGCATAAGTCTCGAGGCAAGTCACAGATTTATTATCCCGAGCACATACTTGGGTATAGACGCAGGGAAGACTTATTGCTCTCTTATCGTGGGTTTCGGCTCTTTCTGGACCGACTGATTGGAGGCGGGGATGGTGGAGGTCCTTGCACCGCACTAAGTCTAGGACTTAGAAGCGGGGGCTTAGAGTCCAAGTTTGGACGGGGACCTGGACCCCATGATAGGAGGGTGATGAGTTGGTCCTGCTTGTGCCTGGGGTACAAGCGGGGCGTGTGTTTTTGGGGTACCCAGCTGGGGGTATTGATTCGTGAATCGTCGGGCTATCCGGTACGACTTGTTTTGCTTTTAGCACCGTAGTAAGAACTAAAAGGTAAAAGGTGAGGAAATGGAACTGATTGCTCAACTCTTGCTTGAAAGTAGAACATGTGCTTACATAGAATGGCTAGATAATAAATTAATACGACTATTAATAATAACATAAATAAGGACTCACTATTAGTATTACTTTCTACAAAAAGGAACCAGCAAACCATAAAGCTTTGCATATTCCTTGGAGTAGGAGAACTATTCCCACTAATCGGATAAGTCTTGCAAGTACATTGTGTACTCAGGGTTTATTTACCCCTGTTGCAGGTAATGCTTGAGGAGTACCTTTGTGTGAAGGATTCTTCTAGTGGGCACAGACGGATCCTTGTTCTGTATCGCTAGATGTTTATTTTTATTTCGCTGTTTAATATTCTACACTCTGACTTTGGAAATGTAATAATGTAATTTTTAAGAACTCTGGATGTATGGGATGGATTAAGTATTGTAACTCGTTCTCATTATTGGATCCTCTGGGAAAAATGTGGATCTTTCGGGCTCTCCCTTTGGGTGTGCCCAATGAATACCGCCCGCTGTAGCTTGCTTATGGGTTGCTTAGTGTCTAATGGAAGACGAGCGCCTCCGTAAGTGCGTTATTTTGAGCGGTTTTGCCACATGTGGGTCCGAGTAGCTTGGCAAGACTTGGTAGGGTGGGAGCTAAGCATAGGGGCACGAGGGAGGAGATGGCCAAGGAGGGATTGACGGTCATGGTACCGAGCGGGGCCAAGGGTGGAGGACAATGGAGAAGGCCATCCATGGGTGAGCCTAGGCTCGATGGATGAAGGTGAATGTCACCCATGTGTAGCCATCATCGGCTCCTGGTTGCAGTTGCTAGCTGAGCGCCCTCGGTTTGGTGGCGATCATCAATGGCGAGCCACCTACCTCCTCTATGTTGTCTTTGCTATGTACGTGATTGACATCTAGGTCCCACGTGTGGTAGAATCATCCGAAATAACACACCTTCGGAGGTGCTCGTCTTCCACCAGACACTAAGCACCCCGAAAGCAAGCTACATCGGGTGGATTCTGTCGAGCACACCCCAAGGGAGAACTCAAATAATCCACGTTTTCCTCTAGGATCCAATAATGAGAACAAGTTCATAATACTTAGTCCATTTCATACAACCAGAGTTCTTAGAAATACATTATTACAGTACCAAGTTCAAAGTGTGGAAATTAAACAGCGGAATTAAAATAAAAATCTAACGGTAGAATACAAGGATCCGTCTGTGCCCACCAGAAGAATCCTCCACATAACAGCTACCCTTCAAGCTGCACCTACAACAGGGGTAAATAAACCCTGAGTACACAATGTACTCACAAGACTTATCCGACTAGTGGGAATAATTTTCCAACTCCAAAGGATATGATAAGTTGTATGGGTTGCTGGGTTTTCTTTTTACGAAAAGCAATACTAGTGGTGGATCCTTATGTATGTTTCTTATTAGCAGTCATGATTAGTTTATTCTCTAACCATTCTAAGTAAGCACATGTTCTACTTTCAAGCAAGGGTTGAGCAAACAAATCCATTTCACCATCTTTTATCTTCCAGTTTTTACTATGGTGCTAGATTATAGACAAGTCATATTGGATTACCCAACGATTCATGAATTAATGTGCCCAATGGGTACCCCAAAACACACGCCCCGCTTGTACCCCAGGCACAAGCAGAACCAACCCATCACTCTCCTATCAAGAGGTCTAGGTCCTCGTCCAAACTTAGACTCCAAGCCCCATACCTGAGTCCCGGACTCAGTGTGGTGCTTAGACCTCCACCATTCCCGCCTCCAATTAGTTGGTCCGGAAAGAGCCGGAACCCATGACAAGAGAGCAACGAGCCTTCTCTGCTCCTATAAACAAGTATGTGTTCAGGATAATAAGTATGTGACCTGACTAGAATCCAATACAACGGCCGATCCTTAACTAACATGGATAGGAAAAATAGTGTAACCAAGTTATGCCCCATTGACTACGGGACACAACCACTTACATCCACCAATACCCATACTATATTCCTGTCTGGTCTCCATTTTTCCTTTCACCATTTTATCATAAGAGTGATAATAATAATCACCTATTGTGAGTAACGACAGGTTACTCATGCTACCGAAAATCCTAAGCATAGCAGCTACTCGACCTATGCTAGTAGAACTCATAGGTAGGTATATCTATGCATGTAATTTCCATAAAATACCTGTAATGTAAATGCACATCAAATATATATATATATATATATATCTAGTGATTATTCAAAATAAGGGTTATGCACCGGGGCTTGCCTTGGGCAGGCGTGGTGTCAGCAAAGTCAGTAGCTGGTGGCTCCAGAGGCTCTCTCCTGGATGAGGATCTCCTCCTCGTACTCTTCAATCACCTCCTCATACTCCTACTCACCCACGGTCACGAACTCTACTAACTCATTATGTACATGCATGAAATGATGATGCAACACTTAGTAATACGGTAACAACAACTCTTAAAATAAGAATACATCTATTAAGCTACTAAGCTAACTCTAATGACTAAGATGCTAAGTTACCTATCCTTTCCACTAAACAGGTATGAAACATTCGAGTATTATCTTAGCAATCAAAATGCATTTCTCACTTTATTTACGATTTCATATATACTAAAACAAGGAGTACTTAGCTACCATATTTCTCAACCTATTCTAAAGCTACAAAAATTACAATGAGCATATAATAATCTAATGAACCTACTCTAAAAATTTCATGGCCAAAGCTATTACCAAATTGCCACAAAAATTCCTACAATTATTAATCTAAATAACATTAAACACTTTTAAATGATTTAATAGACCTTAGCATCAACATAGACATGTATAAACTAATCATACCACCAGATAGACAATATTTTTAGGAACTAAATAGAATTTATTTCATAATTTTTGGACATCTATGCGAATTGATATTAATTTTCAAAGTTCAGCTCAGAATGTAAAATATAAAACCAGTTCTAATCCCTTAAGAAAAAGGAAAAATGATTTCCCCTCGCGGCCCATGACCACGCGGTCCACGCGGTCGCGGCCCAACGCAAGACGGCCCACACGGGGTGGCCCACGCGTGCGCGACACATATGCAAAAATGCCCCTAAACTTTGGACAAACTAACCCGCAGTTCACATCACTATTCCTAGAGAGAGCAACTATGTAATAAAACCCTCGGAAATACCCTCCTTTACCACGGCGTGGTCCTCAGCCACTCGTGCGCGTGGTGGCGTGGCGGCAATGGCATTAGATGGCCATGCCGGCCAGCTGAGACCCACGCTGGCTCCACTAACGGGCCAACCTATTTACAACCCTAGTGCCTACACTAGCCTAGGTCACAGGAGCAGCGGAGCTCGCGGAAGTGGCAACCACGGCGCACGATCATGCGCGACAGCGGCGTGACCATGCCGGCTAGCTTCAGCCATCGTGGGGAGAGCTAGCTAACGCTAAAACATCACTAACGTACCTAGGTTGCGGCTGTGGTGATGGTTTGGCCGGGGATTCCTTGAACCGGGTTGGCCACGTGTGGGTGGTGGAATGCGGCGGTGCTCGAGATGGCGTGGCCACATCCGTGGCTGTGGCGAGGCGGAGAGGTACCAGTGAGGTGCGCAGGGTGAAGTGGAGGTGGAGGCGAAAATTGTGGTGAAGATGGATTGACGAGGGGTGGTGCGACGGGTGGCTGCCCTCGGCCATGACCGATTGTGACCTTAATGGCACGGCGGAGGGGGAACTTCCAAACTGGAGTTCGTCGTGACTCAATTCAAAGCGGGGTGGGTACGGTTGGCACGCGGACGTCTAGGCGCATACACGGGCACACAAAATTGAAGGCGAGCACCTGCCCCTAGCACACCATGGCCGCGATGCGACGACGGAAACAGAGGCGGTCGGCGCACAGAGGCGGGCAGGTGAGAAACAAAGGACGGGAGGCGATAAGCACGTGGTGGGTAGCTAGCGAGTGCACCTTGGCGCGATGTGGCTGGCACAACTAGTGCGGCCCACGACCGGCACTAGCCGACGACACATGCACGAGGTCAGCGTAGCCCGCACGTCGTAGTGCTATAAATGGCATGGCGACGATAGTCTTGCCCAACGCGCACAGCGCCCAGGCGGACCAGAGATGTAGCGTGGTGCAGCGGCAGGCGAGAGCGGGATGGTGATGCGATGGCAGTGGCAGCGGGCCATGGGGTAGCGAGTTGACGTGTAGCGCAGTGATGGGACGGCGGGCGGAGGAGAGGCACAAAGTGACGCGACGACACGGCGTCAGGTCAGTGTGGCAAGATCGAGCGAAGGGCAGCAGCAAGGCCAAGGTCATTGTCACCACAATGACACCGACCGAGCATGGCTAGGCGTGTGTGTGCACGTGTCGTAGCGCGTCAACGCCAGCAACATAAGGCCACATGATGACCGCGCCACTGAGAGAAACCGATCGAGGCTGTGCCATGCACGCTTTTTAAAGCATCCAAATCAACTAATCGATTGGCTAGACACCAAACCATCTTTGATATACCTAAGAGGGTATATTAGAGTACAAAAATAGCCATAATACTACCCTACTGCTTAACCCAATCTCACACAATAAATTGCCAAACCTCGCAGTATATATCTGTCGGCAAACTTCGAAATTTTTCTAAGTTTTACATTGAACTCTATTTCAAATTGCATTTCTAAGTTGTTGGAAATCTTAGCTATTAATATCATTTTTTGACCACGAGTATTTCATCGTCATCTATAAAGTTTGTACTTCAAACTTTATTCAAGTGTCACATACATGTTCTATAGCATTTTTGCTTAATAAAAATTGGTTTTAAACCCTAAGTGATATAACATGACTATAGAATTAACTTTCGTTTCACACTTTCGTTGATCGTTTTGAGTTGCGGAAATTGATCTACACTCTATATTACATGCATTAACACATAAATATGATGCTCATGACATGTTTTAATAAATGATTTTAAGTGTAACACCGGGGGTGTTACACCACGTGACTGATATCTGGGGCCCATGAATGGTGCCTAATGGACTGGAAAAACGATGCTCATTCCTTCTACTACCCCTCGTACCAAACTTAAAACAGGGACACCCATGTTCCTTAACAAAACTAAGATATAAAACCATCACATCCTAGAAAACTAGAACGAACCCATCCTGTCTCTTCTCATCCCCGAACCAAACATAGCCTAATAAAATGTTTCCATGCTACAAAAATGTATATGGTATACTTGGTTGAATGGCGAAGCTAGAACTTAAGATTAGGTGGGAGGGGACAAATGCCAATATGAGGGCCATTTACTCTTTAACTACATCACAAATTAGGTAGGTCACATTAAGGGGTCTAATGAAAAATAACAAATTTAGTGAGACCAAGGCCCCTCTAGCCCCCTATCTTCGCTTTTGAATTGGTTTAGAGCAACTCCAAGAGATTCTTTATATCCTTCTGTTTTAATAAGAATAGAGATTTTAGTGAAAATACCTTTTCAACAACTTCTTTAATGTGATCTCCAAATACTGTCATCCTCTATTTCGATTCCCACTAGCCAAAAATGGAGAGTAGAACTGACTTTCTAGAGTTCGTACGAGGTATAGAGAAGTTACTAGAAGATGGAAAGATACAAATAGCTATTTTTATTTAAATGTCTCTCCAAATAAGGATTTAGAGAGCGAGAAAAAAACTGCTCTTAGAGTGATTTATCTTGAAACCAAGAACACCTTGCATATGTCCTTTATGAATATAAAGCCTTGAAAGAATAATCTTTTAGGAAACTAAATTCAAAGCAATAAAGCCAAGGAGCTTTCTTGAGGGAAATGGAACGAGGTTGTACCGTCTTTATGCTCTTATAAAAGCATGTTTTTTTCTCCAAAAGCAAAGAAAACTATACCTGTCTTTTGAGATAGAAATCAAGATAAAAATAATTTTGACGGCTACCTTTGCACCTAAACCTAGCTGCAAAACCATTACTAACCACTAGTATATATCCCTATACATACTCGAAGTCTTAGGCCTTATTCCGTTATTCCTCATTCCATGGGGTTAGAGGGGGTTGGGAGGGATTAAGAGGGATTTTGACTTGCTAGAGATTTAAACCCTCTCAATCCCCTCCGACTCCGTTGGAATGATCTGCAACCGATCAAGACCTTACGGGGAATGCCTATTTGGAACGGAAGATGGGCAAATAAAAAAACAAAGAATTAGGAAAATAAAGAAAAACAAAATGACATGGCCTTTGGAACATAGGAATTCATAACCCACAAATGGTAGAACAAAAAAACTTTTAAAGAGCATATAAATATGTTTCTTTTGAAACAAAAATCAAGATAAAAATCATTTGACAGCTACATTTGCACCTATCACCCTGTTCGTTTGGCTTATAAACCGTATTTTCTCAGCCAACGAATAATATTTTTCTCTCACAACAAATCAATCAATAATACTTTCAGCCATGGCTTATCAGTCAAACAAACAGGGCATATAAACGATTACTAACCACCGGTATATATTCCTACACGTGCTAGGTGCCTTATGAGTAAGAGTCAATTTGGAACCAAAGAATCTCTAAAAACCAGAGAATTGGGAAAATAATAAAAAGAAAAAAACAAGATGACATGGACTTTGGAATATAGGAATCCATAACCTATGAATCCCTACACCCACAAGGAATTGGAACCTTATAAATAATAGGGCTTGTTTGAAACGAAGGAATCACAAATATAGAATTATGTGAAAATAAAGCAAATGGAAAAAATGTGTTATAAAACAAAGAATTAGAAAAATAAAGGAAAACAACATGACGTGGCTATCACTTGGAATCCTAGACCAAAAACATTTAAAGAGAATTAACATTTAAAAATACTTTATTTGAGAGATTTATGTATGTTTACCTACAGTACTTTAATCCTGTAGGTCTATTACACGTGGGACGCTTTATCCATGAACTCATTGAACCTGTTCATTAATTGGTTTCTGGACTGGTAAGTTCGACTGATACTGATTTAGAAGAGAAAAATACTATTGACTAACGGATAAGCTCTGACTGAAAACATTGAGCCAGTAGGATTATAGCTACAATTCGTGGTAACCTTATCTTCCCTCTCAACGGCCGGAACACACACCGTGTCGTTCTAGCGTTCTCATCCTCCATCCGCTTGCTCCTCCTGCTCTCTCAAGTCAAAGCAGTGGATATGGTGGCGCGAGCAGCGAGCTAGGAGGCCAGGTAGCAGATTAGTGTCGGCGTTAACCGGCTGCTCGTGAGCGCGGCGGCCTCCTACCTAGAGGTCAGTGCGCTGGCGGCTGCGGTGGTAGCTGGGACGCTGTGCCGACGACGCTACGCCACACGCGGACCAGACACCGGCGATGACCACTCTGGCGACGGCGGCCACGGCGGCGTGGACAAGGGAGGAGGACAAGGCGTTCGAGAACGCGGTGGCGGCCGCCGCGGCGCCGCCGGCGGACGGGCCGCCTGATGATGGCTGGTTCACGGCGCTCGTGGCGAGCGTGCCGGCGCGGACGGCGGAGGAGGTGCGGCGGCACTACGAGGCGCTGGTGGAGGACGTGGCCGCCATCGAGGCCGGCCGCATCCCGCTCCCGCTCTACGCTGGGGAGGAGTCGTCCGCCGCGACGCCCGAGGGCTCCGGAGGCGCCGCCTCCGCGCCCAAGGACGGAGGAGGAGGAGGTGGGCACCGACGCGAAGAACGGAAGAGCGGCGGCGGCGGCGGCGTTGACGCGGGGAAGAGTTGCTCTAAGGCTGAGCAGGAGCGGCGCAAGGGCGTCCCGTGGACGGAAGAGGAGCACAGGTTCGTAGCAAATCTCCACGTGTTCTTGCCTTCAAAAGCTTGCATCTTTCAGGCTAATCTTCAGGCTAATAATATTGATGATGTTGTTGTGTTCGTGGCGTCAACCACGGGATTCATGGTGGGTGCAGGTTGTTCTTGCTGGGTCTGGACAAGTTCGGCAAGGGCGACTGGCGGAGCATCTCGCGCAACTTCGTCATCTCACGGACGCCGACGCAGGTGGCGAGCCACGCGCAGAAGTACTTCATCCGCCTCAACTCCATGAACCGGGACCGGCGCCGCTCCAGCATCCATGACATCACCAGCGTGACCGCCGGCGAGGTCTCCGCGGCCGGCGCACCCATCACGGGCGGCCCGGCCTCCGCGGGGGCGATGCGGATGGGGTCCGCTGGCATGAAGCACCACCACCCGGCAGCGCCGCCGATGGGCATGTACGGGCACGCGCCCATGGGCCACCCAGTCGCGGGGCACATGGTGGCGCCGGCGGCCGTCGGCACGCCCGTCATGTTCCCGCCGGGTCATCACTCGCCCTATGTCGTGCCAGTGGGATACCCGGCGCCACTGGCCAAGATGCACCAATGATCGATCGTCCACTTCCGGCGGCATTTGCACATCTGCAGAGCTGCATTTCGTTGCTTGTTCTTTCTTGATTTCGTTCGTCTTTGTGTAGCCAAAGCCATCTATATATCCATCCTTTCCTGATCTCCCGGCCCTTAATTTGATGTAATGTAACATAGATGACTCGAGTGAGTGAGTGCAGGGCAGGCAGGCGATGAGGCGAATAATCAGTATCTGCTGACTGTTGCAATAGCGCTACTTATTGTAATCACACTCAGGGAGGCTCCAGGAATGTGTAATTAGTAGCAGCCTTCCAGGGTGCAAATGTTGATCATTTGTGCAGAGTTGCAACTGGGGACTGATCCGATTCCATTTTTCGGATGTCAATTGATTGTCTAAAAAATCTCATCTGTGCTGTAGTGCAGAATGAAATATGTGTTCATCATCACAGTACAATTCCTTTTTCCTTCTGAAGCGTCTCAATCAAGTTCCCCCACCGCAGCCGTTGTTTTCAAACAGTGTTCAGTTTGGGATTGAGCTAATGTTGTTTCAGTTTCAGTGGCCATCTATGGTCTGATACTCAGTTCAGATAGATTAAATGTCTATGGTCTGATACTCAGTTCAGATAGATTAAGGCCATGTTTAGTTGCTCGAATCGGCGCCCCCAAAAATACGGTAGATTACTGTAGCACAATGTAGCATTTGTTTGTATTTGGTAATAATTGTCTAATCGTTGACTAATTAGGCTCAAAACGTTCGTCTCGCAAAGTACAACCAAACTGTGCAATTAGTTTTTGATTTCGTCAACATTTAGTACTCCATGCATGTACCGTAAGTTTGATGTGACGGTGAATCTTTTTTTTGCATAGTACCAAAGTTTAGATTTTAGGATGAACTAAACATGGCCTAAATGTTTCTTTTCTTTTTGAAACCTTTTTGCTTGACTAGTGGACAGACAAGTGCAACACGCATGTGAATATAAAAAAAAATTCGATTTTAAAGAAGCAATTACAGTTGGCATATTGTAAAAAAAGGCTTTTTCTTAAAGTGGAACATTCTGTTACTCAGTTACCGGTGACAAATTGCCAATCTAATCATCCATACAAGTAAGGATGAGAAATATCTGTCAAACATCGTTTTATATTTAACATCAACATTTTCTTTAGACTCTGCTCTTTACGCATTTCCTAATTTCTGCGGTTTAGATTTTGGGTTTTCTACTTTTCTACTTTTAATTTGAAATATTCAATTCAAAATTCGGTTACAAACTCTTGAGGTCATCAGGCCAATTGCTAGTTGTTACATCTAATTTAATTCCTATTATCCGTCTACTAATTGCTTGTTCTAGACTTGTATTTAAACTATTGTGTTAAATACCTAAGGGATCATCTTGTTAATTATTATATATGAACTTGATATGTATGTACTTAGTCATGCACTTGGTCCCCTGCCATTCGTATTGAGTTTTCAGTGTTACATAAATCCCTCGAATTGTTACTTTTGGAATTCTCGATATTTCGTAAGTTCGCGTTCATTTTCGTGTCCGGCTTTATCGTTTTAGCTTTCGTTTTCGTATTTCAAATGTAAAAGTAGAAAACAATTTAGGAGTTTTTCGACCGTTTCGGACCGTTTTCGTCCTTACATACAAGTGAGAATACTGTCAAACAGCAGGACAACAACATTATTTAGACTCGCTCCTAATCTGCTAGATAGTGGGCTACATAATTACAAACTCTTGAGGCATCAAGTACAAAATATTTATCTCCGTCTCCCACACCAAACTACTTGCAGGGCTCTGATGGAAGTATATTGATAGTGCAGCTTGCCCTGCCATCGTCAGAGTTAGTCTCCCTCATGTACTGTTGGAAAATCGTCCTCACGAGAGCAAGGCTAGTAATACAGCCGACTACTGACTGTAAGAATATTTGTAGCCCACTCATATAGTAGATAGCTCTTCGCTATTAATACATGGTCCATTTGTCTCTCCACAAAGTTTCTTGATTCTGGTGTCTCAGCCGGTTATAAGCTTTACGGCTTACTTTTCCTCTCTCCTCCACGTACCTCAGCATTCAGCTTGCCATTATACTTGGAGAACGGCTCCGGTACTCCTTTCTAAAAATTAGCACGAATCTTAAAGCAAACATATATAATTAATTGACCAAGTTATTACTTACTTTCCACTGGGCCTCCTATGGGCTCGACCCTACCCGCTCCAACCTATATTGGCCCTTATCCAATCCCGTTCTTCTCCTTTGCTCTCAGCGCGCGTAAGCGACGGCCAAGGCAGCGTCGGCGACCTACAGACCATCCAATCTTCTTCGACGAGCTCAAGGAGGGGCTCAAGAAGGTACAGCTCCAACCTCAGGGAGAGCGAGATGCCGATATCAGGGACGCAGCTCATGGACGCCTTTGAGGTCGACAACAGCGGCACCATCGACTACGACGAGTTCATCGCCGCCACCGTGCACATGAGCAAGCTGGAGTCGAGGAACACCTGCTCGCGGCCTTCGCCTACTTCGACAAGGACGACAGAGGCTATATCACCGTCGACGAGCTGGAGCAGGCTGCTGGCGTGCAGGGCCAACGTCGGTCTCAACGACATCATCACAGAGGTATCTCGTTCTTCTCCTTTGATCTCAGCGTTCTTCATCTCTTGGTTTGTGGCTAATATCCAGGAGGACGTAGTTCTCGCCTTGTTTCTTCAGCCGGTCATCGTGATGCTCCTCGCAACCACATTTCTTGGTGCCGGAAATGGTAGCGATTGATAACACGGAACAGTTCGGTGAGATGGATCTACGCAAGACTGCTTTATATTTGTTCTGAGTGGACATTGAGGAGAGTAATAGCTCCCAGTGATAGCTCCCAGTGAACAGGCCCACATGTCATAGGTGCAGCATAAGGAGGTTGACCAAACTTGTGTGCATCTTGTATTTTGCATTTTTGCTTACAAGAGAAGGAAGTGAAGTATTTGTACACCACCAAGCACCATAGTATAGTCAGTTCAGCTCAGCCCCTTCATGAGAACCAGGGAGAGCCTCCAAGAGAGGGAGATTAGAGAGGAGAGCTTGCAATAGATTAAGAAGGATTCGTCCTTAAGGTTGTGAAGCTTCGTATCCACATCCTTGGTGTCTCTAATATGAGTTCCACCATCATTTGGTGAGGTCTTTTTTTATCCTAAGTAGCAGCCCCAAATTTTATTATTGCTGTGCAAGATCTGTAGAATCTTGATGTATGGTTGCCTCTCGGCCGTGCACTCGGTGCTAGCACACCGGCACATGCCATTCCTTTTCTGCAAACGTGGATACTAAGGAGACACTGCTACTGTTGATACAGTGTTGATTGGCGACACATCACACTGCGCGGTAGACAGACAATGCGGGTGGATGTATCGCTATTGCTTGGGCGCAAGGACATGCGTCTACTTCCACTACATCGACGCACACAACGTTGGATCAGGCTACTCCAACTCTTCTTGGTTGAATGCGGTAGAAATTTTATTTTGTGCTAGCGTAGCAATACCCATTCCCCTAAAACATTGTCCTCAATTAGATCATACGGCACACCATAGTGAGCTTGCCAACTAGTCACTAAGTCTAGTTTGGCTTCACCAGATGATTCACCGAAGTCACTGGGTTAAGTCACTTCTACCCGGGAAACAACATCATCGGACGACCTACCAGGGGTCAATCCTATCATCCAATGCATGTTTCGTTGTTGTTTTTTTAACCTTTTTTTGTATGTTTACTACCAATAAGGACATGTAGGAACAACGATTGTCAGATGTCAATCAAGGTGTACAATATTGAAAGTTTCACTATGATAAAAACAATATGGTTGTGTTATGTGTTAACATGAAACAAATGTATCACGAGCAACTAGTTCCCATGGATGGGGATTAATTCAGATCGAATGTGCATGGAATTGAATTAGAATAACACTATTTATGATATTTTAATTTAGATACGGATGTTCTCAGTATCGATTTATTTTATGGACAGTAATAGTAGAACAAAATTATTATATATGTAGTGATTTTAAATATGAGTACATAACACATGTAGATAAAGACAACTCATTAGAAATAGCATATTTATTAATAAATATTGAAAATGTACAAAATTTCTAATAAATATTACAATATATATTATCAATAAATAGATTAGAAATATTTACAACTTTTTCATCAAAATATAAAATAAAATAAAAGTATTTGAATTAATATGATTAGCCATATTAATAATAGCTGAACTTAACCTTTATATATCATCAGTAATATATAATATCAAATTAATAAAATGTCATTATCCATAAAGATTACATTTAAACAATTTAAATAATACACATCATTTATAATATAAAAAATTATATCATTTAGATGGTCTCACCGAGTACTTCGTTCTTCATGAATATGGTGAATGTCAGGATATTTCACATTTTTTCCTAATACATATTTGGAATCAAATAGAAAAAACAGTGAAAAAATAGATTCTGATACATCTATTTAGCATCCATGTTATAATTGAATGGAGTATGAATATCGATAGATTCAGACGTACAAATCCATGCCTACTACTTATGGAGATTCCAAACTAATAGGAAGCATAACAGAACCGTGACTAGCATGAAGAAAAGACATCATCGTGGAATCATGACTAGGCCCCCTTTGAAACACATGAACACAAAAACATAGAAATAGGAAAAATATAGGAATATCGTAGGAATACAATTGCAAACACAAAGGATCGGAAAATTTAGGAACTTTGAAGGAATGATTATTTGGATAGACCTTAGGAAAAACATAGGAATTTTACAGGTTTGAATGGATTCTAAGCTCCCTACATTTTTTCTCTAAAATAAAAAGGCAAATAAAAATTTGCTACACTGTTCCTATTCTCTATTCGTGTGAACAGAAGGCATGAACGCTGAAGGATTCCCAATCCTATGTTTGTTCTCTATTTTTCTTGTGGAAACCAAAGGTGGCCTAAAAGAAGATTTATTCCCACATATTTTCACCATACAAGGAATGAATCTGCGGCAGTGGACATTTCACCTTCCATCCAGTGGCGATTACAGGACGAAGGCGAAGCTATCAGCGTCTTCACAGAATCACAGCACAGATGACCCCAAAGGAGGCTTTGGAACCGCTTTCTTCTTATTTGGACAATGATCATTTAATTCCTGCTCCTCTCTTTCTCTCGCCCTTTTCTTTTTCAGTGTGGCCATCAGCGTGTGACAAGGACTCCATACTGGAACCTTGCGTCCATATCCCTCACAAAGTACCTTTTCTGATGTTGGTGTGTGGTGTTCTTTTTATTTGCTTGTATATTTCCATTTTAATTAGTTCTTTTCTGAGGCCGTTTCGGGTTGTTGGTGAAGCTGTTGATTTTATGCCTATGTCCCTTGTAACTAACTTCTTTTTTTATCATCCCTTGTAATTAACTTACCATCAGGTGCTATCACTACTAGAAGTTTTCTTTCCCTTGAGGGAAGGACATAAATGTATATGTTGACGTGAAACATCAGTCCCACAACTAAAACACTAGAATGCGTGGGTTGCAAAGAGACCGAAGAATGCAATGGATATCCAAGACGGTTTCGCTGCAAAGAGTGGCTATGTTTACGAGGAAACCAACATAGGGTAGCTATTGCGCTTCTATGATGAAAAACAATTAGTTTTCGGACAAACTAGCAAAGCAATAGTTGAAGGTTTCACTCAAAAGGGACATTGTCGGGGCAAGGACGTTGGTGGGCTAGCCTAGGTCGGCTAGCAAGCCTAGAGCACCACCCTTGATTGTTAGATTAAGAGAGGAGAAGCATAATGAGGTTAGAAGAGATTAGGGCAAAACAGAGGTAAAAAAGTAGATTGATTTGTGTTTTGTGTGATTGTACTCTCTTCAATCAATGGTTGCCCTTTATATATACATGGTGGGGTGGACTTATCTTATGGAGGCCGAAATCCCTTGTAATAAATCACATCAAATATGAACCAAATCCAAACTAGACAGGAAATGGCCGGTTTGACGCAAAAATTGGACCCGGTTTGAATAGTACCAAAATGCATTGAGTTTTTTAGGAGCATATTTATTCATCTGGACACCAAATTTGATGTTCTATATATGTTTTTCGATTGTCTCAACGAGAGGAATGCAATGACAAAGTCCATTTTGCATTTCGACAAAGTTAGAAAACTGGCCGAGGCTGGTTTGTAGCCGGTTTCTACAAAAAAGTCTAGGACATATTGCCTCCTTTTGGACAATTTTCGCTATCAATGTATGCCTCGTAAAGCTCATGAACCAAAATTGACTCATCATGTTGATTACCTCTGGTGTAATAACTAATAACCATGTGTTTGCTTCCATGGGCTATACAACTCCAATGAGCTCAAAACATAACTTTTACGAGCGGGTCCCATGTATTAGTGTCTATAAGAAAGGATTTGGGGCTCGATTTGAGGCCCATGCTAGAGCAGATGCAAAAAAAGTAGGGCCTAAAAAATGAGGGGGTCCTCAAATCAAAAGGAGCCCTAATTTGAGGCCTCTTGCTGGAGTTGGTTTGAAGGCCCTTGGAATCAATTCACCGAAAAACAAGTCCCTTGGAAGTTAGGGCCTGTTTGGGAGAGCTTCAGCAACTTGAGATTAAAAAAACAGCTTCACTCCCACTTTATTTAGCCAAACACCTCCAGCTCCACGTAAATCCATCATGAAGCAGCTCCATGAAATCCGTGGATCTGCCCCAGATCCATGGATTTTGTGGACCACCTCAAGGGTGCTTCACCAAGTCAAGTTTGCTGAAGTTGGAGAAAATTACCCACCACCGCCACTAGTTACACAAAAAATGGTTTGTTCTAATTTCTTGTATTCTCGTCAAGCGCAGACCCAAGCTCGGCTATTTTTCCCTAGGCCCCGAGCTCCGCTGCCGCACCAGAGCCGCCGCCTCGCAAGCTCTGGCCGCACCCGCCCCGCCGATGGCCACGCGCGCCCTGCTACATGCCCCCACGTTGCCGTGCTGGAGCAGGCCCTAGAGCTCTGGCCTTGCACGCCCACCGCTGGCCCCACCCTGGCCGTGAGCGCTGCGCCAAGATGCCGTCCACGCCCCGGCTCTGCTCCGATCTGCAGGAAGGAGGAGAAAGAGGAGATGAAGAGCTGACACGCGGGCCAAGTGGCAGTAAGATAGAGGGGAGGAAACTCAGAGTTAGAGCTGTACCAAACACTTTACTAGAAGACCGGCTCCATGGTAGATCTGCTCCATTGTGACTCTAGGTAGATCAGGGGATTTTAATCTGTTTTTTGAAAGTGTGAGTTCTCCCGAGTCCCAAACAAGCTTTAACGCAAAAAAAAGTCCCAAACAAGCTTTTAGAATCAATTTGTCGTGGGCCACCCACCAGCAGTTAGAGAGAAAACATAAAGGCGAGTGCTCCATACGACCATACCTTTAGTGGGCATTTTTTTGTCCATTAATAAAAACAAACTACTTTGTGTCAACTATACTACTACAGAAAAGATTTGTAGCAACGGCTTAATTTTTTTGTAGGAGCGGCTGGGGATGGAGGCGCCCCTACAGTGGGCGTGCTCGGGACCCACGAGACCAGCCGCCCCTACAAATGGCATAGTAGGGACGGCTGGTGATACGAGCCGCCCCTACAAATAGGTCGATTTGTAGGGGTGGCTCACTCACCAACCGCCCCCGATGTTGCGATTTGTAGGGGCAGCTCAATCACTAGCCGCCCCTACAAATGCACATACAAAAGGCTACAGTCTTCTTCTTCCTCCTCGGGTCACTCACTCTTACTCGAGAAAAAAGGCTTGGGAGGCCTTGGGCACCTCCCAAAAATTGCTCTACTAAGGGAAGAATATTTTGGTCTCAAATCCTTTGGTGGAGAGGCTGTAGAAGGTAAGAAAATACTATTCCATACTTTTTTTTGAAGTTTTAATGGTTGGTTAGTGAGTAATTAGAGTTTTTCTTTTCTCTCTCTTCTATGGTGCTTGAGCTACTTATGAAGCAAATTAGACCCAAGTTTTAAATGTACTAGGGTAAATTAGGTAGGAGAACAAGATCATACCCTTATTTGATCCATGTTTCTTGATTTTAGTGAACAATTAGTTAGTTTTATGGATGTTTCATGTGAATGTAGATCTAGATCTAGATCTAGGGTTTGGTTTTTTTTATTAATTTCATTTTTGTAAATTTATGTTTGATGAAATTGGACTAGGGTTTGCATGAAAGATATTGGGTAAAATATAATTGTTGCTAATTGTTGTCTTTGAAATTGTTTATTGTAATCAACAAATATGTATTTTAATTATTTATGGATAAATAGACCATTAATTAAATTTTCTCTACCATGGTGTGTTTGTATGCTTCATGTAATTATATTTGATTTATATTCATATATATTTGAAGTATATACAATTATTCTTAAGTAATTATTAAATTAATTCATTTTTATATATATCTGAATAAGTAGTCCTTTAATGTTTGTTTTGTTGTTGTTATAAAAGATGTAGTACAGGAACTCTTGGATGTATGATTCGTTAATGTTCAAGGCAGGTTTCTGTGAAGAGATGGATAAATTTATTGAAGCCGCAGAGAAGCATGCAACGACGTTGATAGAAAATAAGGATACAATTATTTGTCCCTATAAAGATTGCAAGAACCATATGGCATGGACAGATGTGACTATCATCAGATCACATTTGATTATGCGAGGATTTGTTGAGGACTACATAGGGTGAATTCATCATAGTGAAACAGTTATTGTTAACGATGAGGATGAGCAGGAATACGATGACGAAACCTTAGAATCCCTGTCCCAATATTCAACAGAGCTTGATGCACGAATGGATCCTGAGTTTGGCAATGAACAAGGTGGTGATGCTGGTGGTTGGGATGGTAACGATGAAGGTAGTGCCAATAATGATGGTGGAGCACGTGTCGAGGATGAAGATGATTTGGAGGACATGATTCGAGCCCTTGGACCAGAGATTTTACTAAAAAACCCGAAAAGTCTATAAATTTTGAAAGGGTGAAAAAAGCATCGAAGGAGGCTATGTATGGTGTTGAAAAGGGTTGTCCAACACACTGGACATTGCTACATTTTGTGCTTGAGCTACTCATCCTGAAGGCTAAGTACGGCTGGTTAGACTGTAGTTTCATTGATCTATTGCGTCTCCTGTCATGGGTGCTGCCTCAACCAAACTCAGTTCCCACCAACACATACCAAGCAAAGAAGGTCATAAGTCCATTGACAATGGGGGTTGAAAAAATACATGCATGCCCCATCCATTGTATCCTTTTTCGTGGTGAAACGTTCAAGTCATTGGATAAATATCCTCGGTGTGGGGCTAGCCGGTACAAGAACAATGACCTTTACGGTTGGGACAAAGCCTCCACGGGGAAAAAGAGGAATAAGAAGGGTACGAAAAAGGTGGTACAAGAATCTCAGCCCCCAGAGCACACTCCATTAGGCAACGATGCAAAGCAGAGAAGAATTTCTGCCTTGGTAATGTGGTACCTGCCAGTGATCGACCGTTTGAGACGTATCTTCCTAAACCCTAAAGAAGCCGCACTCATAACATGGTGGGATGATGAGCACAAGGTGGATGATGATAAGATTGCACACCCGACTGATTGTAGTCAGTGGCAAAGGATCGATGAGAAGCACAAAGAATTCAGTGATGACCCAAGGAATGTACGGTTTGGCTTGAGCACCGATGGAATGAATTCCTTCAATGAGAGGATGAGCGACCATAGCACTTGGCTAGTGATCTTGACCACGTACAACATCCCAACGTGGTTGTGTCAGAAGAGAAAGTATCTTCTCCTCACTATTCTTATTTCTGGCCCTAAATAACCAGGTATTGATATAGACGTGTTCCTCGAGCCTTTGATGCAAGAAATGGAGAGGCTATGGAGGCATGGGGAGGCGATGTATGATGCGTTCCGAAAGGAGGACTTCATATGTAGAGCAATAATATTTATTACTACCAATGATTACCCCGCGCTGTTTGCTTTGTCTGGACAAATCAAAGAGAAGACGGGATGCTTAGTTTGCTTGGATGGTACTACATGGGTGTTCCTGGATGCATCCAAGAAGATAGTTTACCTAAGGAACCGGCGCTTCTTAAAGACAAGTCACAAGTACCGCAGCAAATTATTCTTTAGATTTTATGACAACACTCCAGAGATTGAACCCCCTCTAGAGAGACGTCATAACAGAGAACACGTGTATAGAATGGTGAAAAACATACGCGTCATCTATGGAAAGAAAAATCCGGATGGAACGAACAGAGATAGAAGCACACCTCCTGTCGAAGGCGTACCTTTCAAGAAACAATCGATCTTCTTTCAGTATCTGCCTTATTGGCTAGACTTGGAGGTCCCTCATGCCATTGATGCTATGCATGTGCAGAAGAATATCTTTGAGAGTCTTATTGCTACCTTGATGGACACAGGCAAGTCAAAGGATGGTCTAAAATCACAGAAAGACATGGTGCAGCTAAACTTGATGCCACAGCTTCACCCAGTACCTAAGGCTAATGGAAAATACACTCTGCCCGCGGCGTGCTTCAACCTAACACCAGAAGAGAAGAGAGCTATATGCACTTTCCTGAGGGGGGTCAAAGTCCCGACTGGGTTTTTAGCGAATGTGAAGAAGCTAGTGTCGATGAAGGACTTGTCAATAACACACTACAAGGCTCATGATTGTCATGTGATGCTGACAATGTTTCTACCTATTGCAATCAGGGCTATAAAGCCAGAGTTCTTAAAAATTACCATCACCTGCATGTGCTACTTCTTTTCAAAGATCTCACAGAAAATGATTAGCAAGAAAGAGCTGAGTGACCTACATGAATTTGTGGTGGAGACACAAAACCAACTAGAGATGTGTTTATCTCCTGCTTTTTTGATATAATGCCACATCTCATGATTCACATGGTTCATCAGATACAGGCCCTGGGCCCTTGCTACTTGCATGAAATGTGGTCCTACGAGCGGTTCATGTCGGTTCTAAGTCGATATGTTCATAATCGAGCATACCCAGAGGGCTCCATGATAGAGGGTTACAGTACTGAAGAAGTCATCGAGTGCTGTCAAGAGTACCTAAAAGTATAGAAAGGGATTGGTAAATCCGATTCTCGTCACAAGGGTAGGCTGGCTGGGAAGGGCTCCAGTGGTAGAAAAGTGTTCATCGACCATGATTATAAAGAAATGAGTCGGGTATATTACAGTGTCTTGCAGAGTATACAACTGATGCAACTGTACATTGATGAACACTTGGCTATCATTATGGTGGAGAGAAATGGTCGTTCAGATGATTGGGTCATAAAACAGCACAAGCAACGACTAACTACATGGTTAAAGGACCAAAACATACCGCCTGGATAAACCATAGACTCTAATGCCATCAGTAGGTTGGCGAAGGGGCCATCGAGACAAGTGACATCTTAGAAAGCTTATGACATCAATGGGTACACATACTATACCCACGCAAAGGATAGTAAATATGTGAACCAAAATAGCTGCGTTTGAATAGAAGCTCTCGATGGAGTGGGGCGAAAGATCTAATACTTTGGCATCATTAAAGAGATATGGGAACTTGACTATGGAAGGGATATAACGGTGGCCATATTTCGATGCCGCTGGATCAAACAACACCAACTGAATGAGAACGGATTGAGAGTCCTGGATCTCGAGAATCTAGGCTACCAAGATGACCCTTAGGTGCTCGCTTCACGTGTCGCACAAGTTTTCTATATGCCTGACCCACAAAGTAACCTCCCCCCAAAGAAGGCAAAGCACGTGGTTGCCTCTGGGAAACAGCATATTATCGGAGTTGATGGCGTGGACGATGTTAAAGTTTACAATAACTACGATGAGACACCGCTATTCATAGGCTTTCCAAAGAAGATCAGTGTTGTGGAAAAGAACCTGTCCAAAGACATATTGCCATAGGAACGAAAAGGTGTCAAGGGAAAAGTCATTACAGTGAGCTAGCTAGTTGTTGAACGTGGAGTGTTTGTGTAAGTGTGTGTGTTTGTAAGACTTCATTTATGCATGTGTGTGAGACTATATATTTATGTATGTGTGAGAGACTATATATTTATGTATGTGTGTGAGACTATATTTATGCATGTGTATGAGACTACCCTTTGCAACATCCAGATGAACTTATTGCAATATCCACTCTATTACTACTAAAATAGCTGTAACACGCAGATACTTAACATGCACTTATTATTACTACAACATGTTCGGGCTACTATTGAAACACTTAAAACAAGCACTTAACACTTTATAAAATGAAGAAATGACCAAAATAAAAGTTAGAGATCTTGATGAGTTATATAACTTTTATATTCATCACCTTTACAGCTGAAATCATCAAGTGGTTGAAAATCAGGTTTAAAGTTGTCATTTTTTGAAATTCATCACCTTTACAAAGATAGACGACCAGACTGAAATGATAGAGCATGATTTTAGAAAATTTTAGAAAAAAAACTATTACATTTGGAGTTAGTATGAGGGAGAAAAACTAGTTACAAGTTTCAGCCACAGATTAAAAGAGAAATCACACTTGTTCATCATTGATCATCATGAACAATTGTGATTTTTCTTTTTAATCTCTGGGTAAAATTTGTAACTAGTCTTTCTCCCTCATACTAACTCCAAATGTGATGATTTTTTTTCCTAAAATTTTCTAAAATTATGCCCTATCAAGTTACTGTGTTGATTTGGTCATTCTTTTCGTTTGACAAAGTTCGAGCAATTCAAATTTTCAAATTCAAAAAAATAACAAGTTCTAACAAGATTTTCAAACACCAAATTATTTCAGCTGAAAAAGTGATGAATACCAAAGTTGTATAACTCATCAAGATCTACAACTTTTATTTTGGTTATTTTCTTTATCTGACAAAGTGATAGTAAATATTGTTCACAAATCAACATGTCTCTTGTATAGTTTATGAAACTATGAGT
Organism: Miscanthus lutarioriparius; assembly: GCA_904845875.1. Lineage (NCBI taxonomy): Eukaryota > Viridiplantae > Streptophyta > Magnoliopsida > Poales > Poaceae > Miscanthus > Miscanthus lutarioriparius. The sequence continues at coordinate 87,489,430 of CAJGYO010000005.1, read as the reverse complement.
GATATGTGGATTTGTGAACAATGTTTACTAACACTTTGTTAAATGAAGAAATGATCAAAATAAAAGTTGTAGATAGTAATGAGTTCAACAACTTTTATGTTCATGACTTTTCTAGTTGAAATCATTTAAGGTTTCAAAATCTTGTTTGAAGTTGTCATTTATTAAAATTCAAAATTTGAAATGTTCAAATTTTGTCAAATGAAAAGATGATCAAAATAAAAGTTGTAGATAGTGATATGTTCAACAACTTTTATGTTCATGACTTTCTTATTTGAAATCATTTAAGGTTTCAAAATCTTGTTTGAAGTTGCCATTTATTGAAATTTAAAATTTTGAACTTTTCAAATTTTGTCAAATGAAAAGATGACCAATATATAAGTTGTACATCTTGATGAGTTCTACAACTTTGATGTTTACAAAATTTTCATTTGAGGTCATTTAGTGTTCTAAAATTCTATTAGTTGTTTTGAAATTCAAATTTTCAATTTTTAAAATATTGTTTTTGAAAAGAAGAAAATATAGAGTTATATATATATATAATAAAATTGTTTATATATACATATATTTTTATATATATAGAATAATAAAAAAACTAATATATAAATTTACATTGTGTTCTTTATATATGAATGAATTACAGAATTAGTAATTAAAATAAATTGAAAAATATTTGTAGGGGCGGGTAACTTAGGAACCGCCCCTACAAATTGATTTGTAGGGGTGGCTAACTCAGGAGCCGCCCCTGCAAATGACCTCCGATATATAAACTTGAGACCGTGGGAGGCTCAAATTTTTCTAAGTCTGGGCGCTATTCTCCTCCACGACGCCGGTAGGCTGCCGCCTCTGTGCCCTACCTCCGCCGCCTCCATGCCCTACCTCCACCGCCTCCATGCCCTACCTCCGCCGCCTCCATGCCCTACCTCCACCGCCTCCATGCCCTACCTCCGCCGCGCCCTACCTCCCCCGATCCGCCTCCAACCCCCTGTCCATCTCCTGCCCAGCGCGCCGCCGTTCCCCCCAGCGGCTAGGGTTTCCGTCGCCGTTCCCCCTCCCAAGATGGCTAGGGTTTCCGCTGCCGGTGCCCGTGCTCCCTTTCCCAGCGGCCCTGGTGCCCTGGTGCCCGTGTGCTCTCCCTTCGCCGGTGGCCTCGGTGCCGGTGCGCCCCGGCGTCCCTGCTCCCTTCCCGGCGGCTCTGGTACCCACCGTGGCGCTCTGATGTCCGCGCTCCTCCGCCGGGCGGCCGGGTCTTGGTGCGCCCTCCCCTCGTCTGCTCCCTCCTCGGCAAGGCTCTGGTACCCATGCGCTCCGGTGTCCACCACCCTTTTTTTGTCTCTGGTAGTTTCATGTTTTGTTTTTTGATTTGATTGCTGCGGTGGTAGCCATTGACTACTACTATTGTGGTATTTTGGGAGGGTGCTAGTCATGATGTCATTTTTTATTACCAATGTTGATTAGTAAAGAAATGTCAGGGGCAATAGAAGCATTTCAGTATCAAATTGTTGTATGTAGTGAGTGTAAATTATTGGATGCAGTTGCAGCATAATTACCTCTAGGCTTTTTATGGATGGAGTTCAACATGGGAGATGAGCATTAGAACATCTTATTGTTATTTTACTAGTGTAAAAACCTCTCTACTGATGCATTTGAATTATGCAACTTACCTATATATCAAGCATATTTCTACCTTTCCATTGTTTTATGGTGCAGCAGTGTTAATGCCATTTTCTGCCTTCTCAGAATACATAAATTGCCTATATATGAAGACATTGGTGCCTAGCAAATGAGACTTAAATTGCCTATGCACTACAGCATTGTCTAAGAAAATGCAGCTTGTTGTGCTTTCTCAGATCCCTGCTTTCTCTATTGATTGGTTGCTCCAGTTGTTATCTATAGGTCATAGCAACTGCAATCTCAGCTAGGCCACTATTAGGCAGCATAAGCAGCATTTTTGGCACTGCATAGCTTAGCTCTGTTTTTTCGGGTTTGAGTAGCAGCTTGCCATGTTCTCCTAGCTTCTTTGCAGCTGCTTGGTGTTTTGTATTGTAACTGCAGTTATCAATTTCAGTTATCAATTTTAGTTAGCAATTGCAGTTAATAATTTCATTTTGTATTTTTAGTTTCTAATTTTAGGTAGTGCTACTTTCAGTTTTTAGTTTCAGTTAGCAATTGCAGTTAGTAATTTCATTTTTTAATTTTAGATTCTAATTGCAGGTAGACTTTTAGTTTTTAATTTCAGTTTGCAATTGCAGTTAGTAACTTCAACTCAAAAATTGCAATTCCACGTAGTATTTCAGTTTTATTTTCTTTTTTGTATTTGTTAGTATTTTCAGTTTGTAATTTCAATGTGCTTTCAGTTAGCTTGCAGTTTTATAATATCAGTTAGTTTTAGTTTTTGGTAGCTACGTTGTCATTTTCAATTGTATTTTCTGTCTGGTATTTGTTAGTAATCTCGGTTTTTAATTTTGATGTGCATTCACTCAGCTTGCAGATTGCAATATCAGTTAGTAATTTCAGTTAGCAATATAATTTTTGTGCTGTGTTGTCTCGATTATTTCTAGACTTCTAGTAGAATCAGCAAGAATTGCGGTAGAATTAGAATGGTGAATTAGAATGCTGAATTTGAACCGCAGGCGTTTGGTTTAATCATTTCAGTTTCAACCCCATGGTGCTTGCTTTCTTTTGGGAACTCTAAGATCTCCGACTAATCCTGTGCCTCGTTGAGTTTTTGTTTTTTTTGTAGTAAGGAGCCGGAGCTGTTCGAGCCTCTCAAGGCCGGCTAGTCCCCCAAGGTATTGCTATTACCATACTGCCTTCTCTTCTCAGCTCCCTTGTACGCCGCTAAGTTTTTCGTCTCTAGCAACTCCGGCCGCCGGTTGGCCGAGAGGTTATTCTGTCGTACTCGTAGGTGCTAGTGCCTGGTTCTCCTGTGATCCTTAGCACAGATCCTAGATGGTTAATTAGGCAAAACCGTGTTATGTAATTTCAGATTTTCCGTGGGGCTCTGGGCAATGACTGAGAGTGCCCCACAGATTTGGTACTACTCCAACATGGTTGCTGGTTGTCCAGCTATCTAGGTTGAGGCAAGCTCTGCTCAGAGAACTGTGTCACTGCTAGTACTAGGCTCTATAGCTCATCAGGATCCCTGCATTGCATTCCCAGCTGCAATAAACTAGTCTGTTTTTTGTACAAAATTAGTTTTTTGACATCATGACATTGCCTCTGTTTTGATCTGTTTTTTTGCAATTAAGCAGGGGTGGGGGTGGGGCTGTAGGTTGCAAATGAACACAGACACTATACTTGCTTTTTCAGTATACATAAATTGCTATTTAGGAAAACATTGTTGCCTAATGAATTACACTTAAATTGCCTAAGAAAATGCAATCCACTACAACATTACCTGCAACAACCTGCTCATCACCAATAGAGGCTCCAGGAACATCCTTTATTCTTGTTTTTTTGAAGAGATAGCCCGATTTCAGACGCAGTTGGCACATCCTGTTGGCTTGGTGGTTGCTGAGTGCAAAATATTGGGTCAGCTGCATCTGTTGGCACTTAAAACATTGCATCTAGGAAATCATAGTCAAATCCTGGTGGAGGGTTATTCAAGTCCATAACGCTTGTTCTTGTTCTGTTCGTCGCCTACAATGAAAAGAGAATGTGTTAGTGCATTGACATTTATGTTTTTTAGACAGTGTTTACACCAAAATTTGGGAAGAAGAATTGCAGGAACTCAAAAGCTCCCAAGGTCATGTCATCAAGGAATCAATTGCATAAAGATCGGTATCAACTGATTCGATTGCAGCACTGGAATCGGCTATCTTCAGATAGCGCCAGCAGATAACGATAAAAGATACGATTGGCGCCAGGAAAAACATGTTGGAATCTACAAAAAGGAAAAAATTAGGGTCCAAGTTATCTTAAATTAGGAATATTTTCTCTTAGGCCAAAGATTATAATGAGTCGTGCTTAAGTAGGAGTCATGCGTAGATTTCGGGTATAAATATTAGACCCCGGCTATTGTAAGACACATGATCAATCAAATACAAGTTATTTACTTTTTTCGGCTCCGGCCAACCCTTAGGAGTAGGAGTAGAGTAGATCTCGGCGAGTTCTTCAGCGAGCAGGGCTACATCGGTCCGGCCGACCTCCGGCTTGTTTGTAAGTACCATCATGGTTTATACTTATGTTCGTACGGCTGTATCTATCCGGTCGACCTCCACTGTGACTCTAGTATAAGCTAGTTATCGACTCTTGTCTAATTCAAGTATGGCTGCATCGATCCTGTCGACCTCCACTGCTCGAATTAGATAAAGGTCAAGTTATCGGCTCTACCTAAGGGTGGCGTCCTTCAGGTAGATTCATTAAGTTACCAATCTTGCTGATGTTTTTGTCATTATTAGTTTGCAGCAACATCAACCAGCCCGGTCGAGATCGATCTAGATCGGCCTCATATCCTTTGGGTCCGTCGTTTGCTTTGTTACAACACGATATTTCTTACTTTAAATGACGAGTCTTGTTTTATCGGCTGTTCTACTTTGATCTTGATCACACAAAGTACGCGGTTAAGGCATGAATGATCTTGAAGAAGTTTGCTGGCTAGTTAAATCTGATCTATGGTTCACTATTATGGCTGTAACGATCCGGTCGATCCCCACTGATAGCACTTTAGATTGGAGGATGCTAGTTAATAGATTTGTTCTCGATCAGGCATGACCTTAACTGTTTGCTATGCTTACATCGGCTAAATAGCCGATCGCCAATACTTTAACGCCTACAGTGTGTTTACATGATTCTGTTAAGCGTGAATAGATCTATTTACTTTAAAAGTTTGATTTGTTGTCTTTATCATGACTGCATTGATCTAGTCGAACCCCACTGTTAGAGATAGCAGGTTAGGTTTGATGAGTCCGTAGGTCTGTCTATGTGAAATAGTCAATTGTTCACACGCTGTAGTTCTCTTCACCTGATTCAGCTATTTTAGCTGATTCACCCGAGCCTTCATGTATAGCATGTCTTTCGGAAAGCCTGTCAAAGCATGGATGTTTTTATGGATTCTTTAGTTTTAGTTTGTTACCATCATCATAGCTGCCATCGATCCGGTCGAACCTCACTGTTGGTGGTAACAGATTAGATTCAGAGCGTTTGTAGGTCCATTTGTATCAGATAGTTGATTTGTTCGCATGCTATATCCTTTCTCGTTAGATTCATCGGCTCAATGCTTTATACTGATAACATCTACCTAGCTGATGATCTCATTTACATCTACGAGTAATGTACCTATCAATATGAAATAAATCGCTACCCACAAGCTTTACAGTCCATGACAGCCGATTTCTGTGCGTATCGGCTATTTAATCATTCTCCCCGTATGGCTGCTCCCGAAACGGCACACTTGGAACTATCGGGGCATAGACTGGCATGTTCCACCTTAAATTACTAATAAACTTTCTTTCCTTGTCAATTGCGGGGTCAAATTGACTGGCACATCTCAGGAGGAATACGCAAGATCGATTATCCCTATGTTGAAGCCAGGCGGATCTCCAGCTCTATCGAGCAGACCCTTCTGGCTTGCTGTGTGTCGACACATTTTCGTGCCGACACATGTTCTGGCACGCCTAGTGGGACCCCACAATTGTCATGGCGGCTTACAACAACAACGACATCCTTATGGTACCTTATGAAGACCTATCAGATGGAGATAAAAATGTCATCAGCAAAGCTATAGAAGAATTTCAGAATAAGTGTTTGTTGTTCTACACCAAAACACGTGACAATACGATTGTTTAGAAATATCCAAGACCAAAAGTTCTATTGCATGGACAGACAGATGCAGATGAAGCTGAAGACATGCGTTTCTTCATGAAAGTTGTAAACAAATCTGTTCGTGATGCCATATCGAGCTATAATGAAGCTTTCTTGGACATATTCCACAACACCATGAAAGAGGTGTTTCATGGGTTTCCAGTTGATCAGATTATGCCAGATTATTACAACATTCCACATCCATCGACTCAAGGGACTAATCAAGCTACTACCAACCATCAAGAAGCAGCACCAGCCGGTAATAATGATGTCTAGGTAGTTCAGAGTTCATCTGAGCAAGTTTAAGGTGCTACTATGAATCAGATACAGTATAATCCTAGATCGTCAGTGCAGCATGTGCAATAGCCGGTGGAGCAAGGTCAGAACCAGATGATTAATTTTGGCGCATCAGGCCACATACCTTTGTTGGCTCAAAAAATAGCGCCATCAATTCAAAGGATCCATAGAGATATAGATCCTAACGTCTATAACCAGAAACTTCAAGCAGCAAGCTAGCAAAGAACCCAACAGATAGAGATTCCACAAGGATATCATTATAGCACGGATTACAACACCCTTCACATGATTCCGAATCCAGGGTATCAAGGCACACGGGATTTTAATCCATAGATGGGTCAGCAGGTGCAGAGAAATCCAAATTTAAATGATGATGAGTTGTTGCTGAGGATAACCGAGATGATGAAAAATCAGTTTGGTTTGAAGCCAAAAGGGCATACCTTCTCGTACAAATGCCCATATCCAGAATGGTATGATTTGGTCGCTCTTCCTATAAATTACAGGCTCCCAAAGTTTGCTAAGTTCACTGGCCAAGACAGCACAAGCACAATAGAACATGTCAGTTGGTATCTTACACAGTTAGGCGAAGCATCCATTGAAGAGGCCCATCGAGTTTGTTTCTTCTCCTTGTCCTTGTCAGGGCCAGCCTTCACTTGGTTTTCATCACTATCAGTTAACTCCATTGCCAACTGGGCTAACCTAGAGAAGAAGTTTCATACATATTTTTACACTAGGGCAGGAGAAAAGAAGATTACTGATTTGACAACTATAAGACAGAGAACTAATGAATCGAGCATCGAGTTTCTTCAAAGGTTCCGAGAGACTAGAAATTTGTGCTTCTCTTTAAACTTGGCTGATGACCAGCTAGCTGCTTTGGCCGTTCAAGGAATGTTGCCAACATGGAGAGAGAAGCTGCTGGGACAGGAATTTGATAACTTGGGTCAATTAGCTCAACAAGTAGCCACACTCAATAGCCAGACCCAGAATATGTGCAGAGATACCCGATTCCAGAAAAGTACCACAATGGCTGAAGCCTATAATCCGTATTCAGTCGATGATGGCTATGAAGACGATGAAGAAGAAGAGGTTGTCGCGGCTGAATGGAATTGGGGTAAAAAGACAATAATGGTACCAAATCCTTGGGGAAGAGCAGTCGAAGAGAGCTATGACTTTGACGTCATAAAATCGGACAAGCTCTTTGATTTCTTGCTTGAGAAGGGACATATCAAGTTGCCCGATAATCATGTCATACTGCCCCCTGATCAGTTGAAGAGTAAGAAGTTCTACAAGTTTCATAACGCTACGTCTCATTCTACTAATGAATGCAGAGTTTTCTGGCAGCATATACAGAGGGCTATTCAGTAAGGAAGGCTCAAATTTGATATGCCTCGAAAGATGAAAGTTGATGATAATCCTTTCTCGAGAGATCAGAACATGGTTGATGCTAGGTTGCTTAAAGGGAAGACTAAGGTCCTGACATCAACCAGATCAAAAGAAGCTGGAACAGTTAATCCCAAGATGCAAATATCGTCTGACGAATACAGAGAGATTAGAAGGCATCACGACAAGCAAAAGAGCCGATATGAGCAAGGAGAAATGTCAAAAGATGGGGCGACAAAGCCACGTGTTACTTCTTGAGTATTGTTGAATAAATGGCAGCAGCAGAAGGAAAAGAATTATCAGCGTTGGTTAGAAGAGCAAGAATACCAGCGTCAACAGGAAAAAGAGAGGTGTGAAAGAAAGCAAGCTAAATCACACTGGAATTATCCTTTCTTCAGATATTGCTGGAACGAAGGTTTAAAATTGCCTACCAGAACTAACTGTCCGAAGTACAGCGAACAATATTGGGAGTTTAGGCAATCTCAAGCCAACCGCTGGTCTATCCATGCTCAAGACGAGTATCATCATAATAACATAGATTGGCGCTTAAAAAATAGAAGTGTTCATGATCGGCTTGGAAAGCGAGTTGTTGATCAAAACTGGGTTGATTATGAAGAGGAAAGTAATGAAGAAGAATATATTTGGCAGGAAGGCTAATAGTGTCCAGGAGGTTTGACAAGAAGCCAAAAGAGAAGAGTGCAAGGCCTAAGGAACAGAGAATTGGAACAGGCTCAAACATCTAATAAACCTCAAGTATGGCGTGCTAAGCAAACAGCCGATAGAAGGCAACCATTGGCTAATATTCAAATGGCTTTTCTGTTGCCATCAGAATTCAGAACTCTAGCGGATCAAGAAGTTTACTCAGATTTTGATGAATCGGAGTATGAAGAGATAGTTGTCAAGTTGACGATTATACAGCAGGCTATATTTGATAAGCCAGTCAAACATCGGCACTTAAAGGCTTTATATGTAAAAGGTTTTATTGATGGGAAGCCGATGAACAAGATATTGTTGGATGGAGATGCTTCTGTCAATCTTATGCCTTACACCACTTTTTGTAAACTTGGCAAGGGACCAGGAGATTTGATTGACACCGACATGATGCTTAAAGATTTTGGGGGTAACACGTCTAAGACCCGGGGGGCAATAAACGTCGTATTGATAATCGAAAGCAAAGCTTTGCTCACCACATTCTTCGTCATCGATGGAAAAGGTTCCTATAGTCTACTCCTCAGTCGTGACTAGATTCATGCAAATTGTTGTGTGCCATCAACCATGCATCAATGTTTGATTTAATGGCATGGGGATGATGTCGAGCTTGTTCGCGCTGATGAATCTATGAGTATCACAACAGTCAATCTAGTAATTTGGGAGCTAGAAGACTTTAAGTGCTTTTCTGGCAAGTTATGGGAAGGAGGCTTCATTAGGGTCAATAATGAAAGCCAACAGCCGATCCAAGCAGTTGGCTTCGAAAATTTGTTTTAATGGATAATCCAATAGATGGTATAGATGGCAAACTAGGACATGGCTTCATGTCGGCCGATGAATTAGAAGAGGTAGATATTAGTTCTGGAGATAGGCCTAGGCTAACGTATGTAAGTGCCAAGTTAGATCCTGAGTATAATCAAGAGTTAGTCAATTTACTAAAGGAATTTAAGGATTGTTTTGCTTGGGAATACTATGAGATGCCTGGTCTAGACTGATCGATTGTTGAACACCAATTGCCAATCAAACCTGGATATCGGCCATTTAAACAAGCTCCGAGGAGATTCAACCCAAACGTACTTGATGATATCAAGGAGACTGAAAGGTTACTAGAAGCAAAGTTTATTCGATCGTGCCGATATGTAGAGTGGATATCGAATGTTGTTCCTGTGTATAAGAAGAATGGAAAGTTAAGAATTTGCATTGATTTTAGAAATCTGAACAAGGCCACACCCATGGATGGTTATCCGATGCCGATAGCCGATATGTTGGTAGACGCTGCAGCTGGGCACAGGGTTATTAGCTTCATGGATGGCAATGCAGGGTATAATCAGATTTTTATGGCTGAGAAAGATATAGCAAAGACGGCGTTTAGGTGCCCTAGCGCATTCGGTTTATTTGAATGGGTTGTGATGACCTTTGGATTGAAAAATACCGGTACAACTTATCAAAGGGAGATGAATTATATTTTTCATAAGTTGATCAGAATGATTATTGAAATCTACATTGACGATGTGATGATAAAATCTAAGGGATACAAAGAACATCTAGCTGATTTACGGGAGACTTTGGAGTGCACACGAAAGCATGGTCTGAAGATGAATCCCAATAAGTGTGGATTTGGAGTATCAGCTGGACAATTTTTAGGTTTTGTGGTCCACGAGAGAGGAATCAAAGTCGGTCAGAAAAGCATGAAAGCAATTGACGAAGCAGTACCCCCGACTACTAAAACAGAGTTACAATCTTTACTTGGTAAGATTAATTTTATTAGAAGATTCATTTCAAATTTGTCAGAAAGAGTTCTGCCATTTTCTCCCTTGTTGAAGTTGAAAATGATTAAGAATTTAAGTAGGGTGACGTACAACAAAAGGCATTTGAGGAGATAAAAGAATATATAAAGTGTCCACCTATGCTAGTCCCTCCTTAGCAGGGTAAGCCTTTTAAGTTGTACATATTGGCCGATGATAAAACAATTGGATCGGCCTTGATGCAAGAGTTTGAAGGAAAGGAGCGAGTTGTTTTCTATCTGAGTAGAAGACTTCTAGATCTGGTAACAAGATATACTCCCACCAAAAAGTTATGCTTGTGCTTATATTTCTCTTGCACTAAGTTGCGACACTACTTATTATTGGCCGAGTGTATGGTTGTTTCCAAGGATGATGTGATCAAGCACGTGTTATCAATGCCAATACTGAATGGAAGAGTGGGAAAGTGGATTCTCACGTTATCGGAATTCGACTTGAAGTACGAATTGGCTAAAGCAGTCAAAGGACAAGTAATAGCCGATTTTGTCACCCAGCGTCATAAGCCAAGCATTGGTTATGTAGAGCCGGTACCTTGGACGTTATTCTTTGATGGATCATCATGTATGCAAGGTGGTGGCATTGGTATTGTTATTATTTCGCCTCGGGGGGCAAGTTTTGAGTTTGCTTTTCCGACTGAACCAATGATTACCAACAACCAAGTAGAGTATGAAGCTATTTTTAAGGGGCTTCAACTTCTTCATGAAGTAAAGGCCGAAGCAATTGAAATATTTGGAGATTCACAGTTAATTATTAATCAGTTGATCGGCCTATATGAGTGCAAAGAAGATACTCTGAGGGGATATTATGATGAGTGCCAAAGGTTGCTTAAGGAATTTCCCCATGTCTCTTTTCAATATATTCCGAGAGCACAGAATCAAGAGGCCAATTGTTTAGCTCAAAGTGCTTTAGGTTATCAAGTGTTTCAAGAAGTCTTGAGTAGTGAAACCTCGAATAATGATTGGAGAGTTGAAATAGCCGACTACCTACGGAATCCATCATAAAAAGTTACCAGAAAACTAAGGTATAAATCGACTAAGTATGTTTTATTGGATGATCAGCGATATTACAAAACAGTCAATGGGGTGTTGCTCAAATGCTTAAATCAAGAAGAAGCTAAGGTATTGATGGGCGAAGTGCATGAAGGGATACGTGGAGCTCATCAATCGGCTTATAAGATGAAATGGATTATTCGTAGAACTGGATATTTCTGGCCAACAATATTAGAGGACTGTTTTGAATATTATAAGGGGTGTCAGGACTATTAACATTTTGGTAATGTCTAGAAATCGCCTGCATCGGCTATGAATCCAATAATCAAGCCATGACCGTTTCGAGGTTGGGGAATTGATTTAATTGGCCAGATTTTTCCGTCCTCAAGTAAATGACATAAGTTCATATTGGTAGCAACGGATTATTTCACTAAGTGGGTTGAGGCAATTCCTTTGAAGACGGTAACCTCAAAAAACATGGTTGATTTTGTCAAGGAGCATATTGTGTACCGTTTTGGCATTTCTCAAACTATCACTACCGATCAAAGGACAATGTTCACATCAGAAGAGTTCGGAGATTTTGCTGCCAGTATGGGAATTAAGCTGCTAAATTCTTCTCCTTACTATGCTCAGGCTAATGGCCAGACAGTGGCGTCCAATCAGATTATGATTAAGCTGATAAAGAAAAAGATTGAGGAACAACCAAGGAAGTGGCATTTAACGCTTAATGAGGCACTATGGGCATATAGGATGGCCTATCATGGATCGATCAAAACGTCACCTTATGAACGTGTGTATGGCCATAATGCAGTCCTTCCTTAGGAAGTTCAAACTAGGTCGAGGCGTATCATGTTGCAAAATGATTTATCAGCCGAAGTCTACAAGAATCTTATGATAGACGACTTAGAGGACTTGAGTTGCCATCGGTTGTGTGCTCTTGAGAATATCAAAGCCAATAAACTGAGGATTGCAAAGTATTACAATAAAACGGTCAAGAGCAAGCAATTTTCGGAAGGAGATTTAGTCTGGAAAGTAAAATTGCCGATAGGGTCAAAAGAGAGCAAGTTCGGCAAATTGTCACCTAATTGGGAAGGACCTTGTCGGATTAAACGTTGTGCGCCTGGCAATGCTTATATTTTGGAAATTCTAGGAGGAGAAGAAGAGTTTGATAGAGCAATCAATGGAAAGTATCTAAAGAAATATTATCCTAGCGTTTGGATTAATACTTAACAGCCGATTTATTTGATCATCGGCTCTAATAGCTGATACCAAAAGGGTATCGCCTAGAGTTCAAAAATAAACTCAAAACAACAAAAGACAGTATGCTATGTATCGCCTATGGAGCAAGAACAAGCACATATTGGAACATGGAATATAAGTGCAAGAAACCAATTAAAACAAAGAAATTGTTTGCCAACTTTTCCTATTACAGGCTAACGGCTAGGGAACACTTTATTCACTATGTCCTCGGCCTAGGTAGTAAAGGCTATGGAGTTGGCAGCGTCGAAGAAATCTTCGACTAAGCGCTCATGATCCCCAGGGCGTTCGGTGGCTAGAAAACCATGGGGAAGAAGCCAAAGATTGTGTCCAGAGCGGGCTTGCGCAGTAGCCAACGCCATGGCAGCACCATGATGAACGCCATGAAGAGCGACCTCTCTGACACGGTTTGGGATGTCGTGCAAGCGAACCACCAGAACGGCACCCCTAGCAATGACGAATCTAGCCGCGTACTCTACAGTTGATCGGAGGCTTTCTAGTTGAGCTGATAGATCTAAAAGATTCAAGGGAGGGATGTTCAAGATCTTGAAGATAAAATTAATAAGAGACAGAAAATTGTGGTAGGCATCTCACCTGTGATTCTGGCCTCGGCCTTGGCCAACCTATCCTCCACCGAGTCGGCCTCGGGAGGCAATTGGCATCGAACCATGGCCAGAGCCAATTCTACAAGAGAGAGACAGTCGGCGAGATTCTAGCCATACCGATCTATGGAGGCGAGCAGATCATCATTGTCGATCTACCTCCTCATATAGCAGGGGAGCTGGCGGTGAGCTATCAACGAGAATGACCCCGAAGGCTAAACAGAGTCGGTCCTATGCTCTGGGATAGTAGGGGCCTCCTGACTTGCACCCTCCTGACGACGAAGGCGCTGGCATGATGACGAAGATCCATTGAGGGCCTCCTTAGCGGACCTCTTGCTGTTCTCCAGGACCTCTTGCTGTTCTCCATGACCTCAAACCTATGGGAAAATAGAATTGCATAGAAGATATGGAAGGTTTGAGATGAAGCATGTTGTTTTTCGATCCACAGCCATGGCTCGTATATATAGCCCGGGAAGGTGAGAAGATAGACTTCACCAGGGTTATGGAATTAAAGTCAGATATGGAAACGGATCGGCACTCCGAAAATTCAGGGACGGATCATGAAGAGATAACAGATTTGGACTTATTGCTTCCCATAATTACAAAATATTGTGGGATCGATACAAAGGGTTTACATTGACCAGCAATCAACCCACCAAGGCTTCTTTGGATTGAAGAGAGTCCGGATCCCCACAAGGCCGAAGGTCATCATGAACCGAGTCGCATCGGCCCATTGATAAAATTGCATCAGAAGAAGGGGAAAGGCCATCTACTTAACAGATGCCCAATTGATTTCTTGGTCACTAGGAAAGAATGGGAAGGAAAGCCGCCTACTAAAGATGCTCATTTCTCAGTGGCTGGGAAAACTGTGGGAAAAAAATATGTGGTTTTCTCGACGGGATTTGATGAAGCAAACAAAGGGAAGGTGTCCACACATTTTAGCCCTTGCAAACAACAGCTCTGTGATCATGGAGAGAAGACTCAGGTGATATCATAAGAATTCTTCTAACCGCAGTAGCTGATCCTCTTGCTCGACAAGGCGCTAAGATGAGCAACACAATCACCCTATGCACAAGAATTCTTCTAACCGCTCAAGATCTTCAGAGCAAAGACCATGGAGGGTCCAGCAGAGCCAGAGGCACTCGAGGAAACAAGCAGAAGAGAAACATAGCTGAGTTGTTGAATTGCTCTCGCCAGAGTCGGATAGACATTTTATAGTCAGCCTGGAAAGATGGATCCAAACACCCATGAAGTAATGATGTTCTCATAAAAGTTTTGAAGCATGGGCTCATAAGCTGGCAAAGACGGTGACAAATAGTAGACCCTAGATCAAGATTCTCTACCTGTAACTATGGACCTATCGGGGGTACAGACGTGATAATTTTGGAATAAAATTATTTTTATCCCAAAATTGGGGGGCATATGTTTACACCAAAATTTGAGAAGAAGAATTGCAGGAACTCAGAAGCTCCCAAGGTCATGTCATCAAGAAATCGATTTCATAAAGGTCAGTATCAGTTGGTTCGAATGCAGCACTAGAATCGGCTATCTTTAGATAGCGCCAACAGATAACGATAAAAGCTATGATTGGCGCCAGGAAGAAACACGTTGGACTCTACAAAAAGGGAAAGATTAGGGTCCAAGTTATCTTAAATTAGGAATGTTTTCTCTTAGGCCAAAGATTATAATGAGTCGTGCTTAAGTATGAGTCATGCGTAGGTTCTAGGTATAAATATTGGACCCCGGCTATTGTAAGACACACGATCAATCAAATACAAGTCATTTACTTTTTTTGGCTCCAGCCAACCCTTAGGAGTAGGAGTAGAGTAGATCTCGGCGAGTTCTTCAGCGAGCAGGGCTGCATCGGTCCGGCCGATCTCTGGCTTGTCTGTAAGTACCATCATGGCTTATACTTCTATTCGTACGGCTGCATCGATCCGGTCAACCTCCACTGCGACTCTAGTATAAGCTAGTTATCGACTCTTGTCTCATTCAAGTACGGCTGCATTGATCCGGTCGACCTCCACTGCTCGAATTAAATTAAGGTCAAGTTATTGGCTCTAACTAAGGGTGGCATCCTTCGGGTAGATTCATTAAGTTACCGATCTTGCTGATATTTTTGTCGTTATTAGTTTGCTGCAACATCAACCTGCCCGATCGAGATCGATCTAGATTGGCCTCATATCCTTTGGGTCCGTTGTTTGCTTTGTTACAACACTATATTTCTTACTTTAAATGGCGAGTCTTATTTTATCGGCTATTCTACTTCGATCTTGATCGCGCATAGTACGCGGTTAAGGCACGAATGATCTTGAAGAGGTTTGCTGGCTAGTTAAATCTGATCTACAGTTCACTATTATGGCTGTAACGATCCGGTCGATCCCCACTGATAGCACTTTAGATTGGAGGATGCTAGTTAGTAGATTTGTTCTCGATCAGACGTGACCTTAACTGTTTGCTATGCTTGCATCTGCTAAATAGCCAATCGTCAATGCTTTAACGCCTACAGTGTGTTTACATGATTCTTTTAAGCGTGAATAGATCTGTTTACTTTAAAGGTTTGATTTGTTGTCTTTGTCACGGCTGCATCGATCCAGTCGAACCCCACTGTTAGAGATAACAGGTTAGGTCTGATGAGTTCGTAGGTCTATCTATGTGAAATAGTTGATTGTTCACACGCTGTAGCTCTCTTCACCTGAATTGGCTATTTTAGCCGATTCACCCGAGCCTTCACGTATAGCATGTCTTTCGGAAAGCCTATCAAAGTATAGATGTTTTTATGGATTCTTTGATTTTAGTTTGTTACCATCATCATAGCTGCCATCGATCCGATCGAACCTCACTGTTGGTGGTAACATATTAGATTCAGAGCGTTTGTAGGTCCATTCGTATCAGATAGTCGATTTGTTCGTATGCTATATCCTTTATCGTTAGATTCATCGGCTCAATGCTTTATACTAATAACATCTACCTAGCTGATGATCTCATTTACATCTATGAGTACTATACCTTTCAATATGAAATTAATCGCTACCCACGAGCTTTATAGTCCATGATAGCCGATTTTTGTGTGTATCGGCTATTTAATCGTTCTCCCTGTATGGCTTCTCCCGAAGCGGTACATTTGGAACTGTTGGGGCATAGACCGGCATGTTCCATCTTAAATTACTGATAAACTTTCTCTCCTTATCAATTGCAGGGTCAAATTGGCTGGCACGTCTTGAGAGGAATACGCAAGATCGATTATCCTTGCGTTGAAGCCAGGCGGATCTCCAGCTCTATCGAGTAGACCCTTTTGGCTTGCTGTGTGTCGACATATTTTCATGCTAACAGACAGGGCATCAAGAACAGTACTGATTTGGGCAACATAGGCACCTTAATTAAGCAATAATACTACTACTTTCAGACAATAATGTCTTCTCGAATAGGCAACATTAGGTTTTTTTAACATATTCATCCTTTTTTTCTCTTAAGACCAGTTTTTATTCTTCTACATAGGGTCAAATAAATAGTAATTACCAATCAGCCATCGTATATTTTCGAGGGAATAATTACAATCATTCTACTGGGCAAGAGTTCATGAGACCATAAACTATAACAAATGCTTCTTCTGTGTTTTTTCTTTTTCAGTTGCAAGGGCCAAGAGATACAAACGTTTATTTCAGCAGTTCAGAAGCCTAAAAGTTCATTGATTTTCTGCTAATAATGAGACTAATGCTGCTATTTTTTGGTAATTTTTGTCATCAGCTGCTGCTCTATGTTTGCTAAGCAGCTGTTGCTTTTTTTTTGCCAAATCTTCCCTCTTCTCTCATCTCCTTTGTTTTGCCGATGATGAAATTGTCTAAGTCCATACATTATATGGAATATAAGCTGATGATCAAGAACTTGTGAGGAACTTAGCATCATTACCAGCCGTGCCTACATTACCTTCTCCTCTCTTCTCTGTTATGATGCCTTGATGCTCTAAGTTCATGATCAAATAATGATTGACATGTTTCTAAGGCCTCTACTACTACTACTCATTTTTTGATATATTGTTGTTTTATATGACTACTTTGGTTTATAGACCTTTTTGATTTCTTATACCTTCTCGCGTACCTAAAGCACACTTTCTTGCATCTATTAGAACAAAGCGCAAAATAATGTCGTGGACATAAGATAATGCAGCCCGATGCCCCGAGCATGATGAGCAGCCAACCTATGAGGAGCAAGCACTAGAGGACCAGCTTACTCAGCAGTAGTTCGATAATGAGTTAGAAAAGGATCTAGAAGTGATGTTTACTCAGGAGCAGTGTGACGAGGAGGAAGGGGGAGAAGAAGGAAGAGTAGGAGAGGCTGCTGAAGGTGAAGAAGAAGAGGATGATGGCAATGATGACTCTGAAGAGGGATATGTAAGTCCCAAGGATCCTTTCCCATGTGAAGCCAGAAGGAGGCCAACGGAGGAAGATTTGGACAAGGATTTTGACCCAAACGAGGAGGTAGGGATAAAGCCTTAGCTTGTAAATTTTGCTAAAGCTTTGGCTGTGTTACCTCTGCTAATACTTTGACCTATCGTATATACAGGTCCCTCATGAAACTCGAAAAATACAACATTGACATCCGCGACATCTCGTCGGACAAGACGGAGTAGAGGAAAGGATAGCAGAGGCAACAGCCATAGAGATGGACATTGAGGCCTCTGCTCCACAACCTCATGACACAACCATGAACATGACTACCAAGCCAAAGAGGAAATGAGGGGATAGAAAAGCAAACCAATATCCAGATAAGGCATGCTATGTGATAACCGAGGTCGGGCTAGCAGGGGAGATCCTTGAATCGAATGAATTCAGAGGACGATTTCGTAATATGATCGGGGCCCTAGTAAGAGATAAATTGAACCCAGCAATCCCTAACTGGAAAGAGGTACCCGAGAAGAAAAAGGATGAACTATGGGATAAGCAGCTGAAGCTCAATTTTTTATTTCTAGAGGGTAAGCAAGAACTGGTAAAAAAATGCTTTTGAGATCATGGGAGAGTCATTCCAATGTTGGAGGTTGAAGCTCAACAAGAAGTATATCCAAAAGAGGTTAACTCCGTTCAACGAGTTTGGCAACATAACTCCTAGACAATGGGAGAAGCTCGTGGCTCAAAAGACTTCACTAGAGGCATTGGAGCTCAGTGCTCGTAACACCGAACTGGCGAAGAGGAACAAACACCACCATGATCTAGGCCCCGGTGGCTACTATGTCAAAGAAGAGCAGTTTAGGAAGATGGACGAAGAGGCCATATCTTCTGGGAATATCGATGTCAAGAATTTAAAGGTACGCTCAAGGAATTGGATATATGCGAGGAGTACAGAATCATCCAGTGGTAATCTTAAGTTTGATAAGCCGGAGACCCAAGAGGCAGTATCAAGGATACTGAAATATGTTGAAGACAAGGAGAAGGGCTCATTCAATCCATTCAGAGAGAGGGATGAGCTTAGCCTTGGCTTGGGAAACAACGAGCACATAGGCCACACCAGGGGGCTACGGAAAAGGATGACCGGGAAGCACGGATTCGAAGAGGACAGGCACATGTACAAGAAATATGGTAGAGACCGGGAGGCTAATCTTGAGCTCCAAGTGAAGGCTCTAGTTGCGAAGGCGCTGGAGGAGCAAGGACTGTCTACGGAGCCACAGACATTAATGGCGCCACCAGGGGAATTGACATTAGTTGACAGCCCTCCAAATATTCTTAGCAGCCAAGGTTCCACTATAGCCACAACCCCCATCGATCGCATACGGGAACCAACTAGTTGCACCTTGGTGTTTCTCAGCGGCCGGCAGAACATTATGATAGAGGTGGCAACGGGTGTGGCACATCCTCTCGGTGGCTTACACCACAATAATAAGATACTGCCGGACTATACTAGGGTCGAGGTGCATACCGTGAAGCCTGAGTTCATGTAGTGGAGGATAGACTACGCAACTCCTGAGGGGCTGGTGTTACTCAGAGATGTAATGGGGCAGTTCATTCTCTGGCACAAACGGGACATTATATTAACTGCTTCTTCGCCGCCTCCCCCTCTCTCAAATTTGGAGCAAGTTGTTAAGGACAGGGAGATATTTTCACCGTCTCATGACCACCACATTCCTGAGATGCCACATTCTTCCTCGCCTTCTAGCGAGCATGTGCCTGAAAAGACACAACCTTCTCCAGCTCATACCGAGCAAGTGTATGATGGGATGCCATGGTCTTCTCAACAAGCGCAGCCGATACATGAATAACGAGTGCCTCCTGAAGAAGGTGATGCATAAGAGGATGAGGACATGCCTGAATGGGAACATCAAAAGAAGCATCCAATCACCATAAGGTCAATTTATATTCCGATGAAAGATGTCTCGTCGGTGCACAAGTGGTATGCCCATGACCAGTTCAAGCCTGAGAACCAAGTTAAAAAAGTCCCAACATGGGCTTCCGAGGAGGCTGTTACTAGCAAAGTCCACCAAACAGCAAAAAAGTAACCAAATGTTGATGTCATCAAATGGTCAAAGGATTGCTAAAAACATATGAAAGAGGCAAGCCCTTTCTATCAAACCGGGACATCCAGCGCCTACCACTTAGAATGAGAAGGTTCCATGATTGATACTTTCGTGTTCTCCTAACGAGCATAGACCTCGTACAAGCATGCTTTCTCGCCGACACATTTGGAAGCCCAGCCGGGAAAATTATCTTTAACTTCAATGACATGCAGACATGCTTTCACCTCAAAGCATTGGAAATTAATCTAATTCGCACGTGGTGCCTGTAAGTCCTTGCCATCCCGATATGATATGAATGTAATCTTTGAATTTTGTTGTAACTAACCCACGTCGTGATTTGTAGAATACAAGTGCACATTGTAAAATAAATGCCAAGTCTGAAAGCTAGGTATATAGACCCTTAAGCTATAGCACAAATAAATTTTAATTACCCTAGACAGTGGAAACTGGATGCCAAAGAGCTAGCTGCTGGAAAGACCCTTCGGGAGAAAAAGGACATCCGTGCGAAGAAACTAAAGCAAGAGTCCCTTAAGGTTTCGGCATACATTGCCCTGGCTTTTAAAAATCTCCAACAATACTTTACTATATGGCTACCATATAACTTCGAGTAAGTTCAACTCTATACTTAAAGCTTTGTTCGATATATTTTATTCTATGCAAAAGAGCTTATCTTGTTTATTCTATGCAAAAGAGCTTATCTAGTTCTATGATTAAATTCATGCAGCAACCACTGGATTTGTATAGGCGTCGATGTCGGAAGCAGCATGGCATGGGTCTTTGATTCAATAGATAGCGACCCGGTGACATACAAAGACTTCATATCGATTCTCAAGACGTATATATATCGACAATCCTCATTAGCTTATATATTTATATACATACTTGTAACGTTCACTTTTGGATACTAATAAGTTGCATTTGCTAAAATAATTCGAACAGGGTATTCAGGTTCTATGTCAATAAATATCATGAAAGGCATGATCCAGTAAGGAAGGAAAGGCTGGCTATAAAAATACTATGTGCGGCAAGTGTAACTTACTTTAGTACTCTATTACATGGCTATCAAAAGTATTACTTAACATTTTCATATACAAAACACACAGTGCCCCAAATAGAAGCCTGTGAGTGTACATTGTGGATACTATATATGTTCTATGATGAGTAACACCGGTGCCTACAGGAGACACTCCTTTAGGGTAAGTTTGAACATCTTCACCCGTATTATAAAAACTTCGCACATGATATGAAATACTAAACCGAAACTTGTTCTCTTGTAGTGGAAAGAAGAGAAAAAAATGAAAAGAGACCCATACAAGGATGACTAACTCTTAGACGTTTGCAACTTCATATTGGACCAGATTGTACATGTTAAAGGCACCTACCATGACCGAGATTCTGACTTAGATAGAAACCCTCAATACCAACACCTTCGTGAGACTGAAAGGCTAGCTCTATGCCGTTGATAACAATATGTATAGAATTTGACATTGGTCTTACCTTGTGGTACGGTTTGGACTTGTGGAATGAATTAGACTTGTGAATTATGTCTATTTAATGATGGATTGTATATATTCTTGTGAATTGGACTTGTAATGGTAATTTATATAATGCTCTTGTGCTTGTGGTCAGATTTGAATTATATATGTTCTGGTCAGATTTGATTTATATATATATATATATATGTTGGTCGAATTTGAATTTTTTTTTGTGGAAAAATGTACTGTAGAGTGGTTATAGACTGAACCGTCCCTACAAATAGATACTATAGGGGGCGGCTAGTACTACAGCCGCCCCTACAAATCGATTTGTAGGGACCCGTCTCTATAAATTGATTTGTAAGGACGGCGAGAACCGAGATAAATATATGATTTATCTGGTAAGAGTGGCTGACCGAGCCGCCGTCTTCGAAGCCTCAGCCGCCCCCTACTAATCCTGTGGTAGTACTAGTCCCTAAAAAAAAAGTAAAAAATATATAATAAAGAAAAACATGGTAATATGTGGCCAGTAGATCACCGAAGTAGTCGAAGTCGGATTGGTGCGTTGAGGTCACTAGTCACTCTTTAGCTCCGGTCACTGCTCAGTCGATCAGGACACGAGAGCTGCAGTGTAAAGTAAAACGAGCGTCTACTCCCTACTCAGAGAGTTTACCTCCCGACTCACACTGGCTGGGGCGCTGGGCTGCTCGAAAGGCCAGTCTCGACAAAGCGGGTTCGTGTCCGAGAGCGACGACGGGGGTGTTCGTGTCAGTGTGTCACGATGGGGTGGACCAGTGGATCGACAACCCAACCAAACGCAAGCGTCCAAAAAGAGGAAGTCGAAGGGGCCAATCATGGAACGCCCTTTGGATTGCGTCTCCGCTTTTAATGAGAAATGGAGAATCGCCCATGTTTTCCTCGCGCGTCAACCCTGGCATTCAACACAATCTTTTCTGAGTAGTTTTCTCTAACTATCGTCTGGCGAGTTTGATTGGTTGCTCGTATAATTTTGGCTATATTGTAATATAGTGTATGTTTGGATAAGCTAGAGCTAGTTATTAGTTGGGCTAAAAATTAGGTTAAATTAGTTGAGATTGGCTAGCTAGTTGTCTAACTAATTGATTATTCAGTTAAAAATTATCCATCTATTAGTTCATCCTGTTTAGATATACTAGGGTTAATTTTAGCTAATATTTAGCTAGCTAGCAAATAACTCTAGTATCAAACAGGCCTATTAGGCTAGTCATAACCAATATATCCATATACAATGTGATGCCATTTGGTTTAAGTTGCATAAGCTAGCTATATTTGGTTAGCTACATATTTAATATTATTATACATTTGTATTAGGTGAAGAGTGCAGCTATCATCCTCCACGTCTCTTTCTCCCTTACCGCTTCATCTCAGTTCTCCTTTTACAAGGATATGCATCCTTTGGATATTCCCATGAAAGTTAAAAATATGGAGCTCATTCCTAAACTTGTTTACATTTTGTTTGAACGTTGATATTCAGTATCAGAATTTGAAATTGGTATTGGCTAGCTCCAAGCATAGCTGTTTGGATGGTTAACGATTTGGAATTGGAATTGGACCCAATACAAAGCAGTATTCACTATACTTGCAAACCCTCATGTTCAATATTGAGCCATCACCCTCTATATTGGTCAGCATTCAACAGCTGTCCTGACGCTCCTTCGCCTCGATGCACCTCCGCCCCGATGTCGACCTTCCGCAACCACTTGTTCTCTTGTATTTTGCTATAGCCACTTTTAAACTTGGGTTTTGCTTAGACTAGTTTGTCATCGAACAGTTTCACCATGCATGTATTGGTTTGTGGAACCAAAACTGCTTGTAAGCTTATTTATATTAATAACATTTGAGATTGCATCTTCTACATTCTTTGGCTGTGTTCTCAATTTGCATGTAGAGATAAGCATTCGTGGTGAACTCTATCGTGTCAAACGTGGTTGATAATCAACAAAACTGTGGTGTAGATTGGTCCCATACGTTGTAGAAGCTTGTGCATCCATGGTGCCTTTATAGCATACGATGGGACCTGAAGGCACCACCGCACCATGTGCAAGACCCATCTATACACAGCTGTCGATAAAAGATGCTCGGCAGTCCTCTGAGAGGTATCTCACGAAGGTAGATTGATCGGCAGAGTTGCGCGTAATCAAGAACAAAAAGGCAACAGAGACACAAGAGTTAGACAGGTTCGGGCCGTCAGCACGACGTAATACCCTACTCATGTGGTCTGTTGGTTTGTATTGGCTATCGTATGATATTGCGTGTGTTTTGATGGGGTCCCTACCCGCCTTATATAGTCTGGGGGCAGGGTTACAAGTCGGTTAGATCTAAGAGATAACCGGAAAGTAATAACATATTACATAAATCATGAGATCGAACGTATCATAACAGATCTCGTAGCATCTTCAGGATATCGCCCTTGATGCCTTGTGGTACACGCCGAGCAGTGTCGTGCACCGTAGGTCTTTGTCTTGTGGGCTAGACCACCCCTGGCAGCGCAGCCCATGTAGTCTACCGTGGGTATCCGGGTCACCCTACAACTAGTCCCCAGCGCCTTAGTATCCCGCCTTGCCTTGATCTGTGTAAAAGCAGTTGTAAACAAAGTTGAGTAGTGACTCATAGTCCAACCCACTCTAATGAGTTGTGTCCGTCAGCAGGTGTAAACAAAGTTGAGTAGTCAGACTCATAGTCCAACCACTCTAATGAGTCGCCGAGTAGTTGTGGACCGTCGCCGAGCAGAGTATCCCAAGTAAGGCTTGCCAAAAGGATGTAAAGAGCTCAAGTTCAAAATTAAAAATTTCCTCGTTTTGAACCAAGTGTGCCCACTTAGAGTCCGACCACGAGAAAGGGAGATAAGAGTCCACGGAGAGTTAAAGAAAACACACACATAAGAAGTGAAGGAGATAATCTTCTTCAAATTCAGGAGGTAAACGAAGAGTCTTCCAGATTAAAGAAAATAAAAACACATTCACATAAAGGTGAAAAATGAAGTGGGTGCCCACTTAGTCCCCCCGAGCTACAAGTGGAAATCTCGAATAAATCAAGGTGACGAAGTCACGTGGTGCTAGGGGAAGTGCGAATCAATATGGTGTGGTTTTAAAAACCCTTGAATCACGTATCAAAAAGTAGTATGTGTGGTTTCAAGTAAAAGAAAGCGAGAAGAGCAGCAGCGCAAATGGCCCATCCATGGCTGAGCCCTAAAATAAAAGCGCACATTCACGAGGGATGGCATCAAGAAGGTGAAGTGTGCCCATGACAATAGTCCCATGGGGGAGCAGAGCTCAACGAGTGGTGGAGGTGCGTTGGTCACATGGCCGAGATGCGGTGAGCCCTATCCGATGCCACACAACCGACGAGCTTGTTGTGTTTGAAGATTATTTGGCGTGGATTAGGATTTCTGTACATCCTTTCTTATGGATCTAAGTAGTGAGCTTGTGTAAATCCAACACTATTTTGCACATTTCGTGCCGATGAGGTCTATCTTGGCATTCTTTCCCACTTTAATTTCTTCCGACACTTGTTCGGCTTAAGAAGAAAGGAGGGTTGGTTCAGAGATGGGTGTGTGATTCATGATGGGAGACGCTTGAAGGGGGAGTAATGGTGGAGTCACCCCCGCCATCCGCATGCGATGTCGACCGATTCGAGGCAGAGGAGCTAGCGAGAAAGACTAGTGCCGATATGGGAGCAGTGAAGGAGCTCCTCGAGCTAATAGGGGCGTCAGTGGTGGTGGCGGTGAGCTTCATAGTGTGCGCGATCTAGCCCTGCAAGGAGAGGGCTCATCTGGGCTTTGACTTAAAGGGAGATAGACGGCGCCGAGAGAGGATCGGTGGAGCAAGAGGCGCTGAACTATTTGCTCCTAAGATGTGCCGCTTCGGCGTGAGTGCTGCATGAACCCACCTCCTCGGGTAAAATTCTGGGACCGTGTGCCATTTGCGGTTTGCTTGTGGAAAGATCTTAGCTAGGACGCTCGTGAGCCCTTTGCTTGGAAAGATCCATTTGCGAGAACGGGACGCTGCGTATTTTGGGCGTGCCGAGGAGGCGCTAAAGCGGTGGGACGCTAGGGCCGACCACCACAGAGGCGTATGGAGGAAGAGGACAAGGTCGAGGAGATTGAACATGAAGAATCATGACCTCAAGACGGGTGGCATCGTCACTTGCATCCTCGGACAGCTCGGATGCGAGGATGATATCCGAGTGGTCGGATGTTGTGGTCCAGTAGCTCCTCTCCGAGAAAAGGAGGACACCACCGGTGAGAGGTGAAGAGGCTACGGTCCACCCTTTGCACGCCGCTATGAAGCAAATTGAGGTTGGGAGTGTTGCATCGGTGACTGATGAGCTAAACTAATGCGTAACGGGGTGTCCGTCTTTGGCGTTAGAGACTATGGTCCTTATACAATCTTGGGTGCGGCGGTGGCGGGGCATAGCATGAACTATTGTACAATGGCAGCAATTGATCAAGAGGATGGTAATCCCTCAGGCCGGCGGCGAGGTGGAATGAGAAGCTAAAGGATGGGCGGTGCAAAACCACCGTGATGGAGAAGAACGTCCAAAGGGCCTAGCGCAAAATGGATCTTGCTGAATCAAACGCGAGAGAGTACCAGAAGGGCACCTTATATGAAGCAAATTGAAGACCGGCGATGTCCATCTTTGGCGTTAGAGACTATGGTGGTCTTTACAATCTTGGTGCTTTACGGGGCATAGCGAACTTCGACAATGGAGCAATTGATCAAGAAGCAGCCCCTCCGAGAATGAGAAGCTAAAGGAGCGCTAATGGAGAACCTTCCAGAGGGCCTAGCGCAAAATGGATCTTTGCTGAATCAAACGCGAGAGAGTACTAAGAAATATCTACAAAGAAGAAAAGTAGCGCTTCCTATCGGGCAGCTAAGGATCGGTACTATGGATTTGTAATTTGTTACGCATTGCCGAACAGTTTTGATGTTGCTGCTGACCGTTATGTTTGTAGAGCGAGATGCAAAGCTCGACCGGTTGCGAGAAGTCATCGGTCAACTCCAAGAGGAGAAGGAGAAGGCATCTGGGCGAGCGAAGAAACTGGTTGAGGATCTGGAAGGTGAATAATTTGTGGTCAGAGTTGTTGCTGAAATGATTTCTTCGTTTGACAAATCCCTTTGGTGTCTACAGAATACCGTCGAAGAACCAAGGCGTAGTTCGATGTGCTGGAGCTAGAGGCAAGAACCCAGAGGGGAAAACTTGATGCCATGGTGGCCAAAGTCGGGCCAGAGCTCGACTGTATCAACATGGAGGTAGCTCCTCAGCCCGACGATAGGCCACCCCATCCGAACGCCATCATCGATAGGTGCAAGACGGCGTGGGAGAACTTCAAAAGCTTCAACCGAGAGACGCGTTGTCTCTCGTCGTGATGCATGCCCTGGTGGTGTTCCGGTCTCACTACTCTGTGATCAATCTTCAGGCAATAGGGGCCAGATTCGCCAGAGGGACGGGTGCGACAAAGCAGGAGCAGCTGAAAGATGAGGTGGAGGACGCGGCAGAGAAGCTGGCCGACGATGTCGATCTGTTGGTGAGGTAGACGGTGAGGGCCAAGCGCAATAACCTAAGTGGAGAGGAACCTGTATGGAATAGCTGGAGAGGAGAGTTAAATGCACGAGGGCGTAAACAAACATTTATGTATTTGTATAAATGTTGTAAGTAGACGTTGTATGCATGTTTATGCGGCTTGCTAGCACTTTTGGTGAAAAATAGATGTATTGTTAACCCTAACGCATTTATACATGGTATAAGTAGCGTCCAAGCAGTTAGTTCGTTACTGAGCTCTTGGCCTTGGCTAGCCCGTATTCCATGACGTCGAGCGTTGGAGCCCGTGCACGTGTAGGAGGAACAGACGTGACCGAGGAACCACAGCCGACCACCCATAATGCAGAGCGCTGGAGCTCGTAGCACGTGTAGGGAGAGATCAGAGATAGGGTTTTCTCCAAAGAACACAGAGCGAAACGTGTGCTGCTCGATGGCTGGCGAGATATCTTAAAGATATTTTAGTATGGAGAACCGGGGAGGAGCATTTATGAAGATCACGTATAATTGTCAGAGTTTGTTAAGGAGTAGCTCGGAGCTGGTAATTGTAAGTGGAGATTAAACTGGAGTGGAGAAATAATGGAGACAAATTATGGTGACGAAAACTTCATTCCTTATGGAGTGGAGAGTACATATCTGAAGCGTTTCAAGGATAGAAACGTATAAGTTGCTTGATGCGCTACGAATTGAGGATATTGATTCCCTCCATGTCACATAGCCGGTAAGACCCTGGTCGGGTAACCTCTTTGACCATGTAAGGCTCTTCCCAGGGGGAGGAAAGCTTGTGCAATTCTTCGGTTTTCTACTTTCTGCGGAGAACGAGGTCGCCGACTGCAAATGAACGACCTTTGATATTGCGATTGTAGTATCTTCGCAGGCCTTCTAGGTATTTGGCTGTGCGGATGCAAGTGATCAGGCATTCTTCTTCGGCCCTGTCGATGTCCTCTGTCTGAACAGTTGTGGCTTGCTCTTCATTATAATGTTCTACTCTTGGTGCTCGGAAGGCAATGTATGCGGGAAGTATGGCCTTTGAGCCGTAGACCAAAAAATATGGAGATACACCGGTGTTATGACTAGCTTGAGTGTGCAGTCCCCAGACCATAGCTGGGAGTTCTTTGAGCCATCTGTCTCGGATGCTTTTCCTCTTTCTGGTATAGTCTCTTTTTGAGGGCATCGAGGATCATGCCGTTCGCCCGTTCGACCTGGCCGTTGGCTCTAGGATGGGCAACAGAGACGTATTTGACTGAGATGCATTGATCTTCGCAAAAGTCCCAAAAATGGTGACCAGTGAATGTAGTTCTGAGGTCGGTGATAATACTATTTGGGAGATTGAATCTATGGATGATATCTTCGAAGAGCTCAACTGCCTTCTTTGCAGTGGCCGAAACCAGCGGCTTGTATTTGATCCACTTGGAGAACTTGTCAATGGTGACGTATATGTACCGAAAACCGCCTAGCACAGGCTTGAAAGGCCCGATCATGTCTAGTCCCCAACATGCAAGAGGCCAAGAAGCTAGGATGGTTTGCAATTCCTATGCCAGCATGTGTATTTCCTTGGCAAAAAACTGACATCCTTCACAACATCGGATGAGGCCTTCTGCGTCAGAGATGGCCGTGGGCCAATAAAAACCAGCTCGGAAAGCTTTGCCGACCTAGCTTTCTAGAGGCCGCGTGGTTGCCACAGGAGCCCAAGTAAATTTCAAGAAGTAATTTCACTCCCTCTTCTTGGGTGATGCATTTCTACAGAATCCCTTCCTTGGCGCTTTTCCTCATCAAGTTCCCGTCTACCAGCACGTAGTGCTTGCTGCGATGGATGAGGCATTCAGTTTTAGTCTTATCGGCGGGTACGTCAGCGCTGGTGAGGTACTTGATGAATTGTTCCCTCCAATCTACGATCGGCGAAGGTACTGCAAGTACCAGCTGCTCGACGGGGGGGTTTCTTGAACTTCCTTCTCTTCTTTAATAGATGGCGTAAAGAGGTCTTGAACGAAGACCCTAGGTAGAATCACGGTGCCAGAAGAGCCTATCTTAGATAGGTGGTCGGTGAGCTGATTTTGATCTCGTACCACGTGGTGGTACTCGATATCGTAGAACTTTCCTTCGAGTTTCTTGATCTCGGCGCAATATGCGTCCATCTTCTCACTGGAGCAGGACCAATCTTTGTTGACTTGGTTGATGACCACCGTGGAGTCTTCGTATACCATGAGGCATTTGACGTCGAGCTCGACAGCTATACGGAGTCCGTGGAGACATGCTTCATACTCTGCGGCATTGTTGGAAGCTAGAAAATGAATTCGGAGGACGTAATGGAGCTTGTCCTTAGTTGGAGTAATGAATAAAATGCCAGCACTAGCACCGTTGATGTTGAGGGCACCGTCAAAATACATCACCCAGTGCTCAGGGCAAGCAGCGGGGATAGGCTCTTGGATCTTGGTCCACTCAGCGACGAAGTAAGCCAGCGCCTGCGACTTAATGGTAGGCCTGCTTCTGAATTCAATGAGAGTAAGTGCTAAGCTCGACTGCCCACTTGATGATGTGGCCATTGGCCTCTTTGTTATGGAGGATGTCCCCCAGAGGGAAATCGGTGACCACGGCGATCTTGTAGTACTTGAAGTAATGGCGGAGCTTGCGCGACATGATCAGAATGGCGTATAACAGCTTCTGAACCTGAGGGTAACGAGTTTTGGACTCGTTAAGAACCTCACTGATGAAGTAGGCCGAACGTTGTACCTTATAGGCGTGTCCAACTTCCTCATGCTCGACGACGATACCTTTGCTAATGATGCGAGAAGTGGCGGTGATGTAGATCAGTAGGGTTTCGTCTGGTTGAGGCACCATCATGATCGGAGGCTTCGTTAGAAACAACTTAAGTTTCTCAAAAGCCGTATCAGCTTCCTCCGACAAGGAGAAGAACTCGGAGGCCTTGAGTAGTTTGAAGAACGGTAGTCCCTTTTCATCGAGGCGTGATATAAAGTGGCTGAGAGCAGCCATGCACCATGTAAGCTTCTGTATATCCTTTATGTAGGTTGGTTGTTTCATATTGGTAATGGCAAAGACCTTGTTGGGGTTGGGTTCGATATCGTGGGCGCTAACGATGTAGCCCAGGAGTATGCTATATGGAACTCCAAAGATGCACTTTGAAGGGTTCAACTTCCATCTGTATCTTTTTAGGTTGGCGAACGTTTCTTCGAGGTCGGCGATGAGATTATCGATGGTTTTGGATTTGACAACCACATCATCGATGTAAGCTTCGATGTTGCGACCTATCTGTTGGTCAAGGCACATCTAGATGGCCCTTTGGTAGGTCACCCCTATGTTTTTGAGTCCGAAGGACATGGTGGTATAGCAATAAGCACCGAAAGGCATGATGAACGATGTTTTGATCTAGTCATCCTCTTTGAGGGATATCTGATGATAGCCGGAGTAACAGTCGAGGAAGGAGAGGAGTCGCAGCCGGCGGTTGAGTCTACAACCTCATCTATCTGAGGCAAACCGAAGGGGTCTTTAGGGCAGTGTTTGTTGAGATCGGTGTAATCAACACACATTCTTCATTCTTTATTCTTTTTTGAACAAGAACTGGATTTGCTAGCCACTTAGGATGATACACTTCTTTAATAAATCCGGCTACTAGGAGCCATTTTATTTCTACCCTAATAGCCTCCTTCTTGTCTAGCGCAAATCATCGGAGCTTCTGCTTGATCGGTTTGGAGGTCGGTGAGACATTCAAGGAGTGCTCGATCTTCTCCCGTGGTACCCCTAGCATGTCTGCAGGTTTCCAAGCAAACACATCGGTGTTGGCACGTAGGAAAGAGATGAGCGCACTTTCCTATTTGGGGTCGAGATGAGCCCCAATCTTGATGGTCTTGGTGGGATCATTGAGGTTGAGGCCGACCTCCTTCATTTCCTTAGACTTGGTGGAGGCACGGGGAGGCTCCAGCGCTGGGATCTCTAGGTCGTCGGTGGGCACCGTCTTAGCATCGTTGACCATGCTGGTCATCTGGATGGAGAGGTCGGTGGCTTCGGCGAGGGCAAGACTCTCTATTTCGCAGGCATAGGCGATGGAGAGGTTGGCCCATAGAGCCAGAACTCCCTGAGGCGAAGGCATCTTCAATACCAGATAGGCATAGTGTTGTATGGCCATAAACTTGGCTAGAGCTAGCCAACCAAGTATGGCGTGGTAGGCGGTGTTGAAGTCGGCGACGTAGAAGTTGATGTGCTTGACACGAAAGTTGCTTGCCATGCCAAATTGTACCGGGAGGGTGATCTCTCCAAGCACTTTGGATGCCCTGCTAGGTACCATGCCCTAGAAGGAGGAGTTAGAGGGAGTGAGGTCTTCTATTCCGAGGCCCAACTCCTTTAGGGCTCTGGCGAAGAGGTGGTTCAGAGCACTTCCACCGTCGACAAGTACTTTCCTAAAGAGTACTTTCTTGATGGTTGCATTGAGGATGAGGGGGAAACGCCCTGTGTAAGGGATGTCCGCCCATTGGTCGGCCTTGCTGAAGGTGATAGGGACCTCAGACCTGGGGCGATAACTGGGGTTGGCGATAGCGTCTTCTGTGTTGACGGCGAGCACCCGACGGGCGGTGAGCTTTCGATCTCTTCTGCTCTCGGTGGCGGCGAGGCCCCCAAAGATAGTGGTGACCACTTTGTCGTGATCTTGGAAGGCGTTGTTGTTGTCCCCAGATGGTCGGCGACCTCTAGCTCCATCATCGTTGTCGTCGTCCTTCTGTTTGGTCTGGAACTCCTTAGCTAGGCCAAGGCAATCCTTCATCTTGTGCTTGCTGTTCTTGTGGAGGGGGCACGGTTCTTTGAGGATCTTATTGTACAGCTTGTCATAGTTACGCTTGGCGCGAGGTTCGTCAACGGTGGCGATGATGTTGTCTGGTCGGCGACGGTGATACTAACTAGCTTTGAACCCTTTCGGTCGATCACGGCCACTGTCATGATGGTGATCGTGGTCGTCATAGCGGCGGTCACTGTGATGTCATTCATCTGGGGCGCTCGTCATTGCGGTGAGTTAGGCGGTGAGTGCCCGCATCCTCGTTGAAGCAAACTTCGTCCTCCTCAACATCGGCATATTGATCGGCGATCGTGATCATCTCGCCAATCCCCTTTGGTGGCTTACGATTGAATTTGGAGCATAGGTCACGGTGATGGAGTCCTCGGACGAAGGCGGTGATGACTTCTGCTTCCGTGATGTTGGGAATAGAATTCCTTATCTCAGAAAAGCATCTGATGTAGCTACGAAGGAGCTTGGACGGTTTCTGATAGATGCGATTCAGATCGTGCTTGGTGCCCGGCCGAGTACACGCAGCCATGTAGTTGTCAGTGAAGACCTTCTTTAACTGTTACCAAGATCCGATGGAATCCGAGGCGAGGCTTGTGAGTAAGTTCATCGTGGTTGGCGTGAGCATGATGGGAAGATAGTTCGCCATGACACTGGTATCTCCCCCGGCGGTGCGCATAGCGGTGGCATAAGCATGTAGCCATTGTGTGGGGTTCATCCGCCCCTCGTAGGGCTTAACTCCAGTGATTTTGAAACCACGGGGCCACTAGAGTGTTCAGAGTGCTCTCGTGAATGCTCGAGACCCTTCGGGATCATCACCGTCGGGATCTACAGCATTGCCGATGTTAGGTGGCTGGAGGGCTGTATTCGGATTGCTGAACACTTGCTCGTATTCTTGACGCCGGTGTACTTCCTCTTCATGGTGAGAGAAATGACGTCCATCGATATGACATCGCGTATCCCGGAGATTGTTGATGTGCACTCAGACATCTTGGTCGACTTCTTGGTCATGTTCATGAGGGTAGTCAATACGGTTCCCCTAGCTCCTCTTAGAGGGGTCGTCCGTCATCACGATGCTGGTCGGCAAAACGGCTTCTGCCGGGGCGGCGGTTGGATCTTGGCGCGGTGGATCGGCGATTCGAGCTTGTCGAGTAGGAAGGTCCCTAATCCTGGCGGATCTCATTGACCTGGCAGTGCGCAGCTTTAAGCATTGCGGCGACTTTGGCGACCTCTGGCGTTTGCTCAAGCCGAGCGAGCTCATTGGCGGCCACGACCAAGTTGATGCTTGGGGTCTTGTAGACATCATGGCCATCGACGTGGATGAAATCGTCATCGAGGTTACGGCAGAGTGGGCATGGTCTCCCTTACGAGTCGAGCTGTTCTCCGTTGCGAGCAGCCTCAGCTAGCACAATGGCGGCCTCATTCGCCCGACACTGCGCACGGTTGGCATTTCTGTTGACGCGAGCTGCTCGGTCCTCGTCGGTTTCTCCATCCTGTGGAGGGCTGTCGACGCTAACATTAAAAATCCCGCCTCCTCAGAAGGGTGGGAAAGGAGGTTGGACGGCGGCGGTTTTGGCGATAGTCTCCGTAGAGCCCTGGGACTTGGAGTCTGGATTTTCCTCTATGATGGTGTAGAGGGATGCTTCGGGACGTCGGCCGATTTGCAGCATATTGACAGTCGGCGAGAGCTGGTTGGCGATCTGGTCGGTGAGAGGATAGATGTCTCCCACCTGGTCAGCAAATTTGCCCCTTAGGACATCCAGACGGATGGCAGCCGTAACCCCTAGAGTTTCTTGATCAGCCTCTGATAGATCAAAATCGGAGGGTGGTCGGCGTTAAACCAGAGTGGTCAGAGCCGATTCCGCGATGGAGAGGCAGTCGGTGAGCTTCTGGCCAACCTGATCGATGGATGCAATTAGATCGTCATTATTGATCTGCTTCCTCGGGTAGCGGGGGAGCAGGCGATAAGTTGTTGGTGAATATGACCTCAGAAGCAGTTCAAGATCGGATCTGCTGTTGCAGGTGTTGTGTGGTCGGCGTAGAATCAATCTACACCGGCTCGATGATCTCTCCATCTCCGTCAGCATTGATGACCTAGGAGATCGATCCAACTGTAAAGATCTGGCCAGGCTTTGGAGGACGAAGAGCCCGCAAAATGTACCATCTTGTTCATCATAGAAACAGCACGCACACCCCTACCTAGCGCGCCAACTTTCGACAAAAGATGCTCGGCAGTCCTCCGAGGGGTATTCCACGAGGGTAGATTGATCGGCAGAGGTGCGCGTAATCAAGAACAAGAAGGCAACAGAGACACAAGAGTTAGACAGGTTCGGGCCGTTAGCACGACGTAATACCCTACTCCTGTGGTTTGTTGGTTTGTATCAGCCATCGTATGATATTACGTGTGTTTTCAGTGGGGTTCCTGTCCGCCTTATATAGTCTGGGGGCAGGGTTACAAGTCGGTTAGATCTAAGAGATAACCAGAAAGTAATAACAATATCAGGAATTATGGGATCGAACATATCCTAACAGATCTCGTAGCATCTTCAGGATATCGCCCTTGATGCCTTGTGGTACACGCCGAGCAGTGTCATGCACCGTAGGTCTTTGTCTTGTGGGCTGGACCGCCCCTGGCAGCACAGCCATTGTAGTCTACCGTGGGTATCCGGGGTCGTACCCCACAACAGCTCACCAATATATGTACATTGTTGCTAAATTTAAGATTCAAATTTCCGGTGCATGTCTACCAGAAGACAAAATTCCTAGAAAGTGTGAAAACCTACTAGGAAAACATACTTAGAAGTATTTGTCATGATAGGTACCCAAGACATAATTATTTGCATATCCTCTTTTTTGAGTGGACACTTTCTATTTTCTAACAAACCTCATATACTCCCTCTGGTTTCCTAAAGGATGTCGTTTTGGACAACGACATGGTCTCCAAAAAACAACTTTGATCGTTACTTTTTGCGATAAAATATTTATAAAATACAGTCAATATATACTTTGATGAAACTACATTTTGAGATGAATCTACTTACATCACTTTTATATTTTCAAACTCAACCCAAAAGAATTTATTTGTAGTTAAAATTGAAAATATTTGACTTAAGACAACCTTAAAACGACATCCTTTAGGAAATCGGAAGGAGTGTCATACTAATATAATGCCGGTCATGGCAAGGGTGTTTTCTTTCTATTTTCTTACAACTCCTAATTCACTCCTAAAATATAGAAGACAATTTTATATCAGAAATTCTATACTATTTATAAATTATTTTAACCACTTTTATATATTCTTTCTCTCATGTACATTTGCATTAGGAACCCTTTCCTACTCTTTATTCTTTCCACGCCCTTCTACCTTTAGATTGGCCGACAAACACGCGCGGGAAAAGAAGATACGCGTGACTCGAAAGCACGTAACTTTACGCGAAACAGGATGACTTTTTCCAAGTTCTAAAAGATTGGTAGATGGATTAGAAGTTGTTGGAGATGGTTTTTTTTTCTCATCTTACTAAAAATCCAGGATTAGGAAAGGATTAACACTACTACAAAAATTTTAATCGAGGCGGTCATTTTCTATTAATAGAGGCGGGCAATGCAACCGCCTCCAATCAAAGGTCACCGTTAATGGTGACTTTATGGAGGCGGTTGTTTTGCTCGCCTCCGTAAATCAAACAAAAAAAAAGAAAAACTTGTGAACAGGCCCGTCGAACCCATCACGGGCCCATCGAGCCCATCCACGGGCCGCCGTCGCCGCAGCCGCTTGCCGAAACCTGGACCGTGCGCACCGCCAGGATCCGGCCTCCCGCCGCCAAGATCCCCCCCCATTGCCGGATCGAGACGCCCGCCGCCGGGATCCAGCTTCCCGCTGTCGGATCGAGAGGACCGCCGCTAGATCTGGAGGTGGAGGGGAAGGGAGAGCGGCCCACCGCTGAGATCGGCCGCCCTCCGTCGGGCTCCACGCCTTCTTGCTCGAAGCATGCTTGCAGTTGTCGGATCTGGCCGATGCTCGGGTGGGGGAGCGACGCGCCGTCGGAGCCACCCACCACCGAGACGCGCTTCCACGTTGCTGGGATTCCGCACCACCAGGGCCGCCTCCGTCCACGCCAGGGCCGCCCGCAACCGAGCCGAGGCTGGCCGCGTCCGCGCCGTCGGGGTCAACTGCCCACGCTAACCGGGGCAAAGAGAGAGAGGACGAGAGAGATGGGGTGTCGGAGGGAGGGAGAGACGCTGAGGGAGGGAGAGGGGCGGCTCAGTGAGGGAGACGACAGAGTGATAGGGATAGTGAGGTGAAACCCTAAGTTCTATTTATATATGAGCCCGATAGAGGTATTGGAAATGGGCTTTTGCTGGGCCTCAGGTATATTTTCCCAGGCGGGCCTCTTAGAAAGCCCGCCTCCGTAAATCTATTTTAGGAGGCGGTTATTTTTTACCGTCTCCGTTAATCGATTTTACGAGGCGGGCAAACTTGACCGCCTCGGTAAATAAAATTAACCGCCTCCGTTAATAGCCCAGTATTTTAGGAGGTGGTTGAATTTTGTGCCTGTCTCCATTAATATTTGGGCACTGCCTGCTAAAATTATTTATGTAGTAGTGTAGAGAACTCTTGGAGATGCTCTGACATGGAAGCAATCAAACAATTTCAACATATATACAACATAAATATATGATCCATTCTCCTAAAATTACACCTTAACTTTACGCACCAACGTGTGGAGAATTTACCTAGTTCAACGTATGAGCAAGGTCATAATCTATCATGATGTTTAACCTCTCGAGTTCCAAGATTGTCCAAAAATGTATTGCAAGTGCATCATTGTGTAACCACAGTTCGAGTCACAAAGACCACGGAATCTTGGCGTTGCTCATCACTTCATTCGACTCCGTCGTCATGTACAAACACAGTTGGAGTTGGAGACGAAGCTCCTCCTGGCGCAGGGTGTGGCGGCTCCTCCGGGATCATGAAGGGGTCCGGCGCCTCCGCGGATTGGCGGTCCTTGATGTGGAAGCTGGCACTGTTCTTCTCCATTTCCGCGTAATGCAGCCTCTGCAAGATGGCTGGAACACCAGCAGGGAGTTGCATCACGCCCTTGTACCCCATCTCCAGGTCGATCTTGTTCCTGGAAGTGAACGGCCCGCCGTCGACGAACGCCTCCGGCGGTGCCGGTGCCGGCAGCTCCACCCATGCCCGGAAATTGTTCATCGACGGCGGCATCCCGGTGCAGAACACCTCGGACACGTTGGCCAGCACGCCCCTGTTGTAGGGGTTCTCCTTCTCGTCATACCGGTACCTGAAGTTCTCGTACGTCGTCTGCACAGACGAATGAACATCTATCATCAATTGCATGCGCAGCTCAACGTCTCTGAAGTCTGAACAACCAAAGCAAGCATAGGAGCAGTGGTTTGGTTTGGACTTTGGAGATGAATGTCTGAGGCTGGTTCTGACGGATCGGAGTACGTCACGTACCTGGTTGGTGCTCATGAGGTAGATGTGGAAGACGGTGAGGCCGCCGACGAACCACGCGACGACGAAGGTGTAGACGATGAGCACGAGGGAGAGCGGCTCGCCGGTCATGGACCTCAGCAGCGACCCGCCGTGCCTCGGCCTCTGCGCGGCGATGTTGAGCCAGGACAGCACGAAGACGTAGAGGCACAGGAACGTAGACGTCGAGATGAAGAGGAAGAAGAAGCGGTAGTTGCGCTGCGCGGCGTTCGTCGGTGTCAGCTCAACGCATGCAAATGATTTTCATTCAGAGCCTGGCGGCCCGGGCGTGGCCGTGACATGCACATACTCACCAGGCCGATGCACTGGCCGACCCAGGGGCAGTGGTGGTCGAACTTCTGGACGCAGTTGTTGCAGATGGAGCAGTGCGACGCCCGCGGCGGCCGGTACAGCAGGCACGTGTCGCAGTAATTCACCCGGACGACGTGGCCCCCCGCGACGGCCACGTCCCTGGTGCGCGGCAGCCGGAGGTGCGGGTTCGCGGCGCTCGTCATCACCCACTCGGTCGACGCCGTGACGACGTCGTCATCGGCGGCGGCGACGGGGTCGCCGTCCCCGTCCCCGCCGCGCTCCGCCTGCTCCGGCGGGCGCGCGTTCCTCGGCACGATCCCCGGGTCCCTGCTCGATGTCAGGAACAGGAACGCCAGATCCTGCGATGCGATGCAATGCAAAGAACGGAGGATTAGCAATCCTGATCGAGAGCCAGTCAGCATGCAGTCGAGTGAGTCAGGCTCACGCTCACCCACCGATAGCCCAAGAAGGATGGTGGCGAGGAGGACCGGCAGGCCGAGCGGTTGCCTCTCTGAGCTGCCGGAGCTGAGCTTGGTGACGCACTGGAAGCACAGGCCGACCAACGGGCATGCTATCAGGACCGTGGATAGGAAGAGGGAGCCCGCGTCCGGACCGAAAATCAGCCGCCCGCCAAAGAGAAATTTCTGAAAAAATTCAGGGACTGTTATTGCTTACACTGACACTATCTGAACAAGTTGAAAAACCTATGATCGGCGACATCTAAATTCCAAAATTCACAGACATTTTGCAGCAATTAATTGTGATGAAGCAGAGAGGCACCAAGGCTTACATACATTGCTTCCTTTCCAAACCTGGTACAGCCTCCTCCGGTCCGGCGCCCGCTCCCCCATCATCGTCAAGACGTCGTCGACCTCTCACGATCACGGCCGACCTCGCACGATCAACAAGTAGGCATACGCGGCGGAGCCACGGCGGCGCGCCCGTCCCCAGAATTCTCCGGCTCCACGCCGCGTCAGTGCTCGGCCATGAGCACGTCGGCTGGCGCCGCTGCTGTTGGGCTTCCTCTCTCTCTGGAATCCCCTTGGATTTGGAGGTTGGAAGTTGGGTACCTGCTGCCACCAAAGCTCCTCTTCGTCTCCGTCGTCCGAACCGATTGGTGTACTGATTAGGCAGCGGCGACGCAGGAAAAACAATCATCAGGAGGGCTTAACGACCGCTGCCCGGCCGAGTCCGTCGTGCCCGCCTGCATGACGTGACAGACTGACAGGGTGGAGCACAGGCCCGGCCGGCTGGCTGGGCATCGAGGCCCACCTGTCGGCCAGTGCACGGGGTGGATTCGCGTTTCCGGTTGCTGCTGCACCTACTAATCATGTTCTAATATTCTCTCCACATAGGCAATCACCAATACAGCAATAATAACTAGTTCTGAATGATATACCAGTACGCACAATATTATTCTTAGAACACGAAATCTCATTCGCTGCATTTTGTTTCGGTACTCTTTTTATGATTATTATTTATTAGTAATAGAAGAACAAATAAAGAGGGACGTTTTTATGTATATATCTTTTATTTTATTTTTTTTGTTCGTGGCCACCACGTACGTTTGTAGCCAGCAAGAACACAAAACTAGGAGTACGACTTTGTCAAAAAAAAAAAAATAGGAGAACTAGGAGTACGGTAGGAACAGTATTTTTGTCAAAAAAAAAAACTATAAGTTTTGACTTGTTTTTTCAACTAAGCGAACGGGCCACGTATTGGTCTCTTGTCTTGATTTGGACCTGCTGTTGTGGATCATATATGTGCATCTGAATTCCCTTTCCAAGAGACGATGGACACTTCACAATTCACATCCACAAATCCCAAATTTATTTTGTCCATACGCAATTGGAACTCGTATTATTTCATCTTCTTTAATTTATTGGGCTTGTATCTTATGGAGCCGGTACTGCCAAGCATTTGGCACGACAAATTTACATGCTCGTAAACTGAGCACTAGCCCCTGGTGGAGACTACTAGGTTACAACAAATGGCATCGATCAGTATCGTTTTAAAAAAGATTGATACTGATTAGTGAGCATTTTCAGGATCTACTTTGTTTTAATCGGCGCAATAAACTACTTGCGCAGGAAACTATATGGTACGTAGCTATCACTAGGGCTGGACAAAATACTCGTGGCTCGCTAACTCGCTCGACTCGTGGCCGGCTTGACTCGGCTCGGCTCATTTTAATTTTTTTCACGAGCTGAGCTAGAAGTCTAGCTCATTGTTTTAATGAGCCAGCTCGAGCTATAGCTCGCGAGCTGCTCACGAGCTGAAATAAGCTAAGGCCTATCAACCCACGACCATAAATCCAGAGTCTATGAGAGAGGCCCAACCAAGCCCACACCACTGAGACAACCGGTCAATCCTAGATTGCATTGATAAAGGTAAATAAATCAAATGATGCATATTTACGAAATATGGCAGGTGCAATATTAGATAAATTTGATAAATACTAGGAGGTGAGGAACAATCTCATGGTTGATACTTTTAATAAACCTGATATGTATTATTCATGTATGGTTGCTTAATGGTGGATGTCACCTTCTGGAATTGATGTAGCATCAACATTATAAATATGTGTATCCTATTTTTTTTAGTAACTCGTGAATTAAACGAGCTAGCTTGAGCTCGCGAATGAACCGAGCTGAGCTGCCTCTCTGGCTCGTAATATTAACGAGCCGAGCTGAGTTGGCTCGTTAGCCTAACGAGCTAGCTCGAGCTGGACGAGCCGAGCCGAGCTTGCTCGATATCCAGCTCTAGCTATCACACTTCGTGTGATATCTTACTAGGGCATACTTAGTTCGCCATTTTACAGAACCGAATGTGTCTGTTCTGCACAAGGCTTAGGAAGAACCAGTCACTCCAAGATGAAAAGGTTACTAGACCTCGTTTGAGAACAAAATTATCCCCTACACTAGAATCCTGACGTATTAGGAGGAAATGAGTTGACTATGCTCTGAACTATATGTACTGTGGAATATCCAAGACCTAATTTTGTGACCTTTACATTACATCCTTCAAATTCCAATTTAAGGAATGTTTAGATGCATAGGACAAATTATTGTTAGCTAGCTAATTTTTAGTTGTAGCCCATCTAAGCAAGGGGGCTAATAGGTGAGCTAATTTGTTAATCAAGTCTATAATTAATTGTTATCCAACTAGTTGGTCAACTCTAGATATTTGGGCTAATTTTTAGACCCGTCTAGTAACTAGCCATAGATGATCCAAATAGGTCCTTA
This sequence comes from Miscanthus lutarioriparius, assembly GCA_904845875.1. Classification (NCBI taxonomy): domain Eukaryota; kingdom Viridiplantae; phylum Streptophyta; class Magnoliopsida; order Poales; family Poaceae; genus Miscanthus; species Miscanthus lutarioriparius. The sequence goes on along the minus strand of CAJGYO010000005.1, from coordinate 87,449,205 downwards.
TACAAAGCTAACTTAACAAGTTAACATATAAGGGGTCTATATAGATTGGGAGCTCTCAAATTAAGGCTCGTAGTTTTGATTTGAGGGCACCCTCTACTTTTGAGGGCCTGATTGTTTTTCTCATCTAGAGCCCTCAAATCTATTCGAATACACACTGCCAAATGGAACATACACCTTATTTTCTCTAGATGTTCTAATCTACTGAGCTATAGAAATATGGGAAGAGCACAACACTGCATACGGCTCTGATCCGCCGGAGGACGGCCTTCCTAGAGAGGAGCGAGTTGTGCTCTCCTAAAGGACCCCCGGAGAGGAGTCCTCGTCGAGGAGAAAGAACCAGACGAAGGATCACACCACGAGGCTCGAGAGAAAGGCCTCTGTCGAGAGAGGAGTCGGGCCTCACCTGAGAATCGAAGCACGACCACCCCGGAGAGGAGCTGACCACCAGGGAGGGGAGCCACGTCGGGAGGACCTGACAGGGATGGTGGAAGAGGTGGCACGGCATCAGATGCGAACAGATGGGCACGGTTCCACATGGTCGCGGGAAGCAAAACGACCACAATCGTCATTTGAGGGCTTAAAGTAGGCGCCCTAGGAATGATGGGCGAGGGGAAGATTTGAGGGTGTCTCCAATTTTTAGAGCTCTAATAGAGACGCTGTTGAAGTTTGGTTTTTTCTCTAACCTTAAATTTGATTTTCAGGGCACAAATAGGAACTTTGTTGGAATTGCTCTAACGCTAAGGACCTGAAAATTAATGTTTACCGCACAAAAGAGCTCAAGGCTTTGCAAGGTTTCTAACGGGCCATGCTTGTTAATTGGGCCACCATTCCCATTCCTACCTGCTTCACCGAGCCCATAATAATAAGCTAACATTTGGTTGGTCTCTCAGGCTCGTGCGCCCCCTGTTAAACGAAACTCTAGAAAAGAAAACATTAACGACAAATCTAAGGTAGAAACGTCGGTAATAATTTAATAGTATCACAAACTATTTCGCCATTACTCATGGATCTTTTTTTTAGGGAAAGCCATTATGACAACTTTATTAATTTTAAATAATAGTTACATCATCCGCTAATTGCGCCAAAATAAAATCTGGAGGATCCGGTTCCCAAAGAGGGATCCTTCAAAGTTACAAGCTAAAATATGCGCTACCTTATTGGCCTCCCACGGACAATGATCGAACTTGACATTAGAGAACCCACGACATAAAAAGGGACACTCCTCGTATATAGCAGCTGCAGCAGCAATTGAGTTGCCTCCCGCCTTCATAATCTCCACCACTTCTGAACAATCTGATTGAAAAATGAGTCTTTGGCAACATATCTGACCTGCCGATAGAAGACCATCTCGCAGAGCATATGCTTCAGCTGTTGTAGCAGCATCGACATTTGAATGCCATTACTCATGGATCTTGTAATGGCAAAAACCGTTTAGTATAACAAACCATTTTTGCCATCGCAAACAGGAGGAACAAAAAAAGATGTTGTAATAAAATTCAAAAAATAATAAATATAGCTCTAAAAATTATAAAATAAAATTTGGTAGCTTTTCCATGATGTCATCGACCTTTTTAAAATAGGTTTGCACCACAAAATGATGTTTATAATTTTAATTGAAACTAAATATGATTTTATCTTGCTAAATTCATAAATAATTCTCAAGTGAATGAAAAACATCAAATCAATCTTCATAATTTTCTTTATCATAAGCTGTTGGGGACCAATACTAGGGTATCCGAAAAGGAGGAGCTAATGGCCATCAACATTGATTCATCCGAGTAGTCAAGAGCGCGACTACAGCTCCAACCGACCCCAGGTGCGCGGGCTCCGCCTCGCCCGACCTCTGGGGGAGGGCTCCGCCTCGCTCGACCCCGAGGCGCGGGGTCTCGTGGCCCCAAGGTCTCGTCTCGCCCGACCCCTTGGGCTCCACCTCGCCTAACCCGAGGCCGCGGGCCGCCTCGTCCGACCCCTGGGGTTTGGGCTCCGCTCTCCCGACCCATCGATGGGGCTCGTCTCGTCGTCACGGGGTCCCACACGCCGCCAACCACTCGAGTCCAGCGGATGGGCACAGGTCAAAACTCTGACACCAAGAAAGAGACCGGCATGCCCCGATGTAACCCATAGCCATGATGGGTCATACCTAATGATTCACATGAAGAACAGCGGCGAGCGTGCCGGTGCTGTTCTGCCTAACCCTCGTACGAACGCTGACAGGCGCGTCAGTTCACCACGACGCCCGTCGGGACGGAATGGGACGCCATGACCGGCAGACGATGCCTGCGCATGGCGTCAGTGATGAACAGGGCCGCAATGTGGAGCCGTCCCTGTTGACGTCTATAGGATCGTCGGGACCCACATGAAGGAGAAGAAGGACCCGGCGGTCCTGGCAGCCTTCTTCTCTATCTCTCATTCTTCTCCTTTTCCTCCGCTATAACCCGCGCTTTCCCTTGGCCTATAAAAGGAAAAGTAGAGGCGCCCATGAAGGAGACCGATCGATCGACCCACGACACCTGATCGAATCTAGATCCGCACAAGAGCACGACACGAACACACGGCTGAGCAGCGATCGAGCTCTCAGCACCCGTTCACTCTTTTCACTAGAGACTTGAGATCATTTCCCTCTCTCGCCCAATTATAACCTCTACTACAAACTTTCAGTGCTAGTAACACGAGCAGCAGCGACGAACTGGACGTAGGGACTTTCTGCCCGAACCAATATAAACCTCGTGTCCTCTAAGCACACCATCCGAGCCAGACGCGCAATACTAGAAATTTACTCGTCGGTGGTAACTCAAAACACCGACAGTTGGTGCGCCAGGTAGGGGCCTTTTGAGTGTCTCGACATCCACATCAGGCCTCAGATGGCTAGTCACAATGTCAGCTGGGTCCCAGGCGTGCACGTGCGCTTCGGGAACCTGAACTTCATTGTCACAACGGAGGGAGAGTTGGTGCGGGTTCCCGTCGTCGTCCAACCTCTCCACTCTGCCGGCCTCGATGCGATTGTCAAGGCACTTTAGGAGCTGCAGCTACATGCATCGGAGGCCCATGCTCCCGTGAGCGACTAGCTCCTCGGCTTCGACTACGGGAGGTTAGAGCGCCAGCTCGGCGCCTTCCTGGGACCCCGACCGTCCCGAGAGGACCTGTTCCACCTCATCTTCTCGTTCGCCAATGTCATGACGCAGCTTGCCGGATGAGAGCCACTCTCACCGGAATACCTCATCCAGAGCGCCCCGACAGCGCTCCCGTCCGGTCTCCGCAACGCCACGAGACCGTTGGCCACCTTGTGGCGCAACGCACGCCTCCATCCCCTGCGAACAACGAGTTCGTGGGAATGACCGACTATGTCATGGAGTCTTTCCATGGACCTCTCCGTGGGAGAAACACAGTCGCCCTCAACTCTGACTCCGGTGGAGGGCCATCACCCCTCGCGTGAATGTTTTATGGCGGGTACCCTTGAGGGACACATCAAAAGCATCCACGAGGGAGAGGCTACCCCAACAAATGACCTCGATGATGAGGTCGAGGGGGATGTAGGGGCCCCACCTCGTCTGCGGGTGGAGTAGCTGATGGCCCGGCACCAAGAGCTCGAGGAAGCATGACTCCAGTTCAAACAGAAACGCGCGAAGCTCGAGCAAAAGATCGATCACCACGGAGATGGCAAGCGTGCGCATGCCGTGGCCCGTGACGTGAATCGAAGGATCATCGAGGACGATGAAGCCCTCCCACACTTCACCCGGGTGAGCTAGAATAGAGCTGCTATGGCGAACTTGCTTCATGGGCTTTCGAGGGGCCCACGACACCCGAGGATCGTTGGACCCATCATGAGATTCACACGCTGCTCGAGCGTGCGGCGGACGCAGCAGGCCAAGAGCTCGTTGTCCCGACGATGTAAGCTCAACGCCAGCCAGCGCACGCCCTCAGAGCGACCCGACAAGGACATGTCAGTCCACCAGGCGTGGCAAGGCGGCAGGCCGCGCGCCACGGTCCCGGTGAATGAGCGTCTCGGCCTCCACCATGATGCGCGTGACACCCTCGACGCCCGTAAGTGTACCCACGGTGATGCGAGGGAAGGGGTTAGCCGCGACTACCACCCACGTCATGGTGGACGCTACAACAGTGGCGAGGACCAAAGCCCAAGCCCCAACTTGCCGGACCTCAGGCATTTGGCCGACACATCCTCAACGTTGTCTTCCCACCGCGGTGCCGACCACCGACCAACATCCCAAAATACTCTGGGGAAATGAACCCTAGACTATGGCTTGAGGATTATTGGCTTGCTTGCCAAGCCGGTGGAGCGGATAATGATGATTTCATTATCCGCAACCTTCCATTGTTCCTGGCTGATTCGGCGCGAACGTGGTTGGAACACCTTCCGTCCAACAGAATTCAAAGTTGGGCGGACCTAAAAGAGATCTTTGTGGGAAACTTCCAGGGCACATACACGTATCCTGAGAACCTGTGGGATCTCAAAAACTACCGCCAGAAGCCCGGGGAAACTCTTCATGGGTACATCTGGTGCTTCTCCCTATAGTGCAACCAACTTCCCAACGTCGCCGACGCCGTCGTCATAGAAGCCTTCCTGTCTAGGACCACCTGCGAGTCCTTGGTTCACAAGCTAGGACATAAGGGCCTACGAACCACCAAGGAGCTCCTCGACATCGCCACCAACCATGCCTCGGGTGAGGAGGCGATCGAAGCGATTTTCGACTGCCTCAAAGGCAAGGCAAAGCAGGACGAGGACACCGGCGAAGGCACCTCCAACCATCCCAACAAGAAGAAAAACAAGCAGCGGCGCGAGGGCTCGCTCGTGGCCATCATCGATCGCAAGAGGGGTCAGAAGCCCACCGAGGGTGCCCCGGACCACTTTGAGAAGATGCTCAAAGGACCATGTCCAAACCATGTTTTTCCCATCAAGCACCTATATAAGGACTACGTCCTCATGAAGCAGTTCTTGTTCGGAGGCTCCAACAAGGGGAGCATAGGGGGGACCCCAAGCTAACCATAGATGACGCCGAGGGAAGGATGGTGGCTTTCAACGTTGGACAACTACCTCATGATCTTTGGTGGGTCGGTGGCCAACAACTCCAAGCGCCATTAGAAGCTTGCACACCACGAGGTCTACACGGCCGAGCCGGCCGCGCCTACCTTCCTCCGATGGTTGGAGTCCACCATAACCTTTGATTGGACCAACCACCTAGAAAGCATCCCACAGCTGGGAAGATATCTGCTCGTGGTCAACCCAATCATCGGTACGAAGCGGCTCACCAAGGTGCCGATGGATGGAGGCAGCGGCCTCAACATCATGTACGCTGAAATGCTCGACACCATGGGCATCGACCGAGCACGCATCCAACCGATTGGGGCACCTTTCCACGGCATCGCTCAGGAAAATAGGCCGTGCCACTTGGGCAGATCGATCTGCCCGTCACCTTTGGGGATCCGACCAATTATAGGATGGAGACCCTTACCTTCAAGGTGGTCGGGTTCCACGGAACCTACCACGCCATCCTAGGACGTCCATGCTATGCAAACTTCATGTCCATCCCCAACTACACCTATCTAAAGTTGAAGATGCCGGGTCCATGCGGGGTCATCACCATCGGCACCTCCTTCCAGCGCGCCTATGAGTGCGAGGTCAAGTGCTGCGAACACGCTGTGGCAATCATCACCTCCTAGAGAGATCTTGTGGCCATCAGGAAGGAGGTCATCGAAGAAGCACCTAGCCCCAAGTGGTCGGCTGGGTCTTTTGAGCCTATGGAGGGCGCCAAGGAGGTCCTCATTGACCCCACCGACTCCAAGGGCAAAGTGGTGCACATTGGCACCACGCTTTCCTCCGAATAGGAAAGCGCGCTCGTCGACTTCCTCCATGCCAACAGAGATATCTTTGCATGGAGGCCCTTGGACATGATAGGCGTTCCGAGAGAAGTCACTGAGCACATCTTGAAGATCAGGCCAGGCTCCAAGCCAGTGAAGCAACGTCTGTGTCGTTTCGATGAGGAGAAGCACAGGGCCATCGGCAAGGAGATCGTGAAGCTTTTGGCGGCCGAGTTCATCAAGGAAGTATACCACTCTGAGTGGTTAGCCAATCCCGTTCTTGTACAAAAAATGAATGGGAAATGGAGAATGTGTGTTGACTACATGGGTCTCAACAAAGCGTGTCCAAATGATCTATTTTCTTTGCCACGCATAGACCAAGTAGTCAACTCGACCTTAGGGTGCAAAACCCTTTGCTTCCTTGATGCGTACTCTGGGTACCATCAAATCTTGATGAAAGAGTCCGACTAGCTCGCAACATCTTTCATCACCCCATTCGGATCGTTCTGCTATGTCATAGTGTTGTTCGGTCTAAAAAACACGGGGGCTACATACCAGCGTTGTATGCTCAAGTGTTTCGGGGACCTCATCGGGCGAACTATTGAGGCCTACGTGAATGACATTGTGGTCAAGTCCAAATGGGCTGACTAGGTCTTAGCCAACATAGAGCAGACCTTCGCGAAACTCCGAGCAAACGGCATTAAGCTCAACCCCAAAAATTGTGTTTTCGGGGTCCAAAGGGGTATGCTGCTGGGTTTTATCATCTCCAAGCGTGGCATCGAGGCCAACCCAGAGAAGATCTCGGTCATCATGAGGATGGGCCCGATTCAGAACATAAAAGGGGTACATCGAGTTATAGGATGCCTCGTCACGCTCAGCCGCTTTATCTCGCGCCTCGGTGAACGAGGTGTCCCCCTCTATCGGCTTCTGAAGAAGGCCGGCCATTTTGAATGGACGCCTGAGGCCTAGGAGGCACTTGACATGGTCAAGCAGCTTCTGACGAAGGCCCTGATCCTGGTCCCTCCGACCGATAGAGAACCGCTTCTGCTCTACATTGCGGCCACCACGCAAGTGGCCAGCGTCGCCCTGGTGGTAGAGCGAGAAGAAGAGGGACACACCCTCAAAGTGCATCATCCCATGTACTTCATTAGCGAGGTCTTGTTCGATTCCAAGACTCACTACCCCCAAATCCATAACCTCCTATACACCATCTTCATCGCCAAGAGGAAGTTGCGTCACTACTTCGAGTCACATCCAGTGACGATCATGACATCCTTCCCTCTCGGCGAGGTCATCCAAAATAGGGATGCTACGGGAAGAATCACCAAGTGGGCACTCGAGCTTATGGGTCAAGGCATTTCATATGCCTCGGACAACCATCAAGTCCCAAGTGCTGGCTAATTTCATTGCAGAATGGACCGAGTTCCAAATGCCGCCAGCAGCCGTCGACCAAGAGTACTGGACTATGTACTTCGACGGATTGCTGATGAAGAAAGGCATCAGCGTGGGGTTGGTCTTCGTTTTACCCCTTAGGATATGCATGAGGTACATGGTTCGCATTCATTTCCCCTCCTCCAACAATATGGCCGAATATGAGGCACTCATCAATAGCCTACGCATCACCATCGAGTTGGGTATCTGATGGCTCGACGTCCGAGGTGACTTCTAGCTAATCATCGACCAAGAATTGAAGGACTCAAGCTGCCACAATGCCAAGATGGCTGCATATTGCTGAGAAGTTTGCCAGCTTGAAGACAAGTTCGACGGTCTTGAGCTCAGTCACATCCTGAGGCGTCTCAACGAGGCGGCCGACGCGCTGGCAAAAACGGTGTCTACGCCAGCGATCAGTACAAGCCCTCGGTCCGCTACGAGGAGCCAGAACAAGCCGGTGATGGGTCGCCTACCCTAGGCTCAGGGGCTAACCAACCATCGGCTCCATCCGACCCCGAAGTCAGGGAGCTTGATGAGGATCCAGCAACAGAGCCCGACCCTCTGGCCGACTGGAGGACGCCTTACCTCGACTACCTCCTCTGTGAGGCGCTACCAACGGACAAAATGAAGGCTCGGCGGCTCACGCGTTGTGTCAAGTCCTTTGTCCTTATTGAGGGCGAGCTCTACAGGTGAAGCCACACTGGTATCCTACAGCGCTGCATCCCATCGAATAAGGGAAGCGTTTGCTGAGCGATATCTATGGTGGGGTCTACGGGCACCATGCCGAACCTAGGACCCTGGTCAGAAACGTGTTCCAACAAGGCTTTTACTGGCCGACCGCAGTAGCCAACGCTGAACAGATTGTGCGCACCTATGAAGGGTGTCAATACTACGCTCGGTAGACCCACCTGCCAGCCCAAGCGCTCCAAATGATCCCCATCACGTGGCCATTCGTGGTCTAGGGGCTCAATCTGGTCGGACCCCTCAAGAGGGCGCCCGAGGGATATATACACTTGCTTGTCGCCGTAGACAAGATTACAAAGTGGATAGAGGCTCGACCGATCTCCACAATCAAGTCCAAACAAGCTGTGTTGTTCTTCCTTGACATCGTCCATCGCTTTGGAGTCCCGAACTCCATTATCATGGACAACAACATGTAGTTCACCGGAAAGAAGTTCCTCCTATTCTGTGACGAATACCACATCCGCATCGATTGGGCCGCCGTGGTGCACCCCCGCACAAACGGGCAGGTCGAGCGTGCAAACGGCATGGTCCTACAAAGCCTCAAACCTAGGATCTTCAACTGGTTGAAAAAGTTTGGCGGATGATGGGTCGTGGAGCTTTCCATGGTGCTCTAGAGGCTGAGGATGACCCCCAGCCGAGCCACCGGCTACACGCCATTCTTCATGGTCTACAGTTCTGAGGCTATCCTCCTGACCAACCTTGACTATGGAGCGCTAAGTGTCAGGGCATACGACGAATAGGGAGCCGAGACGTCCCTCGAGGATGCCATGGACCAGCTAGATGAAGCACACGATGTTGCCCTCCTCCGCTCGGCCAAGTACCAGCAAGCGTTATGCCGATACCATAGTCGTCGAGTGTGGGGTCGAGCGTTTATCACCGGGGACCTGGTGCTCTGCCTCGTCCAGAGCAACAAGAACCTCCATAAGCTCTCTCCCACATGGGAGGGACCGTATGTTGTAACGGAGGTGCTCTGACCAGGCACCTACAAGCTCAAGACCATCGACGGCAAAGTCTTCATCAACGCCTAGAACATTGAATAGTTATGTCGCTTTTACCCTTAAAATTACGCACGCTTTCTCTTATTAACTTTGGTATCAACTCCCCGATCTTTAAGTGACACCCGACCCCAGCAACGGCAAGGGGTCGGACCTCACTCGGGGGCTAATAAGAGCATATCTATCTGGTATACATTCTCTACGTCTGACCCTTTCTCACGTTAAGACCCAGAAGCGAGGGTTGCGGAAACAAACGCTGAGTAAAACTAGTCGGACTAAGAAACCTACGTCCCAGTAGCTACGACATTTTTGCTCACCAGCGTGATCAGAGTTTTTTTCACACCCCGAGCTTTTTGGCCTCAACTACGGAGAGAGTCGATACGCGTTTAAGAGTATATCCACCTAGCAAATATTCTCTATGCCTAACCCTCTCTCATGTCGAGACCTAGAAGCAAGGGTTACGGAAACGAACGCTGAGTAAAACTGGTCGGACTGTAAGAAACCTATGCCCCAGCGGCTATGGGCATTTTTGCTCACCAGCGTGATCAGAGTTTGTTCACCCGCACCCTGAGCTTTACAGCCTTAGTGATGAAAAGGGTCGAAATACATTAACCTTTTTATACAAAAAGGGGAGAAGGGCTAAAAACATGTTAGGCCATAATGAAATTTAAGAGCTTGTCCACTTACTATGAGTTCACCGCCTGGCTTATCTGCCTAACTAATTTCTTGGGGGAATGATTCCATCCTCTGTCTCCGCAGGTAAATCCTATGTCAGTGGGCCACCCAAGTCGATCAGACGGCTCAGGCCGCTGTCGAGAGATGGGTAAGGAGCAGTAGGATGCCCCATGTGGGTTATGCTGACCCCATCATGAACGATGGACCCGGATTCCACTTGAACATATTTGGTAAGAGCTCTCCGAACCCGTCACTTGAGCCATCAAGGTAAGTCCTGCGCCAGCGGGTCACCCAAGTCGATCGGACGGCTCGGGCCACTGCCGAGAGATGGGTCACCCTTAATTTATGCACGTTTTATCTTATTAATTTTGCTATCGACTCCACGATCTCTAAGTGACACCCAACCCCAGCAACGGCAAGGGGTCGAGCCTCCATCGGGGGCTGGTAAGAGTATGTCTATTCGGTAGAAATTCTCTGTGCCCGACCCTTTCTCTCGTTAAAAACCTAGAGGTAAGGTTTGCGGAAACAAACGCTGAATCAAACTGGTCGGACTGCAAGAAACCTACGCCCCAGCGGTTATGATGTTTTTGCTCACCAGCATGATCAGAGTTTTTTTCCCACACTCCGAGCTTTAGCCTCCGCCTTCCCAGGAAGGATTTGGAGGGGCCCACCGTTGGAATCTCTATCGAGGATAGGCTAGCAGGTCACCCAAGTCTATCAGACGCCTCAGGCCGCTGCTGAGAGATGGGTAAGGAGCAGCAGGATGCCCCATGCGGGTTATGCCGACTCCGTCAAGAACGATGGACCTGGATCCCACTCGAACATATCTGGTAAGAGCTCCCCGAACCCGTCACTCGAGCCATCGAGGTAACTTTACCAACCTCCACTTTACTTTTCTAGTGCATGAGCATTCATTCATCCATTCCCATACATCCAAGCATCGCATATGCAATTATTGCATCACAACGCTTCGTATCGTGTCATGAAGCGGTAGTCGTCTCATTCGATATGAGCAGCGACAGACCGAGGTTTGAAGGCCAGCCCACGAAGGGCTCGAGGCCGCCTTGTGTCAAACAGAGCTAGGGGAGAAAACGCATATGTGCCCTAGTGGCCCTTGCCCGACCCGCTCAAAAGCGGACAGGGTCATCTCGACCTTCTCGTTCGATAATAACCTCGAGCCAAGCCCATTGAATCTCCATCGAGGGGAGGCCAGCGAGCCACCTGAGTCAGTCTCTAGAATGACTAGGGCATCTAACGGGAGATGGATTAAGGAGAAGTGGAATGCCCCATGAGGGCTATGCTGACCCCGTCATGAACAACGGACCCGGATTCCACTCGAACATGCCTGTTAGCAAGCTCGCCGAGCGCGACACTTGAGCCATCAAGGCAAGTGTCGTTAGCTCAACCCCTCTGGTTGCGAAAACCATGGACGGGGTGACGCATAAAACACAGCCAAGCCCAACAGGGCTCGAGGGCTTGAGCCACCCGACCCCAACTCGGGAATCTGACCGACCAAGGTTCGAAGGCCGGCCCACAAAGGGCTTGAGGCCACCCCACGTCGAACAGAGCTAGGGGAGAAAATGCAGATGAGCCCTAGTGGCCTTTGCCTGACCCGCTCAGAAGCGGACAGGGTTATCTCGACCTTCTCATTCGATCCTAACCTCGAGCCAAGCCCACAGAATCTCCATCGAGGAGAGGCCAGTGGGCCACCTAAATCGGTCTCCGGAACGATTTGGGCATCTGCTAGGAGGCGGGTTAAGGAGCAGTGGAATGCCACATGAGGGCTATGCCGACCCCGTTATGAACGACGGACCTGAATTCCACTTGGACATACCCATTTGCGAGCTCACTGAGTGCGTCACTCGAGCCATCGAGGCAAGCGACGTTAGCTGAACCCCTTCGGGTGCGAAAACCATGGACGGGGTGACGATCACAAATATGAGCCAACCCTCGACTGGACCCCCACTACGTGTGGGGGCTCGAGGAAAGTTGGACTCGCAAGGAGACCGAATGCGCAGTCGCGGAACAATGGCTCAGATCCTAGGGAAGGGGTACGTACGAAAACTAAGAATAACATTTCTAAAAAACAAGAGACGCTTTCTCCTACTAGTTTCGCTATCATCTTCTCGGTCTTTAGTGAAACCCGACCCCGGCAACGGCAAAGGGTTGGGTCTCACTCACGGGCTAATAAGGGTATATATATACCCTTTCTAAAACAGTCACCGTGCCCGACCCCTTCCTCACACTAAAAACCTAGAGGCAAGGTTTGTGGAAACAAACAACTAAGTAAGGCTGGTCGGACTGCAAGAAACCTACGCCCTAGCGGCTACGACACTCTTGATTACCAGCGTGATCAGAGTTTCCCGCCCACACCTCGAACTCTACAGTCTTAACAATAGGAAGGGTCGGAATGCATTAACCCCTTCTTACACATAAAAAGGAAGAAAGAACAGACTTGTTCAAACAAAACAAAAGAACGGACTTGTTTAAATGAAACACAAGGGTCGAAACTTGTTCGCTTATTACAAAAACGATTGCCCAACCTATTTAACTAACTAGCCCCTCTAGGGGAGAACTATGCCTTCTATCTGTCTGCCAGGTCCTGCGAAAGGGGAGCCACCGCCATTTCCATCTCCTCCAGCTCATAGACTTCATAACTGGGCACGTAGCCGTGGCTCATCGCCTCTAGATCGATGCTATCCACATAATGAGAACAAGCAATTGCGAAGGACCGATTGACCCCGGCGTGAGCCGTGATCTTGATGGCACGAGCCATGAGCGAGCTGGTCCCCTCTGATCGCACCACCTCAAGGTTGTCGCAGACCACTCCGAGGGTGGCACTCAGGATACCGAGCTCGTCATTCTCCGCCTAAAGATTTCTCCTCGCCTTGATGAGATCCATAGCCAGCCTAGTAGAAACGCTCTCGGCCACCAGCTTCCGAGGTGTCTCCCTTTCAAGCTCGGCCTAGAGGGAGCTGACTTTTTGCTGCGCGTCGCCGCGCTCTTAGCAAGCCTGGTCACGCTCTAGGAAAGACTGGTCATGCTCCTCGCAAGCCACGCCACGTTCCGAGCGGAGCCTCTTCATGGTTTGGATCATCTCATTCCGCTCCTTGTGCAGCTGAGCGACCGCCGTGGCATCCACGCTCGCCCTTTTCTCTAGGGCTACGAGCTTCTCCTCGGCCCCTAGCTTTAGATCCCTTTCTTTCTCAACCTCGCCCAGAAGGTCAAGGATCCGCTGGCTAGTTTCGGCGTCCTTCTAGACCAACTCATCTCGCTCCTTCCTAACCCTAGCGGCTTCTTCATCATCCTTCCACGACCCCATTGATAGGGCCTTGAATGCCTTCTCGGCCTCATCAGCATCTCGATTGCCCTTAGCCACCCATGACCAAAGATTGGCTGCCTCCTCAGTGAGGGGAGTCAGCTCGACCACCCTCTGCTGGGCGGCAACAAGCTGAGCTGTCACCTCCCTGCGTAGCCATGCCTCCTCGATGAGGTGGTCCTGAAGTAACCGAGATTTCCCCTGGCTGCGAGCTATAAGGGACTACAGGGAGACGATGGTCAGGATACAAAAAGTATATAAAGGAAGAAAAAGGGCAAGAAGCAGGACCAACCAATACCCGGCCGGAGGGAACAACAATGTCGTGCAATGTGCCCGTGGCGTGGTCTAGGGCCTCGAGCACGGACGTGATCCCTACATTGAGGCTCTCCCACTCCATGCTCTCTGTGGCGTCATCAAGGGTAAAAAGCGTCAATGCTGGATCCTGCGGATCCGCCCACTGGAGCAGGGGCTTGCCCCGCTTGGGCGAGCCGCTACCCACCGACATCAGGGTCAGGGACGACTCCCTACTGGCCCCAAGCGCTGCCAACCCCTCTCGCCATGACGTCCCCGCCAGGACGCCCCCTCCAGTGATGGTAGGGGTCAGCAGTGCGGACACGAACCTCTCTCTCAGCACCACGACTCCCGGGGACCCCTCAACAGCGTCCCCCTCCATCCGGCCCATGCCAGGCGGCGTCGCTTGGGCCACCGATGGCACAGGTCACACCAATGCCTCAGGTGATGCCGCGGTTGCGCATGGCTGTGACCCATCTGCCAGGGCCACCGCTACCTCCACCTACGTCATGCGAGGTCACAACCGGCTACGTCGCGCCTGGCACAGTTGGCGCCACAAGCGCGGTCGGCAGCCCCGTCCACCCCACCGTTGGCAGCGGTATCGCGGCCATCACCGACTGCTCCGTGGCCTCCGAAGGTGCCCCTTGAACGCCCATGTCTTCCCATCCCGCCGAGGGCATAGGCGCCACCATGGGCGGTGCCTGATCGGCTAGCGGCGCGGTCACACTAGAGCCGCTCCTGACCGAAACAAGCACGACACCAGCTGACGGACACCGCCCCGATTGGAGGGCGATGCTCTTCTTTGGTGCCGGCGCCAAAGGATTCCGATGCCTGCCGACGCTGTAAGGGACAAAAAACATAAGTCACGATGAAATCCGACTAAAACAGTAAAAATAGAGGAATTGATAACTCGCCTCAGCGCCGTCGGGCAGCAGGTGCGTTTGGGGGACAAACCCCCTGACCCTTGCTCCGCCTCATTGGAATGAGGCCATTTCAAGCCCGCCCCCTGCTCTTGGGCAGAGGGGCTTGCCCCTGGCAACTCCTGGGGCACATTGGCAGAATGCCCCGCTCCCCTTGGCGCTTGGGATGCGACGGCGGAGCCGCCCGCCTCCACTGGCACCTCGGGAGTGAAGGCAGAGCCGCCCATTCTGTTGGCTACTGGGGCAAGCCGATAGTACGGCCTACCCCCACTAGCTCCCTAGATGTGCCCTCCCCTCCATGGATCGGGAAGGGTCCCGACGCCTGAAAGGACGAACCGACGCCTGTCAGCGCATCCTTGTTCTCCAGGTTGTCCCACTCAATATTGTCGGCTACCGTTTCTTCTTCCTCCATCACCATGTCGTCGTCACCCACCATCATCATCATCATCATCATCATCGTCAGTGTCCCCCCCCCCTCATTCCCATGCCCACAACTTCCGCTGGTTCTTCCTCTCCTTGTCCTCCTTCACCTTCCTCAGTCGCTCGCCCTCGGTGTGATTCGCCATCCTCACGACCGAATCCCTCAACAGTGGCGCCGGGTGATCCATGAGGATGTGGTCCCTTGGCTGGTCTCGCCCCTCTCAAAGTTAGTCTCATGGGTCGGGAAATCAATTGAAGAGAAGGCAAGAGAAAGGGAAACTTATGAAGACAACGTAGCCTGGCTTCGACCGCATCGGAGGATGCCCCGACACCGGGTAGACAAAGCCGAGGGTGGCACCCGCATCGTCCCATAAAGGCTCCATCACCTCCTTGATGCATTGCATGATCTCTGTAAGGAAAATGGACCCTTGGCCCATTTACTTTGGATTTTGGTGTTTGATGACCAACACACCAAATTGGACTAATGAATTTGCAAGTGTTTGTTTTGTAGTCCAATAGGGTGCAAGACGTGACTTGGACAAAGGCGACATGATGATCTGATGATAAACACCTCAAGCAAGACCTTAGAAGCATAAGAAAAGACCCAAGATGTCAAGCAAAGTCCAAGCATGAAGATAGGAACCAAGCCGTGCGCAAGATCACGAAGAAACGAGCTCGCAGAGGCGACCGAACGCTGGACCGGACGCTGGAAGCGCGACCGGACGCTGGACCGGTGGCTCGGTAGACAGGCGACCGGACGCAAGGACCAGACAATTGGCAAGAACCGACCGGACGCAGGAACGCAGCGTCCGATCGAAAGTGAGAGGTTCGCACGCTGAATCGCGACCGGACGCGTCCGGTGGTAAGGCGACCGAGACGGTGGCGTCCGATCGATGAGTTCACGGCTAACGGTCGGGACGACGGACGCGTCCGATCAGGACGATTCGTCCGTCCGATGAGCGTAATTGCGGGAGTTCGACCCCAACGGCTACTTTCTCGATGGGGCTTATAAATACACCCCCAACCGCCATTTGAGTAGAGTGGAGCTGAGGAAACATATCTAGGGTGTTGATACACCATTTTAGTGATCTCCACTTGCAAAGTGCTTAGTGTTTCATCGGTGATTAGCGTAGGTGCTGCGCGGTGCTTAGGTTGATTAGACCACCGCTTATGCGCTTGCTCTAGGTGTATGCCTAGTGTTTAGTGAGGTTTGCATACCTCTTACCACCCCGTGCTTGCGAGCACAAGAGTTGTACATCGGAGGGGCTTGAAGTCTTGTGAGATCGCACCAACCGCATTTTGGTGCGGCCGCCACCGCAAAACCGAAGGAACAAGGCCCATGGCGTTTGCCGAAAGCTTGATAGTGAAGACGGCGGGGAGCATCCGGGAGAGGCTTGCCGGAAGGCACGTCGGAGACCCACTTGCGCGTGGGGAAGGCCCGAGGCTATCCACGGAGTTACCCGACCGGGAGCTTGGCCCTTGCGAGGGATTCCTTGCGAGGGGCTCCAACGAGGACTAGGGGGAAGCTTGCGCGCTTCTCGATACCTCGGTAAAAATACCAGAGTCGTCGATGAGAGTTTGCATATCTCTACCTTGCTCTTTAAGCTTCCGCATTTACATTGATCATATTATTATCATCTGCGGTAGAGATAGCAACACACTAGCGAAACCTTAGTTGCACATCTAGATAGATTATCTTTTGCATAGGTTTTGCTAGAAGTAGAAAAAGAGGCCATAGTCGTGAGTTAGACTTTTAAGTTGCCTAATTCACCCCCCCCCCTCTTAGGCATCCACGTGTCCTACAAGTGGTATCAGAGCCAGTTGGCTCATTTTTGGACCTTTGTCTTAACCGCCGTTGAGCCGACGCTATTGTAGAGTGGTTGGGATGGATACCTCTAGGCCTCCACAATTTGACGGCACTAACTTCCCATATTATAAAGCGAGAATGGCTTGTCATCTTGAGGCGGTTGATTTAGGTGTATGGAGAGTCACTCGTGACGGGATGAAACCCATTATGAATCCAAAAAAACCCATGAAGAGTGATGAAAAAGAATTGCATTTCAATGCTAGAGCTAAAAATTGCTTGTTTGAATCTTTAAGTATGGATGTTTTTAACCAAGTGTTCACTTTAAATACCGCACATGAAATTTGGTTAAAACTCCAAGAGCTCCATGACGGCACAAGTAATGTCCGTGAGCAAAAACATTGTCTAGCTAAACAAAATTATGATTCCTTTACTATGAATGACAATGAGCTTGTTCGTGATATGTATTCTCGTTTGAATCTAATTATCAATGAGCTCCATTCAATAGGACTATTAAAGCTAGATGATGCGGACATCATGAGGAAGATCATCTCCGTGCTACCACAAAAAAAATATGCAAGCATCATCACCATCCTTCACAACATGGAGGACTTGAGCAACATGACCCCGGGCATAGTCATTGGCAAGCTAGTGGCATTTGAAATGTCCCGTAAGATGGGTCAAGAAGAAGCTTCTTCATCAAGCAAAGGCAAAGCTCGCATGTAGCGAGAAGAAGAAGATGAAGGAAAGCAAGTTGAGACAAGCTCAAGCTCAAGCTCCTCAAGTGAAGATGAAGAAGAAGATGAGGATGATGATGATGATGATGAAGAGGTTTCAAGTAATGATGATCAATCTTCCTCCTCCGCCTCCGACCTTGATGAAGAATCAATCAAACTTATCAATAAGGTGGAGAAGATGATCCAAAAGCTCAATGTCAAGGGTGTGCCCATCCAAATCCAAGACCTCATTTTCACCAATCAAAGAAACGAGCAAAGAAAGAGAGGATGCTATGGATGTGGCGAAGTGGGGCACTTTGTGGAAGTTTGTCCAAACAAACCCACACCCAAGACAAAGAAGAAGGCATGCAAGAACAAAGCCCTCACATCAATAAGATCATGGGATGATTCTTCAAGTGAAGAAGACCATCACAAGAGGCGAGGGCGCAAGCACTCATCATCAAGCTCTTCTCGTGTGTGCCTTATGGCACGAGGTAACGAAAGCTCATCCTCTAGTGAGAGCGATAGTGATGATGATATGCCTTCTTATCATGAAATTGTGCAACAAAATCTTAAATATGCTAAAGTTTGCACTAGTCAACAAAAGAAGCTCAAAAGTTTAAAAAAAGAGCTAGGTAGTTCACAAGAAGCATACAAGAATTTGCTTGAACAATATAAAAACTTTGCAAATCTAAATGTTGAACTATCTACTAAAATTAAGCAACTTGAGGCTAGTGCAACAAAAAGTGCATGCACAGTTAACGATAAGCAACTTGAAAAGAAAAATGAAAAATTAAAAGAAAAGTTAGCTATCTCACAAAATGATTATCAAAGTTTGCTTGCTAAAATGGAAATCATGTGCAAACATTGTGATGAGCTAACTAATAAAGTTGCTAATCTTGAGGCCGTCAATTTAACCTCCACCAAGGCATCTAAAACAAATGACATAATTAAAAAGGATGCCTCTACTTCTTGCAATGATTTATATTTAGACTCACCCTTGTGCAACCAAGCTTGTGTTGAGAAAGTGATTGTAGATACATGCACACAAGAGGTTGTAAAGGAGAATGAGCAACTCAAGCAAGAAGTAGTTCGCCTCACCAAAAACTTGACTCAAGTGAAAGGCAAGGCGAAGCAAACCCAACTTCATCAAGATAACACCGTCAAGGGAGTGAAGAAGCTTGATGAAGGACAAACCGTGGTTTGCTACGTGTGCCACAAGGAAGGTCACAAGTCCTATGAGTGCAAGGTGAAGAATGAGGGAGGAGCAAAGATGAAGGAGAAAAAGCAAACAAGCAAGCTCTCCAACACCTACACCAACAAGGTGGACAAGAAGACCTCCACACCTTATCTCTTGAAGAAGAAGAAAAATGACAAGGTGGTGGCCATCAAGGTGAACAAGCAAGCCAACAAAGGGGTCAAACGCTTTTGGGTGCCAAAGGAAATCATTTCAAACATGAAGAGCACCAAGAAGGTTTGGATCCCGAAAGGGAAGTGAGAAGTCCGTCGGACCTCGGGGAATTTGGAGGCTTGGCAAAGTATGGGTGCATTTCATGGGGTGCATCATGTTGGACAAAGTCATTACCAAGTGGGTTAGTGGATACTATGGACCTAAATTCCCCTTCCCATGTTTGGTAACTAGATGTTATTACTTTTTAATTGGTACATCTTGCAATTAGATTTTCCTACAATTGGTATCTTTAAGCATCTAGTTACTCTTCATGCCTAGGGTTGCATTTACATGCTTATATCTTTTGTCATGCATACACTAGGTATTTCATATGGTAGGCTTGCTCGGTCTCATTTGTAACCCTTGGAGCAAACTTACATGGTTTAAAATTGCTTAGGAGCATGGCACATAGCTTGTCTTACTATTGTTTATCTAATATGTGCCAAAGTCCAAATTGTAGATAATTTTCTCCCAAATATCATCTTTCAAGTGGTATTTTGACTCCAAAATCAATTGTGCATGAGTACTACAAGTATTTCATGTCTCCATGCACAAAATTTAGGGGGAGGATCATCTACAAGATGGACGCTTTGAGACTAACACCTTTTTCAAGTTTATCATGTGTGTAGTAGTCTCATTGCAAGGAAAATGGAGTCCCCGAAGAGAAGCATCGTTCTTCAATTAGCATCATCATATTGATTTCATTTCATATTTATATGCTTTCTCCATGCATTATATAGATTAAACTCTCTTGTGCAACAAATTGCTAATTATGCATATGCTTTGCTTTCTACCATATGTATGCATATATTTAGGGGGAGCTTAGTCTATATAATGCGAGAGTCAAATTTTGTGATCCATTTCACTCTATACACAAAGGATCATGAAATTTGACCCTCCCTTGTGCTACTAATGTCTTCCTTTTTAGTGTTTGATGCCAAAGGGGGAGAATTTGAAGGACCAAAGGCAAGCATCAAGTTGATATCTACAAGTGGTAATGGTCCGAGAAAGGGAGGAAAGTGAATTATGGATTAGTTATGGATTAGTCTATGTAATGGGAGAATTTTTTTAGAAAGATAGGCTTTAATCCATAATATCACATGGGGACATTTGCAAGGGCAAGACATGCTTTTGAGTAAAGTTTTAATTGGTATCTATCAATTAGTATCATATAACCTTGCCCTTTGCATTGCATCCTAGCGAGTAGATAATTTTTAAAATTAAATTTTTTATCATTTGCTTGCTTTGGTCGTGTTGTCATCAATCACCAAAAAGGGGGAGATTGTAAGGAAAATGGACCCTTGGCCCATTTACTTTGGATTTTGGTGTCTGATGACCAACACAACCAAATTGGACTAATGAATTTGCAAGTGTTTGTTTTGTAGTCCAATAGGGTGCAAGACGTGACTTGGACGAAGGCGACATGATGATCTGATGATAAACACCTCAAGCAAGACCTTAGAAGCACAAGAAAAGACCCAAGATGTCAAGCAAAGTCCAAGCATGAAGATAGGAACCAAGCCGTGCGCAAGATCGCGAAGAAACGAGCTCGCAGAGGTGACCGGACGCTGGACCGAACGCTGGAAGCGCGATCGGACGCTGGACCGGTGGCTCGGCAGACAGGCGACCGGATGCAAGGACCGAACGCTGGCGGCAACCGACCGGACGCAGAACGCAGCGTCCGATCGAGTGAGAGAGGTTCGAGCACGCTGGCGCGACCGGACGCGTCCGATGGTGAGCGATCGACGGATTGGCAGCGTCCGATCGGTAGTTCGCGGGCTATAACGTCGGGGACGACGGACGCGTCCGGTCGGGACGATTCAGCGTCCCGGTCAAGAGTGAATTGCGGGAGTTCGACCCCTAGCGGCTACTTTCTCGATGGGGCTTATAAATACAACCCCAACCGCCATTTGAGTAGAGTGGAGCTGAGGAAACATATCTAGGGTGTTGATACACCATTTTAGTGATCTCCACTTGCAAAGTGCTTAGTGTTTCATCAGGTGATTAGCGTAGGTGCTTTGCGAAGTGCTTAGGTTGATTAGACCACCGCTTATGCGCTTGCTCTAGGTGTATGCCTAGTGTTTAGTGAGGTTTGCATACCTCTTACCACCCCGTGCTTGCGAGCACAAGAGTTGTACATCGGAGGGGCTTGAAGTCTTGTGAGATCGCACCAACCGCGTTTGTGGTGCGGTCGCCACCGTGTACCGAAGGGAACAAGGCCCGCGGTGTTTCGGCCGAAAGCTTGATAGTGAAGACGGCGGGGAGCATCCGGGAGAGGCTTGCCGGAAGGCACGTCGGAGACCCACTTGCGCGTGGGGAAGGCCCGAGGCTATCCACGGAGTTACCCGACCGGGAGCTTGGCCCTTGCGAGGGATTCCTTGCGAGGGGCTCCAACGAGGACTAGGGGGAAGCTTGCGCGCTTCTCGATACCTCGGTAAAAATACCGGAGTCGTCGACGGGAGTTTGCATATCTCTACCTTGCTCTTTAAGCTTCCGCATTTACATTGATCATATTATTATCATCTGCGGTAGAGATAGCAACACACTAGCGAAACCTTAGTTGCACATCTAGATAGATTATCTTTTGCATAGGTTTTGCTAGAAGTAGAAAAAGAGGCCATAGTCGTGAGTTAGACTTTTAAGTTGCCTAATTCACCCCCCCCCCTCTTAGGCGTCCACGTGTCCTACAATCTCAAAGTTGGGGAGCATTCCCTCAGCGAGCGCCGTTCAGTCGAACGACACCTCGGGCGCCATCGAGTATAGCGGGAGCTCGCGCGTCATCAACAGCGCCACCCTCCTCGCATGATAAACCCCGATGACACCCGACCCTTTCAGGCCATTCTCCTTCAGGATGTGGATGGCGGTGATGTCGTCTTGGATCTTCTTCTTGTCCTTTTTCAGGATGCCCCACTTCCTCCACTGCTCCGGGGCCTCTTCGATCAGGCGCCCGGTGAACTTCAGCAGAAGGGCGACGACATCATTCTTGAGGTAGAACCACTATGAGTGCCACCCCTTGTTTGACGTCGAGAGCCACATGGATGGGTACTCATCGACCCGATTGTTCTGAAGTTGGATGCCAGCGCACCCCATCAGCATGTGCAGCTCCTGCCTGCCGCCCTTCTCCCTCTTCTTCTAGAGGTTGACGGCGAAGAAATACCTCCACAAGTCAAAGTGGGGGCTGATCCCCAGGAATCCTTCACACAGCGCGACGAATGTCGCCATGTGCTAGATTCCGTTGGGATTGAGATGTTGTAGCTCAATCTTGTAGAACTGCAGTAGCCCCCGCAGGAATTTATGGGTGGGGGTCATGAGCCCACGCTCGTAGAAGTGGGTGAACGACACCACGTAGCCGTCGGGTAGCGACGACGAATCCTCGTCACCGGGCAGCAACCACTCCTCAGTTGAGGTCCACGTGTGGAGAAGACCACGACGGATGAGGCTCTCCATACACTAGAAGGTGATGTCGGAATGGCACCACTGATCTAATGGAGGTGGGGGCGGATGGATGCGCTCAACGACGGCGGAGATACAGAGGCAAGAAACCTAAGCGTTGACAGCGGCAGCGTGGTTGTGGAGGTAAGGAGGTAGGCGTACGTATGAAACACGGAGGGCTAACCCTTTAGTTTTATAGGGGCGACGGGTGCGAGAAAACCAACCGCCCACCTAGATCTCCGCGCTTGCCATGACTTGTCACCACGTCTCATCACGGGGCGTGCGCACGCAACCTATGGCCGACCCATCGGGAAACATGCCAGATGTTTCACCTCCCCGAACGGGCCATGACCCGTCATAGGTAAGAGGGATACGGAGCTGAAAACACTCCTACAGCCCATCTTGGCCCAGGAGTTCGAAGGTTGGCCCACCAACGGGTTCGACAACCGCTCCGGTAGCTTTAGAGTGAGGGGTAGAAAGTGATGGGCCCGCTAGCGGCTAGTATCCGGGTGCACGAGCGCCACGGGTGTCCTAGCCCACGTTCAACTCTTGGCCGGATACGATTCATGGTTTTTTCTCGAAGAAAGGCAGAGAGCCCTCGGGACCGGTTGAACAGACCTGAGAACTATATGGATTGACCGTTGAGAATTTAGAGTCGGTCACCAGCTGACCCAAGCTGGACCCTCGCGAATGGGATGCAAGGGCCCCACTTGGACTAGCCTGTTAATAGCTCACTGAACACCATGATTCGTCCAAAGAGGAAAATCATGGCATGGCTCAGCCTCTCCGTTTTTATCGAAAAAACGCTTGAGGGAAGACGATCACAAAGATGAGGCGACCCTCGACTGGACCCCTGCTACGGGTGGGGGCTCGAGGAAAGTCGGACTCGCAAGGAGACCGAACGTGCGATCACAGAATGACAGACCCCCGTAGGGTCAGAATCAGGAAAGACCTTTTCTAACCCACCAAATCTCACGGCTATACCCCCGAGGGGTCCGATCACGACGAAAGAGAATTGCTGTCCCCAGGACACCATGGGCGACAAAAGAAGGCCAAGGCTCTCAGAGTCCTCCTGTTCAGAAAAGCATCCGAAGGAGTATTCTATTCCTCCACAGGCTTGGGGGCTACTGTCGGGGACCAATACTAGGGTACCCGAAAAAGAGGAGCTAATGGCCATCAACATTGATTCATCCAAGCAGTCAAGAGCGCGACTACAGCTCCAACCGACCCCCAGGTGCGTGGGCTCCACCTCGCCTGACCTCTGGGGGAGGGCTCCACCTCACCCGACCCTGAGGCCGTGGGCTCCGCCTCGCCCAACCCCGAGGCTGCGGGCTCCACCTCGCCCGACCCCAAGGTTGCGGGCTCCGTCTCGCCCGACCTCAAGGCTGCGGGCTCTGCCTCGCTTGACCTCGAGGCCACGGGCTCCACCTCACCTGACCCCAAGGTCGCGGGCTCCGCCTCGCCCAATCCTTGGGTTTACGCTCCGCCTCGCCCAACCCCTCGGGTGCAGGCTCCGTCTGGCCCAACGAGGTCCCATACCACCGCCAACCACTCTAGGTCTAGACGTATGGGTCTAGGTCAAAACTCTGACACCAAGGAAGAGATCGGCACGCCCCGATGTAACCCGTGGCCATGACGGGTCATACCTGAGGATTCACATCAAGAACGGCGTCGGGCGTGCCGGTGCTGTTCTGCCTAACCTTCGTACGGACGCTAACAGGCGCGTCAGTTCACCACGATGCCCACCGGGACGGAATGGGACACCATGACCGACAGACGACGCCTGCGCATGGCGTCAGTGATGAACAGGGCCGCAACGTGGAGCCATCCCTGTTGATGTCTATAGGATCGGCGGGACCCGTATGAAGGAGAAGAAGGACCTGGTGGTTCTGGCAGCCTTCTTCTCTCTCACATTCTTCTCCTTTTCCTCCGCTATAACCCGCGCTTTCCCTTGGCCTATAAAAGGGAAAGCAAGGCGCCCCATGAAGGAGACCGATCGATCGACCCATCGAGACCTGATTGGATCCAGATCCGCACAAGAGCACGACACGAACACACGGCTGAGCAGCAATCGAGCTCTCAGCACCCGTTCACTCCTTCCACCAGAGACTTAGGATCATTTCCCTCTCTCGTCCGTTTGTAACCCCTACTATAAACTTTCAGTGCTAGTAACACGAGCAACAGCGACGAACTGGGACGTAGAGACTTTTTGCCCGAACCAGTATAAACCTCGTGTCCTCTAAGCACACCATCCGAGCCAGACGCGCAATACTAGAAATTTACTCGTCGGTGGTAACTCGAAACACCGACATAAACAATCTAGCAAAAATATGTATTGCATCAAGTAAGTTTATATGTGTATATATATATCATGCAAAATTAGGCTTCACATGGTGTCCTAACACTATAAATCTTAAGATAAATTTAACCTAGAGCTTCACCTTTACACAAATCAACCAATGCACCTCCATGGATGTGTCCTAGAGACCCCTAGAAACCTTGAGGAACAAGTCACACACAAAGAAACGGCTCAATCCGCTCTTGATAAACTTGAGTCTAGACCGTGGTGCCTTCATAGTGTTTACGTGGATGGTTTCCCGTTCACCTGAATGGTCCGCCAAAGTAGAACCGAGCACTTGACACCTAGTTATCGTGGTTTTACTAAGGCGTATAGTCCAATCTTTCTACCGGATGGTCCGCCATAACCATACCAAGTTGAGTCACCACTGGTCACCCTAGATCTGTCCACATAGATAGTCCTAATGATCAAACGGGCGGTCCGCGTGAACCACACAAAACTGAGTACATAAAAGCCTAAGTCCTTGCCGGATGGTCCAACAAGCCACAACAAAAGAAGAGCATTTCCTATTGGACACCCTAGACAGTATGAGGTCTTCCAAGCAGTCCAACAACCCTGCAACAACACTTTGGAGCCAAGGTGCTAACTCAAATGTTGAATTAGAGTACAACATTTGGGTAATATGACTTCACCAATCACTGATAGTAAATCTTTTTTAGAGGTCCCCCGGTACGCAAGAGCGTTTGTGCATATTTGTATTAAAAAGAAAATGTTTCAAACAAACATGGCTAGTCTCCTAGCCTAGACCACCACAATCTTTTTTTAAGGTAAACTCAGCTTTTATAGAAAACGTATAAGAGTACACCCATAGTTAATAATCCTAACTGTGAGATGACCCTACACGAAGCAGGGTGCTACAACAAAACTCATTTTTTCAAATTATTCCCCTTGTGTCAAATTAAGGGGTGCTTGTGGGGGCGCATTGCTCCCTCATGTACCACTCGTGAAGTGTGCAACAACAAAACCAAACACTCATGTGAACCAAGAACACGATCATCAATCACAGAAGCAAAACGCCGACGGCTCAATCAGATCAGAGGACATTGACCGCGAACGGCGTCCGCACCGAGTGCGCGCCGTCGGACCAGGTGACGGCGCCGTGCACGTACCCCTTGTTCACGCCTGCGCCGGCGGCGGCCACGTCGAAGCTCACCTCGTACCTCGCCGTCGTCCACCTCCTCGAGAACACAAGCCGGTCGGGCGAGACCCGCACCACCAGGCCCGCGGGCGCGTCTACGGTGGCCGCGTACGTCGCGTTCGACGGCCCCACGTTCATGGCGGTGCGCCCCACGGTGGCGGGCTTCCCCCTCTGCAGCCGCGGCACGGAGATGGACGGGTAGTTGACGGCCGACGCGATGAGGTCCGGCGAGGGCGCGCCCGCGGGGCAGGAGAAGCGCGCGGCGACGGAGATCTTCCGCACGTGCTGCTCCTTGTAGCCGTAGTAGCAGAGGAAGTTGAGGTAGTCCTGCGTCGTGGTGTCGAACACCAGACCGGGGCTGAGCGCGCGCAGAGGGCTCATCTCCCCGGTGCCCATGTCGTGCCCCGTCGCCGCCGCGCCCGTGCTGCTCGCCAGTGGCTTCCCGAGGTTGTTCGTCGTCGTCGCTGCGTTTCCCACGGCCATGATAAGTTCTTTGTTTAATAATGGTTCCACGAAATGTGAATGAGAATGCTGTGCTCGCTCCACTCTGTACCTGTGGTCATGAGAGCTGATCTGATCATGGACGGCGTCCAGCCTGGGTGCGCCGCCTTGACGAAGGCGGCGGCGCCAGCGACGTGCGGGCAGGCCATCGAGGTGCCGGACTTGATGGCGTAGGCCGAGGGCTTCTTCCCCGGCGGCACGTCCTCGCTATCCGTGGACGGGATCGTGGCGGCCAGGATGCTGACGCCGGGCGCCATCAGATCAGGCTGCCATACACAAGATTACAATCGTCCGCCAACAACATGTCATGTCAGAGTCAGGTGAACTCCAAAATGCGACATGTCATTTCATCACAGTTCTGCAGAGGAAAGGAAACTACCTTGAGGATGGACTCGGTGAGGCCAGGGCCACGCGCCGAGAAGGACGCCACCACCGGCGCCGGCTTGAAGTCCCCGACGTCCTCGGTCGGGAGGATTACGGCCGTCGGATTCCTGAACCAGCACGAGATCAACGGTTAGTGTCAGTCAGACTCCTCCCGCGGTGCCGGTGTAAAAAAGGAAGGTCTCCCTCTCCTCACGGCTGGGCTGGCTGGCTCACTTTGTGGAGTTGATGTACGCGAGGATCTGCGCGCCGGCGTCGGTGCCAACTTGGGATAGCGCGAAGCCGCCGGCGACAAAGGGCACGTCCTTCTCGGCGTCGTCGATGAGCACCAGCCCCCTGGCGCCGGACCCCTCGGCGACCAGCTTCTTGACCCGCCGCGACACCATCGGGTCCGTGCTCACGCACACCACTATCTTGCCGGCCACCTTCTGCGCGTCCAATGATCCAGGGTAGCAGTTGCTGCAACGGTCTCCAACATTAATCAGTTCTGCACCCTGAGAAAATGTGGTGCGTTGCGCCGGCGTTCAGCTGTGGTATTGTACCTCGCCTCGGCGACCGGCGCATAGTGGGCGGCCACCTGGGCCCCGAACACCAGAGGGTACTGCTCGCCGCTGAGGCTGTGGTTGGAGAAGTTTATCGCCACTCCCTGACACGCACCAAACGACCAAGAGCTGCTCTAAGCACGGCGATGGCGGCGGCCACGTCGGCGGTGGTGGAAGGAACAGCGTGCATTCAGTCAGTGTGTGTGTAGCTACCTTGACGACGTCGCCGTTGCCGAGAGCGATGCTGGACTGGAAGGAGCGGTCGATGGAGGAGGCGGCGACGGTGAGGATCCACGGCGCGGAGTTGACGACGGTGTAGGGGTTGGGCCCGTCGTTGCCGCCGGAGCAGACGACGAGCACGCCGCGCTGGTGCGCGTGGAGCGCGCCCAGCGCGATGGGGTCGGTGAGGAAGTCGGACTGGAACACGGAGCTCATGCCGATGGAGATGGAGATGACGTCCACGCCGTCGCCCACCGCGTCGTCGATGGCCTTGAGCACCGCCGACGTGGAGCACCCGCCCAGCGAGCACGCGCGGTACACGGCCACCCGGCTCGACGGCGCCCCGCCTTTGGCCCTGCCCCAGGCGAGCCCGTAGTAGTCGGCGTCCGACACGACCGCGCCGGCCGCCGTGGACGCGGTGTGCGTGCCGTGGCCCACGGTGTCCCGCGGCGAGCCGGTCGCGGCCGGCGTCGCCACGGCGCTGCTGGAGGCGTTCGGTGCCGACGACTCGGGCTGAACGCCGTAGTACCGGGCGCCGATCAGCTTCCTGCGACAACGGCACATGGCAGACACGCATTTATATATTATTATATGTGTCACTTATACAGAAATTTCTTGAACAGATACATAATGCCAGGCCAGCATTGGTACTTGTTGCAGTTGCTCTTCTTGAAGTCGGGTCCTTCCATGCACACGCCGCGCCACCGCGCCGGCACGTCGCGCATCCCGGCGTCGTTGAAGCTCGGAGACTCCGGCCAGACACCCGTGTCGACGATGCCGATGATGACGTCGCCGGACGCCCGTCGGCCGAGGCGGCCGGACTGGAGCCCGGACTGCATCTCCAGGAAGTCCCACGACCGCGTCGTGTGCAGCTGCAGGGCTCGGTCCTTGAACACGGACACCACCCTCTCGTGCCCTGCAAAGAACGCAACAACCAACAGGATCATTCATTGGCCAGGAAAGGAACAATTCGACAAGCAATGCAATTGGCCGATCGGGAGCCCATGGCCTCACCGGAGAGCGCGGCGGCCTCCTTCTCGGTGAGCGCGACGGCGAAGCCCTCGAACGCGTGGTGGTAGCTCTGCGTCAGCGCGACCCTCCCCTGCTCGTCGCTCGGGACGATGGACGACAGCATCTGCAGGTGACCCGCCTGCACCGCCTCCTGATCGCTGACGCCGCCGCCGTTTCCGCCTCCCGACGGGCTCCCCATGTAGACGACATACGACTGGATCGCCAACACCATCGATCAACAGGCACAATTCAGTAAGCCCCATGGAACAGAACAATCGCCACCCAGAATCCTAAGCTAGTGGCTGCCTGCCACTTGAGTTGTTGCAGCTGAGCTGCCAATCCAGTGCAGTGGGGCTACCTCTTTGGTGTTGTGGTCCGGTCCAGCTGAGGCTGAGAGGAGGGGTACCAGGAGGCGGTACGCGAGGACGAGGATGACGAAGCGCCCGGTGTTCACCATTGACGCGTCGCCCGCGCGCCCACACGATCAGCTCGGGAGTCAAACCGGTGTTGAGGGGACAGCAGCCGAAGGGGACACTGGTGGTAGGGACTGGTACCGGCAGCATGGGGCACAATTTGTAGCTGGAGTTGAGCCTCGCTTTTGACAGAATCGGATTCACCTGGGCTCTGACTGGTCTCCTTTCTTTGGAGCTGATAGGCCTCGCATCGCTTTCGATGGGATCATGGTGGATGGAAGCTTCTCCCGTGGGGGATTCGTTCTCTTATAATGCGTTCGCTTCTCTTATAATCGTCGCATGAGATGTTGAGATACTTTTTTCGCGCTTTTTTAAGCCTAATTAAGCATTAATAATGTTTTACTGTAGCACCTCATTGTCAATTCATGAACTAATTAGTCTTAAAAGATTCACACCAAATTAGTCATGAAATCGGGTAATTAGTTTCATAATTATACATATTTAAATCGTGCATGTGTCAAAGATTTCGACTTGTTTTTCAGCAACTGTATTGAAACGAACAAGGGCTGATGGGCAGGATTAGGATAGATTCATGATAGAAATATTGCAAGGAAAGTGATGGATCGATCATAAGACCTATGCCGTGTCGAAGTGTCGAGCATTCCAGCCTTTAACCACATGTGTTTTGTCAAAAAAACAAGATTTTTTCTTTAAAAAAAACTTGCAGCTACACTTGATAGTGTCGGTGTCTGTTAGCCAAGCGCCAGGCGAGTCATTTTCAGGTAACGTATCGGATAGCCTTGCCTTTATGAGCCACTGAGCCTCACTTTCTGGTAGTAGCTGAACAGACTTTCATCTTCCACAACAGCAAAGAGAACTGATTAACTTGCACCGCTGGCGCTGCTAAGCCTGCAACAATCAGAGTCATTTGAAATTATCTATCAGTATATGGGGATTGATGGCGATGATTGTTCCTGTCCTCACCAGGCTGGATCGGAGGCGGCTATCAGATAATCAGATGATACTGGTGATGATGAAATGATGCGGGTAAAGCGGCAAAGCAGAACCGCACCGGAGATGTGAGCTACACTAATCAGTAACCGGCACATGAGGGGAAAAAAGGGGAAAAAGCGGTTCCACAATGCCTCCTTGTCCTTGATGTCTTTTCTGTTTTTTCCCACAAGAACCCAGCGTCCCAATCACAGTGTCTTCAGTCGCGTTGATCCGGGCACCTAGGGGAAGAGAGCCTGAGTCGACCGGTGGCGCAATCTGTTGCTGTTCATCTTTTCACTTTGCTGCCCTGAGTAGCCAAGCAGACGAAGTATCTGATTCTCCTTCATCCAAAAAATAAGACCAACAGCCTCTTGTCTTCTAAGTTTGAGCCAACCAGATAAACTTTCCTTCGTCTCTAGTTATGCCAGGGGGAGCTAATAGATTACAGACCGGTGAATCGGTGATGCTCTAATTGAGATGACATCAGTTTCAAATAGACTATTTGTAACTTCCATTTACATTTCAAGATTATGGAGAGAGAAAATCCTTGCAAAAAAAGGGAGAAATATGCAAACTATTGAATCATTTGGAGCATATGATGATTGTTCTTTTCTTGAGTATCAAGCACCATAAAGAGAAGCGTGGGGGCATTGTCACATACCATGAACATGTACTGTAGCCAACTGAGTAAGCAAACAAAGATGCCTTTGATCAACTTTGCACAGCAGTGGAGCCCCAACCTTTGCGAGGCTTAGACTGTTGGAAAATGGTCGGCACTGCAGCTTTCTTTCCCTTTTTTTTTTCCTTTTTTTGGTTACTATTACTACGGCATTCCTTATATAATCTTTCAGAAGGTCAGTACAGGTAATGCACACTATGGTATTTCATTGTGTATCTGACTAGAATTAAACAAATTCTGAAATTACAAGGACATTACGGTTAACATCTGCACCACGTAGGACCCAGAACAGGCAATTTCATAAGAATGCCTCATTTGGAGCAACATCAGCTGTTTTTCAAGGCTGATATATGCACCCTTGTACTCCTTCGGGTATCGTATTAGTTGAAGATTTGGAAGCACAACAATATAAAGTGGGAAAGAACACAAACTGTATGACATATGCAGGAAGCTGGGAAAAGTTGCTGATGAGCAGTGGCTTTTTATCCTAAAGGCCCTGTTCGTTTCTCTTATAATTCGTACTTTTCAGCTTGTTTTTTCTATCGAAACAGTGTTTTTCTCTCACAACAAATCAGTCGGAACAGTGTTTCGGCTTGTTTTTTCAGCGAAGCGAACGGAGCCAAAATGATGAGGCCGTGGAGTAAGAACCAACTGCAAATCTGCTGGCCGGCAATATTCAAGCCTTCGAGGATCATCTAGTTGGCCTTCCAATGGTATTTATCATGATGTAAGACAGGTTCAGATACAAAAGATACCCCAGACTTGCTCATGAAAGAACATATAGTTAGTTATGCAGCATAGACTAATATATAGTGCCAGTCCTGAACCACAGCTAAAGCACACTTCAATCATCATATACGGATCCAGGGAGAAAATTCAGACACAATGAGTAGGCTAGACTGTAATAAGAAGATTCAATTACGTGAAAACAGAATTACACTTCGTAGGTATTGTGTCTCAGATTCTGAACAGCAAAATTGGTAAACTGGGCAACCACAACACAAAGAGCCAAGGCAGAGTGGCAGTCAACATTGATGCTGTTCATACATTCTTGAGCTTCTTCATCTTGGACGGAGGCCACCTACCCTTCTTCCTAAGCTTCCTCTTGCGGAGAAGCCGCTTGCGCCGCTGCCTCAGTTTCTTGGCAAGCTTCATCCGTGCCCTCTGCTCCATGATCATCTTCTGCTTCGACTCGAGCGGCATGTCCTCGATCTTGGTCGCCGGTTTCGGCTCTTCTGGCTGCTCCGCACCAGCCTCGGAACCCTCTGCCGTGGCATGGACAAGAAGCGACCTCTTCTCGGTGAAAGAAGCACAAGTAGCAGTCACATTCAGAGGGCTCTGCAGGGAGGACAGGTTCTTGCATTGCAGCCTTGAGGCTGCAACAACAGTAATAACAAAAAAGGGAAACCACTTAATAGGATCTAGAGCACACCAATTCACACATTTCAATTCTGAACTCACATGGGCCTAATGAAGTCATGGGTTCATGACACGAAGGTTGCAATACAATAAAGAAAATAAGGTTTCCCCAGCGTTATTAACCAACAATACTACTTAGCAGGAAGTTCAGTGTGCTTTGGTATCACCAGATTAACAGTAAAATAGTGTGGGCATATAGTCGACTATAGCAAATAGCAAGCGAAGTTCCCTTAGCACTTTGTTGCTTATTAACTCTTACAGTAATTGGCATTAGATAAAGCAGGGAAGGAGCAAAATCTAGGACCTGTTCGCTTGGAGGAATTTAGATGGTTTGGAGGAATGCTGGAGGAATTTGCGAGAGAACAACACTGTTCCGGATGAAAAAAGAAGCGGATCAAAGCCAGATTTAAGGGCACGCGAACGGGGCCCTAGTGTTCTAGCGTTCCTGATACAATTGATACAGCTCTAGCCTATTGGGAGCGTAGCTAACTGACGAAGAAATTCTGCACGATTAGTGTTCGAAGAAATCCCCGACCGAGCCAGCAGCATCACAGCGGCGCAGAAACGCCTGGGGCTCGACTAGAGCACCATTAAACCGACCATAAACCTCGCAGCCGCAGTTCGCTGCGGGGATTGCAGCTGGTAGGGCATGACATCCATCCCAAGAACCGACCCCAACCAGCCAGGACAGCATACAGAGGGGAGTTGGACTCGAACAAGACGACGGGGATCGAGGATGCGCGTCAGCGGAGCTTACCGGGGTAGGAGACATTGGCGGCAGAGGATAGAGCTCGGGAACGTGGAGCAGAGGGGGACACGAGGAAGGAGACGGTCGGGGAGAGGACGAGCGCCATGGGTGGGTGTGGCCTTCTTGGCCCTGGGTGCTGTTGCTGCTGCGCCTGCGAGTGGGAGGGATAATAACCGGATAAGCCTTCGAGGGCAGAGAATGCTCGCCGTCCGATCGTCACTCAACGGTCAGATTTTAGTCATGCCCTCAAGTTTAGCAAAGGCTGAGATGCTGAGTCCGTCACGACTCATGAGCATGTCCCACGTGGCATAACGGAAGGGCAAATATATATATAAATATAAATATTTATCGATGATACTAGATAAATAGTATCAAATTAGTAACGTTGTATCTTTTTACAATACAGTAAATCTGTTCGGATAAACAAATGTTAATATTATTTCTATAAATCTATTTAAAGTTAAAGTTATTTGATTTCTTAAAATGTGATATGCACACTTACTTTAAGATGGGAGAAACATTTGTATTATTACCACCTAAAAAAATCTGAGGAGGTTTCATCCACAGCAACTTCGTACACTACGCCAAAACAGACTTGTAGCGACGGTTTTAGATGGTTTGTAGGGGCGGTTCCCAGACTGTCCCTATAAATTGATTTGTATAGATGGCTGATGTTATCAACCGCTCCTACAAATCAATTTGTAGGGACGGCTATAGTATCAACCGTCCCTATAATTTATTTTTCCGCCAATTTTTTTTTAAATTTACAATTCAAATTCGATATATATATATATATAGACGTACTGATCTATAGTTGGCCACAGAATAAGTTATTTTATGACCACTTTAAGTTACGATAATTACTATACTAATTTATGAGATTATAATAACTAACTCATAAGTGATTTACTATAGCATTATGGTAAGTATCATCTTGAATTATAGTAACCCATGTATCGTAAATGTGTATTGTCATTATCGTAAATTGGTACAAACATTATCGTAAATCAAGGTGGCCATAGAATAAATTATTCTGTGGCCAGCTGTAGAATAGTCTTTTATATATATATATATATATATATATATATATATATATATATATATATATATATATATATATATATATATATATATATATATATATGACCAGAACATATATACTACTCATAGATATATAGACAGATAGATTAGTCACATGAACCCATTACATACAAAGATAGTCTTGTTTGCATCAACATAAATACATATAAGATGTCCAAAACATTTAGCACCCATTTAGTACTAGCTAAAGCTCTCAACATCCACACCACTAAGAACTAGCCCAAGGTTAGTATCAACCTAAGTGTATGCACAGGCAAACACTTCAAAAGATGAACAACCAACATGCTACACAACTATTCCAACGGTGAAGAAATCCTGCAGAAACAGCGCAACATGAATATCACTACTCAAAAATGGTTTGTATGTTGGCCTATACGGTTGAGTGGAATAACTGGATGGCAGCTGTACCTTCAAGTTTCCACACATCGATTGTGTGTGCAGAATTCAGGATTGTGTTCCAGAAGATAGTGTAGTTCAGTAGAAATGCTAAGATGCACGAAAATAGCAAAGACTGACCTACTACAAGTGAAATTTCATTATAAGTGACATTCATAACTTTATTGACATTACATGATATAATGGAATACTACTTGACATTACTCACTATTTTGTTGTCTACCTGTTTTGAGTGTTAAATTAGTATGAAAAATAAACAAATTATCATGTAAAGTGACCTGAAGATCATCTACAGCAGCTATACTATACACTAGTAATTGGACTGAATGAAAGAATTTTGAGGTTTCAAACTGGAGGCACTATCAATAGGTCATCGTAATAGTATTATGGATAATTGTTGCTAAATTAGAACATGATAAATGATATTAAAGGACTAAAGGGTGGTATTATCAAAATTATCAGCACCAACAAAACTTACTTGGGTGAGAGTGAGTCTCTGTGACTACACACAAGGTAGTACTCATGTGCTTCAGTAACATGTGCAATCCAAGCTAATTTCTAGACTTAACCGGATCTCAAAGATAGTGAAACAAACAGAACAATGTCTTGCAAACTAAACTTCCAATTGCAAAGATGAGTCCCAAGGGCTAACTGGCTAATTGACAGTACAAGCACACCGACGAAGATAATTAACATGACTCATGGCTTTTGAATTTCGTGACGTGCATCCACAGTCTTTAAATGCCTACTAAAACTGACAAAAGCATGCACAAATTAACTTTACCATGAATCTAGTGTTACCATGAACCCAGGGGAATAAAGGTTTATAGTAGCAAGATAAACAGCTGTCGTAATATTGGCCACAAAGACAATAGCATACCCATGAGCATCAAATGACAAGTCTCGAGCTCCAGCAACAAATGCACCAAATACAATCAAAGCCACACTGATAAAAAGCTTGGTTAACAACCAGATAGTGGAACATTATAGATTCAGAACAGTACCAAGTTTTGAAAATGTTCAGCATAACAAATGTTGTATCCAAAGAAAAAGGGTATAGGTACAGTAGTAGGTACAGAAACCTATTACTACTGGATGAAACAAATATAATCATATAATCAAAGGCTTATACAAAATCGATAATGTGTTCAAATACTTATGTTTGACACTGCCTAGGGCATAAATGCATTAAACGAAATGAAACTCTTAGAACTGTGTATTGGTATTTGTTGATATTTGAAAATGTAGATGTTGGGCTTAAATTTTACCAGCTCCTCCAATTTACCACTATAAATGAGGATCCCACCAAGTCCTCAACAGATTACTGTTAATCAGTTCAAATTAAAAATTTGCACTTACATTTTAAATTTAGAATTTCCTGGACAGGATTTGTTCTCCTGGTATCCAATGGAAAAACCAGTTACCAGTGGAAACTGAACCCTGGACTAGACTAATCACATAGACCCATACAACAATGAAAACTTGAAAGAAATTGTTTGCTAAGAATTCGACATCCAAAAGAACTAAAGGAGTATTTTTTACATGCCCGGTTCTCGCACACCATATAGGTATTTTTATCTTTGCAGCAATCCATCAAGACGCGCACATCCAAAGCAGCAGAATAAGAGACATGGGAATTGTGTGGAAGAGCTCACCATGGACGTCCTGGGAATGGGGCAGCGGTTCCCTAGTCACCACTTTTGTTCGCACCTAGTAAGATCTGAACTAAATCAGGAGTAACATTCTTGAAACTGTGACTTAAATGGATAGCTAAGTAAAAACTACATAAGCAAGAGAGGAGCAAATTTTGTTGCAGAGATATAGCAATCCATGCATTATTAGTTGAGAGATCCAAGACAAAATAGTACCTAACTAAAAGTTCAATATACACAATTTACCAAGGCATGACAAATTGATAATGACACTAACAGGATCTCAAAAAATTAACAAATCCAGAATTGAGATCAAAAGGACGAACTCACTTTCTAGTTGGTGGATTTTATCATCTCCAAATATGGCATATTCTTTTGCAAAGAAAGGAAAACAGCACACTGGGCATCAGAATCTATAATACTAAAAATCATTAGCAAGGTGAAATAAGTAGGCAATCATTAGCAAGGTTTTTATTGCTCCTCAGATCTCGACGGAACCTCCTCGGATCTCCTCGCGCGGATGAATGATCTGCTAGTTCCAGCCAAAGAGAGAGGGTCACCGCGATGCCAGAGGCTGGTAAGAGGAGGTCGAAGGTGTACCTCTTACCGTCGACGGCTTAGGGTTGCGCCAGATCTGAGTGAGCACATGGCCGCCCGCCCATGGCGCTTGTAATCTACATCTCCCGAGCGCCGCCATCGCGTGATGATCCTCCTCCTCCCGCCACCTAACACGGTAGCCTCGTGACGCCACCACGGAGTGCCGAACGGCCGGCCACAGCAGTAGCTCCAAAGCACCCCCGCCGCCGCCGCTCCTCCTCCGTGCCACCTCCGGCACGGCGCCTTGCACCTAAGGTCCAGCGTCGCCCGCGTCCGTTGCACGCACGCTCGGGTCGCCGCCGCTCCGTGGGAGCCGCCACGGCCGTGCATTTCGTCTCTCTCTCTCTCTCTCTCTCTCTCTCTCTCCCTGGATGTCGGTGGCTGCTGGGTGTAAGGAGGAGAGGAGAGAGAGTGAAGAGAGTGGGGGCATTAGGGTTTGGCCGGATTTTATATGAGTTCGTTTTCAGTCGGTCAGATCTCAGCCATCCATCTTAGATCAATGGCTGACATCGCTTGGCCAGGTTTCTCTGTTTGGGCCATTGCTGGGCTTCGAGGAGCCACACGGGCCTTAGCAGGGGTGGCTATGCATTTGTAGGGGCGGCTCGTATTACCAGCCGCCCCTGTTGTTCCATTTGTAGGGGCGGCTGGTCTCTGGACTCCCTAGCACACCACTGTAGGGGCGGCTCCATCACGAGCCACCCCTACAAAAAAAATTATCACGTTGCTACAAATTGTTTTTCACGTAGTGGTAATAGAACGTGGCGACCTCGATGTCAAATCAAATCGGAAATCAAACTAGAGCCGGACACCTCTACGAGACCGGACCTTTTTAGATTAAACCTGAACCTACTTACTCCATGAAAAAGATCGTGCAATGCAACGCCCTGTTCACGAAGCATGTTTGCCGTCGACGATCAGTTTCCTTATCTCGCGCCAGAGTAAATCAAGGCGCAAATTCCTTGCTGGAACTCGTCGGGATCTTGCAGCGTAGCTGCATCTGCATAGGGCGTCGGCATGGCGCGTGAAGGTGCAGCGCCGTCGTCTTCCCCTGTGGACCAGTGGATGAAGCGGCTACAGGAAGCCCATCGGTTGGTGGACGAGGTTGCCGGGCAGGCCAAGCGGGTTGCCGAGAGGGAGTCCGTGGCACCGTCGCTGCCGCACGAAATGCAGCGCCAAAACACCGAGATCCGGCATGGACATGGCTTCCCTACCACCGGTGGCACCGCGTTAGTGGCGCTGAGGACGGTTGCATTCGAATCCGGGGACGGTGCCAGCAAGCGGACAACGGCAAGGGAGGCACCCGCTGTGGTGATATTGACAGCGCAAAGGTCCACGGGGGCGCAGCTGGTGGTATGGAACGGCGTGGTCACGAGCTTCACGGAGGCAGGCAAGCGGCGGATGTCGGTGGGGGCAAGGAACTCGAGTAGGACGTGGAAGCGGAGAACGTCGGCGAGGTCGGCGCCCGACGCGGCCACGAATGCGAACGACGACAGCCACTATGGGAGGTTGCCCGTTCGGCACGACAAGTAGCGTCAGGGATTGGCCCCCTCCCCTCGGCCCCTCCACCCGGTAATTCTGTCGCCGTATATTTTCCTTTTCCGATGGAAGCAGCATGTGAAATTCCTGGTCCAGTCATAGACCATAGTGGCCAGCCCATGCACGGTGTCGACAAAATTCATGTCCCCGATGCAACGCACGTGCATATATCTAGTAATAATATTAGATTAAAAATGAATCCAAACACAGGGATAGATAGATATCCGACTATTTTATTTTAACATGCTGTGTGGTGTCTTCTAACACATGCCTAAAAAGATACCAATTCTGGATCTATTATTTATTAGGTGATGTGAGACAATTTTACCTCAAGGCCCAAGAAATTATAGATTGGAATGAGTCAGAAATTATAGATCTAGTGAAGCCGAGCTATGCCAAACATGGCTTAACATTCATGATACAAAATTAATATCTAAAAAATGCTGGTGGAATGAGTCAGAAATTTTAAATTAAATTGTTCCAGCTGGTGGAACCACCAAGCCAAGTAGCCAAAAAATGCATACATTTAATTTGTGGTGACTATGCTATCCATATTATAACATGTGCTATAAAACTTGTATATAAAAGAACCTCCTGTTATAGAATGAGGAAATGGTTTAATAATTCTTACAGCCTGCAAAATTTAGTAGAATATACTAAAACAACGAGAGTAAGATAAAATAAACAAATTTATAAAAGGACCCATAAGAACAATAGGAAAAATATAACTAACTAGATTAAAGTTCTAAAGACTAATCAAAACAACAATCCGCTTGAAGTCAGCCAGATTAGCATAAAGCTAGATAACATATCTAAAAAGTTAATCAAAAGCACCATGAGTAAGATCTAAAATCAGACTGGTGATAGAAGAGGACTAGAAGTAACCAAAAAGACCAGCCTCAGTAGCTCATCTAAAAAGTATAACACCTTTAATAAAATACACAGCAAAAATTATATGACATTAATAAATTACAAAAGCAAATGTCAACTTGTTAGTACGAAGAATGATATGATATTAACGCAATTCTTCGATCATTTAAAAAAGCACTGTGAAAGGGAATGGTATATTTCTAGAAGTTGCATAATCTACAGAACGCTAGGGATTTTTGCAAAAATCTCCTACATTAGAAACACAATGGCATTAACAAATCACAAATGTAGTTCTCATCTTTTTAGAATGAAGAAATGATATGAGTTTAATGAAATATGACAATGGTAAAAAAATAAAGGCACTATCTCAAATGAAATAATGACAGCCAACCTTTATATTATTTGTAATTAGCACAAACTGAAGATTTAAACAATAGCAAAAGGAACAGTCATTTTCTCATATATCTATTGATTTGTAAACTAATATTTTTAGAACTTTTACAAAGGAAAAATTCATGATAGTGAAATATACATATAGTGCAGCTCTGTAATGACAGATGGAAAATTGAAACTTAAAATATTTGTGTATTGCAGGTCATTAGTCATCAATATCCAAGCTGACATATAAAAGATTGCACTTAGGATATGTTAGCCAGCCACAATTTATTTTCTTTTTACCATAATCAGCAGATAACATCTCTGATGTCTTAATTAGTCCAAAAATGCACACCTTCATCTCCACAGGTTTCATTCATACGATAACAAACTGGCATATAAAAATCGTAACCAGAACTTCCTGTTACAGTTTCAGAAATAATTTAATAATTTATATGTGGCATGACAAACGTACAGATAATACAAATAAATGAAGCTGCAAGAAAACATATTAATTAACAATCTAACCTTCCTCAGCATGTCCACCTTTGTGCAGCTCATTCAGTCAGTGACACCCAGATTGACAATGGTTCTGAAATACGTCTGCAGTTTGTGTCAAGAATCCATGATGTTAGTCTGTTTATAACACATTGCAGATAAAGCGTCATTTTTAAAAGTTGTTTAGCCTTTTCTTTTCTCAGGCAACTATAAATGAAGCTTTCTTTTAAGCATGCTACCTATAAAAGCAGTCGGTGCTTAAGGCAAGCAGATACAAGTTGAAATAAAAAATATATATAATCAAGAAGAAATCAGGTTTCATGGCACACCATCCATCACAACTAATTTATAAAATCAGCTGTCAGCACAACAGGATAAAGAAATCTAACTACTAGACTAAAGTTCCAAAGACTAATAAAAAATGCTATCCGCTTGCAGTGTCAATGCAACATAATAACTAAAAAGCAGCAGCCGCATTACCACACTGAATATTAAACAAAGAACCTAGATAACAGATCTATAAAAATTAATGGAAAGCACCATGCATTAGATCTAAAGTCAGGCCCGTGATATAGGTCGTCTAGAAAAACTAAGAAAACAAGCAGATCTTAATAATCTAATTAACAAGAAAACCAAAAACGACACAGCACACGTAAGAGCCTTCGGTGCTTATCTAAAACTAAGCAGACATGAACTAACAGAAGGCCTACTGTCTGTCTGTCTCCATCAATCACATTGAACTAAAACAATGATAGACCAGATCTAAAAGTTAATCAAAAGCACCAGACGTATGAACTAAAAGCAACATCCAGATCCAGATCCAATAAAAAACATGTGACTAAAAGCAGAATGAAATAGCTGTAGATCTAAAATTTAGAACAACTCATTTTACCTGGAAAATTTGCAGTCCCAAGCAAATGTGGTGGCTGACATGTCGCCGGTGTGCTGGTTGACCTCATACCAGGACAGAATAGGGTTGTAGAAGAAGAATTAGGTTCCAGGATCGTGTCATCTGGCAGACCATTATCTTCTTCATCGATGGAAAGGGGAGCTTGTGGAAGACAGAGATGGCTGATGAGAGGGAAAGTTGGGGGAAGTGAGAGATAAAGACGGTACAGCTCGTGGAAAAGAGAATGGCAGGCGTCCTGGACTAGATGGAAAGCAGCATTTCCCATAGGCGATTGTATTCCCAGGTCTGGTAGAATCTGTACCGAATATTCCTTCTAATCCCATTCCCAACCATACTCAGGAAACCTTTGATGTTACAGCAAGCCTTCCATTTGAATGTGAATCATACGTGCGCCATTTAAAAGTTGCCACATATATAAGATGATTTTACTTGCTCAGCAGAAATAAATACACGACCAAAGAAACTAAATTCAAAGTAAATAATTGCTCATTAGTAGTCACAGAAAAAAGTGTGAATCATAAAACTTCTCAACAGAAGTGCAAATTGCTCAACTTGGACACAGCTAGCATCCATAAAGGTTCACTTCATAAATGTCTTAACAGGCTTGCAATACCAATTAGATCAAAAGCATGATAAGAAATACTCCCTCCATACTAAAAAATGAAGTCGTTTTGGACAAGGCTTGGGTCAAATATTGGGAATATAAATCATGAATAACTTTTAAGCTGTTGAGTTTGGAAATGTGAAAACCATATGTATAGATTTGTCTTGAAAAATACTTTCACAAAAATTTACATATATCACTTTTTGATAAATATATTTATAAAAATAAGTAGTCAAAATTATGCTTTGGAGACCGTGTCGATGTCCAAAACGACTTCATTTTTTAGTATGGAGGGAGTACATCATAGTGCGGACAGAACATTTTACCCGAGTCTACTAGAATTTAACAAAGCGGCTAGTAACTCATACATAGAGCACATACTCCCAGTGCTAATTTGTGAGAGCCGGGGATTCTGAGAAATAGGGAACATAATGAGCAAAACGGAGCGGCTTTTTCAGAACTTCGAAAGTGGCAATAACACTCACTTCCTTATGGTCCATGTCATATGCTATCAGATTACTCCTCAAGGACTGAAAAGAGACCACCTTACGATCTTGATGAATGCCAACGATGACGTGCAAAATGTCCCTAGTAAAGTGCCCAAAGATCTCCAGGGCGCTCACAGTGTCCTTCAACACCCATTGTGTATCATAATCCTGAAGAACACAGATGGACAGTATGCACCTGTCTTCCTGATCATCAAACATTTCCTGAGTCATATAATGCAGACACCATTGGGACTGCCCTAAATAACAATACCGGTGCCTCCCATCAGCCACACCTGGCACTGTGATCACCCTTCTTGCCTTGCCTTGTACATCTACAGAAACTATCTGATGTTGATCCGAGTCCCCAACTATGAAATGCAGGAAGCCATTAACAAAGGCACACTCAGGGTCCCTACGAGATACTATGCCCCGATGATGCCATTCTGCCAATGGTCCTTGATTTTCTTGAGAGTCAATTTGGTTGCGACTCCAGGTCCCATTTTTAGATGAGTAAACATGCAGCAACACCAACATCTCATCCGGCACAGATATCTGGAACTGGACCAAGTGGAAGTGAGAGGATATGGCCTGATCAAAAGCCAAATAGGAGCAGTTTGTAAGATCCAGAGAGCCACAAGTGGGCACGGCTTGCCATCTCTTTGTGGTTGGGTTGCACACGACATAGCCCAATGTGTCAGAGTACGGCGGCTCCTGGTAGTTCTTGAAGAGGATAAGACCGTTGCAGGAATCCAGCAAGCAAGCCGAGGTTCTCCAACCCAGGCCGTTCTGTCAGGAAGGAGAAGGCAGGGTCGATATCTAGAGGCACGGTCAGATCGATGAAACTGAAACTGACACGGAAAAGGTCCTCTGGCACCATGAAGAAGAGTCCTTGCATAGCTTGGGGGAGCTTCTTCCGGTAGTGAGGATCGGCAATGAGGTCGCGCCAGGCCTTGGAGACGCACTTGAACAGGCAGACGGACTTGGCAGGGACGCGGGAGAGGATCTCCACCAGGGGGTCGTCGGGGAGGGCGGCCACCGCGCCCTCGTTCTTGGAGCAGTCCATGCCACCGAGAGCGATCTGTGGAGTGGGCATCGAGATGGAAATGTCAGTGAATGTGCGCGCGCGAGAGAGAGAGAACAGCGACAACGGGGAGAAGGGAGCTTTACCAGCCGCCAGAGATGGCCAGGACCGACGGCGCCGACGCGGGGCGGTGCGGAGGAAGCCAAAATCGAGCGGGGAATTGGGGAAATTTCTCAACCCTAGAAGAACGACACGAGAGCTCTGTGGCGGCCGTGGCATGTGCATTTGTGAAAATCGATTTTGGGCGTCTGTGCAAATTGGCCACCAAGTTTTTCACAGTAAAAATCCAGGCCCAATACACCGCGAACAGCCGCGCTTCCTCGCTCCCTGCCCGCGAAAACTTCATCGTCTGCACCACTACAGGATCGAAGCTCCATGACGGGCAGTTCGCGGCGAAGAGCCCCGCCGCGCCTAGCGTGACCACGTAGTCGACGAAGTAGTGCGCCGCGCCGCCTCCCTCGGTGTTCTCGCTGGACGTTTTTTTCACGGGATCCTGGCGGCCGGACGCTGCTGTCGTGGCGAGGTGACGAGTGCCGCTGGCCGGGGAAGAGGGCCGAGCGCCGCCGCCGCGACCGTGCCGCCGTGCTGCCCGCAACGCGCCCGTCGGTCGGATCGTGAGGAGTAGCCGCGCCGCTGCCGTGGCGAGCACCATATCCAGGTGTGCCTCCTCCTACCCTACTCATTCCTATTCTCTCCCCAAGTGCGCTTCTCAGTGACGATTGCTGGACAAACAGCGAGCCTTTCACAAAGTCTCTGTCGGGTGATAAGCATCCAACAGGTATGCCCTTACCCTTTCCTTCACACAGGCCTGCCTCTGCATATTTTGCATGACCATATTTATTGTCATAATTTATTAGTTTGAAATCATGTGTTTTATGCTGAAAATGTTAGTTTTAATCATCTCCATAGCGTTGGTGTTTTGTACTGAAAATATTAGTTTCAGGCAAAGTACAAAATTTTCAGATCAGGGTCAAGTATTATGGTTTGATATATACTATTTGGGATCTCATAGCATGGTTTCTTTTATTTGCTCTGATGTCAAGCTAAACTGTAATATCATACTTAAAATAGTCTAATATTTTCCGACTTTGTTTGCTGTAAAAAAATTCAGAGAACCTAAAGTGCCACATTCAGTTA
Organism: Miscanthus lutarioriparius; assembly: GCA_904845875.1. Lineage (NCBI taxonomy): Eukaryota > Viridiplantae > Streptophyta > Magnoliopsida > Poales > Poaceae > Miscanthus > Miscanthus lutarioriparius. Next base: position 87,405,546 of record CAJGYO010000005.1, on the reverse strand, counting down.
ATTAGATGAGTGTTGATAACTGTTGTCAATACTTGAGATAAGCTATAGTATCATACTTGATTCTGAGTTTTGAGAGATGTGCAGCTAGAAGCTGGATGTGATCTATGCGAATTAGTTTCACCATGTATATCAGCCATAAGATGATTCCCAAGGTAGTGATAAACTTTGCAAGTAGCATGTCATGCGCATGCAGCTGTGATCTATAGCAATTAATAGATGGTTGGGTATTAGTAGTTATGGCTGCATGCAGCTGCCAGGAGCACGGCAGTAGAGGAGCATGCGGCTGTAATCAATGGCAATTAGAATTCTGGGGAAGAGATTAGAGTTAATGAGATATTAGAGTTAATGTTTGGAGAGAAACAAGGAGCCAGAGGCTGGGCGCCTAGGGCCTGAGCTCCTCTATTTATACCCTGTAACCAGTTGAGATTGAATCAAGCAATGAACAACAAATAATCCAGTTACCCTCAAATATTCTAGTCTCCCTCCACGCCGACTTTGCCCGGCCTTCCTCTTGGCAATGGTTATCCTCCCTATCCCCGATATGAACTAAGGTTCATAACATAGCACAGCATACATTTTCATACCTGATGGAGATGGTATAGAAAAAACATTCAGTAATCATCAATCATGTTCCAAGACATCTTCTGTTCTCATTCCTCAAAATTGATTAGCAGCAGTTAGCTTTTTACTCGGAAATGGATTAGCAAATACGACATGATTCTAATGCACATATCCTTGTTTTCCTCTGGCAGGTAGGACGTTTCAACTACATTCGCTTGTCTACAAAACTACGTTTCAATTGTATGTCAGTATCTTTCAATTTATAAAATGTTTGTCTACATGTAGGAGTCCGTTACAAGACATCCATTGCTTCAGGAGCAGCGAGGGGACTGAGTCATCTCAACAACCTCTTAACTTGGATTGTTCTGAAGATTAAAGAGGAAGTAAGGCACTCAATTCTGGACCATCTCTTTGATTGCATCCCTAAATCCGAGTATCAATTAGCTTGTAAGATGATTTGTTTGAGCATCTGTATTGCGCAACAATTTTGGAAAACAGTTCGTAAACTGCAATTTGGAGTAAGATGCATTCAGTTTGTTTGGGACATGTGACTCAGTTAATAGCTAGAACTGTGCTTCTGATTAATTCATGGATTACACGAGATAAAAAAAACAGACAAACTCTATAGGCAGGGCAGTGCCGAGCGTTCTGCTATATCGCTTGTTGTTACGAGTGTTACATAGTAGATTTGTATTCCTGAAGTGCAAAATGGGTGGTCGGGCTACTACACTTTGTTCCCTGAGCAGAATTAGCCTCTTAGAATATGCATTAGGAAAAATAGTTTGGTGGTCACACAGATGAGTTGTTGATATATGGAAGACCTTGATTTATAAATGCGATTTATATTACGTGACCTGAACTTGTGCAACATATCTGGGCAGACAATTTGGTGGTGTTGGACGCTACTGTTTCAGTGCTCCTGACGGTGAAGAGGCATGACCTAGGTGAGAACACAAACACCTCACCAGACAATTTTGCTGTTTATGTATCAAAGAGAAAATATTTTAGCATATGGAAAATATATTACCACTTGGCTTATTCTCTGTATTTACTCTGTGCTGACCCTGGTATTTTGAGCAAGTTGGCAGTATTGGTTTAAAAATGCTATACTGGTAAGTTTGATGTGAGGTGAGGCTTTCGCTTTATAAATTTGATGATACATAATTGTTTTATCATAAATGCTGGATGTTTGTTAGCTTGCAAATTTGATATTCTGGTAACACATGCTGATGGTAGCAGTATCCTGTGATATTCAGCTAACTCACTAAATATTTCTTTTATGTTCAGAACAAGTGTAAGCTTTGAACATGTTCTTCAACTTTAATGAGGGGCTTTAAGCAAACGACCATTCTCAGTACAGTGTCATGGTGAGTGTCAGCAGTAGTTATCTCTTGCAATTCTTTGGATTTGGTGCAAATGGTTCAGCCATCCATCCTGAGCAACACATGAGTTGTTTATTTCTCGATTCACATTCTAAATATTTCTGAACTATATAATTTTCAAAGTACGTGAAACCACTTAAACAACACAGCCAGTGAAAATGCTATCATTAGCCAGTGTCTTGCATAAGTACTAATACTCCATATGCAACTTCTTCCAAGAGTACAACTTCTGGTTTTAGTTTCAGATAGGATGGGTGTGCTGAGATAGAAAGATGTGCACTAATTTTGACAGTCGATTTGTGAAGCAATACATGCTTTTTTTTTTTTTGTTTCTCTTTTCTTGTACTGAAAAGATACAATTGTTTCCTCTCGTTGCTCCCAATTTTCAGTGCTCAGTTTTATTTTCTATTATGTACACACTCTGCTGGAACACCCATGGAGCTTGGTGACCGGAAGCAATTTCAACCCCATCTTACAGAATGATGGTTTAGTACCATCACTTTTGTCTGTACATATCTGCATTACAGAGAATAACTTCTGGTGAAATTGAGCACGCTGACATCATGGTTTGAACACCTCTTGATTTCTTTATCTATTATATGAATTCTCTCGAACGTGCATTATTATTTCTCAAAATTTTCATTATAATTCCTCATTTACGAATGAACATTTTTATGGACACGTGCGTGCCTGTCCACTAGTCTACTTAATAATTCTTGAACTATCAAGCGGTTCCGACTTCCGATGCCCGGTCCACGTGGTACCATGGTACCACATAAGCTAAAACGACAATCTAGACTGCATAGGGTGAAAAAAAACAGTTTTAAAAGTGAGAAGATCAATGCCCGGTTTTATAGCAAGTAAAATTGGACTCCGAGCATACAGCAGTCGAGAGGGTCGATAGCATGATCCACTGACCGTTGGCACAGAGTTCTCTGTAATAAACGACGCGACGTCGCAGGTAGCAAATAAAGTTTCTGCCACCCCACCCACTGTCTTACTGTTTTTCCGACCCAATTCATCCAAGACATAGGGCGTGTTTGCTAGCTTGACGTCCTCCCAGTCAAGCTGCCCGCCAAGCAGCAATCCTGGCCCCAGGCACAGGGAAGCGGACGCCTGGCAGCAGCACCGGCGCCAGGCAAGCTTGCCTCGGAGACAAGCAAACAGGCCCATATTCTTCTTCCCCCGTTCCCTGCAAGCTCAAGGTCTTCCCTTCCACCGCTGTCCGCCGGTAGTGCGGCATGGTTATTGGTTAAGGTTTGAGTTTGAGGGTTATCAAGGTCCATCTAGAGACCTCAGGAGCTGATCATGCAGTGTCAACCACAAGCTGATTGCGCACAAACCAACAGTCAAGAAAAAATACATTGATTGAACAGCATCAGAAGATTTCTGTCACCTGGAGTTCAAGACGTGTGTTAAACTAAATAAATCACATCTAATCCTACCGGTTGCACCAGGGATAGATCGCGCTCTTCGGATTCATCATCTGGGAAGGACGTGCTGTTCAAGTTTCACTATTATAAAGTTGGGGAAATTGTCCTCGTGCACACAAACAGGTGCAATGACCAATGTTAGTGCTCTCTTATATATATATCTACTAGTCCTGCAGTTCTGCGCATGTTGGGATTTAGGAGCCGAGGAAAAGGAGACAAAAGGAAGCACCTGGTTCTCCAGAGCTTACATCCAAGAAAATTTGAAGAGCACCTTCACACTGATCACGGAATTGAACATTATGTGAAAAGTATAGACCCATATAGTATATGGATTCTCGCAGTTCTAAATATTGTTAGGTCTGCAAACCCTATTGTAACCCTAAGTGCTAACTAATCATATACTAATATGAACGCCTCAATGCATCTGACATGGAGAAAAATGGCTTGAACGTCAAAATTAGTCCCATTATTGCCACCATGTTTACCATCAGGAATAAGATCTGGTCGCCTACATTTTTCACAATTCAAACAGGAATATGCACTCAGTAATTTGTGGTGATTTAGCTGCCGGCCATCCTACAAGTAAGGGTAAGGCATAGGCATCACAAGTACACATGTATGTGTTTATGTACCTGGTAATAACAGCCCAGTCATGTGCTTCTGAGCCCACGAAAACCTGTATAATAGAAAGAAAAAAAGATCAGCAATTGGAAAAACAAAAACAATACTTTTTTTGTCTGGAAACAGAATGTAGTACTTACAAAATTCCTCCTGCTGCTGGAGCTACACTTTTGAACAATGACATTAGAGTCACGGAGATGCCATTTGCAACACCTCTCTGTTCTTGTGTCTGCACATGTCTCATAGGGGAAGTTGGAATCTACAAAAATGGCCAAGCATATGTATATGTATTGAAACAAATTAGCCTATCAGACATGATTGATGCTTACCACTGCTGTGTTTTGCAGAATGTTGCATGCAGTAGTAATTTGTTCAAATACAGATTAGAATTTGTTCAAAAATAAGAAATTCTTGTGTGTGTTCATTTATGGATGTTTATATTAATGCGGAAAATAACAACTCACAGAAAATGTGTTCCCCCAAAAGTGAAGCTATGTTGATTAGTATTTTGAGTTCTAGCCCTTGTAGTTTGGCTATGAAGGGATATGTTGCCAGGACAAGTATAGACAAGACCTACAATCAAAGACCCATTTAAGATGAACAAGCATTTTAACAAAAATAAGGATTTTCTTCAATATAGATTTTTATAAATTGTGAAGCATGCCACATAGTTTCATAAAAGAAACCGATCACTATTCTCCCCCACCTAATATTCAAATCTATGACTACCATCAATTTTGATTTATTTACAATGTCGATGCATGTTTGTTTCCCCACTTAAACACTAAATTACTTTGTTTTAGATTCTTGTTTTTTACAAGTGGTGTGTTGAAGTAAATCTCACTAAGATGTATTTCTCACATACCGCAGCAGGTCGTAATGGTCTGATTGGTCCGAAATACCTGGCAATTAAGGGATAACCAACAAATTGATATACCAGAACACCCAAACCTACAAGGATCACATGGCATGGCTGTAAGGTAAATAATTTGATGGAAGTGCATCTGGAAGTGGTAAAGACGAATTCTATGTATGCATTATACTTTAATTTATTGCAGGTCATGTAGTTCATCTTCTCTTTTGCAAGGGATTGTGTACAACAAATATTCATAAAAACTTGGCAAATATCACATACCTGAAATGACTAGCACAAGGCCAACATCCTGGGATGTCAAACTCAGGCCCCGGAATTTTCTACTGCTCACTGCCCAGAGTGAAAATATCTAAAGAGATATTTATATATATTAGGCTTCATCATTGGCAGCTCAACGGCAATTTCAAGGGCCACAATAATATTATTAGTATTATCTCATATTGAATTGTTATTAAATAAGTTACTCTCAAGATCATATAAGAAGAGATCACCTCAAGATAAGCTGTGTCACGAAGACAAAAGATACAATAGAGAATTATTGATGACATCAATTGCCAGTTCTTTAGTAGATTCTTTGTAGATGTGCCACCAGATTCTTTAGCTTGTCCACCTTCTACGTTTGAGTGACCAACTTGTGCTTCCACTTCATCAATAGCGTCTACTTTCTCATTCTTGTGAAAATGCAGCGTTTCCTAAGAAAATGGGATAAATGCTAAGGAACTTCTGGTATGAAAGTGCAGCGTTTCCTCAGAATTTAAGAAAAATTTATTAGGATACCTACGTACAGAGGCGTAGCAATTCTGATATATTTATGCATTTTGAAAGGGTGTAAGAAATTGGGTTTTCAAGGGAAAGAATCATTTTTTTAACGTAATGGCAGGAGCTTTGCCTTTCAATTAAGATAGAGAAAGAGAGTTTATGTACAAGCAAGGGAACACTCCAAAAAGGGTATTAAGGACCCCAGGAGCAAAAGAACACACAGGAAAACACTTCCACAGGCTAAGCGTAAGCGAAAGCCCTCTTCCTTTGCTCTGTCCTCCTTATTCTTGCGGCCACTTGTGGCACCGTCTCTGCGGTGTTGTTGAAGATTCTCACGTTTCTCTCTTTCCAAATATTCCAAAATGTGTAGATCACTACCCCATTGAGCCGTCTGCGTTCAGTGATTGGCACTTTTTTTACCGTCTCTTCCCACCACGCTTTGATCTGGACTGGGTCGCCCTGAGGCTGTGACTGCAGCACATTGAAGTTCTCCCAAGAGAGGATTTGGTCCCAAACCACCTTTGCAAATGGGCAGCACAAACATAGGTGTAGGCCGGTTTCTAAGGGCCCATTGCAAAGGACGCAGTGATCTTGATGTGACCATTGTCTCTTTTGTAGGTTTTGTGCCATGAGAATTTTGTCTTGCACTAAAACCCAGGCAAAGATCTTGCATTTGTTCTCTACCAGTGCTTTCCAAATCAGGTCAGAACGGAAGAACCCGAATGAACCTTTGAATTGGATTCGGTAAGCTGAACGGGTGGAGTAAACCCCATTCGGGGTCCATCGCCAGGTGATGGAGTCTCGAACGCCCTGCTGCAGATGGACGCCCTGAATCCGTATCCAAAGGGACATAAATTCTTCAATGTGGACAGCCGAGGTGATCTTTCCCCTTAGCGAATGCATCCAATTGTTGTTGTAGAGTTCATGTTGCACCGATCGGTTCTTTCTTGAAATAAGTCGAAACAGGTTTGGAGCTAGGTACCTTGGAGCTTCACCATCCAACCAATTATAGTGCCAGAAGCGAGTCTTTGCACCATCACCCAAAGTAATTTTGATTGAAGCGTTGAAAAGGAGGCGATCCATATCACTACATGGAAGTTCAGAGCCTAGCCACGGCTTGGAATCCTCCACCCATTCTTGCCATAGCCAGCGTAACCGGAGAGCTCTTCCAAATCTATCAAGGTCAGGCACTCCCAGGCCTCCTAGCTCTTTGGGTATGGTAACTGTTGGCCAATTGACCAAACAGTGTCCGCCATTAGCATTGTCATCCCCCTTCCAAAGAAAGGATCTCCTGATTTTATCAATCTTCCTTCTAGCCCATGCTGCCGAGGGAAACACTGTAAGGTGGTACATTGGCATGGAGGATAGGACCGAAGTGACTAGGGTGAGGTGTCCCGCTTTGTTCAACCATCGCCTTTTCCATTTCGGTAACCTTTGCCCAATTCGCTCAATGAGAGGTTGGATGTGGACTTTCTACAGTGATCTGGTGTGGAGTTGCAGCCCTAGATATTTACAGGGGAAGATGCCTCTGCTACCGGTGAAGGGTGATAGGACATGGTCAAGGTCAATGTTTTCACACCGGATTGGATGCACGGAGCTCTTTTCTAAATTTATGTGTAATCCTGAGAAGCTGCCAAAGGCTTGGAGGATAATTTTGATAGCTTCTACATCCTCTATTTTTGGGTTAATGCAGATAGCCGCATCATCTGCATACATGGAAGTCCTCCATTTTGCCGCCGTAAGGGGTAAGTTTCCCCTGTTGGGTTGCCTGATCAAGTAAGCGTTGTAGCGGGTCCATGGCCAAAATGAAGAGCATGGGTGAAAGCGGATCTCCCTGCCGGACTCCTCTGGCATGGCTGAAGCTGGGGCCATGCCGCCCATTAAGCAACGCAGTCGAGGAGGACGTGCGGAATAGGATAGAGACCCATTCACGCCAGCGTGGTCCGAAGCCCAGGGCCTATAGAACCTCTAGCAGGTACCCCCAATTCACCATGTTGAAGGCTTTGTGGATGTCCAGTTTCATGAATAATGCCGGTATCTTCTGCCTGTGTAGCTTTCGCACTGCTCCCTGAATATAAAGGAAATTGTCATGGATGCTTCTCCTTTTTATGAATGTGCTCTAGTAGTTAGAGACTAGGGAATTCAGCCGAGGGGCCAGCCTGTTCGCTAGCAATTTGGAGAAAATCTTCGCTATGTTGTGGATGAGGCTAATTGGCCTAAAATCAGTCACCCTCATTGCGTCCGCTTTTTTGGGTAGTAGGACGATGCACGACGAGTTGAGCCACTCAAATCCCTAGGCGTTCATTGTGAAAAGGCTGTTTATGGCAGCCATAACATCGTCTTTGATAATTCCCCAGCATGCTTTAAATAAGACGTCATGAAGCCATCCGGACCTGGTGCTTTGTCAGAAGGCATGACATTTATTGTATTCTGAACCTCTTCATGGGAGAAAGGTGCCTCAAGGTCCAAGAGGTCATGCGGGGCATAGCCTAGGGATTGCCAGTTGATGGTCGTGGATCTCGGAACTGCGGAGCCAATGTGGTTTTTAAAATAGTCCCCTATAACTTTTTCTTTTTCTTCATGACTAATCGCAATCCCCTCGTCTATATGCAGACAATATATGTAATTCTTTCTCCAATGTGCACTAGCTCTAATGTGGAAAAACTTCGTGTTGGCATCTCCGCATCGAATATAGGTGAGCCGTGATCTTTGCCGTATTCTTGTTTTTTCAATGGCCGCAAGCCCCATACTGCGAGCTTTGAGTCGTTTGTGCAGATCGAGCTCTAGAGCAGTGAGCATCCTTTGCTCTTGCGTTGCCTCTAGTTGCAACAAGATTTCTTTCACTATGGCTAGCAGCAATTTTGTATCACCATTTTTTTCCTTTTTCCAACGCTTGATTCCTTTTGCAACCCGCGCCATCTTGATGTGTAAACGCTTCATGGGGAGAACCGAGGTGACTGGCCTGTTCCAAATGGTTTGGACGAGGTCGTGAAAGCCTTCCATCTCCGTCCAGAAGTTTTCAAACCAGAAGAACGAGTTGTGATGGTGGACAAGCTCTCCTTGCAGAAGCAAAGGGGTGTGGTAGGACATAAGTGACGGAAGGGAATGCAAGAAGCAGGCAGGAAAGATCAATTCCCACTCTGGGGTGCATAGGAGCCTATCAATTCTAGTGAGCGTAGGGCTGTCCTGCTGATTACTCCATGTGAAGTGGCGTCCATTTAGCATGTGAAGTGGCGTCCATTTAGCTTGATTTCTTTGAGACGTAGATGATCAATCACTGCCTTAAAAGCGCCCATCAGACGTCGGTTAAGATTGGAGTTATTCTTATCTTGCTCCTGGTAAATGAGATTGAAGTCCCCTAGGATGAGCCATCTATTGTGCACCGGTGGTGGAATGCCTTTCAATTCCTGAAGGAACTGAAGCTTGGTTGCATCCCCTTGCGGACCGTAGACTACCGTGATTTTACATTGTATCCCATCCGCCCTCATGGTGATTGTTGCCGTTATCGTATTTGTGGCCAGTTCGATGTTGGAGAGGTCGAAAAGTCTTCATTTACTGCTAGGAGGATGCCTCCCTGGGTTTGATCAGCCGGGAGTACAGCAAAGGAGTTTACAAATTTTGTTCCCACTGTGCGGATCACCACATTTTGATCAAGGAGCTACAACTTAGTTTCTTGTAAGCACACAATAGTGGCGCCTGTGCTTCTGACCAGTTCATACACAGCATCTTGCCGCATGCTGTCATTGAGGCTCCTGACATTCCAGTTTAGAATTTGACAGTTATGCTGAGCCATAAGGACAAAGAAGGGGTCCCTGATTTGTTGAAACACAAGGATGAAGACAAACTGGTGACCAACAGAAACTTTGATTTATAGCAGGGTATGTCTTGGCAATACATGAAGTAGCAGTAGACTGACAATGCCAACCAAACTGAATGCCAATGGCTGTCGGTTGTCTACTGCAATGCAAAAGGTCCCTGCATGTCGGAGGGCTGCTACGATGAACTACTTTGCGAACCTAAACCGGATGGGGAAACGACTGAAGGCCCCTGGCTGTCGCCCCATCTGGCCAAAATGAACCGCAACTCAGAGTTGTGGAGCTCCTACGACACTAGAGACTTTCTAACATTGATACAATATTGTGGCCCTTGCTGAACACGCGATTCTAGGCTTGTGCAGCAGCTATTGCAGGTGCCAAGTCGATGCCCGATAGGGCTGTCAAGGCCTTGACGACGTCTTTAGTGAGCGGTCCTTGGAACAGGCTGAAGTATCAGGGCTGAGTCCGTCCTCATCGAGGATGCCAAGCCTCTTCATGAGGACCTGGCGGGCTTTACCTTGTGTGTCGCCTCTGGGCTAGGTCCTGGCAGCGATGCACACACTTCTACGCGCTGGAGCCGCAACCTTTCTGCGTCGTTGTGGTGGTCTGGGACGGTGCTGTGGAACCTGTAAGAGAGGTTGGGGCGAGGCGTGAGGAATCCCTATGATGAATTCAGTCATCGCCAGCCTTGCAGCAGACGCAGCAGCATCTACCTCTGTGGTAGTCTGGCCCGTGCCTGGTGATGGATGTCTGGCAGTGGGCACGTCTCGACGCGAACTAGAGGTGCTTGTGCCCCGAGCTCTACGTCTGGAGTAAACGAGTCCCAGACGGAAGCGCCTGATCTGTCCTCCCCCTTGCGGCTGTGCTTCAGGCTAGGGAACGAGGCCATCACCTGCTCGCCTGCGGTAGACGTGTCCTGGGCGGAAGCGACGCTCGAGGGGCAAACTGGAGCACTGCAATGTCTCCCCCTGATGAGCTATGAGGTCAGGGATATCGTGAGGAAGAATCTACAAGGCAGGTGAGAGCATAAGATAGGCGAGGCAGGTGATGGCGAAGTTGGTGCCGTGCTGCCCTGAGGTATAGGCTGGGAGACCGGTTCTTGAGTCGACGGAGCAGACACCACAGTAGATGGAGGCGAAGACTATGATGAAGTTTCTGGCTGGCTGTTATTTGCACACCCCTTGGGTGGATTTGGTGATGGATGACAGTTGTTGCCGGTGTCGCCTCTGAGAGCCGACAACTTGCAGCGCAGGCGTGTTGCCGAGGACTTCGAGCGCGTCATCCTAGAGCGCGGGTCCGAGTGCGCCATCCTGGGGCATGTCACCGAGCGCGCCTGCCTGTGTCGCTTGCAGCGGGGCGCCCTTTCCCTGCTTCGCCCGCGGGAGGGGGCCCACGGGAGTCGAGAGCCGAGCTGGTGTGGTCGGTGGAGCCATGCGGGCGCCGATCCTCCAAGGCTTGGTGGCCAGGCCCAGGCCCCGTGGCCCCGGCGTGTTCCAGGGGGTGTCGTCTACCCCCACGATCGGGGCTCTGATGCAGCCGGCCGTCGTGTCTGGACTCGAACGGTCACGCTCCCGCTCCCTAGGAGCGGGCGACAAGCTATAGGAGGCGTGAGCTCCAGCTATCGCCCCTGGCGTTCGCGGCGCCCACGGCGATCGTCGCCGTCATCGTCGCGGCAGCTGCTGCGGGCTACTGCAGGCGGAGGGTCGAGGCGGTTGCGTGGTACCCTCTCGCCATCGACGACACCGTAACACCACGTGTAGTCGAGGGGGGGGGGAGCGCACCCGTTCTTCCCTGGTGGGTCTTCCACCAAGTCAAGGTGCATGAGAACCCTGAAGGTGAGACCACGGCGACCACGGGCAGGTGGGCCATCATGGAATTCTGCTTTCCTGCACGACAAGGTGAGCCAGGTTACCATCGGGATGTCCGACGGGTTGTGTGTCCAGGCCCAGAGGCAGAGCGCCCTGGTGCCCTCGCGGTCCAGTGAAGACTGCTCGATGTAGTCTATGTCGCAGGCCCTTGCGATGGCCCTCTTGGCGATGCTCTCGTTCCAGGCCTGAAGTGGGATGCCCTCCAGGCATAGTCGAACATGGTACTTGAGGTCACAGATGTCGCCGTGCGTGAACAGCTGCCAAGGCCTGGTGTGGATGTCGAGGTTGCCGTAGGGGAATCTTCCCTGATTCGCCACCTCATCACGTTGGTGGCGATGCGTGAAGTCGACGAAGAAATCTTCGGGGAAGTGTTTGACGACGGTGACATCCTCCGGGCGGACCGCGAGCCGGTGGCAGATGGCTTTCTTGATGACAGCTGGCTCCACCTCCGGGCGATCCTTCCCCAGCCAGGCCACCATACCATGCATGGAGAGGCGGTTCAGTTCACAATCCATGTCGTCGGTGGAGAAGGCCACCGCAACAGTGTCCTAGGGGCAGTCAGCAGGGTCCTCGGGCCTTGCCATTGTGGCCCTTTCGAGGGGAGGGAAGTTGCAGTCGTCGAGTGGTGGTGGGGTGCCAGAGGCTGGGGTGATTGCTGCTAGGAGGATGGAACTCTGCTTATGCACTCTCTGCTTTTATGCCCCCAGCGGCCACAGCTGATGCACCGCACAGGGTCCCGGCAGACTGTCGTGGCATGGCGAGGGGAGAGACATCTGAAGCATTTACCTCTCATGCGCCTTAGGAGCTCTTCGTTGTAGTGGGAGCACGTCGATGTAACCTTTGTGGTTGAGGGTCTTGAAGAGGGCGGATCCTTGTGCTCTGGGAGTCGCCACCAGTACCTTGGGCGCACCTTGGACCAACCGGCTTCCTCTATCGCAGACGGGGAGGCAGCAGACACGCTTGAATGCGCTCCAGCGGCATGCTGGCGCAGCCCGTCGTCAACCATGTGCCACTCGCCTTGGGAAGGAACCGTGTCATCAATATGGGGCGAGGCGACCGAGCGGAGGGGAAGTGAATGCCCAGCGGCCGGTGCGCCGGCAGCAGGCGTCCTTGCTGCCACTCTGAGGCAGGGTTTTGCAGAAGATTTGCTATTGGGGGAGTAACAAAAATAGGGATTTGAATCAATACACCGCTTTTAGAAATCGTCATGCACACCTCATTGTTTTTATATAAAGAAATCGTCATGCACACCTCATTGTTTTTATAGAAAGAAATTGTCATGCACACCTCATTGTTTTTATAGAAAGAAATCAAATACTATTCCCCCACCTACTATTCAAATCTATATCTAACCTTCACTTTGATTTATTTTACTAGATTGATGCATATTTGTTTCCCCACTAAAAATTAGACTACATTGTTTCAGATCTTTCATTTTCTTTTTACAAGTAGAATACTGAAGCAAATCTCACAAAGTTGTATTTCCCACATACCGCAGAAGGACGTAATGGTCTGATTGGTCCAAAATATTTGGCAATGAAAGGATAAACAACAAATTGATATACAAGAACACCAATACCTACAAGGATCAAATGAAGTTGTTGTAAGGTAAATAATTTGATGGCAACACTACCGGAAGTGTTAAAGGCATATGTTATTTCCATGTTACTTCAATTCATTTTGCAGGTCATTGTTTCTCTTTTTCTGCAAGGAAATTCTCTTATTATACGCAATAATCATTTGCATAAAAGTTTGGGAAAATACTATATACCTGAGATGGCTAGCACAATACCCACATCCTGAGTTGTCCAACTCAAGCCCCGAAATTTTCTTTTGCTCACAGCCCAAAGTGAAAATGACTGAAGATAATAGTTAGAGAGAACATATTAGGATTGGCCACATACAACTTAGCATCAATGCCAAGGGCCACAACAATATTATTGGCATCCTCGCATATTGAACTGCTATTGCAGAAGTTACTCTCATGATCATATAAGAAAAAATCACCTCAAGGTAAGCTACATCATGGAGAGAAAAGATACAGTAGATGATTTACAGATGACATAAATTGCCAATTCTTTAGCAGGTTCTTCAAAGATGTGTCACTAGATACTTTAGACTTTCCAGGTTCTATGTTTGACAGACCAACTTGTGCTTCCACTTCCTCAGAAATTTGTGCCTCCTCTTCATCAGCACCTCCTACCTTTCCATCATTGTGAAAGTGTAGCGTTTCCTAAGAAAATCGGATAAATACTAAGCATCTTTCTAAAAAATCTTATAACATTTGTAGAAGAATGTTTTTTCTCTGTGTGTGTGGATGTAGTAGAAATTTGTGCTAAATGGTAGTGTAACAATCCTGATACATTTAATGTATTTTGAAGGGACCTAATAAGTTGTATTTTTTAAGGAAAGAATCATAAAGGACAAGATGTTTCATACGGTGGTGCGGTCAAAAAAGATATTTCATACGGGAAGCCAAATGCATGCGATGCAGGATCCCATTGCTAGTATCGATATGGTAAAGCATGGGAGGAAATATGGAAACCTGAAGGTGGAAGCAAATTCCAAAGGTTTGTCATATGCATAAAACGATAAAAAATCATATAACAAAAATAGTATGAGTAGTAGTTGACCTCCCAAATATGGATTCTTTGGAGAAAATATGTGGATACTTTTCTGCTGGCTAGTACATGATAGAGGATAGACGATGTTAGTCATATACTTTTGCATTGATTAGTTTATTGTACTACTAAAGTGCAGTTATTATTTTCACCTGTGCAAGAAACCCTCCAATAGCTGGTCCAACAACAAGAGCTATCGCTCGTGATGATGTAACCTAGGACATCACGTTAGACTTAAGTTAGATACAAGTAAATATGAACATTACAATCTAAAGATTTGTTGAATAAGTTGAAGGTTTGAAATGCAGAAGATATAATTAAGGATTGTTCTTACAAGAGACATTCCTAGAGCTTTGTGCTCTTTCCTGCAGACTTCTGTAGCATAAGCCTGGAAAATACATATGTATCTATGAGCATCTAATGCCTACTGTCAGTTGCTAATCGGGGCAAGCAAAGACAATAAGATACCTTGATTGGTCCCAATATACCACAAAGCATCCCAAGCAATCCCCTAGTTACAATTGGCATCCAGTATCTTGTGCTAAGACCAAATAATGTGTTGAAAACAATCCTGAAAAATCAAAACTTGGTTTACTCCCATTTGATGGTGGCAGACTAACTACTGAGCAAGATCCCACAATGTGGCTGATTATTTCCTACACTGAGAGGATGCTAATCACGATGCAGGGCTTCCTTCCATACTTGTCAGCAAATATGCCCCATGGCACAGAACTGAGTGCTCTAGCAAAGAAATAAGATGACCCTAAAAGAGAATTATAGTCAGCTTGACTGTAACTAGTGATTACAGTATTATCGAATTGTGACAATAAGTCAATAACTATGGTCTCTTTATTATTTAAGGAAAATGCACATGCAATCTGATTGAGATTAAGAGTATAAACATATACAGGCCAAGATCTGAAACCACGAGGAGATGTTACTCACCAACAAATCCAACATAGAACGCGATGTCTTCCTCCCGCTTTGCGATATTCATGTCCCTGATCTGTTGTATTACAACAATAGTATAGAGTCAGTAACCAATATATTTCATAATGCAATCAAGTCCCTGCTCTGGACCATATACATACCATGAAGTATATATAAGGGAACAATGATTGGATCGGTAGAGCTGGGATGGACAAAAATGAGATGTTATACATCATTAGATAAAACAAATATGATATGATTGATTTGGAAATAGAAAAATGATTCACATTTATGTAAGATAAAATAAAGTGAATAACATCATTGTAAATATGTCTTTGACAACTATAGTTCTATAACCTCTCTACATTTTATAGATAGTGGTGATCTCAAAGATGTTTAACGAGATGAAAAGACCAGTCCTTATCAATTCTGTAGCATACAATTTATTTTTCTGTAGCAATACTGTGATGTAAAATTTTCCAAGAAAAAAGGACACAAATATTGAGACATACAAAAATATATGTACTCCAAGCGACTACCATTTTCCTCATGTTTTGGAACATGTGTTGATAGAGGATATCAAGCATTCAAAAGTAAGGGCCGCATGCCAATTTGTACTACTGCTATTTGTACAATTTGCTTGCACTAATGCAGCTAATTTTCTCTTGTAACCTTTCTATTGCAATATCTGTAAGAATTGTTGACAAGACCAAGTAATGGCCTGGACTTGAAAACCACCCATCGGCATTTGATCGAACAATTTAAGCACAACTATGGTGCAACAAACATAATAGATAACAAGCAGCCTATTCTTCGAGTCTTAGGACACTGAACCACATATGCAGCTTTGACCGCTCTGGCATGCCGCAATCCTCTGTCTCCATGGTCACCATGCTTGCTAGTGGTGGAGCTAGAACAAATTCGAAGGGGGTGCGCTTGCCTTGTAGGTGCAAGGATTTATGATTTGTGGGTACAAATAAGGTGAAAATTTGACATTTATCACTGTTTTTTATTTTTTCTGTGGGCACAGTGGTGCATGTAGCTCCGCCCATGATGCTTGCATTGGCTACTAGAGCTAGGAGGATTCAAGGCGAGAGTGTCGTTGCAGTCCTGATTTTGGGCTCCTGCAGCTACTGGCTCACCATCTTGGCCTAAGTCAACAACTGAGCAAGGCCATATCCATACCTACCCATAGCCCATTAGCCTATTATGCACCTGATAGCATGCCAGCGCTTCTTCCTCACAAAGCGTGGTAGACAGAAGTGCAGCTGGATATGTACCTATATGTCCATGTCATATGCATGCATTTGATCTAGATATAAAAACAAAAGATAATGCACGGATAATGACAATAATGGCACAGAGGCACCCTATCTTATATCCGATCAGAAGATCTCTTGTTCCATGCAGGGTCACGCCACTTTTTATAGTTTTTGAGTGTTAATAGCATTTTTACCACTGTTTTTCTTGTTAGCCTATAGTTATAGTATAATATAAGTATGAGATCAAGAAAATTGTTTTTAATTAAGAAAAATCTACATATATGGTTTTAGTGTTTCAAAACTAAATGTTTTGAAATCTATGAACCGTCAAAGTTTCAAAATTTTGAGGAGATTTTTGGTTCATTGCTAGTGGGAGAAGTAGCACCAAACGGAAGGCATCCACTCCGCCATGCCTGCTAGAACACTTCCTACATACTATTTGCCAAGAACCAAGAGAAACATAAAGCGGGTGCCAGATATTTACTGGAGGTGAGGCCGATGATCCAGATGTAGAAGAAGTTGAGGTAGGGGATGCCCGTTCTGATCTGATTCGCCTCTTCCAGCTGGCACCCCTTGCGGTAGTGCTTCTTTGTTTCCTCAGCTGTAAGAGGCTCATCGCCCGTGTTTTGAGGACGTGGCAACTCTTGAACGTCGGCACTATGAGACTCCATTTAGCGAGCCTCGCTGCATATGAGTAATGCAAAGCAACTCCAATTAGATATGTTGACAATAGGAAGTAGTACAAACGAAGCAAACAACAATAATTGAACTGAAGCAACATGTACAGATAAAAGCGTCTGAATAACGAATTTGAGCAATAGGACAACAAGCTAGCTGAAAGTAAAGAAACTTCAGATAGATTACTCACTATGGAATTCTAGCTCGCTGATAGATAGATTACTCCATATTCATCGATCTATTGTATATATATAGTACGTGCTCATGGGCAAGCACATACTTTATTGACTACAGACAAGCAAGATGTTTGAATCACATATGGCTCCCCGGTGACCTAGGTGCCTACGTATGCTAGTTCATTTTTTATGCCTGTGCTGGCGAATGAATTCTCTGGCGCGGCCACCAAATTTGGCCGGGCAACTCTTGGGCAGGGCTCCCACCGGCAGAATCCAAACACAGCCCCTTTAAGAATTAAGACCCGCACGTGTAGTAGCGTTGCTTTTCAGCCTAATCGGTAATCACCAAGGAGAGTGGCTGATGTTGAATGCTGGTACGTTTCCAACTTATGTTTGAGTAACAACATGAGAGAATGGTGCGTATAGTATCCGCCCTTTTATTCAGGGTTTCAATTCATTTTGTACACCACCACTTTTAGAAAATCTTATATGTCTCACTATACCAAGACGACTAATATCAGGTGAGGCAAATATATAACAGATTAAACTGAGGACTGGTCATATTATCATATACATATATAGGTCCTTTCAAATATTGTGCTGAAGCAACTACTCATTGACTGGTACAATTAAAGAACTCAATAATCTCCTTACATTATTTTCTGTTGAGTTTCATCCCTTCTTAGCTTGCTTCTGTATGTCGAAATATCATGTCCAACGACTCGGACTTTGTTGCGCGAACTTTTCCCTGCAAGGCACTGCCATCGGAAGGTGCTGAAGCTGGACGTGTAGATCTTCCAGTGAGAGTGCTCCTCAGTCGCGAAATCGTTCTTTTGTAAATCACATTGTAGCTTCCTTTGTATGGGTATGCATTTAGGTGATTGACAGGTTGCTACTGCTACCTATTCGATCAACGCCAACGCTCGCAAACGTTGTTGTAACTCTCCTTTCTTCTCAACGAAAAACGTGCCGAAAAAAAAAACTCGGACTTTGTTGCTTTCACACAATGGCAGCAACGCCATGTTCATGGAAGCCTGCAATCCAACAAGAGGACAAAGCACAGATTCTGCCGATCTGCATGAAAACGTTAGTTCGTCCGAAAGATCATGTCCAGCTTGTTCTTTCATACTTAGCTTCCACTCAACCGCAGCAACACGCCATGTTCATGGCAGCTAGCTTTCAGTCCAGCAAAGATGACAAGGCACAAACTCTGCCAAGGGTCTGCGCGCAGAATAGTACAGTCCAGTACTCCAGTTTATCTGTTCAACTGGAGTACTGGACAAGACAGACAAGGCAGCTAGCTTTCGGTCCAGCTACCTCTCTATTTTTAAAGTAAACCAGGAACCCAGTGGAATGAGGCTGATTTTTTTTTTATTCTGACGATGAGATTGTAGAGTTTTTTTTTTTTATCATGTGAACCCAATGAAGTAAAACAAAAAATGTTTATTAGACAAGCAAATTATTGATTTTGTTCTCTTAATGCGGCATATTCCAGTGTAGTAAATTTACTCAAGCGAGCAAAAATATAGAAACCTACTTATTCCAGTGATAAAAATCTAGAGTTTGTATTTTTCTTTTAATTTTGGAACCCCGGTGGAGTAAAATAAAAATGTTTTATTGAGTCAAGCAAATTATGAGTTTTTTCTAATTTTGGTGAACCTAGGTGAAGTAAAATTGAAAAGGTTTTATTTAGACGATCAAATATGCTCGAACAAACCATGCCACGCTCTTTTTCATACAAGTAAATATATTATTCTTAATTCTCTATTTTCATACATATAATTATATTATTCCTGATAATCACATAATTGTAGGAGTAAACCTTTTGAACCACACAGCATATGCAAATAATCAAACTAATTAAAAACAAATAAATAACTTTAGAACACTGGATGTTTTAGCATTGCTTAGGCAAATAACCAAGAGTAATTTTTTCACTATTGTATTAATATTACTTTTCGAGATAACTACTAGAACAAATGGATTGCATGTGAATATTAAGGTTGAATCCTGTTAAAAGTTTACTCTTTTTATGTATACATAATTATCCACAAATATCTCCAAAAAAACATTATCCAGAAATATTACTCTTTTTAACAATTGTCAAATGATCCTTAAATAGTGTAAAGTAACAAATTCTTTGACTAAATTAATTGTATTTGGTGCTCGGAATTCATGATAATGATGTGTGGCATAGGAGTAGCTCTCCTATGGACATCAAGAATTACTATAGCCAGCAGCTCTGCAATGTTGTTGAAGAGATAGTCCCGCCATGTCTGCATTGCACGGTTGGCATGTCTGCCATGGCCTCTAGGGGCAGTTAGAACCAAGGTTTCTCTTATCTCTTCTAAATCGTCATTTTATAGCCATTGACACAATAGTTAGTAGAAATTTGACACCTCACAGCATCCCCAAATGGAAAGAATAACAGAGTTGAGGATGCCTAAAACTTATTCAGGTACTTAATATAAGTTCTCAGAATATTATTAATTACCATGGCATGAGTGGGCTCAAATTTCAGAATACTAGGTACATATATATGGCCATAACAATGAAGCAATCTTAAAATTCCAAATGCTAACACTTGCTTATCACCGGAACTCCCGAATTTTTCTAATACCTTAAAACTTGATATGCACTGCAGCATGATAGCCAACTCATATGAAGAGGATCTGGTTTACTGGTTACATGTATTTTCTATGATTAGGAACTAATTTTACTTTTGAAACCGAAACACATCTCTTAAATGATGCAATAACATATCAAATGGGTACCAGTGAGTTGGTCGTACTTCCTGGTTATATAGTGGAAGATGATGTCCAGCACAATCTGATTATATATTGGAATGCAGACTCACTACAGCAGAGTAGCAGGAAGATGACACCGAATCTATCAGTGATCAACCGAACAAGAAATCAGAGGATTTTAATGTCCAAAGATGGAGGGTTGTAAGAGTAATTCTTGTGGAAGGTACGACTGTAGGAAATCCAATTAATAGAGACACCACTGACCGCCCACAAATAATTGTGACCATGATAAATAGAAAGACAGAGATTTAACCTCGTAAATTAAATGATCAGGGGATCAAATGTGTCTACAATCTGAGAATAGGATCAAAATGTGTGCTTTCTGCTCTAAGAACGAAACAAGAGAGACGTCGAAGGTGCAATTTGTGTGTTAACAAGGAAGGTTTTGCGAGGAAAAGGAGAGTTGCTTAGCTTGTTGATGCTGTCACTTGTTTGGTTGAGGTTGAGGTTTTGCTTGCCAAAGTTCAGTTTAAAACTAGTACTTGAAAAGAGAAACTGTGAACTTTATTCAACCTCAACAAATAGAAAAGAACAAGCATATCATGTCATATAAGAAAAAAACTGAATGCATGTATGTACAATGAGGTGCTTGTCTAGACGACAATTGTAATAAACAAACACAACAAGCATTTCGGACTTCATTTTTAATTGATTCAGAGGGCAACATAAGTCTACATCCAACATACATACAGTCTATGCAACATCCAACATACAGTTTATAATAATGTGCCACCTAGGATTTGCTCTAATGTCTGGTGAAAGTACGAAGGAGTTGGGAACTTTGATGCCTTCTCTAGACTCTGGGCTCTGAGGTGGGAGTACTGATCAGGTACACAGAAACGATTAACGAGCGGATGCCGACGGCAACCGCGACTTGGCTACTGATATCCCAAGATGAGAGACCAACCGCGACTTGGCACTATGAGACGCCGTGGTGGCTCCGGTGCGCACCCTACCGCTACGGGCCCGGAGTTCGCGGCGTACGATTGTCGCGGCTGCTGATCCTCAGAACGCGCGCCGGTGACCGCCGTGGTGCCTGCCGCCGCCTCCCTGACGAAGTTGTTGAACTCGCGTGAATCCATGGCCTCGACGTCTCCCGACGCCTCATCTCGGCGGCAGGCGACCAAGGCGGCCTCCACCGCGGCCTCGTTGGACCGGCCTCGGATCGCCGCGCCGCCAGCTGCTAGCTGTTCCTGATCTATGCCTCCGTTCCCTCGATGGACGCCGCCGTGCCCTCGTGGGGAAACTGGGAGGGGATAGATGACGGATTGGCAGTGATACCCTAGGTATAGTAATTACGTATTATAATGATGACTCAGGTAGGACTGCAAAGGTTTCTCGGATCGGCCCACCTGTGAACACGAGCCGATGGGCCGAAGCGGGTTCGGCTCCAATATAGGTCATGAGCACGGGTGAAAGTGCTCCGGTAATTTCTTGCTATCTGAATTCGAATTTTGAGAATGCAAAGAATTTATACCATAGCAAAAGTGTCTATATGCGTTACAACGGGACATACTACTTTTTTTTTGAAACCACGGGACGTACTACTTGTTGCATGATGGATGATTTACGGCTCGAAAATTTATTCAATGATCATTGTTATGTGTTCCCCGCCTCTTCACAGTAAGTCCAGAATGGGCGCTCTACCTGTAGTTACAACGGGTCTACCTGTAGTTAAATCCTGAATGCGCGCTCTGCACAGTTTGGACTCTGTCCGTTCCCGCCTCCTCCAACTTTTACCGATTATTCCGGAGCCAATACCGTCCGTACTTCCATCTAATTTTTACCATTGCTGTTTTCCTCGAGCTAAGAGAGTACCCAATAATTCTTCTCAATCCTTGATTTTTTGGAAGAATGAAAAAAATTCATCTCCAACGACTCCCCAACTCACCTCCCCCTGCGCGTAAAGATACGCGGACTACAGGTCGCGCGTATGTTCTCCCAAACGCCCCTATCCTTCGGCAATCTAAAGGCAGAAGGACGGGAAAAGGATGAAGAGTAGAAAAAATGTTCCCGATGAAAATGTACGAGAGAAAAAAATATATAAAAAATGGTTAGGATAATTTAGATATAGTATATGATTTCTGATGTAAAAATGTCTTGGAGTGAATTATTGGAAACTGTTGGAGATTATCTTAATTATTTGTCCCAATACTTTTTGGCAAGTTGGAAAACTTCATTGTTTTAGAAAGAAATTTTTGAAACTCTTGGAGATGCTCTAACTCCTGATTTTGAAATTTTTTTCACTAATCATATTTTTCGGAGCTGGCTCTTCTGGTTTTTTTCGATTTCTCTGACCCGTTTCTTTTTTCTCTGGTCTACAACTTTTTTTACCTGGTCCACATTTTTATCCGTTTTTATTGCCATTTGTCTCCAAAATAATTTTTACCCCTTCCATTTTTTTCTGCATGTTTCTTAAGTGTTGTGTCAAAAACAAGGACTAACATGATATCAGGTCTTTCAACATGGACCAGATGAGTGCCGGTGCGTTGCAACAAAACAACAATCATATACATATCAACTAAGCAAACACAATTCATTCAAATTAATGATACTCCTTTTGATAGAATCATACATGTACACTACATATATTCACTCAAGTAAATGTGTATAAATACTCTTATACCTCAAAAATATTTTTATCATTTGACATTGAACAAATCTCATAGTAATGAAATGGATGGGACTACCATTGACTTCATGGCATAATCAAGAACCTTTAAAGTAAGCAACATCTCTAAAGCAACCAAAAAAACCAACCAGCTACCTCGCATTGTCAACAATCCCAAAATTTGGGCATCAAATTGAGATGCTCGAACCAGAGAAGGGTTCTAAGACTTTAACATACTAAGCTCAAATTGTCAACACCAATTAAAAAAAAAATCAACAGCATGTTAACTGAACCAAGCATCCAAGAACTCTCCATTCAACAAGGAATTCCATCGAACACCTTGCGCGCATCTGGAAACTGACAAAGAGACAGAGAGCAGTTCGCATGAGAAGACGCGGCATATGAGTTACTGACCCGCATGTCCCTTGTGTGGCCAGCTCCTCCTCCATGTGGTACAGTACGTTGAACTCCATGTGGACTTGTCTATAGCGACCCATGATATAATCCTGGAATTTGGGGAAAAAAATAGAGTGAAAAGGTTATTGGAAAATAATCCATTCAGATGAAGGTTACATGTCTGAAAACTTGAGAACTAACCCACGAAATAACAAATTGTTTTGGATATTAATACACTCACTTATGAGCAAGAAGCAACCAATCATTAAACTCATATGTTTTTCAAACCTCAATTCACCGGTTCATATTAAAAAAAAGTGGACTAAAAAATCATTTGGATTATTAGCAGGCAAGCAAACAAATACAGCGAATGAGAGTGAACTCAAATCGCTGTAGGAGAGAGGCAAGAGCCTAAGATCACTAATAGATTTGGCACTCCTTAGAAAGGATTTTAATGAACAGCGACATGTTCTACACGGGCTGCATGCATGGAAGTCAAAATGATAATGAACGTGGCAATTTGATTGAATTGTGTTGTTTTTTGTGGGGGAATGAATTGTGTTTGGTCAAGTTGATTCTTCACATTTATCATGTATATATGATTGTTATACACATGTTACCGGTCTCCAGATTTAACAAATGAAGAGAAATACCTAAGCACAAACATGTGCAATAAGTTCTTCCCAAACTGTTTCTCCACAACAAATGGCGTGGCCAGTGCCTTATCGCACAACATTCAAGAATCTTCACCCAAGCCATCGGGACCAAGTCAAGTTTTCCTAAAATTTGAGCAGCCAGTTCAAAATTCACCAATCCAATATCACAAAGCAATCAAATCATAACATGATGATATAAAAGAAGCACAAGTGCAATCACAGTTTTGGGGACAATTGATCGAGGCTGGAGAAAATCAGAGAGGTGGGGAAAAAGGACAAGCTGAAGCACACGAACCTATCCGGCTTAAAGCAAAGGGAGTACATCTTCTGGGCACTGAGCTCATGTTTCTGCTCTCACATGGCCTCCCGCTCTTCATCCTTTACGAACCCCTCACGCAGCTGGTACAAAAACTTTCTGATTCAGATAAAGAGAAAAGAAAAGCGATGAAATTCCATATATCAAAGAAATACTGCAATTACCAAACTAAGTGTATACTATTTCTGCATGGTGACTCTGGCCTGCGGTGCGATGTTGTTGGCTAGCTCGGCGGCGTGCACTTGCCTGTGGACAAGAGGTGAGGCAGGGGATGCGTTGGTGGACGGTCGGGCAGCCACATAGATCTATCAGCTTTAGTTTGTCAACTGAGCTACAAGCAAAATAAGGAAACCTTCAGCACTAAAGGCAAATCGCCTATGCCTTGCAGAAGAACAAAGTAAGTACACTGTTACTGAAACAGGCAAGCACCTTGTGCCCCTTCGCACATAAGTAGAATGCTGCTGCAGTGAACACTAGCCGGCCAAGGTCAGTGCTCATCAGGTTGCAACTTGCAAACTTGGGGATAGTTTCAATGAATCTCATAGTGACATCGTCTACAATTCATGGTTTCAAGAAAAACAAAATCACAATCGATAAGCCCTCAAATATTGATGCAAGTGCAATTCGACTGCCATGAGAGAAGACTTACATCGATAATCCCTTGTGAACAAAAGGTATCAACCTGACACAACCAAACTGGATGCCCAATTCACACACATCTAAAGTCATCCTACACGAGCAAATTTCACTTTAATAATCAAGGGTAGGAATTTGACGCATCGATCAGCAAAACAGGGATGGTAAGCATACTTCACACCAAGACTTTTTTGGAGCGCATTAGATGATCTGATGTACGCCTCCTCAGACATCCCGCTCATGTGCACAGCCTCCGCACGGTCAAATATCACCTGGAACTTCAGCGACCAACAAACGAAATGACAAGGGTCAGGGTCACAACAGGACCTAGAAGATTCGCTACACGGGCAATTCACCAGAACAGTTGACCAGCAAACCCAGACTCACTTGGACGCAGCGATCTCCAGGCAGATGATGGCCTTGTAGACCTCGCCCTGCAAAAGCACATAGGTCATAGGTACGTCCGCGTGGTGGAAGACGGACGGGAGCTCGGGAAAGGGTGGGCAGTCCGGGCCGCTTACGATGCCGAGCAGTGGCGAAGCTAGAGCTCCAACCAGGGGTGTGCATAAAGGGTTCATAAATTTAACCGAATTTCGTTGATTTTTGTTTCTATCTGTGACCTCCGGTAAATTTACATACGAGTAATGGCGATTTCATTCGGACAATATTTGTTGAACTTTCTAAAATTCTAGCCAAAATTTTATACTTTTTTATCGAAGTTTTAAGGATTTCATGATTTTCTGTCCTATCGGTCCCCTCCAGTTTGTGTCTCAACCGGTAAATCAAACCCTGAGTGCAACACTTCAGTTCTATCTAGACCCTATTTGGCATGGCTCTAAACAGTTGTGGCCCCTTGCTTAAGTGCGCAGATGAGCTAGAGCCGATGGAGCTAAAAATAACCAGCTCCTAGTTCATTTATCTAATTATATTTCTACAATATCGATCTGACAATATACTAGTAACCCAAATAACATACTACTATGGTCAACTAATTTTAAATACTAAACTCTTATAGAACCTTATAGTTTGACAAATCAAGCCTATCTCCTAATTACAAATACAAAATAATAAAAATGAGTCTCATTTACTTATCTAATATGTAATTGGTATCCGGCCTATCTTTGTCTCAACTGAAAAAAAAAATCTCCCAATACAACGTGTACACCTATTCATATATTTCATATCTATTCCTATAACTGAGCCAATCAGCAAGCGATCAGTTATTGTAAACTCATATGCCGTGGCTTTGGATTGACATTGGTCTATTAGAACTCTTTCACGCTTCCAAGTATTCCACGTTAGGCAGTGGGGGGTGCATGAACCTTGGCTGAGGGGGGTGCACTGGTATTGTTAGCACTTAATTTTGTTTTTGCCGTGGGTGCATTGGCACCCCCACAGCATAGGCAGCTTCGCATTGCCGAGGACAGAAGAGTCGAAGTTGACGTCGTAGAGGCGACGAAGCTCGCCGGCCTTGTGGATGACGGGGCGGGACCCCGAGAGGGCAAGGCACGTGGTGATCGCCGACATGTCCATCGCCGCCGGCGCGTCGGAGGGACGGGGATCGGTGCTAGGAGTGGCGCGGGGAACGAAGGTGGATTTGAGCATTTTGGCGGGGACAAATAGTGGCTATCTGTGCGGTGGGCAGCCACTTCGTCGATTGGGGTGACGATGGACGACAATGGCGGCGGTTACGTGGTAGCGACGATGATGGTGGTGGCTAAGCGGCGTCGACCCTGGTCGGATGCGGGATGAGGACCCGGAAGCAGGCGGCTCGAACTGAAACCCCAGATCGATGCACCCTGAGGAGGTCGTTCGTGACGGCAGCGCATGACGGGGGACGACGAATCGAGCGCTCCCCGCTCGGCCCGATGCGGTTGCTGTTAGCCTGTTACCACGAAGTTACTGATGCATTTTTTATTTAACTATAACTACAAACAAAATTTAACTGGTTCAACCAGCAGTCCAACTAATCAACGGTAAACTAAGATATTGTAAATAGATCACTGATTAATTAATTAATTATAGCCTTTAAATTTCATATATAAAGAGAAAAATAGATACGTAGCATTGTCATTCCATTTTTCTATGGATATTTAATAGTTTTCTTTTTCTTTTTCATCGCTCCGCATGGACATGTATACTAGCTTAATATTTGAGAGTTAAAGAATCATGGAGGTACGACCCTGGATACCCATGGCAGAATACATGGGCTACGCCGTCAGGGGTGGTCCAGCCCACAAGACGAAGACTTACGGTGCACGGTACTGCTCGGCGTGTACCGCAAGACGTCAAGAGCGATATCCTGAAGATGCTACGAGATCTGTTAGGATATACTCGATCCCGTGATTCCTGTAATCTGTTATTACTTATCGGTTATCTCCTAAATCTAACTGACTTGTAACCTTATCCCTAGCTATATAAGGCGAGTAGGGGACCCCCTTTAAACACACGTAATATCATACGATAGCCAATACAAACCAACAGACTACAGGAGTAGGGTATTACGTCGTGTAAACGGTCCGAACCTGTCTAAGTCTTATGTCTCTGTTGCTTTCTTGTTCTTGATTACGCACACCACTGTCGATCAATCTACCTTCGTGGGATACCTCTCGGAGAACTGCCGATGATATTCTGTCGACAGTTGGCGCGTAAGGTAGGGGTGTGCGTGCTGTTTCCATGACTGTCAACAGAATATCGTCGGCAGTACTCCGAAGGGTATCCCACGAAGATAGATTGATCGGCAGAGAGATGTGTAATCAAGAACAAGAAGGCAATAGAGACACACGAGTTAGACAGGTTCAAACCGTCAGTATGACGTAATACCCTACTCCTGTGGTCTGTTGGATTGTATTGGCTATCGTATGATATTGCATGAGTTTAGAGGGGGCCCCTGCCCATCTGATATAGTTCGGGGGCAGGGTTACATGTCGGTTAGATCTGAGAGATAACCGAAAAGTAATAACATATTACATGAATCATAGGATCATACGTATTCTAACAGATCTCATAGTATCTTTAGGATATCTTTCCGATGTCTCGCGGGAGACGCCGAGCAGAGTCGTGCCCCGCAAGGCTTCATCTTGTGGGCTGGGCCGCCCCTGGGGGCGTAGCCCATGTGGTCTGCCGTGGGTATCCGGGGCTGTACCCCCCACAGCTAGTCTCCGAGCGCCTTGTACCTGTTGTGCAACGCCGTCTTGAGCTTGTCCGAGTAGGTGCGAACAAAGCCGAGCAGTCAAACTCATGGTCCGACCACCATGATGAGTTGCTGAGCAGTTGCGAGCAGTTGCCGAGCAGAGTGAACCGTCGTCGAGCAGCGTGAACCGTCGCTGAGCAGTGTGACCCAAGTACGGCTTGCCATACGGGTGTAAGGAGCTCAAGTTTAGAAATGAAAATTTCTTCGCAGTGAGCCAAGTGTGCCCACTTAGAGTCCAACCACGAGATAGTCTTCTTCAGCTTCAAGAGGCGCGGAGTCTTCTAGATTTAAACAAACACGCTCACCGCAAGGTGAAGTGTGCCCACTTAGTCCCCGAGCCTGACAGTAGATGACGTAGTAATGTGGTGCCATGGTCCAAAGTAGAAGAATAGTAAAAGACCATCCGAGCAGGCAGCCAGTCCCCGGGCGTAGCCCCGAAGTGAGAAAAAGCACATTCATCGCAAGGTGATGTGTGCCCACTTAGTCCCCGAGCCTGACAGTAGGTGACATGGTCACATGGTGCCAGGGTCAGAAACAACAGTCAACTGAAGAAAAATCCCCAATGCGGTGAAGAACCGAGACGTAAGGCTGACGCAGTCCCCGAGCCACAAGAGGAAATTTTGGAGAAAGCAAACCATGGAGAAAATACCGAAATAATGACTGTACAGTAGTAATTACTGAGCCATAACGGTTGGCGAAGAAGTCAGCGAATATTCGGCGAGCCGTAACAAATTGCGGAGATAAATCAGAGATACGGGCCGTGGTTGCGTGAAAGCCTAGGTAATGGCCCACCTTGCTGTTGCGGAGAATTTGGATAGGCGCAAATCACGGAAACGGTTTCCCAAAAACCCTCGAATGCGAAAGGGTGGGGAAAGTGCTTTATAACTGCACCGCCGCACCCCGCGCTCCCCCCTTTGCCACTTTGCCATTTCGTCTTCCTCGTCAGCCCTCGCGCTTCCAGATTCATAGCCACACGCGCTTCCACCATCAGCCGCAATCCGGATCTGAGAAATGGCGCCGAAGAGGGGAGCTAGGAACTCAAAGAAGGCGAGCCCAAAGAAGGCGAAAACTGGAGCTAGACACGACGAAGAGTGGGTGCCATTGCGCACGGGAGAGACGGAGCTCAATAGATTGGTGGAGGCAGGCGTTCTTCCTGGCCGCGTCACTGTCAGATGGTGGCCGGTCCTCGGTGAGCCCTTCCCAATGCCTCACACTGACGAAGTTGTAGTATTTGAGGACTACTTTTGGCGTGGATTGGGATTTCCTGTTCACCCATTCTAGAGGGATTTGTTGGAATTCTAGAGAGTCAGTCTATGCAACCTCCACCCAAACACAATATTGCACATATCTATCTTCATCCATTTCTACGAGGCGTTTCTCGGAATCCTTCCCCACTTCAACCTCTTCCGCCACCTGTTCTAGCTGAAGAAGAGAGGCGGCGGTGGTTCCAAGGTGGTCGACGGAGTGTATCTTCAGCCACGCGATGGAATGGCGGGCGAGTACCTTACCGTACCGCTAAACACATCGCTGAAGGGATGGAACGCCAAATGGTTCTACATGAAGTAGAGCCACCTTGCCGTCCGCTGCGACACCGACCACATCCTGGAGAGCCAGAAGAGCTGGTAAGAGATGCCAAGCAGCGCTGATATGGAGCAAGTAAGGGAGCTCCTTGGCTTAATAAAGGGCATGAAGACCAACGGTGGATTGGTGGTGGCGAGCTTCATAGTGTGCCGCGTCCAGCCCTGTAAGGAGAGGGCACACCCAGCCTTTGAGTTCAAGGGGGAGACCGACGGTACCCGGGAGAGGCCAGAGATGCTGTCGAGGGACGTAGTGCAAGAGCGGGCTGTAGAGCTATTCGCTCCGTTTGCCTCATTCAGCATGTCAGGGTATATGAGGCCCTTTAACTGCAAAAATCTGTCTCCTCAGGTAAATATCTCAGTTGTGTGTTCCTGATGCTTTTTATCTTTTGTCATTGCCGAGCAGTGGACTAATTCACTCATGCGAAGATCCATTGGTAGGAAAGAGTGGTATACTTCTCGGGCGTGCCAAGGGGTGACTTGCCATGGGGAGTAGATGCTCGGCCACCGATGTAGCCTAAGGAGGAAACCGTCAGCATCGCGTTGGAGAGTCCATCCCCGGTGTCGGAGAAAATCTGGGGGAAGAGGGCAGCGGCAGACGAGCCAGCCCGAAAGAAGAGAAAGACTGTGGGTGCCGCTCCCATCAAGCCAGGCGGCATCTCGCTTGGCGGTGACCAGACCACTCGGACATGGAGTACCGCGATGTCCGAGTGGTCGGATGACGACGACGTTCTAGTTGCTCCTCCACCGAGCATGAAGGCGCCTCCAACAATAGGCGACGGGAGCCCTCGAGCAGCAAGCGAAGGGAGTCCCCGACCAGAAGGCGACAGGAGTCCCCGTGCAGCAGGCAATGGGAGTCCCCGTGCAGCAGGCGACAAGAGTCCCCGAGCGGCAGGCGGAAGTAGACCCGGAGCGGTAGGTGGAGAAAGTCCTAGAGCGGTGGGCGGAGGAGAGGCCGACAGTGGAGAAGGTGGGACCTCCACCCCAGAGCACGGGAGTCGACCCTACGGCCACGCCTGGGGGCTCGAGTAGGCAGCGCTGGTTCAAGAAATTATACCA
The DNA here is from genome assembly GCA_904845875.1 of Miscanthus lutarioriparius. Taxonomy (NCBI): domain Eukaryota; kingdom Viridiplantae; phylum Streptophyta; class Magnoliopsida; order Poales; family Poaceae; genus Miscanthus; species Miscanthus lutarioriparius. The sequence continues at coordinate 87,375,315 of CAJGYO010000005.1, read as the reverse complement.
GCAGACTAAACCATAAGTATCCTTGCCTTGGAGTTACTTTGCTGTCATTCCTTAGCTTTATGGCGACTGACAAGCTGATCTGATGCAGTGCAAGGCGTGCGGAGGATCTGACCCCGCCCGTCCAGACTGTCGAGCAAACAAAGGCTGGTCCCAAAGCGGAGGAGGTGCCGGTAGACCCCATCCCAGAGTCCCCGGGTGCCCAGCGGTCTGTGGAGGAGTCAACCGTCGCTACTAGTGAACTTGGTGGCGACGAGAGGTTGGCGTCGATGGTGGACAGGTCGGTGACGGTGCCCGAGGCACCGATAGAAACCGCTGGGTCTTCGAGAGCAGAGGCTAGAGCCGCCGATGCCAAGCCGGTGTTCGGAGCGGAGGGGCCTGTGGTGCCGGAGGAGCAGACAACGCTTCCTAAGACGTCGGAGGGCGTGGTCGAACACGCTATCCAGCGACCGAGCCCCCAGGTGGTGCCCCCAGCTGCGGTGGAGGAGGACAAGGTGGAAGAGATCGAGCGTGCTGAACCTCGACCCCAATCTATCCGAATCCTCCATAGGCATGGCGACGAGGTGGTGGTTGTCGAGGAAGAGGACACCACTAGAGAGATAAGGAGACTGAAGTCCGCCCTTACCGGAGTGATGAAACAAATCGAGGTCAGTACTGCATCTGGAGTGCTCATCTTTGACGTTGGCGATCAGAGTTCATCATTGTCATTGTGTATTTGCAGGGGATAACTCGGACTACCAAGCAGCAGCACCAGCTGATAAAGAGAATGGAGCCCCTCATCGAGGAGAATGAAAAAATCAAGGAGGCGATGAACCTTACGGAGAGAAACATTAAGAGGGCCTAGTGTGAGTGAGACCTTGTAGAGTCCAACGTGCAGGACCTGGAATGCCAGAAGGGCATCCTATCCGAGCAGCTGGCGACCACATCTGAGTAGCTGCGGAGCAAGTTCGAGCAGCTAGCCACTGTCTCCGAGCAACTGACGGGTGATTCCGAGCAGTTGGAGTAGCTGCGAAAAGTCTCCGAGCAGAAGAAAGGTATGTCTGATCGGTGAAATTGCTTGGCGTTGCTAAAGTATCATTGTTACTGAAGACCGTTGTGCTTGTAGAGCAAGATGCGGAGCTCGGCCAGCTGTGCTAGGCTGTCGAGGAGAAGGCAAAGGAGTCCGGGCGAGCAAACAAACTGGTCGAGGAGCTGAAAGGTGAGTACTTCCTGGTCGGAGTTACTGTTGAAGTAGTTTCCTTGCTTGATGGAATCTTGTAATGCTTGCAGACTACCGTTAGAGGGTCAAGGCACAGTTTAATGTGCTGGTGCAGGAGGCCAGGACCCAAAGGGACAAGTTCGATGCCATAGTCGCCGGAGTTAAACTGGTGCTCGACGGCATCGACCTGGAGGCGGCTCCTCAACCCGACGGCAGGCCACCGCGTTCGGACACTATCATCCAGAGGTGCAAGGTGGCGTGGGAGAACTTCAAGAGCTTCAACCACGATGCCATTGCTACTGCCATTACTCACGCCTTTGCGGTTGGTCGGTCCCACTATCCAGCCATTGACCTTCAGGCGATAGGGTCCGGATTCACCAAAGGGATGGGCGAGGCGGAGCACCAGTAGCTGGAGGATGAGGTGGAGGACGCGGCGAAGAAGCTGGCCGGTGACATCGACCTGTTCGGTGAGACGAACGGTGATGGCGAAGCTCGGTGATCTACTCGGAGATTATTATCTATAACATCTGGATAGGGTAGTTAGAACGCGTGAGAGCACAGAAAACATTTATGTATGTGTATAAATGTTATAAGGTGCATGTTTATGCAGTTTGCTAGTATTTCGTTGAAAAATCTTCGTAGTTTTAACCATATGGCAATTATATGTAGTATAAGTAGCGTCCGAGCAGTTAGTTTGCTACAGAACCCTATGGCCTTGGCTAGCCCATAGTCCATAACGTCGAGCGCAGAGCCCGTGCACGTGTAGGAGGAACAGGCGTGACCAAGGAACCGCAGTCGATCACCCATAACGCAGAGCGTGGAGCCCGTGGCTGATGTAGGGAGAGATCGGAGACTGGGTCTTCTCCCGAGAGAACAGAACAAAACGTGTGCTGCTCGGCGGTTGTCGAAATAACTTGGAGATATACACAGTATTAGTGGCGTCCGAGTAGTTGTTCTCTACTGTGCTCTTGGCCTTGGTTAGCCCATAGTCCATAACGTCGAGCGCGGAGCCCGTGCACGTGTAGGAGGAACAGGCGTGACCAAGGAACCACAGCCGACCACCCATAACACAGAGCGCAGAGCCCGTAGCACGTGTAGGGAGAGATCGGAGACTAGGTCTTCTCCATAGAGCACAGGACAAGACGTATGTCGCTCGGCAGTTGGCGAAATATCTTGGAGATTTGGAGAAACATGTTCGGCGATTTGGAGGAACCTATTCGGCAAAATACGTTGGAGAGTTGGAGAAACATGTTCGGTGATTTGGAGAAACCTGTTCGGCGAAATACATTGGAGAGTTGGAGAAACGTGTTTGGCGATTTGGAGAAACCTTTTTGGCGAAATACGTTGGAGAGTTGGAGAAACGTGGCGGAGCAGTTATGGCGATCACGTACTGGAGTTTGTTAAAGAGTAGCTTAGAGCTCGATGACCGTAAGTGGAGATTAAATCATAATGGAGAAATAATGGAGACAAATTATGGCGACCAGCACTTTATTCATCATGAAGTGGAGAATACATATCTAGAGCGTTTCAAGGATAGAAACGTATAAGGTGCTCGATGTGCCATGAGTTGGGGACATCGATTCCATCCAAGTCACGTAGGCGATAAGACCCTGGTCGGGTAACCTCCTTGATGATGTCAGTCCCTTCCTAGGGGGAGGAGAGCTTGTGCATCCCCTCGGTTTTTTGCTTTCTACGGAGAACAAGGTCACCGATAGCAAATGAACGACCTTAGATGTTGTGATTGTAATACCTCCGTAAGCCTTCTAGGTATTTGGCTATGCGGACGCAGGTGATTAGGCATTCTTCCTCGGTCCTGTCGATGCCCTCTGTCCGAACAGCTATAGCTTGCTCTTCATCATAATGTTCCACCCTAGGTGCTCGAAAGGCAACGTCCGCTGGTAGTATGGCTTCTGAGCCGTAGACCAAGAAATATGGAGACACACTGGTGCTGTGACTAGCTTGAGTACGCAGTCCCTAGACCACAGTTGGTAGCTCTTTGAGCCATCTACCCAGATGCTTTTCCTCTTTCTGATATAGCCTCTTTTTGAGGACATCAAGGATCATGTCGTTCGCTCGTTCGACCTGGCCATTGGCTCTAGGATGGGCAACAGAGATGTATTTGACGGAGATGCACCGGTCTTCGCAAAAGTCCCAAAAATGATGGTCAGTAAACATAGTTCCAAGGTCGGTGATAATGCTGTTTGAGAGACCGAATTTGTGGATGGTATCTTCGAAGAGCTCGACTGCTTTCTTTGTAGTAGCCGAGACGAGCGGTTTATACTCGATCCACTTGGAGAACTTGTCGATGGCGACATAAACTATCGGTGTTTCGGACCGGGGGGGTCCTCAATCAACCAGTAAATGTGAACCGCGTGCCCCTAATCCCGGATGGTGATGCAAAGAGACACAAGGTTTATACTGGTTCAGGCAATCGGTGCCCTACGTCCAGTCTAGGAGATCGATCTTGTATTCTTTGCACCAAAGTGCTTGTAGTAGGGGGTTACAAGCTGGGTGAGAAAGGGAGCTAGTCCCAGGTCTCGGCGTGGAGTGGTGTGGGCTGCTTGAGTCGTTGCTCTCAGACAGCGTGGGAGCGTGCATGAATTGAGTGAGTATGTTTTTCGCGTGAGGGCCGGTGTGGTCCCGCTCCCTATAAACGGCCCTGGCTGCTTCCTTTTATAGCCACAAGGAGGGAGCCAGGAGTACATGAGAGAGCTACACGTGGAGCCTTAGCGTGGAAGGAAGATCCAGTACTGTGGCCTATTCCTGTAGCAGCACAGTGTCGGGAATGGCAATTGGTACTTGATCACTGGTGCGTCATGCCGGCCATGCCTGAGGCTATTGAAGTCGTAGGGGTCCTCGTTGATGTTTAGTCAGCATGGCCTCCTCTGTAGGTGACATGCCGTGCCTTGTGAATTTTTGACTTGGTGGTTCGCCGAGGCCTGGCAGGTGTTTGTGGCCGACCGCGCCGAGGCCTGATTTGCCAAGGCCTGGGAGGTGACCTGAGTATGATGCGGCGGTCTCGGTGGTCAGCGTCGTACCCGGTTTAGGTGGAAAAGTGCAGGGTGTGTGTCCACAAAGCATGGTAGTCCCTGCACCGTCAGTGGGGAATGGTAAAAAAGGAGATTTGACCGCCATCCCATCGCCCCTGTTGCTATGCCCTGCCAATCGTGGCTGACGTAGGTGCAACCAGGGGTACTTACACGGATGGGACGGCCCACCAGAGGGGCAGTTGAGGCGGAGACGACGAGGATGCGGGACGAGCCCGGCCTCGGCCGAGGCAAAGAAGGAATAGTACGTCTGAGACCCTGCCGGGGGGTCTCGGATGAGGCGTAGAACGAGCAGTTGGGCTCTCCTGCGGTTTCCGAGACTACAGGGACATGGACTTGACATTCCATGCTGCTTTGTCCTTGGCACAGGGGTTAGGTAGCACAGTGATGAGCACAGTGGCAGGTAACCCCTGTTGCGCCCAGTCCCCTGTTTCGTCGGTCGTTCTGCCCGTACTGTACCTGAGTGCGGCTGACGTTTGCGGGAGTAGTTGGGCGCATTAATCTAGATGTGACGTTTCATCAGAGGAGTTTGGTCGGGATGGAGGTTACTAGTATGTTTGCCGAGCTCGGCCTCGAGCGAATCGAAGAATTGGCATCCCATTCGAGGCCTTTCGGGGCGAGGCCTCGACGAGAGGGTCTCAGCGAGAGGGCCTCGGTGGGGCGCTTTTGGCCTTTTGTATGAGGCCTCGGCGCAAGGCCTCGAGCGAATCAGAGAATTCTGTAGAGACCTGGCGGTAGTCTTTTGGCTTTGATTTTTGCATGGTTTAAGCAACATTTTTGGTTCTTGCTTAGGGTACCCCTTCTTGTGGTATCCGACAGTAGCCCCCAAGCCTCGGGAGGAGTGCGGGCACTCTCCTGAGGTTTTGACAAGACTTGGTTCGCAACAACTCCTGTCGGGATCCTGTTTTGTACTTGGTGGTTCTGGTGGGTGCGCGCAAGCGTACCCGCCGGGTGTAGCCCCCGAGGCCCTGGAGGAGTGGGTTTACTCCTCCAGGGGCTTTCTTTTTTTTCGTTTGCGCAAGGAGTTTTATCGTGCTTGCTGGGCCCATGAATGCGAGTTCGGGTCGCTGGGTCTCGACAAACCTACAGGAAGAGCCCCCTAGCCTCTGCACGGAGCGAGAGGGCCGTCAGGTGCTCTCCTGGCTTTTTATACACCTCTCGCGCGTGAGGGTTTGTTTGCTGAGACCCCGTCGGGTGCGATCCTGGGTCACGGGGCCTCAACATATCTGTAGGAAGAGCTCCCTAGCCTCTGCCCTGAGCAAGAGGGCCGTCAGGAGTACCCCTGACTTTTTGTACGACCCTCGCGCAACCTTTTTGTTCAGAAGGAGGGGTTTGCTTGTCGAGCCCCCTTGAGTGCGAACCTAGGTCGCTGGGTCTCGGCAAAGTTGCAGGGAGAGCCCCTTAGCCTCTGTGGGGAGGTCCGTCAGGGGTTCCCCCTAGCTTTTTTATACAACCCTCGTGCTTCCTTTTCGTTCGGAAGGAGGGGTGGAATATGCCAGGCTACCCTCGGTGGGCGCGAGCGGTGACACTTCCGGTGAGCTGCTATCGGGTAAGTCTGAGTGGAGGCCCATGCCCCATTTGATAAGGGTTGGCTAGCGGTCCAGAGACGCACTCCAAAAGTACCAGAGGGCTTCTCTATTGGGTCCCAGGGCCATTCGATTGGCCCCGGGGGCTCGGCGCCTCCCTACGGTGGGATCCCATTCCGAGAACTCCCTGCTAGGTCTCGGACATGACTTAGAGCATCCCGAGCGATCACTTGCTCGGGCCATGGCCATGTACGGGCTCGCCCATAGTTGTCCCTGACTCTGTTGTCCTAGGGCGGCTGTCGAAACCCTCGGTGGTCCAGCCTTCGAACCCTTGGACCGTAACAGGCTCGGCGCCCTTTTTGTTGCTTTTTTCTGAATCTATGAGTGCGGGCTTGGGTCGCTTGTCCTTGTCTTGGGTGCAGAAGGAGCCCCCGAGCCTCCACACGAAGCGAGAGGGCGGCCAGGGGTCCCCTGACTTTTTTGTTCAGCCCTCGCGTATCCTTTTTGTTCGGACGGGGGGTTGTTTGCCGAGCCCACTCGTGTGCGAACTTGGGTCACTAGGTCTCGGCAAACCTATAGGAAGAGCCCCCTAGCCTCTGCACGGAGTGAGAGGGCCGTCAGGTGCTCTCCTGGCTTTTTATACGCCTCTCGCGCATGAGGGTTTGTTGGCTGAGACCCCCTCAGGTGCGAGCCTGGGTCGCGAGGCCTCAGCATATCTGCAGGAAGAGCTCCCTAGCCTCTGCCCAGAGCAAGAGGGCCGTCAGGAGTTCCTCTGGCTTTTTGCACGACCTTCGTGCAACCTTTTTGTTCGGAAGGAGGGGTTTGTTTGCCGAGCCCCCTTGAGTGCGAACCTGGGTCGCTGGGTCTCGGCAAAGTTGTAGGGAGAGCCCCTTAGCCTCTGCGGGGAGGTTCGTCAGGGGTTCCCCCTGGCTTTTTTATACGACCCTCGCGCTTCTTTTTCGTTTGGAAGGAGGGGTGGAATATGCCAGGCTACCCTTGGTGGGCATGAGCGGTGACACTCCCGGGGAGCTGCTATCGGGTAAGTCCGAGTGGAGGCCCGTGCCCCATTCGATAAGGGCCGGCTAGCGGTCCAGAGACGCACTCCAAAAGTACCAGAGGACTTCTCTATTGGGTCCTAGGGCCGTTCGATTGGCCCCGAGGGCTCGGCACCTCCCTACGGTGCGATCCCATTCGGAGAACTCCCTGCTGGTCTCGGACGCGACCTTGGGCGTCCCAAGCGTTTCGCTTGCTTGGGTCTCGGCCATGTACGGGCTCGCCCGCGGTCGCCCCTGACTCTGTTGCCCTAGGGTGGCTGTCGAAACCCTTAGGGGCCCAGCCTTCGAACGCTGGACCGTAATGGGCTCGGCGCCCAGTTCCTTCACCTGAAAGGAATAGGGTGGGGGGATATTCCCCCCATCGGTTCAACAACGGCCGGCGTGCCTTTTTAGGCGATTTCTTGGGGGAGGCAGAACGACGCCTGCTGCTGCAGCGGTCGGATGTGACATGGCGTCAGCGGATGGGACGTAACTGTTCCCGTGATTAATGAGGAAAAGGTGGACACACGGGCGGTAAAATCGGATCAGGATTAACCGCGCCGGATCTGAGGGAAACTTCCCCGATTTTGTCACCCGTCCGTTTCGCCTTCACCTTGCATAAATACGCAATGAGCATCGCTCCTCCCCTCCTTACCTTGCCCGTATTAGCTTTGCCGTCTTTGAGCCATCGCCAGAGCAGAGAGCCCCGGGAGGAAGAAAGGAAAGAGGCGAGGCAGAGAGAGAGAGACTCACCGTCGTAGTCGAGCCCTCCACCGCACTCATGGCCGGCGACATTGTTGTCATCGAGGTGGACCCTTGGGATCCATCCGACGCACCGTGGAGATGCTTCAGTCGCTCATCGACGGCGGGCTCCTTCGCCCGGTGACCGACCCCAATAGGCCGGAGTAGATCGCTCCGTTGGGCGAGCCGGAGCCGAGGCCTCGTGATGGTTACATCATGAGCTTCGTGTCCTTTCACGAGCGCGGCCTCGGCATTCCTGCGGACCGATTCATGCGGGCGCTCCCGCACTACTATGGCGTGGAGCTCCACAACTTCAACCCCAATTCTATTGCGCAGGTGGCTATCTTCGTCGCTGTCTACGAGGGGTATCTGGGGATTGCTCCCCACTGGGAGTTCTGGCTCCATCTCTTCCGGGCGGGGCATACCACCAAGCCCGCGGGCACGTCGGGCACGAGGAAGGCGGTGAGGGCCGGTGGCTGCACTCTCCAAGTGCGCCAGGATCGCCAGCACCTCTACATCCTGGCCCAGCTCGTGTCATCCAACCGTCGATGGTACACAAGCTGGTTCTACCTTCGCAACGACGATGGCGGACTTCCCCCCACACTGGGCAGATTGTGGGGAGCTGCCCCGAGGGAGGATCAGCCCAAGCTGCAGCCGCTCCTGGAGGGGCTGCCGAGGCAATGGGACCACCACCTTACTGCGGCTGTGGTTGTGGACGCCTTCCACAGCCGGAGGGTGCTACCGCTGATGGCTCGGTAGTGGCGCCTGTTCGAGATGAGGCCGGACGAGCCGATCGCGGGCATCCGGATGTCTGCCTCCGCCCTCTCTGACGAGGAAATTCTTTGCCGGGTGAGGGAGGCGGTGGACGTGAAGCTACAGAGCGGTGGTCTGACCACCCTCGCGATGCGTCTGTCGCGGGGGTATCTCTCGCTGGTAAGTCGCGCGCCGCTGCATCCCCCAAGCCCTCCCTGTTTCTTATTATTTCTCGTTCCCTTATGCGCGTTCGCCATTCCTGCAGGGGATGAGGGACGTGCGAGCCTCCCCGCCGCCCATTCTCGAGGACACGAGGCGGCGGGCGATCAACCGGGCGCACGCCGAGGCGTAGAAAAAACGGAAGGACGCCAAGGCGGCCAAGCGCACGAAGCAGATTCTTGCGCGTGAGAAGCTAGATGAGCGTCGTCGGCAGCAAAGGAGGGACAGCCTTCCACTGGAGGAGTCCCCATCGCAGTCACTATCGACCGACGCCTCGGACGAAGATGACAAGGGCGAGAGAGGGCGGGATCCCCTGGACCATCTCCCTGATGTTGAGGAGACGGCACCCGGGGCGTTGGCAAGTAGCCCGGCGCTCCCAGGAGGTGGAGGAGGAGCCACCTCGGGGTCGACGATTGCCCGCCTTGGGGCTGAGGCCGACACACCCGAGGAGCAGGCATTGTTCAAGCGTGCCGTCAGCCCGGTGGGCTCGACGGCAGTGGTGGTGCAAGTGGTGGCGGAGCTGATGCAACTGCTCCCGTAGAGCACCGAGGGGGCGTCGAGGTCCGTCGAGGACCGGCCGGCGCCGATGGATACTACGGTCGTGCTTCAGCCGCCACCGCCACCTTTGCAAATGAGGGTTGCCATGCCGAAGAGGTTGCTGCCCCGGTCGAGGTAAGCGTACTTTAGGTGGCGCCGCAGTGTATTTTGTTCGTTCCTTCGTCTCGTGCTGACCCTGTAAGTATTATGTTTTTAGCCGGAAGCGACCTGCGGAGGTGCCTTCCTTGGCGCTGCTTAAGGCGCTCAAGGTGACCCCTGGCTCCACCGCCCATTGGGTGGCGGGGGCACAAGCCGCCATACGACGCGGCGTGGCGTCGACGAGAGCTGGCCTGACGGAGTCGGTCTCCCAAGGAGGGGCTGTCGAGGCTACCCCGACACCAACGGGGGAGGGGGCGCCTCCACGCCACGAAGGCGAGGGCCGTGAGTCGGATGTGGCCGGGGTGTCCTCGGTTGCCGAGGCCACCGAGGTTGAGGACCGCAGGGTCTCCGAGGCCGAGGCAACCAACGAGGCCGCAGCAGCGGAGGTCAAAGCCCCCACGCCCATCGAGGCCACAATGGCGGGGGCTAGAGCCCATGGGACCACCAGGGCCGGCGTAGTGGTGGCGAGGCCGTCAGCCCAGGAAGTGGAGATGAAGGCGGCGGAAGCCTCGGTGGCACCCCTAGTTCAAGGCCCGCCGTTGTTGCCGGGGAGCGCCCGGGAGGTAGAGGTCCTTCCGATCTCCTCCGACGATGTTTCCCGGGCACGGGAGATGGCCGATGGCGAGGTGGCCGGTGTCGTGGAACAGCCGGTTCTGACCCTGGGCGAGGGAAGCTCGGCCCTCGCGCAGGTACGACCCGAGCCCCACGGGTGGGACCACCCGCGTGTGGTGTGGCAGAGCCGGGACGACCCTGAGGCGAAGCCTCTGTTTGCCCTCAAGGATGCGGCCAAGGGCAGGCGCTGGGACATGTTCGTGCAGTACCGCCGGCTGGCGGAGCGGTCACTTCGGACGGCGCTGTCCGTGGTGGCCGACGATCTGCCCGGAGTCGCCCAGGTTCGCACTTTTTCCTCACGCGGTGGTCTTCTTCCAAGTTTTCTTTGTAGGGATTGACCCCTATTCTGTTTCCCCCAGGAGCTCGAGACCCAGTCCCTCGGGAAGTCGGTCTTTCTCCAGGGGGAGAGGGACGTCTGGGACCAGCTTCAGCGGCAAAAGGGGCTTCTTGCCGGCACCAACGAGCTCCTGTCGGCACAGAGCGCAGAGGTGGAGGACATCCACCTTCGTTGTGCCGATGCGACGGTCGAGGCGGTTACGACCCGGGAGCGGGTCGCCCCTCTGGCGGCGTGGGTCAAGGAGTTGGAGGAGGAGCTAATCCACGTGGCCGGTGAGCGGGACGCTGTAACACCCTCGGTGTTAAGCATGCACTTAACCTTGACATTGCATGATCATAAGCATCCATGAGCATGCATGTGCATGAGCATCTCAATTGCTATACCTTTGTTAGCTTATATTTCATGTGTGTTACTTAATTACCTTACTTAAGTTAGGGTTTTCATGGAATCAAAGTATGGAATTTGTGTGGAACCTTGTGAATGCTTTAAACATGTTTAGAATAGCATAAGGAACAACTTTGGTATTCATGGCTAAGTCTAGTTTAGTCTCTAAGTCATTGATATGGTGTATGTCATCATTTTAAAGTACTATGTTTGACCTAGTTTGAACTATGTCATAGAGTCTTTGCATGGCAGTGAACCTTTAAACAAAGTTGTAGTATTTGAGTAGATCAACAACTTTTATGTTTGGGTCTTCAGCTAATTCAGTGCATAGAGTAGTCATTTTGAGCTCACAAAAATCTGTAATTCACTGAATTCCAGCACTTAGAAATTTTCTAAGTCCAAAACCGGTTTACTGATTTCCATTGGCCCTACTTTGAGACGATTTTACTCTTGATTCTTTGAGAATTAGACTGTGATCCTTTAATAGAAGTTGAAGATGGTATGTAGGGCTTCAACTTTCATTAAGATAGTTTTTGCTTTGTTGAGCCACGGTTTAGGAGTTTGAATGCTGTCAAGTTCTTGTTGTCGGTCGGACCATTGGCGCTGATGACCTTACTGAATCGAGCTACAGTGACCGGCCAGCTTCAGACAGTGAACGCCGCGTGGTGGACACCCGTCGCCGATGTCCTGAACCGCCAGTCCACGTCGGGCCACAGCTCGCTAACTCAAGCACGCGCTTGCCCGTGACCGCTCAACGCCCTCAGTCCACCGCCTGCTTCCTCCTTCGCTTCTCGCAACATCGTAGCAGCCACAGCCACAGCCGCAGCCGCAGCGCAGCTCCGCCGTCGCCATTGCCGGCCTAGCTCGCACCGTGCCCCTCCTACGCCACTGCGGTAGCTTCGTCGTGGTCCCACTGCACCACCGCGTCCACGTTGGCTAGCTAGGAGCGCTCGGTAAGCCGTCTCGTCGCGACGGCATCGCCGGTGTTCCGTCGCCCGTGGCCGCATAGCTCCATCGCCGTGGCCGCACCGCCTCCGTCCGTTGTTTGCTGTGTTAGTGGTTGAGATAGCTTCGCCGTAGTCGGTTTTGTCTTGGACGAGCCGTACATCGAGCTTCCGTGGCCAGCTCCGGCATCTTGCCGTCGAGCTGCGCCGTCGCCCCGCCATGAATGCCGCCATCGTCGATAGCCCCGGCCATAGGTCAAATTAGTTGCATCAATGTGTGCGGGAGGTAGTGGGGATGCTTTTAGTATTGACGCCGTCGCCGGAGAGGCCGTCGCCGGCGAGCTCCGTCGAAGTCCGGCGATCCCGCGCGATGCTCTGTTTCGTGTTTTCGGATTGCTACAGTAACCCAGTTCAAATAAAGCTAGTTCATTTGTCCATATTTGAATGCCTACTTTGGAAAATCATAGGTGGAGTTCTAGAGGTCCAATTTTGTGAACCAAATTGCGATGTGTTCCTTATGAAGTGTAGTTTTTATAAAAATATGAAATGTGCAGTTTCTTGTATTTTTCTTGGTGATTAAAATGTATTTAAATAAGGGCTTTTTGAATGTTAGTAAACTTGTAAAATAGATATCTTGAGCTAGAAAAGTGATAAAATTGTGATTCTAAGTTTGTTGGTCTTGTGTTGACATGCTCTAGCTAAAAAAAAAAAAATTATAATCTGTTGTTTGACACTTTTCTATAGGGTTTATTATTTTCACTAAAATCGACCTTGCTAGCTTGTCATTTTGTAAAGAATATTTTACTTGGTAAAATGGTATAAAACTTTACAGTAGTCTTGTGGTAGCACTTGTAGGTCACTGTAATTTTCTGAGAATTTATTATGCATATTTGGTATAGGTTTATTATTTAACCTAATTATCTAAATAAATTAATAAATACAATTAAATAAATAGTTTGGGTTTTGCCATTATGTTTTCTTGAGTGTATTTGATGCCCTTAACTGTTGGTGTACTTGGTGGTGTCAAATTTTGAATGCTTACATGTAGTAGAAATATTGTTGCTTTATAATTCGATTTAACATGTTTTCGGACAGATTCTGTTGCTTGTTATGTTGCATAGTCAAAATGATGTTTTATGTAGAAATGATTAATAACAAAGTTGTAGGTAACTTCTTCATCTATATTGTGTTAAAATTTCAAGTCAATAGGCCAAAGGGTCTAGGAGTTCTATCTGTTTAAAGTTAGTTTTCCGAATTGCTTGTTCTCTGGAAATTCTGGACAGCACTGCATAGATTGCCTATTTTGTCTAGGATAGATTGTGATTCAGCTTTTGGTGATTAAATAAGAGTTGTAGACAATTTTATAGGCTTTCCAGAAAGTCTAAGATCATAGAATTTGGATAAGTATAACTCCAGTTATGATATAAACTTGTAACTGTCATGTGTAACTTAGATATTGCTTTGTGTGAAATTTGTAAATAACTAGAGAAGAGATATGCACCTACTAGGTAAATAAGGAGTTAGCATTGTTATCATTTTGCTACATAACATCATTGTCGCAGCATGTACATTATGTTATCACATCCTCCGTGATCCATCTTATGCATTCATGGTACTTATTTATGCATATGCATGCAATAGGTGCAACCGAGGGAATCACGCTTGTGGAGCTCGACGTCGAGCAGCAGGAGGAGCATCGGGAAGTTCAGCACTGGAGGTTCCCGGAGAAGGAGAGCCTGAAGCCGATCACCTTCCGAGTGCCCCGATCACCAGCCTTCGACGTTTGTGAAAGGCAAGCCCGGAGCATTATAAGCCTCCCTATTTTATTAATGTCACTTAAAGTTATTCGTATTGCTGCATTACATGACAGGAGTTGTTTGGAAACCATTGTTGCATATTACCTTCCTTGACCAGAAATATTTACCATGAATCCTATTTAAGTCCAGGAACGTTTATCCTGCTTAGCTATGCTTAGACCGGTAGAAGTCGGGTGATTTCCTGTCACCTGCGAGCTATAGGTGATAACTTAATCACGGTTGGCTATATTGTGCTATCGTGGAACATAACCTGGTATTGTTGAATAAATGGAGACTGGGTGGAGTCTTATATGTGGTATTGTAGTGACTCCCACTGTGTCGTTTAAGGACCGGACGTTGGAGGTCATCTTGTCATGTTGAACGCAGCCTCTCACATAGTTGGTTGGATAAGTCGTTCCGACCCATGAAGCCGAGTAGCTCATCTCGGGCCGGGACCCACGAGCAGTTCAAGTGCTTTTCTGGATGGTAGTATGGATGTGCGGAGAGCCATTGGCGTAAGCCCAAAGGCGGGTTAGAGTCCCGATCACCCTTGGCAGAGTGGTTCTCTGATTGTGCGGCGCTGGTCGTACCCGTGAATTTGGTTCCTGATTTGTACCAAAGGTGACCTAAGGCTACCTTCGCGAGGTATGCCTGGGTGTGTGTTAGGAATATTTCCCCAGCTGGGTAGGAATCGATTCGAATCGCCGTCTCTCCCGGATAGTGAGAACTTGACTTGAGTTCCTTTCATCGTAGTAAGTTATGGAAAGGATAAAAATGATGGTTATGAGATTATGCAAGAACTCAAGCTGGATATGGTTATTATTGTGATGAATTAATGGTATCAACATGTTTGGCATAGGATAGTTGCTAATCTAGTATGAGGCAGGATTTATAACGGTGATTTCCAATTAAAGAGATGTTGGATAACTTATGCTTTTTACGCAAATAATGTCTACCCGACTCTACTTATAAAGCCTTGCATACTCCTTGGTGTCCTAGTATATTAGTTGGACGGGTAAGTCTAGTGAGTACCTTCTCGTACTCGGGGTTTTATTCCTTGTTGCGAGATAACGTTATGTTTCATAGCTCTTGCAAGAGCCGTCTTCTTGCCTCTTGTGGATGAGGACTAGGACCATGGGCAATGGTCATTACGTATTTCATCTCACCTTTGTGCTTTTGGTTGGAGATGACTATGACCTTTGGCTTTGTATTAAACTACGTGCGATGTTGATGTTAAACTACTTTGCTTCCGCTACTTTCAAACTTGGATTGTAATAATTATTCGAACTACGATGTATGAGACCTATTTGTGAACCGTGATGTAACATGTGGTGGTGGTGTTGAATCTCTACGATCTTGGTTTGGATGTTGGTTGTTTGAGATCCTTCGCGATTTCGTTGGACTACCGGGTTTATATGGGCTCAAGTATGATGGTTTGATCGCTTCGGTGATTGCTATTGTACTTGTGCTCTTATAAATTGGACGGTTCTGTGACTGCTGGTATCGGAGCAAGGATTCAACATTAAAACTTGTCATATGTGTATTTAAAAACAAAGGTTTTATGTTATAAAAATCTAAAGTGTGCGGTGGTCATCTCCTTTATGCCCGATTAAGGACTTTTAGGTGGCTATTTAAGTACTAACATGGGGGTTTTTACTTTTAAGTCGTCCATACGGCGTGCTATTGTATGGATGCCATTCACTTGAATGGTAATGTATGGATCAAATGCCTCACGCTAAGGTAAGAAGGTAAGTTGATGAGTGGCATGACCGCAAGGCGTGAGCGCGTGGCTTGGTCGGGGAGAGCTAGTTTTGATATCGATGTTGTATATGCATGCTTGCATGTGTGTATGGTGCGTATTTAATTGTGGGTATAAATTGTCATCGGGTAGCTTTGATACAGAAGTATATGTATGGGTATACATATATGGAAGTATTTAGTTGCAATTTAGATCCTACATTTACATTTCTGTACTTATATCTGTTGGGTTGGGCTGAAATGCATTTTCTGCAGGTACACTAACAATGAAACGTGTAGCTCGTCTAGTTACGAATGTATTGAGAGAACGTATGTATGCCACCGAGTATGTCGTTAGAGATTATTTTTCTAAGTTTGTGAGGACGTACGGAACGAGCATACATCATGGTGCATTATTCATTCATGTTTCTGCATGATTCCCCCTTAAATGATCTATCGTTAAGTAAACCGTTTCTTTTGCACGTGTCTCCCTGAAGTGGTAACTAAAGATGAAGAGGTGAAGCCTTGTGTGGATGACCATGGTGATGGTGTGCCCGACATCGATAGCGACCACCCCGAGGAGTAGTTTAGCTGTAGTAGTGCGAGCACAATAAGCGATCTTTTGGTGATGTTATGTTGTGGAATTGAATTATTCTGCCTCTGTATTATTGTATGAATTTATGATTCTCTCCAGTAATTACAGTATGGCATAATTTTTGCGATTCTTCTACCATCTCTGGACATCCTCCAATAATCAATTGTTGTTGCAACTTCGCAGATGACGCGCACTCGTAGGGGAATTTTTGGTGATGATGCGGGTGGTAACGATGGCCGTGGCAATGGCCATGAGGATCTTCCCCCACCACCGCATCCTACCCCAGCTGAGATGATGGCTCAGCTAATGGAAACTCAACGTGCTATGGGTGAAGTGTTATACGGTCTCGCGCAGAATGTTGGACAAGGACGTGGAAGAGATCAGCATCAGGGACCTGAACCTAACCAGTTCAGTACTTTTAAGGACTTTCTCGACACCAAGCCTCCTGTCTTTAAGGAAGCAGAAGAACCACTGCAGTCAGATGAGTGGTTGAATACAATTGAACAGAAGTTCCGTCTTTTAAGGCTCACTGAACACTTGAAGACCGAGTATGCATCGCACCAGTTGCATGGACCAGCAGGCATATGGTGGAGTCACCATCGATCCACTTTGCCTGGAGATGCTCAAATTACATGGAATCAGTTCAAGGTTGCATTTAGGGGGCATTATATTCCCCCAGGTCTGATGAGCATGAAGCATACGGAATTTATGAGGCTGACGCAGGGAACTAAGGGTTTGACAGAGTATCTGCATGCCTTTAACAATTTGTCAAGGTATGCTATAGAGTTTGTGGATACAGATGCAAAGAAAATTGCTAGTTTCAAGCGGGGCCTTAGCAGAAGTCGATGAAGACGCTTCGCTAACAACAAATGTGCTACCTTCAATGAGTTTGTTAGTGATGCACTAACCCAAGAGAACCGAACAACATCTATCTGACGTCCAAGAATGCATAAGCGAGCTTTTGAAGCGAGGAGTATCTCATCCCAAGCTCCTACCAATGCAAGACCCCAGTTCCGCCCTCCGGCTCCAAAGTTTGACCACCCCGGAAGAAGGCACAACCAAGTCGAACCGGCAAGCATATCATAAGGCTTATACATTGCTCTACCTAAGGGTAGCAATCGACGAGTAGCTCCAATGTTCCACCTAATGGTATGCCATCTTTGGAATTGCAACAAGACCGGCCATTGGTCAAGAAATTGTCCCTATCCTAGGAAGAACAACAACCGAAGCGGGGCAATTCCGGTGGGACGCGGGGACATGTGCACTATACCACCATGGAAGAGATTCCTCTCGGTGAAGTGGTCACGGCTGGTATGTTTCTCGTGAATCATCATCCTGCAGTTGTTTTATTTGATTTCGAGCTTTCGCATTCTTTCATGAGTCCAATATTTGCATCCAAGTATGACCGAAAATAGTTGTGGTAGAAAAGGGTGGTTATTGCATAAGTGTCTTTGGGAGCAACATTTCAACCAACCAGATAGTTAGAGGTGTACGCATCCAAATAAGTGAGCGGGAATATCCGCTAACCTAGTGATATTACGGGATTAGGTATTGATGTGATCTTGGGGATGAATTGGATGAAGAACCATGGTGTTCTTATTGATACCTCGACTAGAACTGTTATGTTGAGGGATCCCAAGAATAATGAGGCTTTTCTTGTACCCCTTCCTCGGGAGTTTGATCTCCATAATGTGGCCAATGCTATCCAGCCTATGGCCCTTGCGATATTCGGTAGTATGTGAATTTCCGGATGTCTTTCACGATGAATTGCCGTGGTTACCACCGAATAGAGAAATAGAGTTCAAGATAGAATTGTTACACGGCATCGCACCTATTTCTCGAAGACCGTATAGAATGCCTCCCAATGAGTTAGCGTAATTGAAGATTCAATTGCATGAACTTTTAGAGAAGGGTCTCATTCGCCCAGATTCGTCACCTTGGGGTTGTCCCGCCATATTCGTGAAAAAGAAGGACAAGTCTTTGCGAATGTGTGTGGATTACCGCCCACTCAATCTTTGTTACTATCAAGAACAAGTATCCTTTGCCTCGCATTGATATCTTGTTTGATCAATTGTCGAAAGCAAAAGTGTTCTCTAAGATTGATTTGAAATTAGGTTATCACCAAATCAAGATTAGGCGGAAGAAAACGATACCTAGGGACGGCTTTTTCCACTAGGTATGGCCTTTATGAGTATTTAGTCATGTCCTTTGGATTGACCAATGCTCCTGCCTACTTTATGTATTTGATGAACTCGGTGTTCATGCACGAACTTGACAAGTTCGTGGTTGTGTTCATCGATGATATCTTGATTTATTCTCGAGACGGCGAAGTAGAACATGAAGAGCACTTGAGAGTGGTATTGTTGAGACTAAGAGAGCATAAGTTGTATGCAAAGTTTAGTAAATGTGAGTTTTGGTTGAAGAAGGTACCTTTCCTAGGTCACGTCTTATCAGAAAATGGAATCTCTCAGTAGACCCATCCAAAGTACAAGAAGTAATGGATTGGAAAGCCCCAACCTCAGTTCATGAAGTCCGAAGTTTTCTTGGTTTAGCTGGATATTATCGTCGGTTTATCCCTGATTTCTCCAAGATATCCAAGCCTATGACCAGGTTACTTCAGAAGGATGAGAAGTTTGTTTGGACACCGAGTGTGAAGCGGCTTTTCACACTTTGCGGACGTTATTGACTCATCGCTCTGTGTTGGCACTGACTTTGATATTGAGAAGCCATTTGATGTATTTTGTGATGCCTCGAGAACTGGGTTTAGGGTGTGTTTTGATGCGGGAAGGCGAGTCATTGCTTATGCCTCGCGCGCAGATTGAGAAAGCATGAGGTCAACTATCCAACGCATGATTTAGAGCTTGCTGCAGTTGTCCATGCTTTGAAGATTTGGAGACATTATCTGCTTGGTAATGTTTGTCATATCTACACTGATCACAAGAGCCTTAAGTACATTTTTACTCAACTTTGAGTTGAACATGAGGCGCGAAGATGGCTAGAATTGATCAAGGACTACAACCTAGAAGTGCATTATCATCCGGGAAAGCCAATGAAGTTGCCGATGCCTTAAGTCGGAAGTATCATAGTAATTCTTTGTTGGAAGATGGTTTCAACTTATTGCATTCGGTGGTCCTACACAATATCACAGTTAGTTGTTCTATAGAGTCAAGGATCATTGAGCTGCAAAAGACCGATGTTGGTATATTCCACATCAAGAGAAAAATGAAAGAAGAAGAAAGTAAACATTTTCGGTTAGATGAGAATGATGTTCTATGGTTTAAAGATCGGCTTGTAGTGCCAAAAGATAGGGAGTTGAGGAACCAAATCCTAGAGGAAGCTCATTCGTCCAAGCTATCCATTCACCCGGGTAGCAGCAAGATGTATCAAGATTTGAAGACTAGATTTTGGTGGACAAAAATGAAGAAAGAAATTGCGGCATATGTGGCAAGATGTGATAATTGTTGCCGAGTGAAGGCCATTCATATGAAACCAGCAGGTTTACTTCAGCCACTGTCTATTCCAAGTTGGAAATGGGATGACATTAGTATGGATTTCATTGTCGGACTTCCAAAGACCCAAAAAGGTCATGATTCAATATGGGTAATTGTTGACCGTCTCACCAAGTCTGCACATTTTATTCCTGTTAATGTCCAGTATCGACCTCATCAATATGCAAAGCTGTACATGGAACAAATTCTCAGATTGCATGGTGTACCTAAGAGTATTGTATCAGATCGAGGGTCCCAATTTGTTAATCATTTTTGGGAACATCTGCATAAATACTTGGGTACCACATTGATTCGCAGCTCTGCTTATCACCCCCAGACCGCAGGTCAAACTGAACGTGTGAATCAGATCCTAGAAGATATGTTGAGAGCATGTGTGATTTCTTCCAAGGGTTCATGGGAGGACTGGTTACCTTTGGTTGAATTCTCCTACAATAATAGTTATCAAGAGAGTATTAAGATGGCTCCATTTGAAGCTTTATATGGTCGCAAGTGTAGGACCCCTCTAAATTGGATTGAGCCTGGTGAAAGAAGGTATTATGGAATTGACTTTGTCAAAGAAGCTGAAGAACGAGTACAAATCATTCAACAACATATAGAAGCCGCTCAATCAAGACAAAAGAGTTATGCAGATAAGAGGAGAAGTCCTATTATATTCCAAGTCGGAGATTATGTGTATCTGAAGGTATCCCCAATGAGGAGAGTACAAAGGTTTGGAGTTAAGCGAAAACTTGCTCCTAGGTATATTGGACCATACAAGATCATTGCACAAAAAGGACCAGTAGCCTACCAACTCCAGTTACCTCCAGAAATGAAAGCAATATTCAGTGTTTTTCATGTCTCCCAACTCAAGAAATGTCTTCGTGTGCCCGAAGAAGCTATTGAATCTACTAGTATCAAGATTCAGTCGGATTTGACATATGAAGAGAGACCTATTAAAGTGCTTGAAGAAATGGAAAGAGTGACCCGTAGCAAAGTCACCAAGTTCTACAAGGTGGTTTGGAATAATCATAGTGAGCAAGATGCTACGTGGGAGCGTGAGGACTATCTTCGTGAGGTTTATCCGAGTTTCTACGAAGAATGGTAGGTCGTGCAATCTCGGTGAGATTTCTTTTTAGGGGAAGGGTGTAACACCCTCGGTGTTAAGCATGCACTTAACCTTGACATTGCATGATCATAAGCATCCATGAGCATGCATGTGCATGAGCATCTCAATTGCTATACCTTTGTTAGCTTATATTTCATGTGTGTTACTTAATTACCTTACTTAAGTTAGGGTTTTCATGGAATCAAAGTATGGAATTTGTGTGGAACCTTGTGAATGCTTTAAACATGTTTAGAATAGCATAAGGAACAACTTTGGTATTCATGGCTAAGTCTAGTTTAGTCTCTAAGTCATTGATATGGTGTATGTCATCATTTTAAAGTACTATGTTTGACCTAGTTTGAACTATGTCATAGAGTCTTTGCATGGCAGTGAACCTTTAAACAAAGTTGTAGTATTTGAGTAGATCAACAACTTTTATGTTTGGGTCTTCAGCTAATTCAGTGCATAGAGTAGTCATTTTGAGCTCACAAAAATCTATAATTCATTGAATTCCAGCACTTAGAATTTTCTAAGTCCAAAACCGGTTCTGAGTTTATTTGGGCCCTACTTTGAGACGATTTTACTCTTGATTCTTTGAGAATTAGACTGTGATCCTTTAATAGAAGTTGAAGATGGTATGTAGGGCTTCAACTTTCATTAAGATAGTTTTTTTGTTGAGCCACGGTTTAGGAGTTTGAATCTTTGTCAAGATTGTTGTTGTCGTCACCGGACCATTGGCCGATGACCTTCGAATCGAGCTACGAGTGACCGCCAGCTTCAGACGACAAATGAACGCGCGTGGTGGACACCCGTCGCCGATGTCCTGAACCGCCAGTCCACGCCGGGCCACAGCTCGCTAACTCAAGCACGCGCTTGCCGTGACCGCTCAACGCCTCGGTCCACCGCTTTGCTTCCTCCTTCGCTTCTCGCAACATCGTAGCAGCCACAGCCACAGCCGCAGCCGCAGCGCAGCTCCGCCGTCGCCATTGCCGGCCTAGCTCGCACCGTGCCCCTCCTACGCCACTGCGGTAGCTTCGTCGTGGTCCCACTGCACCACCGCGTCCACGTTGGCTAGCTAGGAGCGCTCGGTAAGCCGTCTCGTCGCGAACGGCATCGCCGGTGTTCCCGTCGCCGTGGCCGCATAGCTCCATCGCCGTGGCCGCACCGCCTCCGTCCGTTGTTTGCTGTGTTAGTGGTTGAGATAAGCTTCGCCCGTAGTCGGTTTTGTCTTGGACGAGCCGTACATCGAGCTTCCGTGGCCAGCTCCGGCATCTTGCCGTCGAGCGCGGCGCCGTCGCCCGCCATGAATGCCGCCATCGTCGATAGCCCCGGCCATAGGTCAAATTAGTTGCATCAATGTGTGCGGGAGGTAGTGGGGATGCTTTTAGTATTGACGCCGTCGCCGGAGAGGCCGTCGCCGGCGAGCTCCGTCGAAGTCCGGCGATCCCGCGCGATGCTCTGTTTCGTGTTTTCGGATTGCTACAGTAACCCAGTTCAAATAAAGCTAGTTCATTTGTCCATATTTGAATGCCTACTTTGGAAAATCATAGGTGGAGTTCTAGAGGTCCAATTTTTGTGAACCAAATTGCGATGTGTTCCTTATGAAGTGTAGTTTTTTATAAAAATATGAAATGTGCAGTTTCTTGTATTTTTCTTGGTGATTAAAATGTATTTAAATAAGGGCTTTTTGAATGTTAGTAAACTTGTAAAATAGATATCTTGAGCTAGAAAAGTGATAAAATTGTGATTCTAAGTTTGTTGGTCTTGTGTTGACATGCTCTAGCTAAAAAAAAAAAATTATAATCTGTTGTTTGACACTTTTCTATAGG
The DNA here is from genome assembly GCA_904845875.1 of Miscanthus lutarioriparius. Taxonomy (NCBI): domain Eukaryota; kingdom Viridiplantae; phylum Streptophyta; class Magnoliopsida; order Poales; family Poaceae; genus Miscanthus; species Miscanthus lutarioriparius. Next base: position 87,353,277 of record CAJGYO010000005.1, on the reverse strand, counting down.
GTTTATTATTTTCACTAAAATCGACCTTGCTAGCTTGTCATTTTTGTAAAGAATATTTTACTTGGTAAAATGGTATAAAACTTTTACAGTAGTCTTGTGGTAGCACTTGTAGGTCACTGTAATTTTCTGAGAATTTATTATGCATATTTGGTATAGGTTTATTATTTAACCTAATTATCTAAATAAATTAATAAATACAATTAAATAAATAGTTTGGGTTTTGCCATTATGTTTTCTTGAGTGTATTTGATGCCCCTTAACTGTTGGTGTACTTGGTGGTGTCAAATTTTGAATGCTTACATGTAGTAGAAATATTGTTGCTTTATAATTCGATTTAACATGTTTTCGGACAGATTCTGTTGCTTGTTATGTTGCATAGTCAAAATGATGTTTTATGTAGAAATGATTAATAACAAAGTTGTAGGTAACTTCTTCATCTATATTGTGTTAAAATTTCAAGTCAATAGGCCAAAGGGTCTAGGAGTTCTATCTGTTTAAAGTTAGTTTTCCGAATTGCTTGTTCTCTGGAAATTCTGGACAGCACTGCATAGATTGCCTATTTTGTCTAGGATAGATTGTGATTCAGCTTTTGGTGATTAAATAAGAGTTGTAGACAATTTTATAGGCTTTCCAGAAAGTCTAAGATCATAGAATTTGGATAAGTATAACTCCAGTTATGATATAAACTTGTAACTGTCATGTGTAACTTAGATATTGCTTTGTGTGAAATTTGTAAATAACTAGAGAAGAGATATGCACCTACTAGGTAAATAAGGAGTTAGCATTGTTATCATTTTGCTACATAACATCATTGTCGCATAACATGTACATTATGTTATCACATCCTCCGTGATCCATCTTATGCATTCATGGTACTTATTTATGCATATGCATGCAATAGGTGCAACCGAGGGAATCACGCTTGTGGAGCTCGACGTCGAGCAGCAGGAGGAGCATCGGGAAGTTCAGCACTGGAGGTTCCCGGAGAAGGAGAGCCTGAAGCCGATCACCTTCCCGAGTGCCCGATCACCAGCCTTCGACGTTTGTGAAAGGCAAGCCCGGAGCATTATAAGCCTCCCTATTTTATTAATGTCACTTAAAGTTATTCGTATTGCTGCATTACATGACAGGAGTTGTTTGGAAACCATTGTTGCATATTACCTTCCTTGACCGAAATATTTACCATGAATCCTATTTAAGTCCAGAACGTTTATCACCTTAGCTATGCTTAGACCGGTAGAAGTCGGGTGATTTGCTGTCACTGCGAGCTATAGGTGATAACTTAATCACGGTTGGCTATATTGTGCTATCGTGGAACATAACCTGGTATTGTTGAATAAATGGAGACCGGGTGGAGTCTTATATGTGGTATTGTAGTGACTCCACCTGTGTGTCGTTTAAGGACCGGACGTTGGAGGTCATCTTGTCATGTTGACGCAGCCTCTCACATAGTTGGTTGGATAAGTCGTTCCGACCGCATGGCCGAGTAGCTCATCTCAGGCCGGGACCACGAGCAGTTCAAGTGCGCACTTTTCTGGATGGTAGTATGGATGTGCGGAGAGCCATTGGCGTAAAGCCCAAAGGCGGGTTAGAGTCCCGATCACCCTTGGCGAGTGGTTCTCGATTGTGCGGTTGCTGGTCGCACCTGCTGAATTTGGTTCCTGATTTGTACCAAAAGGTGACCTAAGGCTACCTTCGCGAGGTATGCCTGGGTGTGTGTTAGGAATATTTCCCATTTGGGTAGGAATCGATAGAATCGCCGTCTCTCCCGGATAGTGAGAACTTGACTTGAGTTCCTTTCATCGTAGTAAGTTATGGAAAGGATAAAAATGATGGTTATGAGATTATGCAAGAACTCAACTGGATATGGTTATTATTGTGATGAATTAATGGTATCAACATGTTTGGCATAGGATAGTTGCTAATCTAGTATGAGACAGGATTTATAACGGTGATTTCCAATTAAAGAGATGTTGGATAACTTATGCTTTTTTCTCGCAAATAATGTCTACCAGCTCTACTTATAAAGCCTTGCATACTCCTTGGTGTCCTAGTATATTAGTTGGACGGGTAAGTCTAGCTGAGTACCTTCTCGTACTCAGGGTTTTATTCCCTTGTTGCAGATAACGTTATGTTTCATGGCTACTGCAAGAGCTGTCTTGCTCTCTTTGTGGATGAGGACTAGGACCATGGGCAATGGTCATTACGTATTTCATCTCACCTTTGTGCTTTTGGTTGGAGATGACTATGACACTGGCTTTGTATTAAACTACGTGCGATGTTGATGTTAAACTACTTTGCTTCCGCTACTTTCAAACTTGGATTGTAATAATTATTCGAACTCTGATGTATGAGACCTATTTGTGAACTGTGATGTAACATGTGACTGGTGGTGTTGAATCTCTACGATCTTGGTTTGGATGTTGGTTGTTTGAGATCCTTCGCGATTTCGTTGGACTACCGGGTTTATATGGGCTCAAGTATGATGGTTTGATCGCTTCGGTGATTGCTATTGTACTTGTGCTCTTATAAATTGGACGGTTCTGTGACAGACGCCTTCAGGTCCCGGGCTAGATAAGCCATGACCTTGGGCAAGGTCCTTGCTGGGCAGCTGGGGGTGGAGCAAAGTGCGCACCAGCTGACGAAAGGCACCTTGGATGAGGCCCTTTTGGTGGCTGAGGCCTCCCGGACCGAGGCTGTGATCTGGAGGGAAAATGCCAAAGGTGAGTCTTGTTCCCTTTATTTAATTCGTTTTTCTTGTGTTCAGCCCCTAACTCCTTGGTGCGATACAGAGCTGGCGGGGGAGGCTTCTAGGGCGGCCGAGGCTGCTCGGGTCGAGGCTCAGCACCTGAAGGAGTTAGCCAAGGCGTCTCGGGTCGAGGCCCAGTGTTGGAAGGAGAAAGCCGAGGCCTCTCAGGTCGAGGCCTGACGCTGGGGGCAGAAGGCCGTGGGTGAGTTCTGTAGACTTTCCGCCCTTGCTCTGGCTTGTACTTTTTTGTGCTCAACCTTGTTCCATTGCGTTTGGCGTAGAGCTAGAGAAAGAAGTCACATAGGCATACGAGGCCTCCGCCGTAGTGTAGGCGGCGTTTGAAACCGAGATCGGGGAGCATGATGCGCTGAAGAGCGCCGCCCGTACTGTCTGCGAGGCACTAGAAGTCGAGGGGGTCCAGTCAGGAAGCTCTCTCGGGAGCCGCCTGGTTGCGTTGAGCGGCTAGATGTGCGAGCGACTCCGAGGGGCGCTACATACGGGCGTCAAGCGCGCACTGGCCATCATCGCCTCGCACTACGTCAGCGTTGACCTCCAAGCCATCAGCGATGGCTATGTCCTGCCCGATGATGACGAGGAGGCTGACGAGGCGGTGACAAAGCTGATGGAGGCGGCGGAGGGTCCTGGTGCGGCGCTGGCTAGGCTGTTCGAAGAGGAGGTTGTCCCTCCTCCACCGTCCGCCGATGCTGGAGACCCTGCGCCGTGACCTGGGCCCAAGAGGCCATGTAATTAGATTAGGGATTATGTTGCCCTATCATAACATTGGCGGCTGTTGAGGCCTTTTTAAAGTGATCGTGCGCTGATGCTTTTTCAATCGTTTTTCCTTATTGTATTTCCGAGCCTCTGCCCTCTGTCTTGTTTCTGAACGTATCTCTTGTAAAAAACTTCCTCAGAGCCTAAGTTGCCCCTTGGGCAAAAGGTGGTGAGGGAGTGCCGTAGCCCAGAGGCGTAGGCCGTCTCGTGACTCAGCTGACCTTCTGACCTTGAGACAGTCTTTTTGGTCCTTAGGTTCTTTCACAATCGATTTGTCAGAGCACGCTAGAGAGTTCGGCGTAGGATTTTTTTCGAAAAATCGACTTACGAACGGTGCGTGGGACTTAGGGGGGGAGTCCCCCCTTCTAGCCCCTAGAGGGAGGCTCGGTTCTGTAGAGACAGAGCAGAGCCTTCCTCGTGGTGTTATCATAATGCCGAGCCCCACGATGGGCTCGGCGGGTTTCTAGAAAATTTAGAACAACTAAAGAACGCCTCTTAATTATATTCTGAGAAACAGTTTGTACAATGCTTGGAAATTCTAAGCGTAGAAACGACATAGCTGTTCTATGTTCCAAGCGTTGTTGAGGATTTCACGCTTCTCGTTGGCCAGCTTGTAGGTCCCGGGCTTGAGCACCTTAGCGACGATGTACGGTCCTTCCCATGGCGGGGTCAGCTTGTGGTGGCCCTTGTTCTTCTGCCTCAGCCTCAACACCAGGTCGCCTACCTTCAGGTCTCGGCTTCGAATGCGCCGGGCCTGAAGCAGTAGTCGCTTTCGTCATCGGAGTCGGAGTGGCCGAAGCAGTAGTCGCTTGCGGCCAAGAAGCGGCGCATAGCCTCGGGGTCACGAAGCCTAGAGAAGTCCGCTCTGGCCCATGCCTCGTCCTCCTCCGAGGATTCAGTGTGGGTGTGGGTTGAGATTGTGGTGGAGAAGTCGAGGGCGAATCGTTGGTGGTGTCCCAAGGGCTCCGCGTGCACGGAGGCGTAAGTGAAAGCGTAGGCGGCGGCGATGTTTTTTAGCCCGAAGAGGTATGGGGATGGTGCCACCGCTGGGCTCCGCTCCGCCTGAGTCGATTCCTCAGGAAGTGGCGGGGCAGAGCTTGACGACGGGACATCGCTGCGTGCTACTGGCGTCTCTCCCCTACCCAGGCTTAGGCTAGATAGGTCCCCAGCCAGGGACTCTGTACCAATAGCTGGACAAGGGATGTCAGTGGAGTGCGGCGTGCAGCCCTGAGTTCGCGTGGTGTCGGAGTAGTCCCGCTTGCGTCGTGCCTGGCGAGCGTGACGAGAGCGGCGGCCCGGGCGCCACCTACGCCTGGGCTGCCGATGCGCGACGTCGTCGCCGGCTGGTGGGGCTCTGGGTGTGAGGAGTACCATATCGTACTCACATCCTAGAGCCATGAACTCTAGGCTCCCAAACCAGACCACCGTGCCAAGACATAGTGGACGTATGGGGTCAGTCATTCGGAATTTGTTGGGACGATCACGCTAACACGCAGAGGCCCCTACCTGGCACGCCAACTGTCGGTGTTTCGGACCGGGGGGTCCTTAACCAACCAGTAAATGTGAACTGCGTGCCCCTAATCCCGGATGGTGATGCAAAGAGACACAAGGTTTATACTGGTTCAGGCAATCGGTGCCCTACGTCCAGTCTAGGAGATCGATCTTGTATTCTTTGCACCGAAGTGCTTGTAGTAGGGGGTTACAAGCTGGGTGAGAGAGGGAGCTAGTCCTAGGTCTCAGCGTGGAGTGGTGCATGCTGCTTGAGTCATTGCTCTCAGGCAACGTGGGAGCGTGCGTGAATTGAGTGAGTGCGTTTTTCGCGTGAGGGCCGGCGTGGTCCCGCTCCCTATAAACAGCCATGGCTGCTTCCTTTTATAACCACAAGGAGGGAGCCATGAGTACATGAGAGAGCTACACATGGAGCCTTAGCGAGGAAGGAAGATCCAGTACTGTGGCCTATTCCTGTAGCAGCACAGTGTTGGGAATGGCAATTGGTACTTGATCACTGGTGTGTCATGCCGGCCATGCCTGAGGCTGTTGAAGTCGTAGGGGTCCTCGTTGACGTTTAGTCAGCATGGCCTCCTCTGTAGGTGACATGCCGTGCCTTGTGAATTTTTGACTTGGTGGTTCGCTGAGGCCTGGCAGGTGTTTGTGGCCGACCGCGCCGAGGCCTGATTTGCCGAGGCCTGGGAGGTGACCTGAGTATGATGCGGTGGTCTCGGTGGTCAACGTCGTACCCGGTTTAGGTGGAAAAGTGCAGGGCGTGTGTCCACAAAGCATGGTAGTCCCTGCACCGTCAGTGGGGAATGGTAAAAAAGGAGATTTGACCGCCGTCCCATCGCCCCTGTTGCTATGCCCTGCCAATCGTGGCTGACGTAGGCGCAACCAGGGGTACTTACACGGATGGGACGGCCCGCTAGAGGGGCAGTTGAGGCAGAGACGACGAGGATGCGGGACGAGCCCGGCCTCGGCTGAGGCGAAGAAGGAATAGTACGTCTGAGACCCTGCCGGGGGGTCTCGGACGAGGCGTAGAACGAGCAGTTGGGCTCTCCTGCGGTTTCCGAGACTATAGGGACATGGACTTGACATTCCATGCTGCTTTGTCCTTGGCACAGGGGTTAGGTAGCACAGTGATGAGCACAGTGGCAGGTAACCCCTGTTGCTCCCAGTCCCCTGTCCCGTCGGTCGTTCTGCTCGTACTGTACCTGAGTGCGGCTGACGTTTGCGAGAGTAGTTGGGCGCATTAATCTGGACATGACATTTTGTTAGAAGAGTTTGGTCAGGACGGAGGTTACGAGTATGTTTGCCGAGCCCGGCCTCGAGCGAATCGAAGAATTGGCATCCAATCCGAGGCCCTTTCGGGCGAGGCCTCGGCGAGAGGGCCTCGGCGAGAGGGCCTCGGCAGGGCGCTTTTGGCCTTTCGTATGAGGCCTCGACGCAAGGCCTTGAGTGAATCGGAGAATTCTGCAGAGACCTGGCGGTAGTCTTTTGGCTTTGATTTTTACAAGGTTTAAGCAACATTTTTGGTTCTTGCTTAGGGTACCCCTTCTTGTGGTATCCGACATAAATGTACCGAAAACCACATGGCACTGGCTTGAAAGGCCCGATCATATCCAGTCCCCAGCATGCAAAGGGCCAGGAAGCTAGGATGGTCTGTAGTTCTTGTGCCGTACGTGTATTTGCTTGGCGAAAAATTGGCATCCTTCACAACGTCGGATGAGGTCTTCTGCATCAGAGATGGCCGTGGGCCAGTAAAAACCAGCTCAGAAAGCTTTGCCGACCAGGTTTCTCAAGGCCGCGTGGTTGCTGCAGGAACCAGAGTGAATTTCTGAAGTAGCTTCACTCCCTCTTCTTGGGTGTTGCATTTCTACAGTATCCTTTCCTTGGCACTTTTCCTCATCAAGTTGACGTCCACCAACACGTAATGCTTGTTTTGTAGAATTAGGCATTCGGTTTCGGTCTTGTTGGTGGGTACTTCAGCGCTGGTGAGGTACTTGATGAACTGTTCCCTCCAATCGACGGCCGACGAAGGTACTGTAAGTACCAGCTGCTCGGCGGGGGGAATTTCTTGAACTTCCTTATCTTTCTTAATGGATGGCGCCAAAAGATCTTGAACGAAGACCCCTAGCGGAATCATGGCGTGAGAGGAGCCTAACTTGGATAGGTGGTCGGCGAGCTAATTTTGATCTCGTACCATGTGGTGGTACTCGATGCCGTAGAATTTCCCTTCAAGCTTCCTAATTTTGGCGCAATATGCATCCATCTTTTCACTGGAGCAGGACCAGTCTTTGTTGAGCTGGTTGATGACCAGCGCGGAGTCCCCGTATACCATGAGCCATTTGATGCCGAGCTCAACGGCTATACAGAGTCCATGGAGACATGCTTCATATTCAGCGGCGTTGTTGGAGGCCAGAAAGTGTATCCGGAGAACATATCAGAGCTTATCCTTGGTCGGCGTAATGAACAGAATGCCCGCATCAGCACCGTTGATGTTGAGGGCACCGTCGAAGTACATCACCCAGTGCTTGGGGCAAGTAGCGGCAATGGGCTCTTGGATCTTGGTCCACTCAGTGACAAAATCAGCGAGCGCCTGTGACTTGATGGTAGGCCTGCTTCTAAATTCGATAGAGTAAGTGCCGAGCTCGATAGCCCACTTGATGATACGACCGTTGGCTTCTTTGTTGCGGAGAATGTCCCCCAGAGGGAACTCGGTGACCATGGCGATCTTGTAGTACTCGAAGTAATGATGGAGCTTGCGCGATGTGATCAGAATGGCGTATAACAGCTTTTGGACCAGAGAATAACGAGTTTTGGGCTCATTAAGGACTTTGCTGATGAAGTAGACCGGACGTTGAACCTTATAGGCATGCCCGGCCTCCTCGCGTTCAACCACAATGGCTGTGCTGATGATGGGAGAAGTAGCGGCGATGTAGATCAGGAGAGTTTCATCTGGCCGTGGCGCCGTCATGATCGGAGGCTTTGTTAGGAACAACTTGAGCTGCTCGAAAGCTATGTCTACCTCCTCCGACCATGAAAAGCGCTCGGAGGCCTTGAGGAGTTTGAAGAACGGTAGCCCTTTTTCACTGAGGCGTGATATGAAGCGGCTTAAAGAAGCCATGCAGCCTGTAAGCTTCGATATATCCTTGACGCATGTTGTCCGGTTCATGTTGGTGATGGCGGAGACCTTGTTAAGGTTGGGTTCGATGCCACGTGTGCTGACGATGTAGCCTAGGAGTATAACGGATGGAACTCCAAAGATGCACTTTGAAGGGTTCAGCTTCCATCGGTACCTTTTTAGGTTGGTGAATGTTTCCTCGAGGTCGGCGACAAGATTGTCGGCGGTCCTAGACTTGATAACCACATCATCGATGTAAGCTTCAATGTTGCGGCCGATCTGTTGATCAAGGCACATCTGGATGGCCCTTTGATAGGTCGCCCCGACGTTCTTGAGTTCAAAGGACATGGTGGTGTAACAGTACGCACCGAAGGGCATGATGAACGACGTCTTGATCTGGTCTTCTTCCTTGAGGGAGATCTGGTGATAGCCAGAGTAACAGTTGAGGAAGGAGAGCAGTTCGTAGCCGGCGGTGGAATCTACAACCTCGTCTATCTGAGGCAGACCGAAGGGGTCTTTAGGGCAGTGTTTGTTAAGATCAGTGTAATCAATACACATTCTCCATTCTTTATTCTTTTTTGAATGAGAATAGGGTTTGCTAACCACTCAGGATGACATACTTCTTTTATAAATCCAGCAGCTAGGAGCCATTTTATTTCTACCCTAATAGCCTCCTTCTTGTCTGGCGCGAATCGGTGGAGTTTTTGCTTGATCGGTTTGGTGGTCGACGAGACATTCAAGGAGTGCTTGATCTTCTCCTGTGGTACCCCCGGCATGTCTACATGTTTCCAAGCAAACACATCGGTGTTGGCATGTAGGAAGGAGATGAGTGCGCTTTCCTATTTAAGGTCAAAGTGAGCCCCAATCTTCACGGTCTTGGAGGGGTTGTCGAGGCCGACCTCCTTGGTTTCCTTGGACTTGGTGGAAGCGCGAGGAGGCTCCAGCGATGGGATCTCCATGTCATCAGTGGGCACCGTCTTGGCGTCGGTGACCACACTGGTCATCTAGATGGAGAGGTCGGTGGCTTCGGCGAGGGCAAGACTTTCTATCTCGTAGGCGTAGGCGATGGAGAGGTTGGCCCGCAGGGCCAAGACTCCTACAGGCGAAGGCATCTTCAGCACCAAATAAGCATAGTGCGGTACAGCCATGAACTTGGCCAGAGCTGGCTGACCAAGTATGGCATGATAGGCGGTGTTGAAGTCGGCGACGTAGAAGTTGATGTGTTCGACGTGGTAGTTGCTTGTCGTGCCGAACTGTTCTAGTAGGGTGATCTCTCCAAGTGGTTTGGATGCCCTGCTAGGTATCACACCCCAAAAGGAGTAGTCTAAGGGTGTCAAATCTGCTATCCTGAGGCCCAAATCCTTTAGGGCTCCGGCAAAGAGAAGATTCAGAGCGCTCCCACCGTCGATGAGCACTTTTCTGAAAAGCACTTTCTGAATGGTTGCATCAAGGACGAGGGGGAAACGCCCTGTGTAAGGGATGTCTGCCCACTGGTCGGCCCTGCTAAAGGTGATGGGGACCTCAGACCATGGGCAATAGCTAGGGTTGGCGGCGGTGTCTTCTGTAGTGACGGTGAGCACCCACCGGGCAGTGAGCTTTCGTTCTCTTCTACTCTCGACGGAGGCGAGGCCCTCGAAGATGGTGGCGACCAACTTGTCATGATCCTGGAAGGCATTGTTATTGCCCCCAAGTGGTTGGCAGCCTCCTACTCTATCATTGGTGTCGTCGTCTAGCTTCTTGTCCTGGAACTCCTTTGCCAAGCCGAGGCAGTCCTTCATCTTGTACCTGGCGTTCTTGTGGAGAGGGCACAAGCCATCGAGGATTGTCTTGTACTGCTCGTCATAGTTGCACTTGGCGCGAGGTTCATTAAGGACAGCAACGATGTGGTCTGGCCGGCGGCGGTGATTTTGACCAGACTTGGATCCTTCTGGCCGATCATGGCCACTGTCCCGATGGTAACTACGGTCGTCATAGCGACGGTCATTGTAGCATCGGTCGTCAGGGCAGTCGTCGCTGTGGTGAGTTGGGCGATGAGTGCCCGCATCCTTGTTGAATCGCATTTATCAGAAGCTGTCTGAGCTCCTCTATAGTTACATCAGATGATTTTCCGAGATGAGGAATTTTATTCCCAACATCATGGAAGAAGAAGTCATCACCGCTTTTGTCAGAGGACTCCATCACCGTGACCTCCGCTCCAAATTCAATCGTAAGCCGCCAAAGGGGATTGGCGAGATGATCACGACCGCCGATCAGTACGCCGATGCTAAAGAGGCCAAAGTTCGCTTCAACAAGGATGCGGGCACTCACCGCAGCGATGAGTGCCCTAACGAACGACGCCACAGTGACCGCCGCTACGACAACTGTGGCCACCATCAGGACAGTGGCCACGATCATCCGGAAGGGTCCAAAGCTGGTCAATATCGTCACCGCCGACCAGACAACATCTTCGCCACCATTGACGAACCTCATGCCAAACATAACTACGACGAGTAGTACAAGAAAATTCTCGAAGGCCCATGCCCTTCCACAAGAATAGCAACCATAAGATGAAGGATTGCCTTGGCTTGGATAAGGAGTTCTAGGCCAAAAAGAAGGACGACGACAATGACGATGGAGCCAGAGGTCGCCGACCACCTGGGGACAACAATAACGCCTTCTAGGATCACAACAAAGTGGTCGCCACTATCTTCAGGGGCCTCACCACCATCGAGAGAAGAAGAGATCAAAAACTCACCGCCCGTTGGGTGCTCGCCATCATCACAGAAGACCGTATCACCGACCCTAGCTATCGCCCTTGGTCTGAGGTCCCTATGACCTTCAGTAGGGCTGACCAGTGGGTGAACATCCCTTACAGGGCGTTTCCCCCTTGTTCTCGATGCAACTGTCAAGAAAGTACTCTTTAGGAAAGTACTCATCGACGGCAGAAGTGCCCTGAACCTGCTCTTCGCCGGAGCCCTAAAGGAGCTAGGCCATGGAATAGAAGACCTCACTCCCTCTGACTCCTCCGTCTGGGGTGTGGTACCTGGTAGGGCATCCAAACCGCTTGGAGAGATCGCCCTCCTGGTACAATTCGGCACGGCTAGCAACTTCCGTGTTGAGCACATCAACTTCTATGTCACCGACTTCAACACCACCTACCACGCCATACTTGGTCGGCCAGCTCTGGCCAAGTTCATGGCCATACCGCACTACGCCTATTTGGTACTAAAGACACCTTCGCCTACAGGAGTTCTGGCCCTACGGGCCAACCTCTCCATCGCCTACGCCTATGAAATAGAGAGTCTCTCCCTCGCCGAAGCCACCGACCTCTCCATCCAGATGGACAACACGGTCACCGACACCAAGACGGTGGCCGCCGACGACCTAGAGATCCCAGCGCTAGAGCCTCCTCGTGCCTCCCCCAAGTCTAAGGAAACGAAGGAGGTTGGCCTCGGCCTCGATGACTCCACCAAGATCGCCAAGATTGGGGTTCATCTCGACCCCAAATAGGAAAGTGTGCTCATCTCCTTCCTATGTGCCAACGCTAACGTATTTGCTTGGAAACCTACAGATATGCCAGGGGTACCACGGGAGAAGATCGAGCACTCCTTGAATGTTTCATCGACCGCCAAGCCAATCAAGCAGAAGCTCCGATGATTCATGCCAGACAAAGAGGCTATTAGGGTAGAAATTAAATGGCTCCTAGCAGCCAGATTTATTAAAGAAGTGTATCATCCTGAGTGGCTGGCAAACCCAGTCCTTGTTCAAAAGAAGAATAAAGAATGGAGAATGTGCGTCGATTACACTGATCTCAAGAAACACTGCCCTAAAGACCCCTTCGGTCTGCCTCGGATAGATGAGGTTGTAGACTCCACCGCCGGCTGCGAACTCCTCTCCTTCCTTGACTGTTACTCTAGCCATCATCAGATATCCCTCAAAGAAGACGACCAGATCAAAACATCATTCATCATGCCTTTCAGTGCATATTGCTATACCACCATGTCTTTCGGACTAAAAAACGCCGGGGTAGCCTACCAAAGGGCCATCCAGATGTGCCTTGACCAACAGATAGGCTGTAAGGTCAAAGCTTACATTGATGATGTGGTCGTCAAATCTAAAACAGCCGACAGTCTCATCGCCGACCACGAAGAAACGTTCACCAACCTGAAAAGATATAGATGAAAGTTGAACCCTTCAAAGTGCATCTTTGGAGTTTCATCCGGCATACTCCTGGGCTACATCGTCAACGCACGCGGTATCAAACCCAACTCCAACAAGGTCTCTGCCATTACCAATATGAAACGGCCGACCTGTGTAAAGGATATACAGAAGCTCACAAGGTGCATGGCTGCTCTCAGCCGCTTTATATCATGCCTCGGTGAAAAGGGACTACCGTTCTTCAAACTACTCAAGCCTCCAAGCGCTTCTCCTAGTTGGAGGAGGCTGATACGGCCTTCGAGCAGCTCAAGTTGTTTTTAACAAAGCCCCTGATCATGACAGCGCCTCAACCAGATGAACCCCTATTGATCTACATCGCCGCCACTTCTCATGTCGTTAGCATAGCTATCATCGTCGAGCGTGAGGACGTTGGACATGCCTATAAGGTACAACATCCGGTCTACTTCATCAGTGAGGTTCTTAATGAGTCCAAAACTTGTTACCCTTAGGTTCAGAAGTTGTTATATGCCATTCTAGTCATGTCGTGCAAGCTCCACCATTACTTTGAGTACTACAAGATCGCCGTGGTCACTAAGTTCCCTCTAAGGGACATCCTCCATAACAAAGTGGCCAATGGCCGCATCATCAAGTGGGCAGTCAAGCTCGGCACTTATTCCACATAATTTAGAAGCAGGCCGGCCATTAAGTCGCAGGCACTGGCTAACTTCGTCGCTAAGTGGACCGAGATCCAAGAGCCCATCCCTGCTGCTTGCCCTAAGCACTGGATAATGTATTTTGATGGTGCCCTCAACATCAACGGTGCTGGCACCAGCATTTTGTTTATTACTCCAACTAAGGACAAGCTCTGATATGTCCTCCGAATTCATTTCCCAGCTTCCAACAATGCCGTGAAATATGAAGCATGTCTCCACAGGCTTCATATAGCCGTCGAGCTCGGCGTCAAATGCCTCATGCTATACGGAGACTTTGCGCCGGTCATCAACCATGTCAACAAAGATTGGTCCTGTTTCAGTGAGAAGATGGACGCATACTACACCGAGATCAGAAAACTCAAAGGAAAGTTCTATGGTATCGAGTACCACCATGTGGTACAAGACCAAAATCAGCTCGCCGACCACTTGTCTAAGATAGGCTCTTCTTGTGCCATGATTCCACCTAGGGTTTTCATTAAAGACCTCTTTATGTCGTCTATTAATTAAGAGAAGGAAGTTCAAGAAGTTCCCACCACCGAGCAGCTAGTACTTACAGTACCTTCGCCGATCCTAGATTGGAGGGAACAGTTCATCAAGTACCTCACCAGCGCCGACGTACCCGCCAATAAGACCAAAACTGAATGCCTCATCCGTCACAGCAAGCATTACGTGCTGGTGTAGGGTTATGAGGATGCTACGCTAGCCGGAAAACAAAAAAATCGACCTCATAAACCAGGATCTACTGCTAGTTATAGATCACGGGATTACCACTAGACGCGCAGGTGCAGCGGAAGTGACTCGATGTAGTTGTACGCGTCGTAGCAGTGCCGTGCAGTTGCAAGGTCATCCGTACATCCGTCCCCTTCGTGCGGTTCGTCCTTGTGCTCTAGATGCAGCACCTCCGAGGTATCCACACGTACAGGGAGGAAGCGTCGCGCCTCCAGACTGCTAGGTCTGCGAGGAGCAGTAGGCACGGGCGTACGATGGGCTGTGGCGGCTGCCAAATGGCGTGCCTCTCTTAGCCCCGTTGCCCACCCCACTTATTTATAGGTGTCCCTAATGAGCTCCCGAGTTGGACGCCCATTAGTAACCCTAAGCCTTGTCTAACTTGGATCCAATCCGAATTAGGCTTCCAGCCCCTTAAGCATGTGACCCTATGGGTTCACGCACACATAGACATGGCCCGAGTACTCATACTCGGCCATTAGTTGATAGCGGCCTCTAGCAAGGCATGTCAACTCCTATGCGTACGCAAAGATCATATCAGACGAACTACCACAAAACCACATACTTGTTATTCCCTTGCCTCACGATATTTGGTCCAACTCATAGGTTAACACTTAACCCAAGCATAGCCATGCATTTCTTGATCTAATCATTAGAGTGATCCAGTGATATCTCTCTCATATAGAGAGGGGCAAATTCTATCTTGATTGTCTATGTCTCATAGCATGTTTCCCAACAAACCCAAAAAACCACCTTTATAACTACCCTGTTATGGAGTAGCGTTTGATAGTCCCTGAGTAGGTCGTTTCACATCTTGAATACATACAACAATCTCAGGTCTAAGGACATAACGTACATGATGTGAATAGAGATAATAACAACATCTCACGTTGGGTCAGTCTAGCCCCATGTCATACATGTGCCCACATTATTAGTTTGACATCTCCATGTCTATGACTTGTGAAACATAGTCATCAACTAATAATGTGCTGGTCCATTATTCATGTGTGTCCTCACACGAACTCCGACCAGGGACAACGTTAAAATAACCATAAAAGTAAAAGAGTTTCACAAACAATTCACATAATTGCTAATCGATACAAGTTGTCATTAATGGAAATTCAATGAACTCATAATATATCATGGATACAAGGCAATATAATCATCTCTATGATTATCTCTCGGGCATACTCCCAACAATCTCCCACTTGCACTAGAGTTAATCTCGAAGATATCAAATACCCATAGCTCTCATGTGCGCCTCATGCTTAGGCTGTGGAAGAGCCTTTGTCAAAGGATCTACAACATTCAAATCTTTGTGTATCTTGCACATCTTGATCTCATCTCGTCTAACGAACTCTCGAATGAGGTGTAATTTCCGCAGTACATGTTTGTTCTTTTGGTGATTCCTTGGCTCCTTAGCTTGCGTAATTGCCCCATTGTTGTCACAATGTAGATTCAATGGGCTGGACGCATTCGGAAACACACCAAGTTCAATGAGGAACCTCCTCATCCAAACAGCTTCCTTCGTAGCTCCAAAAGCTACAACATACTCGGCCTCTGTTGTAGAATCGGTCACCGTCTCCTGCTTGGAACTTTTCCAACTTACAACACCACCAATTATTGTGAACACAAAACCTGATTGAGACTGTGAATCATCCGTGTCAGTTTGGAAGCTAACATCGGTGTAACCATTTACAACGAGCTCCTCCTCACCTCCATAGATTAGGAACACATCTTTAGTCCTTCTCAAGTACTTAAGAATGTTTTTAACAAGTGTCCAGTGACTCTCTCCTAGATCAGCTTGGTACCTGCTCGCAACACTTAGAGCATATGAGACATCTGGGCGAGTACATATCATGGCGTACATGATGGAACCAACTGCCGAGGCGTATGGAACCTTACTCATGCGCTTCCGCTCATCAGCTGTCGAAGGACACTGTTTATCGCTAAAGCGCATACCATGTGACATAGGCAAGAACCCTTTCTTGGACTGTTCCATGTTGAACCATTTCAACACCTTGTCAATGTACGTATCTTGGCTTAATCCTATAAGCCTCTTTGGTCTATCTCTATAGATCTTGATGCCCAAAATGTATGCTGCTTCTCCTAAATCCTTCATAGAAAAATATTATTCAGTGAAGTCTTTACGGATTGCAACATAGGAATGTCATTCCTAATCAATAATATGTCATCCACATACAAGATCAGAAATACAACAGCGCTCCCACTTTCCTTCTTGTAAACACAAGGTTCTTCTTCATTCTGACGGAAGCCAAACCCTTTGACCACTTCATCAAAACGAATGTTTCAACTCCGAGATGCTTGCTTTAACCCATAAATGGATTTCTGAAGCTTGCAAATTTTTCCAGCATTGTTTGGATCAACAAAACCTTCGGGCTATATCATATACACGTCCTCATCCAAATTTCCATTTAGAAAGGCTGTTTTAACATCCATCTGCCATATCTCATAATCGAAATAAGCAGCTATTGCTAGAATGATCCGGATAGATTTAAGCATCGCTACTGGCGAGAAAGTCTCGTCGTAGTCAATTCCTTGAACTTGACGAAAACCCTTTGCAACAAGTCAAGCTTTATAGACGTGAACGTTTCCATCCATATCCTTTTTCTTTTTATAGATCCATTTGCACTCTATGGGTCTAACCCCATCAGGCGGGTCAACCAAGTTCCAAACTTGATTGTTTCCCATGGAATCTATCTCGGATCTCATGGCACTTTGCCATTTCTCGGAATCTGAGTCCATCATTGCTTCCACATAAGTCACAGGTTCGTCATCATCTAACAATAACAAATCCCCACGCAACTCATGGATTCTTGCTGACCTTTGTGGTTGTGGCGGTGTTTCTATTGCCACGGGTATCTCAACTTGTTCTGCTACATTAGCATCACTCGTAGAGTCTTTCCCAACTGGCTCATCTTGAACTTCTTCAAGATACACCTTCTATCCAGTTTTCTCTCTTTTGAGAAACTCTTTCTCTAAGAAAACACCATTCCGAGCAACAAACACTTTGCCCTCTGATCGGTTGTAGAAGTAATACCCAAAAGTTTCCTTCGGATATCCCACGAAAAAGCATTTGTCTGACTTGGGTGTTAGTTTATCTATCATAAGTCATTTGACATAAACTTCACAACCCCAAATTTTTAGAAAAGACAAACTGGGACTCTTACCAGTCCACATCTCATGTGGTGTCTTAACTACGGACTTAGACGGTACCCTATTCAATGTGAAAGTGGCTGTTTCTAGAGTGTATCCCCAAAATGATAACGGTAGGTCTTACTGGCTCATCATAGACCGAACCATGTCCAACAAAGTTCGATTACGTCGCTCGGACACGCCATTTCTCTGAGGCGTTCTAGGTGGTGTAAGCTGTGGAACAATTCCGCAACTCTTTAGATGATTGCTAAACTCGTGGCTCAAATATTCACCTCCATGATCAGATCGCAAAGCCTTAATTTTCTTGCCACCTTGATTCTCTACTTCACTCTAAAACTCCTTGAACTTTTCAAATGTCTCAGACTTATGTCTCATTAAGTAGACATAGCCATATCTACTAAAGTCATCAGTGAAGGTTATGAAGTATTGGAATCCGCCTCTTGCTGTCGTACTCATTGGTCCGCACACATCAGTATGTATGAGTTCCAGCAAGTCTGCCGCCCTCTCAGGAAAACTTGTGAAAGGCGTCTTGGTCATCTTGCCTAGCAGGCAAGCCTCACATGTCTCGTATGATTCAAAATCAGACGAAGTTAAAAGCCCATCAGAATGGAGCCTCTTCATGCGATTCTCACTTATATGACCTAAACGACAATGCCACATATAGGTACTACTTAACTCATTAAGCCGAGGCTTTTTAGCACTTATATTATAGACAGGAGCATCTTCAAGATTTAAAATAAATAAGCCATTCACAATGGATGCAGAAGCCACAAACATGCCATTTTTAGAGATCACACAACCATTGTCTATACTCGCAAATGAATAACCATCCTTCATCAAACATGAAGGTGACACAATGTTTCGACTTAAACTAGGAACAAAATAACAATTATTCAACTCCATAATAAATCCTGATGGGAGGTGGAGTTGCATCGTCCCGACGTTCAACGCAGCAACTCTTGCATTATTGCCCACGCGGAAATCAACTTCTCCCTTTTCCACGCTTCTACTTCTTATCATTCCCTGCATCGTATTGCAAATATGAGCAACCGATCCGGTATCAAATAACCAAGAATTAATATAAGACTTAGCAAGGAAAATGTCCGTAACATAAACAACAAGTGTACAAGCTGCGGGAGTACCTTTACTGTCATGATCCTTTATGGATTCCAGGTACAGCTTGCAGTTCCTCTTCCAGTGACCTTTCCCATGACAATGAAAGCACTCAGCATCAGCAGGTGGTCCAACCTTGGGCGCAGGTGGGTTTGGCTTAGAGATCTCATCTTTAGCCTTGCCCTTTTTCTTCTTCCAAGAATTGCCCTTCTTCTTAAACTTAGGCTTGTTTTGGACCGCCATCACATGGCTACTGCCAGCACCTTTCTTGATATCAGCCTCTGCTATTTTAAGCATGCCACATAATTCATTCAAGCCCTTCTCTGCCCCATGCATATGGTAGTTCGCGATGAAATTTCCATAGCTGGGCGGAAGAGACGCGAGAATAAAATCAGTAGCTAATTTAAGGCCAATTGGGAAGCCCAGCTTCTCCAACCTCTGAGTGTAACCAACCGTTTTGATCACATGTGGCCCAACTGCTGCGCCCTCTGCTAGCTTGGTTTTAGCAAAAGCCTTTGAGACATTGAACCTTTCAGTCCTAGCATGAGTCTAGAACATATCATTGAGCGCCACGATCATATCGTGCGCTGCATGGTTATTGTGAAACTGCAACTGCAGATCTGGTTCCATACAAGCAAGCATAAGGTGACTCACTTCAAGATCAGCATCACATGCTCTCTTGTAAGTGTTTTTCTCTGCAGCAGGTGCATTATCAGCAGGCTCTTCTGGTAATGGGGTGTCTACAATTTCTTCCTTTTTCTCAGCCCTGAGAACAATTCTCAGGTAGCGGATCCAATCTGCATAGTTTATTCCATTCAACTTATCTTTCTCAAGAATTGAACGCAGAGTAAATCATTGATTGCTAGGCGCCATTTATCTACAACAAAAGTAATGCAAAATACTAAGACAATATATCCAAGACAGAGTAAACAATATTAAACCTTTAATAGAATCTACTCCCACTAAAATCAATATCCCTCTCTTGAAACTTAGTGATTCAAGACCCACAACTAACAAGTCTACTAGTGAGCTTTAGCATCACCGCTAGAAGACATGGTAGATTGGTAAGCAACTCTTTGCTAATCATATAACATATGACTCTTGTTGTTGGGTAGCATCTCTATGCTTTGGTGCCCAACTACTCATGCTCCAAGGTCCCTAACCGTTAGGATGACCTTGTCCAAGTAACCAACCCTTCTGCTATAAGTATCCGATATGAACCTGTCTAGTCAAGGAAAACCAGTGGCACCCTAATTTCATAGACCCACCACCGATTGTACAAGACACATGACAGTGCAAGGTTTGGGGAAGCATTTTAACTTAAACATTGCCGAGGGATCGTTCTACTTCACCATCGCATGTAGACAAAAACATTATCGCACATGAAAGTAGAACATAGTAAGAACGGCATTAACACAGATATGACATGGTATAGCCCATTGTTCCTTTGGGGATCTCCATCTCCATCGAACTGTTCCTCATGATGATCTCCATCTCCATGATCCATGTATGCCATCCTTCAGTGATGAGTCCACCAAGACTAGCTATCACTAACGCAAGGCAGTGAAGAAAATTACATAGTCGCGGATAGGATCATCATAGTTTGGCACGCAGGCCATTACATCAAATTGACAATATATTTGTGGCTCCAGCCATATTGTCATGCTCACGACATGCAAGCCATGAATTAATTACATACATGCATCACATACACATAAGGGCTATACCAGTCATAAATTCCTGCAAAACAGAGTTAACCGATTCCGACGTCTAATCTTAAAACGCCGAAAACACCATCTTCCCGGCCGTTTTTCGCAAATCTAATTTCAGCGAAACCGCCAAGGGCGGTGAGAATCGGATGTAAAATTTTTTCTCTACAATTTTCGTTTAGAGTTTGTCTCAATCCGAGGTCGTATGCAAAAGTTATGACTGTTTTACCGAACAACACTTTTTCTTGCACCCCGGCGCCCGGCAGTAGATCCAATCTATCATCGCTGCACATCACATGTGCTCGACACTTGACCTAGGTTCGATTCGATCAATCTGATTGATCTCTATCTTGCCATGACTGGATTTACATGTATCACTTAACTCGGATGGTGGAATTCCGACCGGTACGAGTAGATTGTTACAAGACCAATACGGTAAAATCACGAACCATGATCAAAGACTCATCTACAACCGCTCATATCTCCATACGCACTCATCCAAACCTATAACAACGTAGTAATCTGGCTCCGATACCACTGTAGGGTTATGAGGATGCTACGCTAGCCGGAAAACAAAAAAAAATCGACCTCATAAACCAGGATCTACTGCTAGTTATAGATCACGGGATTACCACTAGACGCGCAGGTGCAGTGGAAGTGACTCGATGTAGTCTTACGCGTCGTAGCAGCGCCGTGTAGTTGCAAGGTCGTCCATACGTCCATCCCCTTCATGCGGTTCATCCTTGTGCTCCAGATGCAGCACCTCCGAGGTATCCACACATACAGGGAGGAAGCGTCGCGCCTCCAGACTGCTAGGTCCACGAGGAGCAGCAGGCGCGGGAGTAGGATGGGCGGCGGCGGCTGCCAAATGGCATGCCTCTCTTAGCCCCGTTGCCCACCCCACTTATTTATAGGCGTCCCTAATGAGCTCCCGAGTTGGAGGCCCATTAGTAACCCTAAGCCTTGTCTAACTCGGATCCAATCCGAATTAGGCTTCCAGCCCCTTAAGCGTGCAACCCTATGTGTTCATGCACACATAGACATGGCCCGAGTACTCCTACTCGGCCATTAGTTGATAGTGGCCTCTAGCAAGGTATGTCAACTCCTATGCGTACGCAAAGATCATATCAGACGAACCACCACAAAACCACATACTTGTTATTCCCTTGCCTCACGATATTTGGTCCAACTCATAGGTTAACACTTAACCCAAGCACGGCCATGCATTTCTTGATCTAATCATTAGAGTGATCCAGTGATATCTCTCTCATATAGAGAGGGGCAAATTCCATCTTGATTGTCTATGTCTCATAGCATGTTTCCTGACAAACCCAAAAAACCACCTTTATAACTACCCTGTTACGGAGTAGCGTTTGATAGTCCCTGAGTAGGTCGTTTCACATCTTGAATACATACAACAATCTCAGGTCTAAGGACATAACGTACACGATGTGAATAGAGATAATAACATCTCACGTTGGGTCAGTCCAGCCCCATGTCATACATGTGCCCACATTATTAGTTTGACATCTCCATGTCTATGACTTGTGAAACATAGTCATCAACTAATAATGTGCTGATCCATTATTCATGTGTGTCCTCACACGAACTTTGACTAGGGACAACATTAGAATAACCATACAAGTAAAAGAGTTTCACAAACAATTTACATAATTGCTAATCTATACAGGTTGTCTTTAATGGAAATTCAATGAACTCATAATATATCATGGATACAAGGCAATATAATCATCTCTATGATTATCTCTAGGGCATACTCCCAACAGCTGGTAGACGGGAAGTTGATGAGGAAAAGTGCCAATAAAGGGATACTGTAGAAATGCATCACCCAAGAAGAGGGAGTGAAACTACTTCTTGAAATTCACTCTGGCTCCTATGGCAATCACGCGGCCTCTAGAAACCTGGTCAGCAAAGCTTTCTGAGCTGGTTTTTACTGGCCCATGGCCATCTTTGATGTGGAAGACCTCGTCCGACATTGTGCAGGATGTCAATTTTTTGCCAAGCAAATACACGTGCCGGCGCAGGAATTGCAGACCATCCTAGCTTTGTGGCCTTTTGCATGCTGGGGACTGGACATGATCGGGCCTTTCAAGCATGTGCCAAGTGGTTTTTGGTACGTATACATCGTCATTGACAAGTTCTCTAAGTGGATCGAATATAAGCCGCTTGTTTCGGCCACTGCAAAGAAGGCAGTTGAGCTCTTCGAAGATATCATCTATAGATTTGGTCTCCCAAATAGCATTATCATCTACCTCGGAACTATATTCACTGGTCACCATTTTTGGGACATCTGTGAAGACCGATGCATCTCCGTCAAATACATTTTTGTTGCCCATCCTAGAGCCAATGGCCAGGTTGAACGGGTGAATGGCATGATCCTCGATGCCCTCAAAAAGAGACTATACCAGAAAGAGGAAAAGCATCCGGGTAGATGGCTCAAAGAGCTCCCAGCTATGGTCTGGGGACTGCGCACTCAAGCTAGTCACAACACCGGTGTGTCTCCATATTTTTTGGTCTACGGCTCAGAAGCCATACTTCCTACGGATATTGCTTTCCGAGCACCTAGGGTGGAACATTATAAAGATCGGATAGCAACCGATTCCAGAGCAAAGATACTTACACATTAGCTTCCCGATAAACGGTTTTGAACCGGCGCTACCTCCCCGAGCACCCAGGTATTGCTCTAGGGTCAACCTATGTGTCCTAGGCTAGAGGTCTTGCGGCCCCCGCCATTAGTGTCTTTTTCGCCTGCTGCTCGAGGACTCCTTCCCCTCGCTTCGATTGCACCTCCGCACGTGTGTTGCGCGATGATGCTTTAGTGCTCGAAGGGGGAGCTACTGGAGCCTCGTCGTCGTTCAACCACTCGGACATCGCCGCACTCTACGTCCAAGTGGTCCAATCGCCACCAAATGAGATGCCAACCAGCTTGCGGGAAGCTACATTCGCCGTTCTTCTCTTCTTTTAGGCTGGCTCATCTTTCACCGCCCTTTTCCCCCAAAATTTCTCTGATACCGGGGGGGGAACTCTCCTTTTGACCAACACCTTCACTTCTGGATTCGAACGAGGTGTTGACGGCACCTTCCTCCGAGTGAGTTGGTCGGCCTAGCGTCCACTGCCTTTGGCCAATCACTCCTCGGCACTCCCGAGAAGTACGCCGCCTATTCCTGCCAATGGATCTTTCCACAAGTGAATCAGTCCACTACTCAGCGCCGGCATGGAACAAAAAGTACCAGGAACAACAGTCAAGGTTTTTACCTAAGGAGGTGGGTTTGTGCAGTTGAAGGGTTTCGGCTGCCTCGGCATGGTGTACGACACGTTTGGAGCGAATAGTTCAGCAGCCCGGTGTAGCACAACCTCCTTCGCCAGATTCTCCGTCCTCTCCCGGGTGCCGTCAATATCTCCTTTGAAGTCAAAGCCCGCATGAGCCCTCTCCTTGTAGGGCTGGACTTGGTGCAGTATGAAGTTCACCGCCACCACCACTCCGCTCATCTTCATGCCCCTTATTAGCTCGAGGAGGTCCTTCACCTGTCCCATATCGGCACTGGTCGGTTTCTCCGACCAGCTCCTTTGATTCTCTAGAATCTCGTCGATATCGCATCGGACAGCAGGATCACTTTGCTTCATATAGAACCACCTAGCATTCCACCCCTTCAGTGAGGTATTCAGCGGCATAGTAATGTATTCGTCGCCATCCCATCGTGGAGCTGTAGATACACACTGCCGACAACTTTGGAACCGCCCCGTCCTTTCTTCTTTAGCCAGAAAAAGTGTCGAAAGAGATTAAAATGAGGAAGAATGCCAAGATAAACCTCGTAGAAGTGGATAAACACAGAAATGTGTAAAATAGTGTTTGGATAAAGATTACACAAGCTCACTCCCCAATACTCCAACAGATCCCGCAAGAAAGGATGTACGGGAAGGCCTAATCCACGCCAGAAATAATCTTCGAATACAACGAGTTCGATGGTGTGTGGCATCGGATAGGGCTCACCGTCGGTCGGACGCCATCCGGCGGTGACACGGTCAGGAAGAACGCCCGCCTCCACCATCTCATTGAGCTCTATCTCCTCCATGAGTGACAGCACCCATTCCTTGCCATGGCTCACCCCGGTGGCCGCCTTCTTCGTGTTACCACCTCCCCTCTTCGACGCCATCCCTCAGATCTGGAGTGCGTGTGAATGCGAATGGGGGAGCGTGATGGCAAGGAGGAAGATGAACTGGCAGAGTGGCAAAGGTGGGAGCACGCAGTGCGACGACGTAGTTATAAAGACACCAGCCTACTTTTCGCATTCAAGGGTTTTTGGAAAACCGCACCATGCTGATTTGCGCCCTTCTGAATTCCCCAAAGCGGCATGCTGGGCCGTTATCTGGGCTTCCACGTAACTGCGGCCCATATCGCCCATTTTTCAACGCAACTTGGTACTGCACACCGAATTTTTGCCGACCTCTCCACAATACCATCAAGGCTCAGTAATTTCTACTGTACAGTCACTGCTCTGGTTTTCTCTCCACGATTTGAGTAATCGGCACTTCTTGATTTATCTGAGATTTTCACTTGTGGCTTGGGGACTACGTCATCATTACGATTCGGTTTCTCACCATACTGGGGACTTTTTCGGTTGCTGTTGTTTCTGACCCTGGCACCACATGACCATGTCACCTACTGTCAGGCTTGGGGACTAAGTGGGCACACTTCACCTTGTGGTGAATGTACGCTTTTCATTTTAGGACTCAGCCCATGGACTGGTCGTCTGCTCGACTGGTTTTCTGCCTTTCTTCTACTTTCTGGACCCTAGCACCACGTGACCACATCACCTACTGTCAGGCTCGGGGACTAAGTGGGCATACTTTACCTTGTGGTGAGTGTGTTTTCTTTAATCTGGAAGACTCCGTGCCTCCTGTAGTTGAAGAAGATTACTTCCCTTTCTCGTGGTCGGACTCTAAGTGGGCACACTTGGTTCACAGCAAGGAAATTTTTCGATTTTGAACTTGAGCTCCTTACATCATTCCATCAAGCTTTACTTGGGTAAGCCTGTGCTCGGTCGGATAGTTAAGCTAGTCGGTTACGGTCCACAACTGCTCGGTGACTCATTAGGGTGGTCAGACTATGAGTCTGACTGCTCGGCTTCGTTTACACCTGCTCAGACAAGCTCAAGATGGCGTTGCACAACGGATACAAGGCGCTCAGGGACTAGCTGTGGGGGGGTATGACCCCGGATACCCATGGCATGCTACATGGGCTGCGCTGCCAGGGGTGGTCCAACCCACAAGATGAAGACTTACGGTGCACGGTACTGCTCGGCGTGTACCGCAAGATGTCAAGGGCGATATCCTGAAGATGCTACGAGATCTGTTAGGATATGCTCGATCTCGTGATTCCTGTAATCTGTTATTACTTACCGGTTATCTCTTAGATCTAACCGACTTATAACCCTACCCCCAGCTATATAAGGTGGGTAGGGGACCCCCTCAAAACACACGCAATATCATACGATAGTCAATACAAACCAACAGACCACAGAAGTAGGGTATTACATCGTGCAGATGGCCTAAACCTGTCTAACTCTTGTGTCTCTGTTGCCTTCTTTATGTGCACCACTGCCGATCAATCTACCTTCGTGAGATACCCCTCGGAGGACTGCCGACGATATTCTGTCAACAAGAATTCTTCTCCAGTCATTTCTAGAAACTCACCTGGTACCCATCCTTTACATGTGAATAAACCTAATCCCAATCCGATAAGATAACTCTCCTCTTACATCCTTTTATGTCCAGTATGTGACCTAGACTCATGATTTGTGCTAGGTTAGCATAAATCGTGTCCAACAATAGTACAAAGTATGATTCTAAGACGTCTTTTGCTAGTTATTATATCTTTCTTTCTACCATCTTCTTCCACCTCTCATCTTTTTATACCAGTAGGTCCCCAAACCAGTCATAGTGATCCGCATCTCATCTTTGGCGGACGGTGGCGTTGCTCCTCCTTCCTGGCAGCCCATGCTCGGGCTCACCCGACGGCGGGTGCCACGCTCGATGAGTGTGCCGTTCTTCTTCTACCGTCATCTGCCAACCTCCGCCTACGTCTAGGCCCGACCAGGCCTCCCCTCACCTCTCTATATTGCGCCAAGCTCGTGCCAAGTGGCAGTGGCCATGCTCGTGCTAGGCGGTAGCTAATCTTGTGCCTCGCCTGCACCCAGCGGCAGTGACCGAGTCCACACCATCATCGGGCCGCATCTTACCAACCACGTCCAGATCGTTCGCCTGCCTTCTCCATACGCATGCATGGATCTCGATGGTTTGGAAATTCGTGAAGTGACTCTCGCTAGACGTAGCGACAACGTGGGGGCTTCTTGGTTCCCGACAAGCCATGCCTCGCAACATTAGGCGTGGCCAACAAGGAGCTCGCTCATGTGGGCGAGCTAATTTGGCTCTCTTGCACGAGCGAGTAGCGACAACTTGGGGGCTGCTTGGTTCCCGAGAAGCCATGCTAAAAGGTCCTAATGGCTAGAGGGGGGTAAATAGCCTATTAAAAAAATTTCTACAACAACACTTAGCAAAATGGTTAAACAAATATGAGGCGAAGCAAGTGTTACGCTAGCCTACTAAAAATGCAAGCCACCTACCACAATTCTAGTTTCTATAGTTTCTATCCACACAATGGTTATGTCATTACACTAAGTTAGTGTGCTCTCAAAGGCTAACTAAAGAGCTACATTAACCAAACTAACAAGCTCTCACGACTAGCTACACTAAAGAGCTTGACAACTAGTTTGCGGTAATGTAAAGAGATAGAGAGCAAGAAGGTTATACCGCCTAGTTGAGGAATGAACCAATCAATCACAAGAATGAATACCAATAAAGACCAATCACCTCAGAATCAAATAATGACACAATAATTTTTTACCGAGGTTCACTTGCTTACCGGCAAGCTAGTCCTCGTTGTGCCGATTCACTCACTTGGAGGTTCACGCGCTAATTGGCATCACACGCCAAACCCTCAATAGGGTGCCGCACAATAAACACAAGATGAGGATCACACAAGCCACGAGCAATTTACTAGAGTACCTTTTGGCTCTCTGTCGGGGAAAGGTCAAGAACCCTTCACAATCACCACGATCGGAGCCGGAGACAATCACCAACCTCCGCTCGACGATCCTCGCTGCTCCAAGCCGTCTAGGTGGCGGCAACCACCAAGAGTAACAATCGAATCTCGCAACGAAACACAAACACCAAGTGCCTCTAGATGCTAACACTCAAGCAATGCACTTGGATTCTCTCCCAATCTCACAAAGATGATGAATCAATGATGAAGATGAGTGGGAGGGCTTTGGCTAAGCTCATAAGGTTGCTATGTCAATGTAAATGGTCAAGAGGGTGAGCTAGAGCCGGCAATAGGGCTTAAATAGAGAGCCCCCACGAATAGAGCCATTGGCTCTTTGTTCACTGAAAAATCGGGGGGATCGGACGCACTGGTCGGATTGACCGAACGCAGCACCCCAGCGTCCGGTCCTCAGAATTTTACCACGTGTCCCCTGCTTCAAATGATGATCGCGCCGATCTCAACGGTCGTCAGTGCTTAAGTTGTGACTGGACGCGCTGCTCAAAGTGACCGGACGCTCCATTACTAGAGTTCGGTCGTTTCTAGTAAGGTTTCAGAACCGGTTTTTCGCGACCGGACGCGTCCGGTGGCCCATGACCGGACCCTGGCCAGCGTCCGGTCAGCCTAGTCTGTCTCTGTTGCTTGCGTCAGCGTACTTCACTAGGTGATCGGACGCACCCACTGCACGTCCGGTCCCTCTTTCTCTTCAGCGTCCGGTCAAGGGACCGAGACCGGCCTTCACTGCGCGCCTACTGACCGGACGCAGGGTCAGAGTCCGGTCACTGCCCAAGGCAGAGTCCGATCAATAAAACCGAGACCGCGCTACTAATCCACTACTGACCGGACGCTGCTCTTCTGAGTCCGATCACCACGTGACCAGCGTCCGGTCACTGTTTCTCAGTGACTAACACCTCCTTTATTTCACCAACTTCTCTACCCTTCTTAAATGTGCTAACTACCAAGTGTATCATCTTATGCACGTGTGTTAGCATATTTTCACAACATTATCAAGGGTGTTAGCTTTCCACTAGATCATAAATGCATATGCAATGAGTTAGAGCATCTAGTGGCACTTTGATAACCATATTTCTATACGAGTTTCACCCCTCTTAATAGTATGGCTATCGATCCTAAATGTGATCACACTCACTAAGTGTCTCGATCACTTAAACCGAAAAGCTCATATCAATTTCACCTTTGCCTTGAGCTTTTTATTTTTCTCTTTCTTCTTTTCTAAGTCCAAGCACTTATCATCACCTTGGCATCACCATCATCATGTCATGATCTTCATTTGCTTCATCACTTGAAGTAGTGCTATCTATCTCATAATCACTTGTATAAACTAGGTTAGCACTTAGGGTTTCATCAATTTACCAAAACCAAACTAAAGCTTTCACATGCCTCGCAACATTAGGTGTGGGCGACAAGGAGCTCGCTCACGTGGGCGAGCCAATTTGGCTCTCTTGCACGAGCGAGCAGAATCTTGCCGTCACTATCCTCAAGACCCTCTGGCAAAGGAAGCAAACACTTATCTGTACTAGCTATCCTTGCTCGGCAAGGTGTAGCAGGTCCAGCAAAGAAACCAAACATCTCCCTGTTCTCTCTCCTACGTGGGCACGCTGTAGAGAGCCAATGCCGGAGGCGTAAGGAAAACAGAGCATGGCCCGGCCGTTGCCGGATCATTTCACGGCTTCACGCGCCCTCGCACCGCCACACAGCATCGACCCAAATCCAACGGCCGCGCTGCCTTCGGACCCAACTCAAATACCGCCCGCTCTGCGAAAAGCCCGACCACCGCCCTCGGCTCTTCGCTCCTCCTCTTCCTCTCCCCGGCTTCGCCCAGCGCCGCGCACGCGTCGGTGCTCCATCCTCTGCTCCCTCATCTCACCTCAGCGGAAGGAAGGTCCCATCCTACCCCTATCGGTCGGGTCTCCCTCGCAGACTCATGGAGGATGATGGCGGTGCCCAAGCGCCGCCCATCGACGACGACAGCGCCCTCCAGCAGGGAATGGAGGGTGACGACGCTGGTCTCGATCAGGGCATGGGGGCGGGAGACGCCGGGATCGACCATGGCGTGGAGGAGGAGGGTATGGAGGACGGCGATGACGGCGCCCTCCAGGACATGGAGGGTGACCAGGGCCAGGCCATGGAGGCGGGCGACGCCGGGCTCGAGGAGGACATGGAGGACGAGGACGGCGCGCTGATCCAGCAGCAGGACATGGAGGGTGACGACTCTGGGATCGAGCAGGACATCGAGGCGGGAGACGAGGGTATCGACCAGGGCATGGAGGACGGCGACGACGGCGCCCTCCAGGACATGGAGGGTGACCAGGGCCAGGGCATGGAGGCGGGCGACGCCTGGCTCGAGGAGGCCATGGAGCACGAGGACGACGGGGTCGAGCAGGAGCAGGGCATGGAGGACGACGGCGACGATGTCATTGACCTCGATCAGTTCATCGAGGACATGGGCGGTGGCGTCGCGCTGCTACCGCAGAACCACGTCCTCCCCTTGAGCATCCCCGAGTACGAGGCGTCTCCGGCCCATCTGCTGCTGCAGTGGAACGAGTTCCAGCGGAGCGGTCCGCTCGAGACCATCGTTCTTCTTGCCGATCGGGATGAGGAGGATGGGCACGGCGATGGTCCGCCTGAAACCGTCGGTCCGCTCTTCAGGGATGGTGACTACCGCAGCATCGATACCATCCTCCCTGAGTGGACTATAGAGCTGATCCGCGAGACCTTCAACGCCAGAACGCATGCGACCATCGAGGCGTTGCTGTTGGACGGGCGGAGGATCCAGTTGGATTTTCTCAGGAAGATTTGTGTTGAGGTTGATGAGGAGGGGACCCCGTTGAGGACCATCGCCATGTATTGGGTGGACGATCAGTATCGCGTCTTCGTGAGCGCACGCATCTTCGGGATGGATGAGGAGACTGTGAGGCAGCGATTCACAGAGGAATGCCAAGGGAGGCTGATCATCACTGAGGTGCGAAGATGCTTTCACCGCCTGCACGCCATGGACCCCTTCTGCGAGCGGATGCAGGTGCAGAGGCCAGTCTTTGGCTGGTACGGCGCCGAGGCCGAACTTGTTCAGCATGGGGCTTTCCAAGATGAAGCCTTACACGCAAACTGGGAGCGGGTGGAGATTCTGGGCTTTGAGAGGGCACATGGCCGCGGCGTGCATATAGCCTCAATGAGGAGGATAATGAAAAGGTGATGATAAATTGTTATTGGTCTTCATCACATGTAGTGTAGCATTAGCTGTCTGATATGATCTTAAGCTTATTTTTAATCCTTCGTTCCTTGTTTAAGTTTAAATTCTGTTCTTAAGTAACATCAATTCATGGCTTGCTGTACATGTTGCTTAAGTTTGAATTCTGTCCTTGATAAGAAACATCAATTCAAAGTTTGAATTTCTGTTCTTAATAACAAATATCAATTCATGTCTTGCTCTTCCTTTCCTTTCTTTTACACTGTTCCTTTCCCTTTCTTTTACAGCGCCTTGGTTTCGCTGGCTGGGGCAGTACACCAGCCGGGCCACATGCTGCTGTGCGCACTGGCGCTGGGTTTCAGAGAGATAGTACCAGAAGGATCCCAGCAGGACTCACCCAGCAACCCTTTGTTCCAGAGTGGGGTTGTGCTTGACGCGCGGGGCGACCCAACCTGGCACATAATCTGGGAGACCAGTGAGCCGGGTGGTGTACTGCCACTCTACATGGTTAGTTTCATACGTGCAGGGCACTGAAGGCCTCTACTCGAGGCAAATCTTCTTTGGTCTGTCTCGGACCAGATGAATGACCCTTTGTACAGTTGACGATTCAGTGTGTGATACAACTGAATTGAAGTTCAGTGGATGTTCCGCGTTTACATGTCAGTGTAGGATATATGGAAGACTCTTAACAGCTCGGTGGTATGACGATGCCTGTGCAACAGCGACTAATGTTGCGCTCCTGTTCAAAAGACATGTCATAGCTTTGTAATCACTGTCGTTTCGTGATTCTTTTGAAACAAGATGTACATTTTCAGGAGCTCCATTCTATGGAAAAGATCATGTAGTGTATAGCTTGTGATTGCTGAAGATTTCTGAATCAGCTCAAAGAACATGTCAATTGTTTTCAGCAGCTCCCTTAACTGTGGCGACAACTTATACACCCAATATATTTGCTGCCCAACGTATAACTGATGTAGTCATGGAGTGGCTCTGGACCTGGGACTCGTAGACTGATCATTTTGCAAAACCATTACTTTAATTATGTGCTGATGATTTCACTACTTCTGCATCCCAATTCCCAACAGGTTCCTGCATCATGCAATGGATTTTTCATATACTAAGAAATTAATTTCACGCATCAGCATGGCATGCATAAAATAGTGAATGCTTCCACAATTCTAACAAAATTTTGGAATTTTGGGCCATTAGAGCAATAGTTATGATTGAAAAGATAAAAAAAAATGACAAACAAAAAAATAGTAACCTTTGTCTTCAAGGGAAATGTCATATTCCTCTCTTAATGCAATGATATACGGATCTCCTGTGTGTTCGAGAAAACAAAAGTCAAATCAAGGTGACTGTAACAGTACAGGATGTGCATTTTTCTGTAAGCTGCTAAGTTGATCGTAACATTATACATGGTATTAGCCATAAATTGCGAAGGAAATTGAGGTCCAGTTTTCTGGATATAAACAGATTAGATGAAGGGAGACAGTGGTTCAATAGCCTCAGAAACATCATTGTGTTTATGAAGAAAAGCACGTGTACTCGTGTAGCAATATAACTAGAAACTATAATTCTTCATAGGTACAGTTAAGGTGCTGTTTGGTTATAGCATCGGTCACGCAGATGGAATGGAATTAAAGCTATGGACGTTACCGCCACACATGCCATTTGAACTACTTTTATTTCCATTTAAGTTACTGCCGTACGAACCAAACAGCACGTAAGATATACTAGAATTATATACCTACCAGAAAGTCATGAGAATGAGCTTGCTGTAGTGCTCCTCAAAGTTCAACTTAACCAACAGCTACAACACCAGAACAAAACTATTAGTCAAAAGAGAAGACAATTGATTTGCGTTTTTCCGAAGTTGTTAAAGCAGCATTGTTAAGTAATTTGATGTATCTTCTGAATGACACACTAAAAGTTCTACATCACAGATTTTATTTCGGTTCCTCTTTGGTCAACCTTCGACAGAGGTTTATTTCAGTTAAATCCCAGATTAAACAGCAGCATTAATATAATGACGATCTGACATGGAATCCTCATAGTTTCAGAAATTTAACCCATTTCTTTTCAAAATGATCCCCAAGAAACGAGGGCTGGAGTTGCTTTCAACTTGGCTCCGCCCAATAGTTCAAGCCACTCATTAGCTTAACGATTAGCTGTTGTTAGTTCTATACTTGTATATACAAAATGTCACATCATCACAGGACCTCGGACAGAATATGATGTATAGGTTCTGAAGCATTTGCCTGACCACCCCACTTACTGCAACATAAGCAGTTGAAGCATCTGATCCATCCATCAGAGAAGCAATGGCTAGGATCAAAATATTTGTTTCTATGCCTTTTCTCAGTGCCTTGTAGTCCGCCAGCCATGCGCTGTGACTGTGAGCTGCCATTTTTAGGGAACAGGCAGAGTCTGGCACCATTTTCGTGAAGTGGCAACGTGATTTGTGAGGGAGGCCGGCGCCTCCTCCTTCGCGTGCCGCAGTGGCTGTTCCCCAGTGCCTCCATCCTACTGCTCACGGAGATGGCGCGGAGTCCTTGCTGGAGTCGAGCAAGGCACGTGCACTGCCGGAGTGTGGTGGAACAGGTGAGGGAGGAGAGGAGGATGGGAGCGCGCCGGCGAGGCAGTTGGAGGTGAGGTCAACTGGACAGGCACCCGCAGCGCCGGAGCGTTAGAGAACATGCCGTGCACCGTGGAATACGTTGGACGAGAGGTTTGCGGCGGAGCAGCGTGGTGCCCACAGCCCGCGGCAAGGACCGTGATGACAGGCTGGTGAGATCATTCCGGCTGAGGCTAAGGTTGTAGAGGCGGGCGAGCCCAGCGAGCGTCGGCGCTGGGAGCGAGGCCGCCGCCCGTGAGCAGCAGCGCCGCCGTGCGGCCAGTAGCGTCACAGGCCATGCCATCCCAGTCGCAGCATGCCGCGGCAGGGGAAGGAGAGGGGCCGGACCTCGCAGCAGCCAGCAGCCCCACGGCGGCGGCCTTACGGTGTGCAGCAGGGCGGAGAGCAGCGGCACAAATGGCTGACAGCAGACATTGAATTGAATTAAAAATGGGACAGAAAATGAGGATAAAGAAGGGCTATCATCCAAACCGTTGCTTCTCACATGGATGGATCAGATGCTTCAACTGCTTAAGTTGCAGTTGTAGTGACTACTGCACCTGATCTGTGTCCACTGGACTTGACCATCCAACTGTAATACCACATGCTGATACAAATGTCGTGTCATGTTGAGTCCAGCAAATTATATATTGGACTAGGTCAAGTAGCATGACTAACTGAAGTAAATGGAATTCAGGTAGCCCATACATCTAGTTGGAATAAATACACTTTATGTCTTGTTTGATGCATACATGTATTCACTTCAATCCACATGTGATGAGTGGATTGGAATAGAACTTAGTTTAATTTCACTCTAAACCACTTCAATACATGTGGGTTGAGATAGATACATGTGCATCAACACAAGGCTTTACAGTGGACGTATTTCAACACACTGAACATTGCATAGCTTCAGTCAAATTGTGGACAAAGATGCACCAGTATTGCGTGGTTTCAACCTATGACTAAATTTAATTTCAACATCACATACATGAAAAAGCAGCTAATTACCGTCCTGTTCGATTGGTTGATAAGTCATGGCTGAAAGTATTGTTGGCTGATTTGTTATAAGAGAAAAATACTATTCGTTCGTTGAAAAAATACGGATTATAAGCCAAACGAACGTGGCGTACATCACGGACACATTTTTCATCATCCTCAGCAAATTAAATAAATAAATCATCTAAGCGTCTAGTAGTACTGGTGGAACAATTAACCACACTTTAAACCTCAGTAACCCGCCACAGAACAAGAGTATTGGCAGTAAAGGAGTAGTGGTAGAGCTGAAAGATACCTGAGAGCGTGAGAGAAGAGAGGACATGGATCGGGCGATGTACTTGTACTTGTATGGCCAGCCGCCGCCGCCGCTGACAACCCCGGGTGGTGCGGAGATGGGGATGGGGGCCGGGTGGGGTGGCGGGTTGAGGAATCTCATGGAACATGTTGATATGGGCTGGGCCACGAACAAAATACTTAAAAGACAGTTGCGTTTTGGAGTTGGCCCAGTTCACGTGACCCGGTTCTAGCCATGGAGGAAGGTTTATATGCGATTTTAGCCTTACAACGGTACCACTTGGGCCATTTTGTACACTTGGGCCATTTTGTAAGCGCCACTCAGTAACGATACGGTCTATAACAGTCTGCTAGGAAGATCATATTCTTAATTATAATGATACGTAAATCTTTTATGTATTTGAAAAAAAAACAATACAGGGTACATTGGATTATGCTGAATTGCTGATAGTTCAAAGTTCTAATACACATTATTAGAAAAACTTTAAAATACATTTCCAAAAATTATTTAAATATTTTCCTTGAAAGTTTCTGCATCTAAAAGAAAAATCATAAAGTCTAGTTTAATCTTAGAAATTTGAAAAAATATGAAACATTGTTAGATTTTTTTTGTGAAATTGTCCTCCATCATTTGGTGCCTAGCTTACCGTTATTTTAATCTTCTATCATTCTATGGTCTCTCTTTAATGTCTATTTCCTAGTAGATACTCTTGCTATCTATTATAGTTATAGTCCACATTGACAAGCCGGACTACGTAGAATATTAGACTTCGATCTTTTATGTTAATTAATAGCGCGTAGATAAAAGTCTCGACCAGGCTACGATAGCCAAGAGGCGCTGGGTCCTTTCACTAGCCTGTTATTGTGAAAAGAAAACGAAATGGACAGAAGAGAAACTAATATATAGTAAACAATATCTTAATGATGTAAGTGGTAATTTTGTGGAGTGACGAATGTGCAGACGTGGAGCCTCATGAAGAAAATGGTAAATATCCAATTTTCTGAACTTGCATCGTGTGGAAGCCATGTAAGAAACTAGGGTTATTTTAATCGATGCCATTACAATTTTTCAACTTATGATATACACCATTATAATTTAACTATTCGAAGTCTTGCCATTACAATTCTTCTATTGTCTAAAACATGCCACTTTATACGTTTTTGATGCTGTTGGACCCACCTGCAGACTAACCTTGTTTCATGTTGACTAAAATGCCCCTGTCCCTCTTTTTCTCCCACATCACTAACACGTGGGCTCCAGTGTCATCTTCTTCCTCTCCTCCCCTCACTGGTTCTGGTCCACACGCAGCCAGACTCGCGTGGGCTCCGTGGCCACCTGCTCGACGACGGCTTCAGCTCCAACTCGCTCATTGAGGACATCTCGTCGAGCCTGGAGGCGGCGCTGCCCGGCCCCGCCAAGAAGCCGCGCCGGTGGCGCAAGGCGTGGAGCCTTTGGGGTCTCATCCACCGGCGCGCCGCCGGGCGCAGGAGCGGTGGCCCGTCCGACATCGTCGACCGTTCGTCCGTGGCTGGACCTACGCGTCCACGGAGCCAACCCAAGATGCACCGGCGCAACAGCAACCTGAGCGCGCGCAGGCGCGCAGCTCGTTCAGCAGCAACAACGGCGGGCTCGACAGCTCCAAGCGCAGCTACATGGACGCCAACGGCAACGTGAGGCGGAGGGGGGAGCTGCAGGTGCACGCGCAGGCGCAGCAGGAGCGGAACCGTCGAGCGCTACTCGCCCGGGCGTGACGCCATGGGCAACGGTATGCTGCGGTTCTACCTGACGCCGATGCGGATCGGCAGCAGGCGCCCACGCGGACGCGCCCCGCCGAGCAAGGGCTCGCCCGGGCGGGCGCTGGCGATGCAGTCGTTCGCGTGGATGCGTGCTCCGCCTGTACTAGGCGGGCTACGGTGTCAGTATAGGCTCCTCTACCAATCTATATGTTCCTCCGCCTTCCAAGGAGAGATGCAGCCCGCCGGCGGCGCCGCCGACCTTGTGCCCGCACTGGAGTCCGACGGTGCTCTGTGTTCGTGCCCGCGCCGGTCTCGCCAAAGTACTCAGCCGCACGACCCCATGATTCCCGCCGCCGTCGTTGTGCACCACCGCGCCGACGTGCAGATCGGCAGCCGCTCGCGCTCGCGAGCCTAGCCACCCGCATCGACGGTCCGACGCCATGGCCGCAGCTCGCAGCTCGCCTACCCCGTGGCGTCGACCGCTTTTACGCCTCCCAGGTTCGCGCTAGCCTCCCGCCTCGTTGCAGGCTGGCCGCCAGCCGCGTCAAGGAGCTTTCCCGCCATGGCTGACCACGTGGCGCGGACGGCGTTGGGCGCAGCGGGGCATCTCGCTGGAGGCCCGGAGAAGAAAGTAAGAAAGAAGGTGACAGGTGGGGCCTACACGTCAGTCACATGGAGTTTGAGAAAGGTATAGGGGTATTTTGGGCAATACGAGAATACAGTTGGCTGCAGCTGGACCCAACGTCTTAGAAAGTGTACAAAGTGGCGTATTTCAGATAACGAATGAATTATAATGACACGGTTCTAAATAGCTGAATTGCAGTGGCGTATCTCAGAAGTTAAAAATTTATAATGGTACCGATCAAAATAACCCAAGAAACTAAGATGAACTCAGTTCAGAGGCAACCCTTCCTTCTCTACCAAGGTCGTAGGCCTGATTTCTATTCTTGTTCACGCTAATCGCTAGTGAGACAGGACACCCATCGCCCTACCAAAGCTTTTGCTTGCTGCTGTTGAAGCATGATCAATGGACTCTTTGGGTCTGATTGGGTTTCGTATCATGGTAGCCTGACTCACACTGCGGATGCAATCCCGCACTTGCCAAGCCTAGCACATGCAACAACCTTTTGTTTGGTTGCCCACATCTAGACAGTCAGACCAGATGCAGAGCTTGTTTGGTTGCCCACATCCAGACATCTGCCAATTCGTTTTTCTCATTTTTTTAGAAGTGGACTGGATTTCATTAAATTAAAACCCCTTTTACAATTGAGACCTCAACATAGAATAAAATTACATTGAAGCACACCACTAGGTCCCTATACTTCATCTTCCTCGCGTCCGGCGGTGTACACCCCTTCAGGAAGCTCCATTGTGATCATGGAAGTACACCAGATCTAGACCCGAGAACCACAGTCCCTACCAACAGAAGACTCCACGAACATGGAGACCCCAAAAGAGTCACAGTAAGCTCAACCACTATGGGAGTAAAGGGCGCCGAGAGCACATCGGCCATATCTTCTGAAGGTAGAACCGAACATAAGATCCGACGCTGCTAGCATCACCATCAGCAACCGGAAGGGCAGATCCGCTGCCGCCAGTAGCATCACCGATGGCCGGAAAGATGATCCCGTAGAAGAGGAAAATAGATCCAATCCCTCCTTGAGAAGGACTATGCCAACATACCTCGATCTCTCCAGTAAGAGCATACCATCACTGAAGACGACGACGCATCCACCAGCGATCCGGTATGAAACAGAAAGCCGGATTAAAAACATCGAAACAACCAATCAAAACCTAGCCCAAATTATTATGGAGGAAAGGAAAATAAAAGGAGAAAAACCTAAGAAAACAGCTGCTAAAAAGGACGGACCCCCGCTCCTCCTCACCTCCGGCAGGGAGGCGGGAGGCGAGGGGAACGGGGGCCGAAGGCGGCGGCGGAGTCGCCCTTGGGGGAGGGGGAGGACGGGCCCAAAACGGTCTTTTGGGAGTAGCCGACTACAGCGGTAGTTGATAACTTTAGATTGTGTTTGTTTTTATTCGTTTTTTTTCTCATTGTGCACCTGGTCACGCATGATTGCATGCATGAAGCAAGCCTACTGCCTGCATGGGGCGGCTTTTGCACAAGAGCAGCCTGGTCGAAACCAAAGACCAGGAAGCCAATCACGTGAAGGTTGCATCTAGTGGGCCTGGTTGAGTGGTCGAGTGTTGAAACATGCCACCAATTGCACCCTTTCTCTCAGAGATCTCTGGAAATTGAGCGTGCATGGTCAATCAACCAGATGAAATCAGATCAGACTTACGGCACACAATCAACAAGCTGCCATGGCCTATGGTACTGCTCTCTTATCTATATCAAAGTTGGTGAAGTTATCTTGATAGGTTGGGAAACTAGGAGATAACAGACAAGAAGACTGGTCTAAGTTTCATTTTATGCCATATATATATTGATGGATCACTAGTATGGCACATATGTTTTTAGTTTTTTCATAAACAAAATTAGTTGTCCATTCACTTTCACTTGTTTGGATGAGAGACCGTAGAGAAGAGAATAATTCTAGCGTGGCATGTTTCAACACTCGATTACTTCAACATGTATGCTGCTGGACATGTCCAAATTTCAGAGCCCAAAAAATTCAAGAATCCAAATAGAAAATATTTAGTGGCAGCAATTGCTGAGATATGATATAAGCAGTTTTGAATTTCACGTTGTGAGTGAAGATGGTCAAGTGCCTTCATATTTGTGATTAATGACGTTGCTAGTAGGAAAGATTGAAAGAAGTAGAGGAATGCGCTCGGGGAGTTAACTAAACAAATCAAGGTAAATTATCTTAGGTATAAGTTTTTCCAAGATGTGTGGTTCGGGCTCCCGTCGGCGTGTCGATGGCTCCATGCAGGTTTACCTGCCCGTCATGCCTCGGATATGGGAGACGCTTTGTCTCCCCCTGCCCCCCACCTCGCCCACCCCGTGGGCCCCTCCCTCGACACTCCAGCCACCGGAGGCCACCAACCCACAGCCAACCATACCCCCCGCCACACCCTTCAACCACAGCTAGAGCCAAAACCTCCAACCATTACGAGGAACAAAACTCACTGCAAAATTTAGAGGTAATGATTAAGATTGAAAGATATGCTTGCCAAAGTTCAGCTTAAAACTAGTACAAGAAAAAAACTACGATTACTAGTGAATTTATTCAACCCTCAACAAATAGAACAGAAACATGCATATCATGTCATATAAGAAAAAATTTGAATGCATATGTGTTAGGAAATAGAATATCCCCTGCTAATTATGGATATCACAGCCATAATTAGCAGCTGTAAATCAGGTAATTAGCAGATGTAAATCAGGGATCAGTTGCTATAGTTAGCAAATGTAAATCAGGGAGATTACCCCCTGCCTTGTAAAGCAAGGCCAGCCGGCCATATAATAGAAGGCGCCCCCTCACATTGAGGTGTGGCCAATTGCCCCCAAACTCTATTCTTCTACATGGTATCAGAGCACCAGGCCTTGATCTGATTTCCCACCTCCCACGCCGCCTCTCCTCCTTCTCTTCCCATGGGAACTGCCTCAGACTTAACCTCTACCACCAGCGGCATCCTAGGGGCTACTTCTGCCCCGACCATCTGCCCCTTCGCCACTATCAATGTCAAGCTGCATGTCCCCATGGTCCTCGAGTTGAAGCCCTCCAACTTCACCAAGTGGTCGATGGCTTTCCGCGCCATGTGCGGGAAGTTTGGCCTCTTTGCAACACCTCGACACCGCGCCTCCTCACGCGCCCCACCGACGAAGCATGGCAAAGAGGTCGACTTCTGCGTCCGCGGATGGATGTACAAAGACCGCCTCCGACTCAGTCCTCAACCTCGCCATGACCAACACTCAGCAGACGGCATGCGAGCTGTGGCAGGCCATCGACGACGTGTTCCAGGCGAACAAAGCGCCTCGTGCCATCTTCCTCAATCACGAGTTCCACTCGATGATTCAAGGGATTCCTCCATCGACGATCATCTGCGTCCGCATGAAGGCGCGGCCGGCCGACGAACTGCGTGGACGTTGGCGGACCGCCCTCGAGAGCACCTCGTCCTCAACGCCTGCGCGGCCTCAACGAGGTCTACTCTCTGATCGCCGACAACATCGCCGGCAACAGACCCCTCACCTTCTCCTCCGCTTCGCCACCGCTTCTCCTCAAGGAACCGCGGCCGCAGAATGACGAGAAGGTACGTCTTTGCCTCGGCGCTCTTTCATCGCTGCCCTTCCTTCGCTGGTGGCTGTTGGCAGCAAAGCAGCAGCAGGACAACCGGCGCCTAACAGCAGAAGAAGGGCGGCAGCAGCCTCCTCCACTGGCGGCCACAACCCCAACCGGCGCCTACCACGGGCTTTAACCTCTGGACGGGCGAACGCGTGGCTCTTGGTGAGCGGGTCATCCCTCCTGGACAACGCCGCCATAGTGGCTTCGGTGGGTCTGGTGGCCCCCAGTCTGGGCGCCAGCAGGGCCTCCTCGGGCCTGCTCCCCAGGCACACACAGCCTTCGCTCCTGCGGCAACCTCCGGCAACTCCAGCAGCTCCACCTGGGATGCAGCCGGCCTCATCGCCACCCTACGGGCCATGAACATGGGGGCAACTCCCCCACAGGTCGCCGATTCCGGCGCCTCAACACATATGACGTCCTCGGATGGTATGATTACCCAGCACCTACCCCCTTCCATCTCCTCAATAACAGTAGGTAATGGCACTACCATTCCAGTCACGTCTAGAGGTCACTCCGTCCTACCCACTCCCACATCTAATTTTATTCTTTAAAATATCCTTGTCGCACCATCTATAGTTCAGAATCGCTTTGCTCTCGTTTCGTCAATTCACCCGCGACAATAGCTGTTCATTTGAATTTGACGCTCATGGTTTTTCTATCAAGGATCTCCGAACGGGACGCGTGACTCTCCGCTGTAACAGCGACGGGGACCTCTACACCATGCCCGTCTCCACCCCTGTCGCCCTCTTGGCTGCTTCGTCGACCCTATGGCATCAACGTCTCGGTCATCCAGCACCTGCTGCCTTAGCGCACCTTAATAAAATTCATCTTGTTGTTGCCTGTAAAACAGAGATCGCTCCCTCTGCCATTCATGTCAGTTAGGCAAGCACACACGTCTACCTTTCAGTTCTTCGCATTCCACAACTCATGCGCCCTTTGAACTCGTTCACTGTGATGTATGGACATCACCTATCAACAGTCTGTCTGGTTTTTCCTACTATTTGGTGTGTCTGGATGATTACAGTCATTTTTGTTGGGTTTTTCCTCTCCGCAAAAAGTCCGATGTTCACCAACATTTAGTTGAGCTCGCTGCCCTCGCCCAAACTCAGTTCAGCCTACCTATCAAATGTGTTCAGGCTGATAATGGCACTGAATTCCTTAACACCACCACCACCCAATTCCTTGCCGCTCGCGGCACTGACCTCCGCCTCTCCTGCCCCTACACATCCCCCCAAAACGGCAAGGCCGAACGTATAATCCGCACCCTTAATAATTCCGTTCGCACCATGCTCCTCCATGCCTCCCTGCCACCCACCCATCTGAAATTTGAGGCCCTCCCGACAAACATGCTACCTACTTAACCGACGTCCATCCTCCTCCATCCAAAGATGACGTTCCTTCACTCTTTACCGCACAAACACCACCCACCTACAACCATATGCGTGTCTTTGGGTGCCTCTGTTACCCAAATCTGCAGCCACTTCCAACACACAACTCGCACCTCGCCCATGGCATGCGTCTTCCTTGGATATCCACCCTCTCACAAAGGGGTACTGCCTCGACCTCTCAACCCGTCGCATCATCATCTCCCGTCATGTCATCTTCGACGAGTCCACGTTTCCTTTACAAAGCAACCCCAGACGCCCCATCCCCCACCTCCCTAGATTTCCTCTTAGACGACGATATGGTTTCGGTGCCCTGTCCTACTGTTATTGCAGGTGGAACTCCTCCCTCGACGCCCGTGGTCGCTCCATCCATCTCGGATGTCGAAAGTACCGCGACACCGACGCCGCGACCTACATCACCAAAGGAAGCGGATCGACTTCTCGCACCGGCGGCGGCGCCCCTGTGGTTCCCTTTCCACGGGTCTACGTCCGACGCCCAGGCGCGGCGCCGCCGCTTCGTCACTCACGGCTGCCCGGCGCCTCGATTCTTGCGCCGCGCCGCCTCGTTGCACCGGCACCACCCGCCGCCGACAAAGACCGCCACCGCCACTCATTCATTGTGGGTCACGCGCACCATGACTGGTGTCATCCCTCGCGTCAGCTATGAAGGGCTGACGGCCACATCATCCTCGACCTCGCCTCTCCCGACGAACTATCGCAGCGCGTTGGCCGATGCCAACTGGCGCGCAGCGATGACGGATGAGTACCAGGCTCTTGTCAACAACAACACCTGGCAACTCGTCCCGCGTCCCCCCGGTGCCAACATCGTGACGGGAAAATGGCTCTTCCGACACAAGTTCCACGCCGATGGATCTCTTGCCCGCCACAAGGCTCGCTGGGTGGTCCGCGGCTTCTCTCAGCGCGAGGGCATCGACTACGACGAGACCTTCAGCCCGGTGGTCAAACCGGCCACCATTCGGACCGTCCTCAGCATCGCCGCATCTCGCGCCTGGCCGATCCACCAGTTGGACGTGAAGAATGCTTTCCTTCACGGTCATCTCGAGGAGACTGTCTACTGCCAGCAGCCACCAGGCTTCGTCGACCCTGGCGCCCCCGACAGTGTCTGCCTCTGCAAAAGTCCTTGTACGGACTGAAGCAGGCTCCGCGGGCCTGGCACCAGTGCTTCTCCACCTTCGTCCGGCAGCTCGGCTTTGTCGCCTCCGCCTCCGACGCGTCCCTCTTTGTTCTCCAAGAGGGGACGCACCTCGCCTACCTACTGCTGTACGTCGATGACATCGTCCTCACCGCCTCATCCACAGCTCTCCTTCAGCGCATCACGGCCCAGCTGAGCTCTGAGTTCGCCATGACGGATCTTGGCAAGCTTCATCACTTCCTCGGCATCGCCGTCACACGCTCCTCCGACGGCCTATTCCTGTCTCAGCGCCAGTACGCCGTCGATCTCCTTCAGCGTGCGGGCATGGCTGAGTGTCATCCTACGGCGACACCTGTTGACACTCAGGCCAAGCTCTCCGCACATAACGGGGAACTCCTGTCAGAGAAGGACGCCTCCGAGTATAGGAGCCTGGCTGGGGCGCTCCAGTACTACACTCTGACTCGTCCTGAGCTGGCTTATGCTGTCCAGCAGGTGTGTCTCTTCATGCACGCTCCCCGAGAGCCGCACCGTGCGCTGATCAAACGCATCCTGCGCTATGTGAAGGGCACCCTCTCCTCGGGTCTACACATCGGCGCCGGGCCCGTTGACAAGCTGACGGCTTACTCCGACGCCGACTGGGCAGGCTGTCCTGACTCCCGACGCTCTACCTCCGGCTACTGTGTATACCTCGGTGACACTCTGGTCTCCTGGTCCTCCAAACGCCAAACCACAGTGTCACGTTCCAGCGCCGAGGCGGAGTATCGTGCTGTGGCACATGTGGTGGCCGAATGCTGTTGGCTCCGACAGCTCCTCCAGGAGCTCCACCTCTGACTACCCTCCGCCATCGTTGTCTTTTGTGACAATGTCAGCGCAATCTACATGACGGCCAATCCCGTCCACCACAAGCGAACGAAGCACATCGAGATCGACATACACTTCGTCCGCGAGAAGGTGTCCCTTGGTGCAATTCGGGTACTCCATGTGCCCTCTTCTCATCAGTTCGCCGACATCATGACTAAAGGGCTTCCGACGGCATTGTTTCTAGACTTTCGATCCAGTCTTTGCGTCAGGGGAGCCTCCCACATGCGATCATGGGCGGGTGTTAGGAAATAGAATATCCTCGCTAATTATGGATATCACAGCCATAATTAGCATTTATAAATCGTAATTAGCGAGATGTAAATCAGGGATCAGTTGCTATAGTTAGCAAATGTAAATCAGGGAGATTACCCCCTGCCTTGTAAAGCAAGGCCAGCCGGCCATATAATAGAAGGCGCCCCCTCACATTGAGGTGTGGCCAATTGCCCCCAAACTCTATTCTTCTACAATATGTACTTTGGAACATCTCGAAGAATCTTTTTAAATCTCACTCTCGAAATCATCATTTGGACATTTGCATAAAAATTGCTTTATATATCCTTCCACTCTCCAACAGTGAGTCATTCTCGTTTTCTATCTTTGACTAGCGAGAAATCCATAATAGAAGATACCTATATTTGGATAACCAAATAAAGAAGCTGTTGGATGATTTTTTTTTCATCAAAATATCTATTCGTACCAATTAGAAATGGTATAGAGTCTCTTGGAATTGCTCGGACAACTCACAATGAGGTGCTTGTCTAGACAACAATTGTAATAAATAATCAAAACCTAAACATAAAAAATGGCCGGTAAGGAATACATAAACAAACACAACAAGCATTTCTGACTTCATTTTTAGTTGATCCAAAGGGCAACATAAGTCTACATCCAACAAAATACAGTCATGCAACATCCAACATATACAGTTCATAGATGTAAACCGACGGATTCCAATGCACACCAAACCACATTTGCCACCAAACCATAGAGGAAAGGAGAGATCGATGTTAGAAGGGGAGACATCCAACCAATAGATGATGAGTAGAAGGAGCACAAGTACCTCACCGACGTGTCCGCCAAAGCATTTCCGCCTAGGCTATCTCAAGTGGACGTTGCCCCTTGAGGACCACAGAACAGAGAAGAAGGTTGACTTAGATGAGGAAAAATCCAAATGAAATCATGTGAGGATTCGCCAGGGCGAATTGCCTCACCGCTAAGGGAGGAAGACACCTCTGGAGGAGGGGGAGGCAGGCGGACAGATCCAAGTCGAGAACCGTAGAGAGTGAGGGAGGGAGGGAGATGAGAGAGAGAGAGAGGGGGCAGGCACAGAGTCAAATGGGAGAGAGGGATGACACTGATAATTAAGCCAGCCCATGAGTGTGCAAAGCGGAAGACACAGCGCACCAGGACACACATGGAGTCCTTTCACAATAGTGGTTTACAAAAACGACATTGAAAATCCAAAAAGTGTTGTTGGTACAAACGTTTTACTCTCTATGTCCCTGGATAAATATATTCTTAGAGTTGTCTTAAAT
Organism: Miscanthus lutarioriparius; assembly: GCA_904845875.1. Taxonomy (NCBI): domain Eukaryota; kingdom Viridiplantae; phylum Streptophyta; class Magnoliopsida; order Poales; family Poaceae; genus Miscanthus; species Miscanthus lutarioriparius. The sequence continues at coordinate 87,308,411 of CAJGYO010000005.1, read as the reverse complement.
CAATCGTTTTTTAATTTTGACCAAATTTATAGAAAACCCCATCAAGATTTATGATATTAAATTAGTATTGTTAGATTAGATATACCATAGAATATTTTCATAATATGCTCATTTTACTCTTTCCTACAAAGTTAGTCAAACTTAAAGATAATTTGACTTACACGGATTCTAGGGATTGATTTGTTTGGATATGGAGGGAGCATGTCCATGGAAGACATGTGCGGCTGTAACTAGAGCTGGGACTTGGGCTGTGCCATTTGAGGGCGGGTCATGGCATGGCACGGCACGAAGTATTTTGGGTCGTGCCGGCACGACACGAACACGAGGGCTGCGTCGTGCCTAGGATCTCAGCTCACGGCCTATATGGCCCAGCCCGCATTTTGGACCATGCTTGGACCGGCATGACACGAAAATAGCTAGTAGACACATATACAACTCTTCAATGCGCGCAATTTTCTAGCATTTACTATACTACATTTCATCAAATTCTTGAATAGATTATAAAATCATTAAAATGTTCATCAAAATAGTGCACACAAGATATATATATAGAACTACTGTTCTGCAGCTGACTATAAAATAACTTATTCTGTGGTCACTTTGAGTTACGATAATTACTATACTAATTCACGAGATTATGATAACTCCTTACTATGTGATTTACTATAACGTTACCGTAAATATCCTCATGTGTTATAGTAACACAACTATCGTGTGTGTATATATATATATATATATATATAATAATAATAATAATAATAATAATAATAATAATAATAATAACAATAATAAGTTATTCTGTAGCCACCTCCATTTACAATAATTTTATATACTAATTTACGATAAAGTTAATACGTATTTACGATAGTTGGGTTCCTATAACACATGGAGATATTTACCATAACGTTATAGTAAACCACTTAGTAAGGAGTTACTATAATCTCGTAAATTAATATAGTAATTATCGTAACTCAAAGTGGCTACAGAATAAGTTATTTTGTAGCCAGCTACATGATAGTGTGTATATATATATATATATATATATATATATATATTCATATCACAAGCGGAAAAAGAAAACTAACAGAGATATTTTAAGGGTCGTGCTTGGACCAGCACGACCCGAAGGCGTGTCGACGTGCCACGGGCCATGCTTGGACAGAAGAAAAGATTCACCGTGCCATATCGGCACCGACCGATGTGTTTCGCCTGCCTATAGGGCATGACCTAAAGCGGCGCGAAGCACAAGAGGGCCATACCGAGCAAGTCCCACCTCTAGCTGTAACAAAGACAATACCAAATAAATTGTAAGAAGAAGTTTTGAATGAAAAGAGTCTGTCAAGCTTGTTGGTATACTCACTTCGTCCCTAAGTAACTGTCATTTTCGCTTCTAGAAATAACTTTGACTAAATATATATAATTAAAAATATAATAATATTTATGGTACAAAATTAATACCATTAGATAGATCATTGAATTTATTTTCATAATAAATTTATTTGAAGATATAAATGTTGCACATATTTTCTATAGATCTAGTCAATCTTGTGACACAAAAATAAAAAATGACAGTTATTTAGGCACGGATGAAGTATGTTCAAACTTCAAACCCTGGCGAACAGCATTGTGACATCAGTAACAAGGAGTTGGTACTTCCATGCCTTCTCTAGACTCCGGGCAGAAAGGACAACTAAGGTGGAGGTATTTGGTAAACCTAAGCATTTTGTGAGCTGGGCGAAAAACCTAGTTATTTTGGGTCAAAAAAATCCTGTCCATGACTATCCCACTAGGTAGGTCAGACCTAATTTTTCAGGCTAGGCTCAGGTCTGGGCGGGCCACCCGCACATTTTATATAGTGTAAAATAGCAAAAAACAGTATTTCAGGCCAATAATTTTTTTTCTAAGCAGCGGGATCTGTGCTCGGGCCCTGTCCAAAAAGGTTCATGGACGGGCGAAAACCCATCGGGCTCAGGCCAGGCCCACGGGCCGGGCTCAATTTGCTCAGGTACAGTGTACTCAGGTACACAGCGGATGCCTACGGCAACGGCGACTTGACTACTGATATCCCTGAATTCCACAATGCGGTGGCACGCGAGAGGCAAGATGAGATACCAACATTGCTGTGCTATAATTAACATGGAGTTGCGGTTGGGCTAACTCTCGAGTCTCAACTCTCAAGCACGCCCGTTCTGAAACAGCTATTTTGGATTTCGTAATCAAGCGTTAATCCGGCAAATGAATCTAAGTATAAGAACATGTCACAGGATAAGGATTTGAGTACATAACACACTGCAAGTTACAGAGCCTGATGAACAACTTATTAGCCAAGACTTAATTCGATATAGCATAGTAGTTGTGTTGCAAAAAGATTCATACTGCATAACATCGTCGACAAGAGTTGTATTGTATCAACGGTTGTGGATCTTCAGTCTCGCCATGCAAGGACGTCCATGTACTTGGTCAAGTAAGCTCACAGTCTGAGCTCAAGATCCAGAGATGCCCGCGCCGGCACCACCTCGCTGCCGCCGCCCTCCTCATCCAGAGATGCCCGCGCCGGCGCCACCTCGCTGCCGCCGCCCTCCTCATCCAGAGATGCCCGCGCCGGCGCCACCTCGCTGCCGCCACCCTCCTCATCCAGAGATGCCCGCGCCGGCGCCACCTCGCTGCCGCCGCCCTCCGTCGAGGAGGGAGAGGGATGCTGCTGGAGACGAGTAAGAAGCTGCTGCGTCTGCTGCTGCTGCAGCTGCATTTTGATATAGTAGTCGAACTCGCGCATGTCCCTCGCCTTCACATCCTCGTCGTCGCTGAAGCCCTCAAAGAGGGACCTGCTGGCCGCTTGTCCCGCCCCTTCATGTTGGCGGACGCGGACGCGCGCGGGCGCGGCAGCCACCGACGCCGTGGTGGCTCCGGTGCGCACCCTGCTGCTGCGGGGCCCGGAGTTCCCAGACCCTTGTCGTGGCAGCTGATCCTCAGAACGCGCGCCGGCCACCGCCGTGACGAAGTCGTTGCGGTGGCCTCGGTTCGCCGCGTCGCCAGCTGCTGGTTGTTCCTGGTCCATGCCTCCGATCCGCTCCCTCGATGGACGATGCCCGCCGCCGTGCCCTCGTGGGGAAGGTGGGAGGGGTCAGGGAATCGAGAATCGATCGGAAGAGTGGTGGTACCCTAGGTAGGAGTAGTAGCTATAAGTAGACTCAGGTGGGCCTGCAATGAAGCGGGTTTCTCGGATCAGGCAGGGGTCAGGCCCGGCCCTGGCGGAGTGGGTTGAGCGGGGCAGAGCCTCCGGGCCTCTGAATCCTACTAGGGCAGGGCCCATCCCCATTTCTCTGAAGTGTACTAGCAGTAGTTTGCATTGGGCCAAACGCGCCTCCTTCGCAGCTTCGTCTCTCCGTCTCCAAACCTTTCCTCTTCTGCTCCACCACACCGTGTGCCAACGCGGAGTCGCAGAAACGCAGCCACCACAAAACGGCGTCGAGTGCATGTGCGAATCGAAGCTGGCAACCATGTGTGAGGCATAGAGAGGCCTTAGGGCCAGAGGACAAACCATTCACTACGTCCCATTTGCAACCATGGGTTGGAACCACTCGGAACTTTGAAAAGTTGTAACTCCTATAAAACCAAACTAATCCATTGACCCCTTAACCCCCAAATCAGCTCAGCTTGTGATCAATATGAAACTGTTTGCCCCCAATCCAGAGCTGATCTACATAGAATCCAGATTGTTTAACCCATATACCTCTACGTCAGGATCATGGCAAGCAAGATCACATTTCCAATTTATGAAATCAATAAAACATCTGACCCTTCGGTGTCTATGCAAAAACTTAGAGAACCCTTTACATGTGATTACTCAATTCATCATAAGACTAAAAGTATGGACCAATACAATACATGAACTCTTGCAGTTCAAAACCCAACTGTAGTCAGACAGTGCCCCGATATACTTCACAGGAACAAACTTCATATACCCAGAGTTATGAATGCCTCATTGAATATGGTAGGGAGAAAAATGGCTTGAACGTCAGCACCAGACCAATCACGGACACCATGTTTAGCATTAGGAACAAGATCTGATCTCCTGCATTTTTTGTAAATGAAACCAATATATGCACTTAGTTATTATATTTAGCTTCCTAAAATCCTAAGTAAAGGAAAGAAAATGGCACAGTTGGAGGAGCCATGTATGAGTTGTTTACCTGGTAAGAACAGTCCGCTTATGTGCTTCTGAGCCCATGAGAACCTATAAAAAGCCAAGAGATAAATTAAGAAAATATAATCCATTATCTTAATGTTCTAGATAAAAATAGTAACTTTCCAACCATATAAAAGATAAAAAGAAGAATATTTACAGAATTCCTGCTGCTGCTGGAGCTACAGCTTTGAACATGGACATCAGAGTAACAGAGATGCCATTAGCAACACCTCTCTGCTCCTGTGTCTGCACATGTTATCAGACAAGTAATAAGCTAGAAAAATGATAACGCTATTGAAACAAATAAACTTGCCAAACATGATTGATATGTACCACTGCAGTGTTCTGTAGAATGTTGCACGCAATAGTAATAGTAGCCTGTTTCATTTAAATAATACATTAGCATTTGTTCATAATATAATTTACTTTTGAATGATGATAGTTAATTATACATTTCAGAAGATTCACCAAATTGGAATTTGGAAATGCTTATTTACATCAGAAATGCCTTTTTCTATGCTAGTTGTCGATGGCGATAAAAGACATGGAAGAAATTTGACTCACAGCAAACATGTTCTTCAAAACTGATGCCATGTTGATTAGTATTTTGAGCTCCAGGCCATGTAGATTGGCCATGAAGGGATACGTAATGAGGAGAATGATCGACAGGATCTGCAAACCAAACATGCAATTGAATTCAGCACTAAAAAAGATGATTCGGTTTAAAGAAGTTATCCAACAAAGACAAATATCTGTTTCATACATCCCTTTTAGAAAGAAAAAAAAAACTGGGAAACCCCTACAGTTTCCATGAAAATAATTAATAAATATTCTCCCCTTCCTAATATTTAGATCTATATCTAACAATTTTGATTTGATACAATTTATCAGTTGAATATTTGTCTCTCCCCCATACTATATATTTTAATTAAGATTCTTCATTCTTTACAAGTTTACAAGGAAACCATCAAAGATGTATTTCTCACGTACCGCCGCAGGCCGAAATGTCTTCATTGGTCCAAAATACTTTGCAAGGAAAGGATAAATAGCAAGTTGGTATACGAGTACACCAAAACCTACCAAGATCAAATGAATTGTTGTCATATAAATAATCTCAACAGCAATAACTTTCTAGCATTGCTACATGTGCAACCATTTCACTGGAACTATAATTCAACATCTCAAGGCTAATAATATCACATGGATGGAAAGATTTTAAATGCATTGGATGATTTATATACCCATCGTTAAGTAATACTCAAAAGCATTTCGCTATTTGCTAGAAGTGGTTATGTGCTGATTTTACTCCTTTTACAAGGTATTTTGCTTCTCATGTTAAATATTTATTAGCTTAAAACTTGGGAAAATACCACGTACCTGAGAAGGCTAGCACTGTACCAACATCCTGGGATGTCAAACTAAGGCCCCGAAATTTTTTACTGCTCACAGTCCAGAGTGAAAATATCTAGAAATGTTTTTTTACAAACGATATTAGCATTAACATATACATCTTATTGGTAGTTACTTCAAGGGTTAGAGTGAAAACATCCTCTTTATTGATGTTTTAATGAAGAAGTTACTTTGAAGATATATATCTTGAGGTTGAGAAATATATGATAGAGATTACCTCAAGATAAGCTGTGTCATGCAGAGAAAAGATACAGTAGAGGATTATTGCTGACATTATTGCCAATTCTTTAGCAGATTTTTTGTAGATTCGGAGCCACGAACTTGTGCCTCCAGTTCGTCAATAGCTTCTACTTTGGCATCATCATGAAAGTGTAGCGTTTTCTAAGAAATGGGATAAAATTCTAAGGAATTTTATCAATATCTTAATAGAGCTTTAAAAGAATGATTATTTATCTAACTACAAAAAAGATGTATTGAATGAAGGAATATAAGTCCAAACATATTTCATTTATTTTTTCCTTGAGAGGATGTAACTATTAATTTGGATTCAAGATGAAAATAATAGGGAAGATGATGTGGCATACAGGAAGCCAAATGCATGCAATACATGATCCTGCTGCTAGTAATGATATTACGAAGCAAGGGAGGAAGTATGGAAATCTGAAAATTAGATGCAAAATTTTGATGGTTTATAAGAGTAAAAACAATGAAATAGTTATATGATAGAAATGGTAAGAGAAATAATTTACCTCCCAAATATGGACTCTTCGGAAAAAAGATTTGGGTACTTTTGTGCAGGCTAAAACATGATAGAGCATAGACAATGTTAGTCATGTGTATCTTTGCAATAGTTTCTTCATTTAATCATAAGATGAAAATATTCACCCCACTCGTTAAAGACAATAATCATAGTCATTAGCAACCTGGTAAAAGTGTGAGATTAACCAAAGAATACTCCCACCATCCTAAAATACAAAGTATCCTAGGAAATCTAGGATAGATTACTGAGTAAAGGAAATGACGCATGTAATCTTCACTTAATAATAGAATGTATTATGATTACCGTATTTTGAGCCTAGTAGTTGGGTTCTTGGCAATAAAATAGGTATGTGTGTGATTTAGGGTGAGTTATTTCGCCTAAAATCTCTTATAACTTTAAAGAAAAATTGAATAATTTGATACCTTACATTTCAGGACAAAGGGAGTATATTTACACCAAATGTGTTCCATATATATGGGCTATTTTTACAATATAGTGTCGGATGAAATGCTTGACTTCAATTTATATATTTTTGTTAATTACTATCTTCTTTTGTACACATCAGAGGTCAATTATGATTAAAGGAGACATGATTAAGGCACTCATTAGCATTTCAAATTTAACTCATATTGCTATCGAAATTCCATAATTGATCTTCACCTGTGCAAGAAAGCCTCCAATAGCTGGCCCAATAACAAGAGCCTCCATCTTATCCCGCTTCCTCTTCTTCCTTGTCGTGGTCTCATCTTCCTCTTTCTTCTTCTCGAACTCAACGTCTATGCCCTTCACCATGCCAAACACCTTTTGCCCATACCTCGTCCTTTCTGGCTCGTCAGTTTCAGGCTCCTCCTGGTTGTCGAAGTACTTATTCATCGTAGCTGCCCGGTACCTGTGCTTTTTGACGAGGAATCGCCTATGCCTCATGTACATCATCTTCTTGGATGCACAAAGGTAAGTGTAGCAGGTACCGTCAATGCAAATTACGCAACCAGACTTACCTTTGATCTGCCCCGACAGTGAAAAAAGACCAGGCTAATCGGTGATGGTGACAAAGATGATAGCTTTTAGAGTGAACTCTTTCTTTAGGGATGCATCCATCATCTTGACCCCATCTTCCCATAGTATCTTCATGTCCTCCATGAGCGGCTCTAGGAACACATCTATATCATTGTCTGGCTGCCAAGGTCCTGAAATAATCATGGTTAGTAAAAGATACATGCGCTTTTGACATAGCCAGGGAGGTAGGTTGTAGATGGTGAGGATGACCGGACAAGTGTTGTGCGAGCTGCTGAGGTCACCGAATGGATTCATCCCATCGGTACTCAGCGCGAACCTGACGTTCCTTGCCTCGTCGCCAAACTCCGAGAACTTGGCATTGAAACGCTTCCACTGCTTGCCATCGGAAGGGTGTCGTAGCTTACCATCGTCCTTCGTGCGCTCATCAGATGCATGCCAGGACATCAGCTTGGCATCCTCGAGGTTCCCGAATATAGCATGCAGGCGATCGATCATGGGCAGGTACCACATCAACAGGGCCAGACTTTTCCTCTACGTGTAACCCTCTTCTTCCTCGTCCTTAGGAGACGGGATCTGCTTCTTCGTGGTGCTCTTCTTGGCCATCTACTTCTTCTTCGACCCTCTCTTGTTGTCTGCATCCACGCGACAACCGGCATTCCTCTTGTACCGACTCGCGCCACAGTGCGGACAGCTATGCAAGTTCTCATACTTGCCCCGATATAGGATACAGTGGTTAGTGCAGGCGTGGAACTTTTTAAGTTTCATCGCCACTGGTTGGATCAGCTTCTTTGCCCGGTAGGTATTGGCGGGCACCTTGTTACCCTCTAGGTATGTGTCAGCAAGGATATGTAACAGGTCGTTGAAGCTAGTGTCGGACCAGCCATGGCGAGCCTTCAGCATCAACATTTGGAGGTTAAAACGCAGCGCCGTCTAGTGCTTCGGACAGTCCTTATAGAGGGGATCAATTATCGCCTGCTTCATCTCTCTAAAATTCTCCAACCATCTCGGGCTCCCAAACAGAACATCATCGTGGTCAAGATGGTTAACGATTGACTCAAAAAGCTCCGCGGTCTTAGGATCCCTCAAAGGCTCACCGCCAACCCCATCGTCGTCGTCAGCTATGTCTTGGAGCAAATCATCCATCGTGATGTAATCATGATCTACATTGTCGCCAGTAGCAGCATTGCCGTGCCTGCTGGCCGCTGATGATGAGGTTTGTTGTTTGGCATTCACCGCCGCCGCCGTCACTGTCGACGAGTTCCCTCCTCCAGATGCACCGGCACTCGGATCCTCTGCTTCCCCGTGAAACTTCCAGGCGATGTAATCCTTGACGAAACCATACCAGACCAAGTGAGATTTCATCATGTCATCTCCGTAGGCAAGAAGGTTCTTGCGGACCTTACACGGACATATCATGTATTCCCACTTCAGACTCAGACGATGCCTTTTCGCGGCGGCAATAAACTTTGTCACATGATCCAGGTAAGCTTGTTCCACCCTCGATGTCTTGTACATCCATTCCCTGTCCATGACCGTGAACACCTTGCACACACAAACAACGAAAATGGCGCATATAAGTGGAGCAGTACGGAAAAAAGACAGACGGGTAGCTCTAGATCTGATTTCTCTCTCCTCCATATAGATCTAGATCTAGATCTTGAGAAAAAGTACCTAAATCATGGAAAAGAGAGGAGATTGAGGGTTTGAGAGTGAGAATCAACCTCTTTGCGGTGCCCCCCTTCAACAAATCCAAGGGCAAACCTCTCCCCCTAGAAAAAGGCCACTTTTTAGGGTTTTGAGGTCAAAACCCAAAAAATGGAGAAGCTGGAGGAGAGGGGCGAGGAGGGGGCTAGCCGCCACCACGCTGGAGGCCGGCCGGTGCGCTGCCACATCGGGAGAGGGAGAGTGCGCGCGCACGCGCGGGTGCACCGCCGCCGGTCATGGAGAGAGGGAGAAATTTCTAGAGAGTTTGAGGGAGAGGAATGGGGGAGCAGACGGTAGATATTTTGTTCCTGGAGAGGAAATTTTGGGTTCGCTGTTGGAGAAAGAAATTTTTGGGTGGGTGACCCAGTGACTATTCGTGACCCAATTCTTAGAATGGGTCTTGTATTTGGGTTTGTGCAGTTGGAGATAGTATAAGGGCAACTCCAATCAAACTCTCAAATTTTGCTCTCATATTCCTTTAAATGAGAGTTCCGCATCCATATTTCATCCCCTACTCCTTACTGCACTCCAATCGATCTTCTAAATTTTTCCTACTTTACACTGTATTGACATAAACCCTATTTATTAGTCCCACTTGTCAGCTTTATGAGAAGAGAGAAAGGAAGAATAGGGGAGAGGATGAGGGACTCCTACATGTAGGGGTTTAGGAGAAAGAAATGAGAGTCTCTCATCCATCGGGGTTTGAATAGGAGCTCGGTTGGAGAGCTTTTTTAATGAGTTTGAGCTCTCAAAATAGGATGATGGCTTAAGTAGGAGTTTAGTTGGAGTTGCCACATTAGAGCAGGTGAACAGCAGCATTAGCCTCATCAAAAAGGTTGGCTCCATGTAGATGTAGACTAGTTCGGGCCTATTCCCTCACAATGCAAGCCACAGAAGTACCTACACCTCTAGGTCCCACCACTGTCTTTTTCTCTTTCTATCTTTTTCTTTTTTGGGCCTTGTTTAGATTGGAGTTAGGAATCAGTATTTGGCACTGTAGCATTTTCGTTTGCATTTGACAATTATTGTCTAATCATGGCTTAACTAGGCTTAAAAGATTCGTCTCGTAATTTACAATCAAACTGTGTAATTAGTTAATTTTTTTATCTATATTTAATACTCCATACATGTGTTCAAAAATTTAATATGATAAAGAAAAAGTGAAAAAACTTGCGATCTGGCCTCGAAACGTCGCTCGCAGCTTCACAGTTTGGGAAGGGAAACGCGGACTGTAGCTGTGGTCCCTATGAAACAAACGTCATCGCAGTGTGGCTTCTCGCCCCCAACACGTGCTTGGACTGCTGCTCTGGCTTTTTCTCAGATCAAACCACCGCCGCTCTCTGCAAACTGCTAGCTGCTAGGCTATCAATTATCGTGACATAGATGCACCGTGCAGGCGTGGAAGTTGGGGCAGTACGTCACCATTGGGGAAGCCTGAAAGAGAATGGTAGGATGACGTTACACGCCCACATATTCCGGTACGGTGATGCACATCTCGATCTTATTGGGTCGTCAGAGTTGAAACTTCCTCTATAATTCAGAGCCTATTTAGTTCCTAAAATTTTATAATTTTTTTTTAAAATTTCTCGTCACATCGAATCTTTGAACACATACATGAAGCATTAAATATAAATAAAAAATAAAACTAATTACACAGTTTAGATAAAATTCACGAGACAGATCTTTTAAGACTAATTAGACTATAATTAGACACTAATTATCAAATAACAATAAAAATACTACCGTACTATTTTTCTAAAAAAAAATCGCCAACTAAACCGCCCCTCAATTTATTTATAGCCACGTTTAAAAGTACCTACTACCAGTAGTTTTTCTCTGATCGTACGTTTTTCCTCTGCGTGTTTACTTTATTTTGGTTGGGCCTTATTTAGATTGGGGTTATGAATCAGTATTGGACACTGTAGCACTTTTGTTTGTATTTGACAATTATTATCCAATCATGGTCTAACTAGGCTCAAAAGATTCGTCTCATAATTTACAATCAAACTGTGTAATTAATTAGTTTTTTTTATTTACATTTAATACTCCATGCATGTGTTCAAAGATTTGATATGATGGAAAGAGAGTGAAAAACAATCTAAACAAGGCCTTGGTCTAGCCCGCAGAAGTCATCGATGGATACGACAAACACGAGAATAAAACGCCAACCAGCAGCAGTAGATGATGCATGCACCCAGTATCTAACATCTAAGTGCCGTACAGTGCGCGCCTTGAACGACGACGAACGAACGCGCCACCGAAACGGTGACTAGCGCAGTTAATTACACACTTACACGATAGAGAAAAGAAGAGGCCGGCCGGGGAACTCACCGGCGACGAGGCAGGCAGACGACACCCAAATGTACAAGAAGTTCAGGTAGGGGACGCCGGTCCTGGTCTTGGTCTCGTCCAGACTGCAGCCTGCTCTCCCCCGCCCGCAGCGCCACCGCCTCTGCCGAACCGTCGTACCCACCGCCGCCGGCCATATTTCCGATCGCCGGACCTTATTCTTATCTAGATAACGGAACAGCGGCAGTGGTATGGTAGACTGGTAGTAGTAAAAATCGTGCGGGCGTAAACATGCACTTCGGTTATGTGTGCGTGGCCTTCTTTTCCTGTGAGGCAGGCGTTTCTCTATAGACGCGACGCGCGTACCCGAGGGACGCAAGATGGTGGTACTACGTCGGAAACAAATTGTTCTGAATAATAGGCTTTGAATTCAAGGATCTGATATGTGATACTATAAGCTGGAGCGGTTTCAGACAATCGCATAATCAGTTCTCATTTACTTTATGTTGCAGTACGGTAGCTAAATCATGGCTGCCGACTTGATTGATTTTTCATTTGATCTTGTACAAGCGGTATAAAAAAATGTTAACGACATTCGTGTGGAAAAAGAGATGTGTTCAGTAAGATAAGAGTACTACACTACTACCTCTGTGGCATAGCTATAGCCAGAAACTGCAAATTGTATCTCGTTTCTGAACTTGTCACTTGAGAATTGATCTACACATTGTAGATGAGATGTGTTCAGTACCAAATTCTTGTAGTCATGAAGAATGTACAATCTTGCCATTGAAGGTGATGGCTGTGTCCGATTAACCATCTATTTTGGCAAAGAATGCTGCGCAAACTGAACCAGCCTTATATGCTGCTACTTGAAGATAGAAGAATGCAGAGGTGGACTCTACAATGGCAAGAATGCGAGATTGAACCAGCCTTGTAATAAACAGCAAACAATGTGATTTTTAGCATAGAGAGATTTGACATGATCAATGTACTATGTAATTTGGAGTAGCATTTCAGTCAAGTTTAGTGTAGTGATCAACTGGATGGATGTGCTTAAAAACAATGATTATTATGAAATATATTATTTTTGTTTGAAATCATCTGGTTGTTCTGAAATAAGTTTATGATCATATCCTTCCCAGTTCTATATTGACATATCTTCTTTGTGATATCTTCATACAATTGCTTATACAGGTTCACAATCAGAAAAGTTGGCCTTGCTGTTGACTTCAGTGATTTCTGGAAATGGTAGATTTTGAAATTGTGAATGTCTTACATAGCTAACAAAAATCTCAGTCCTATTACTTTGAATGGGCAATGTTAGCCTTCATTGCGACTGCTACTGCAGTAAATGGTGAAGATACTTGCTCGGCATTCGATTCACCTGTGCGGCTATATCATGCCATGGCACAATCGGCGATCGGTAGCCACGGCGGCGCCCCTGTAGTCGCGATCTTTCTCGTTTTCTGATTTGGGAAGTCTGATTGTGGTGCTGTATCCACGACAGCACGCTCAAGGCCCAACTCGACAGTCACTGAAGGTCCTCTCCGTGACGAGGAGTGGCTCGCGTGGGGGGCTGGGAACCGGGCGCTGGAGTCCGAGCCGGCGCCATGGAGGCAAAGGCTGCCTTCGGTGGTGGTTCTGCTGCTATTATTGATGTTTCAGATGCAGTAGAATAGGAACTTCAACACTGTAAATCGATTGTATTGTTTTTTGTAACACATCCATCGTCACACTATAAAGTTCAGAGGGGCTGAAAATGCCATATTCATTTCAGATAAAAAAAATCATCTCTGCATATTACAGCATCTGTGCTACTACCTCCTAGTACAAAACAAGTTCAGAAAAAAAAAATGAAAAGTTGCACGGATTGTTGTTTCTTCAAAGCAACTGTGCTACTAACTCCTACAAAGCAAGTTCAGAAAACGAAATGATAAGTTGCACAGATTGTTTCATCAAAGCGACTGAGCATCTGAGATAGAAGCCATCATCCACTCTGCAGACACAACAGGGACATAGTTGAAAGGCATACAAACACCACAAGGACATGATCGGTGATCACAGCTATGACCATATCCCTCAATTTAGAATGGGAGCCTACAGACACTTCTCTTTTCTTCACACTGAGTACCTGCATATTTTAGGGAGAAATAAAATGTCAGATGAGTGAGAATTAACCATATCAGTGTTGTAGATTAATTAAAGCTCAACAGGACCAAAGAGTGTAATCCACTCTAGCTGATTCGAAGACTGCATTCTAAGTACCGCTTAGCCTTTTGGTTAAGTTAATCATCTGCCCATATAAAAGGACCAGATCGAAAGGAAGAACCTGTAAGCATAGGTGGTAGCAGTATTTCATCGTAGTGATGTCCTCAGGTGGAAATTACCTCTATCAATGAAATAACCTACTGCTGCTACCGTATCAGATTCTCGTTCGCTGAGTCTGGGCGAACCTTCCCAAATTTTATTCGAGTTCATCTCAGAGAGTCTCCACCGGTAGTACAGCCGAGCCAATTTGTCGAGTTGGCAGCGAGCTGAGCTACGAGCCGTGCGCCAGAAACCCTGGGACACGCGTCGTGCGTGGACGGGAGGTCCGCACGGTGCCCAGGACGGACCATCCGTAGTCCGTACCCAATTTATTTCCGCGCGAGCACGGCCAAAAATACACGAACAACAGCAGCTGGAGCCGGCAGCAGCGGAAGCGAACAGGCCGAAAGCCATCGAGTCGCACAGCCCGGCAACGGCCGGCCCACTGGTTTCTTGGTCCAACAGCCCGGAAACGGCGTACTGGCATCTCCAGCAGACAGATAGGAGAGGCCCAACGTCTGACTGTGTGAGCCGGCTGGAGCTGACGCCACGCCACGCCAAAAAACACGCGTCAGCCGCCAGGTAGGCAGATATAACGAGGCACCCGGATTGCCGAGCCGTGCCCGGAGCGCGAGAGCCATTCGTATCCCGAGGCGGCCGCGGCGGCCAGTCGGCCACACCCCCGCTCTGCTCCGAAGAATCGCAGCCCGCCCGCGCGCGCGCGCTCGGCCTATCGCCACCACCACGCGGCACCGCTACAGCTCGAGAGAGGAGGAGGACGGGGCCAAAAAAATCTCCGCCACCACCGGGAGCTTCGCGTGCGCCGCTTGCTCACCCGCCCGCGCGCACACGCCTGCAGAGCCCCTCTCTCTCTCCCGGCCTCCTTCTGCAGCCATGCTCCTCCACCTGCTTCCGCTCTCCTGCCCCGCGCCGCCGTTCCACCTGCGCGGGGCCGGCGGCTCGCCGCGGGTCCGGGCCGGGGGCAGGGCCAGGACGCGGGCGCTCGGGGGGACGGACGTGGAGCCGGAGACCCCTCCGCGAAGGCGCCGCGGCCGCGAGGACGACCACGATCCGCACGCGGCTGGGAGCGGTGGAGACACCGGGGCGCTGCTGGCGTCGGTCAGGAGGCTTCTGCTCTCCGAGGCGCCGGCGGAGGAGGAGGAGCAGGGACAGTTCCCCAAGCGTTGGGCCATCGTCTTCCTCTGCTTCTCCGCGTTCCTGCTCTGCAACATGGACCGCGTACGTGTCACTGCTGGGGCGCTGCTACCCCTGCTCTCTCTGCACTTATTACTTTGTATCGCCTGCTTGCATGATTGATAGTGCGTGCCCCACAACCGATCAAGCCAGTAGGATGCATGCTCTAGAATCCGGCACTAATTTGAATTTGACTGTTTCGAGTGCTTACCTTGAGAATATATATATAGTGTGAGATGGGGTGTTCAATGTCACATTAATTCTGAAAAGTATCGCTCTTGAATGGTGTCCTTTGTTTGGTTACCTCACTTATTCAAAGCTGAGAGGTGATTCTATGCTCTTCAGGTAACCAAGTGCTTTGGCAAATCAACCACCCATTGTAACTAGTGTGCACAGCTTGTTCTTCATCTTTCTTGGCATGTACTAGTCCCCAACCCATTCCAGCCTTTGCTGCCATACATAGAATACTTCTAGTCTTATTCCTGTACCTGTTATCGCTTACAGCAACGGGAAACCAATGGTAAAATGCATTGGAATTGCTTCCATGGAGTGCATGAACTGGAGTGTCACTTTGTTTGTGGGACATTTATATTACCATCACTTGCAGGTAAATATGAGCATTGCTATTCTGCCTATGTCCGCAGAGTATGGTTGGAACCCACAGACTGTTGGTCTCATCCAGTCATCTTTCTTCTGGGGCTATCTCCTAACTCAGGTCGGTAACAGAAATTCTTGCTTCGTGCAACAACTCTGTATTAGGAATAAAAACACATAGCCCCGTTTTCATTGCAGATAGCTGGAGGGATATGGGCAGATACTGTTGGAGGAAAGACTGTCCTTGGTTTTGGTGTGGTTTGGTGGTCCATAGCTACAGCTCTTACTCCTGTTGCAGCGAAGCTTGGCTTGCCATTTCTTCTTGTTGTGCGGGCTTTCATGGGAATTGGTGAGGTAAGCCTTGATTACTCACTGATTTACAGCAACTCGCCAATTCCTCTATCATCCAAATTTAAAAACTTCCTGAGGGTATGAGTGATAGACTGATAGTAGAGTTCAATGTACAGTGACTTCTCCCCTAGGCTTCTTCCTTTTGCCTGAAGGAATTACCTTTGCTTCCTTAAAATGATTGTTGTGCTTAAGTTAGTGGTTGTAGACCTTTGAAAGTTAGATTCACAGGGAGCTATGCACTCCTGCAGTCCTGTTCTCTCACTGTTGAGAACTCATCGTGCCCACGAACTTCTTCCAGTTGCTTAAACCTGCATGTTTTGTTATTTACATCATTGATACACTTGTCTGATAAAACATATACATTCTTACCTTAGGGGGTTGCCATGCCTGCAATGAACAATATTCTTTCAAAATGGGTCCCTGTATCAGAGAGGAGCAGATCATTGGCTCTTGTGTATAGTGGAATGTACCTTGGGTCAGTTACAGGACTTGCATTTTCCCCCTTGCTGATACATAAGTTCGGTTGGCCATCAGTCTTCTATTCATTCGGGTCCCTAGGGGCTGTTTGGGTCACGACATGGGCAACCAAGGTATTCTTATCTTCAGGTGTTGCATTATATATATGAAATTCTTCCAGCGATGCAAATGTTGTCCTCTGATCTCGTTGTATCATCTTTGAATTTTATTGCACTTTTCTTTTTAAGGCATATAGTTCCCCACTTGAAGATCCTGGAATCAGCACTGCAGAAAAGAAGCTTATTGCTAGTCAGAACACAGCAGGCGAGCCTGTTAAAACAATTCCGTGGAGATTAATATTATCAAAACCACCTGTTTGGGCACTTATAGTTTCTCATTTCTGCCATAACTGGGGAACTTTCATTTTACTCACATGGATGCCCACATACTACAACCAGGTAACACTAAACATCAAATTTTCCACCTTGAGATCATGAACTTTTGCCGTTCGTGCATTAAAAAGTTGCTTTGAAAACTTTGAAAATAGGTTCTGAAATTCAACCTTATGGAATCTGGCCTTTTCTGTGTTCTTCCCTGGTTCACGATGGCAGTTTCTGCAAATGTTGGTGGTTGGATTGCAGACACACTTGTCAGTAGAGGAGTATCTGTGACAACTGTTCGGAAGGTAAAGTGCTCCCTTGTCTTCAACTTCATAAAATTGGGCACTAGATTTTAGACAAATCCTGAATTTTACGCTCCACATAGAACCATCAAACTGAAACTGTATAATGAAAAAGGTTAGTAATCACTATGCATCCTGGGTGATGAAATTTCATCCAGTGGCCTGATGAAATTTCTTTCTCTCACGCATACTGAAGAATTTTCTTTCCATTGTGTCATATGTATTTTCACGTTTGACAGATCATGCAATCAATCGGATTCTTGGGGCCAGCATTTTTTCTAACTCAACTAAGCCATGTCGACTCGCCTGCCATGGCGGTGTTGTGCATGGCTTGTAGCCAGGTAATTATCCATCTTAGCCATTTTTTTAGGGTGAGAGAACAACACGGTTTCATATAACAACCTTTCTTTAAGATTTACCATTGTGTTCTGAGCATAGCATGTTGATTGCATTATGTTTTTTTTCCAATATCAGGGAACCGATGCATTCTCGCAGTCTGGTCTATACTCGAACCATCAAGATATAGGCCCTCGATATGCAGTAATCTCTTCCTCCATGTTCTATAGAGCGTCTTATTTCATGCAAAATTTATAAACTCGTTATTGTTGTGTGCAAAATTGGACTTTACCGTGATAGTTGAAGGTTGAAAATTGGACTTTACCCTAAATGTAACTGAATCCATGAGGCACTAATCTTTGGTCTCCTCCTGTCTTTCAGGGTGTACTGCTTGGTCTTTCCAACACAGCTGGGGTTTTAGCCGGTGTATTTGGCACAGCAGCAACAGGATACATCTTGCAGCATGGTATGGCCTAATTTCACTCTTGTGCATTTCACACTAGCAACCAACTTTTAAAACCCAGATCGTTTGATGAACTCCACCTAAAAAATGCAGGTTCTTGGGATAACGTATTCGAGTTATCGGTAGTGCTTTATCTGGTAGGGACTTTGGTATGGAATGTATTCTCAACTGGCGAGAAGATTCTTGATTGAAGGATGTACATAGCGTGCTTACAGTTTGAAGTGACATTCATTTCGGATGGCCAATGGACACAGTACACTTCAAGGCAACAAATGTGTCATCGTGCAGCTCAGCTCTTGAATGAGGCAACATTATTCTAACATCAATACATGCAATGCCCAGCACGAGAAGTATCAAGTCTCGACATCCCAGCACGAGACCAGATGAAGCATGGATGAGTTGAGCGATGCACCCCTTCCGGACATGCCACTGTATAGTGTGTTGAGCATAGCTGCATAGGCATCATGTACAGAATAGTAGAAAGATTCACCATACACGGTAGTCTTTTTTGACTTGTATACACTCTTTTCCTCTTGAATAGCTTGTTCCTGTAACAGCCCGACGTAGATCAAAATAAGGAAACCTGGGGAAGGGGCTACTACTAATGCAAACATTTAATGAATATTTATCCATTTGTGGTCTCAGTTTTCACTATGGCAAATTGTTACAACATTTGTATCACTGTTTGGTATTTCCTCAAAGATGAAGTGACGTTCAACTTGAAATGTTTGACCATAGGAATTGAGTTCCTCAAAGATGAAGTACAGTTCCCTCAGTACGTAGTGTATACCTGGCTATCCTATCCCGAAGGGAAGCATTACAGACCAAAGCGAAAACCAACTGAAACTACCAAAATGGCACATAACATTTTACACGGTTCTAGTTCATAGATAAACCATACCGTAGATTGCAGTGTCGGTTCACTGGACCATCAGTCCAAGAGGTCTCAGCTGAGCTACAAGACTTTGATAAGACTATTTACAAGGCGTGAGTTGCCACTTGCTAGTTGCCACCCAGTTTTTTTTACTTGCAAGCATGCTACAAGCTACCAATACCAGGCTACCTGGCAATCTGGCATGCTTTTCTACCAGGTGCTCCAATAAAGTTTTGATCCGCTGATGTCTATGTCACGTGTGCGATGAGCTGCTTGGCACCTTCAACAGTTTGTGTCATACATTGCAAGCCCTTGTAGCTCCGGGCCTTCCATCCTTGGATTATTGTCGAAGCTGCAGTGAGGTAAGACTGGTTTAGAAAAGATGACGGGTAGGACATTTGTTTTGCTTATCTTGTTTTGCATATAGATAAATGATTTGTAAACTTTCACATAATCACATTACAGCTATCTCTAAGTGACAGCGACCAAGTGAGCAAGTGAAACTAGTCCATACATGTCCTCAAGAAATCAAAAGAAATAAACACATCGTAAACCATATTATGTGTCACTTAAACTTCATTCGGCATATAAATAAATCAAGTGGGCAATCTGTTGTGGACGCCTTCGTAGGACGCCAATATAGGCACCGGCCCAGGCCCAGCCGTGGCTAGAGGGAGGGCTGGGCGGTTTAGAAAGTAGAGGAAGGGGAGGATTTTTAGGAGATTGGTTTGGGTTTGTTACGAAGGTGATCCTAATCTATAAAGGACACCAAGTCTTGTAATCAGAATTATCGAAGAAGGAATAAACCTCCCAAGGTGGGTGGGTTTCCCCTTCGACGGTGGCTGCGAGCGTTTCTGCCGCTGCCGCCGGCGAACCACCCGCTGCACCACTTCCTCGCTATCCCCTGCGTTCCAATTCCCAATCCAGCCTGTTACTCCACTCTCCCCTGCAATCTCCTCACCGTACACGCCCACGCCGTAACAATATGGTATTGGAGACGATCATTATATATCTTTTTTTTGCGAGGAGACAATCATTATATATCTAAGTCTGATACACAGATGGTATAATCCATGAAAGATCACGGTAGATGCTGAGTATATTTTCTATCTAACATTCAGCAACATAAAAGATATCAGTAAACCTCATATCAGACATAAACTTAACTGAGGTTCCTCATAAAAACGACTTTGTAAATTCAAGTGGTATTAGTTTAAGGTTGTCATAATAGCATGGCTCCATGCTAATGGTCCTCGTTCTCTAAAATATGAAGAATATGCAGAAAGGGCAGAAGGCGGGAAGCAAGAAAATCAGTATTTAATGGTGAATTTACAAGGAGTTTGTAGATCATACTTGCTCAATGGTACGTGCTCAAAAGGCCCACTAGTTGGGATTGTGCCGCAAAGATCATTGTTTGAGACATCTCTGGAAGCATGCACATACAGGATAAGGTTATTAACATGTAAAGAAAGACATGCAATTCAGCAAATACATGACAGGAAGCTGAAAGACTTACATCACTTTGAGGTTAGAGATTTTTGTCAGTTCCCGTGGAACTGGACCAATCAAGCGGTTGTCATTAAGTCGCCTACAATGCAAGAACGTGAAAAGATGACAAAAGACATGATTAAAATTATACCGAGTGCCACAGACTGTAAAGATAGAAGGTATGGTTGCATTGCGTTCGAACTAAAGTATCAGTTCTCACAGGAATACTAAGGATTTTAGCTTGCCAAGTTCTTTCGGTATGGTCCCTGTGATGTTGTTGTTATACAGGTCCAAGCTGATAAGGCTCTTCAGATTCCCAAACTCAGCTGGGATAGTGTCCTGAATATTATTTTTGTAGAGTTCTCTGCAACAATTAAGATGTAAGAATGATGTCAGAACACTTATACCAATGCAAATTTCAACCACAGTGGATTTAAAAACACTATTGAGAGTTTAGTGGATGATCAGTGCAGTGAGAGAGCATTAACTAAAAGATTAAGCATATATACAATAGAACACAATGAAACTATTTCTGTATCATAATGCACCACCTAAATGCTGAGTAATGAAATATCAGATGACAATAGCTGTAAACAAACAACTCCTGGAAAAACTACTGAATTTTCTGTTTCAAATGTTTCAAAACTCTGGTTTCCACAGATGGGATTGAGCAATGCCCATATACCAGCCAGCTAAACTGCAGACATGAAGGGACAAATGGGAGGATTTTTTTTTTTTTTGGCTACTACTGGTACCACTGCATGCATGTTAAGAAGTACATGACATTTTGCCACTTGCCAGCTTCTTAAATTGGTTTGGTTTCTCTGCTATCAAATATCAGCAGCATTTCTCCTTAAAGTTCGAAATTAAGAGCTACAGTGCTTTTATACTGCCCTTCATAAAGGAATTATAATAGTGGAATATGATGTAATAAGACAGATCTTGTAATAAATATCCTATGTAATCCCACACCTACCACAGATAAGGAACAATAAAATATCAGTTAGTATAACTTTCCCTTAATTTAACTTACTGAGCAATTTTTATACAATGGATTAAACTAAAAATTAGAGATGGACAGTTCTCAAGTATTCAATCA
Organism: Miscanthus lutarioriparius; assembly: GCA_904845875.1. NCBI lineage: Eukaryota > Viridiplantae > Streptophyta > Magnoliopsida > Poales > Poaceae > Miscanthus > Miscanthus lutarioriparius. The sequence continues at coordinate 87,287,198 of CAJGYO010000005.1, read as the reverse complement.
GCCCTTTTGCTGGTGGACGCAATGTAACTGTTAGCATAGCAACAACAGTATAACAAGTTCCAAGTCCAAATCCACTCACCATCAAATGCAAATTGACCATGACATTTTCTTGTTTATCTGTTGTCATAGCATTTTTATTTTTATTTTTGCAAATCAACTTTATGAACACCTTGACTGTAAAACTAAAAAGTAATGTTCTGTCATACTCACAGATATTGCAGGTGTTCAAGGTGACCTAGTTCAGGAACAAGACTGCCTGACAAATTTGAGTTACCCAAATCCCTACAAGATACACAAAGTGTCAGGAAGAAATGTACTTAATGAAACAAATAGAGTATAGCCAGTGGTCATGTCATACTCATTTCATACAGATAAATACAGAGACAAATACATGTGGCTGGTTGACCCAGCATTATTTGAGTGGGAAAAACCATAAGATGTCAATTAGGAGCATGGAGGCAATTTGTTGGTAACTTAAGACAGATTATGTCAGCAGCAGCACAGAAATTCCATAAACCCTTTTACCATAATGTTTACAAGTAGCTGGTGCTTAATTATACATTTCTACTACACAGAAATATTTGTATGGCAAATTTAGTGACCCAGGCATATAACATACATTGTGATGTACTATATATGATATGAACTTGTATAGACAGCACAATGATGAGTCACAGTGTCTGGTCATTTCTTTGTTTTCTATAAAGAGAAAACTAACTAATACATTAATCCCAGTAGTCATTAAAACACAAACCAAAAAAGAAGGTGCTAGTTCCTAGTTTGCTACAGATAAATGATGACATATGAAAGCTGCATTAAATGAAACCATTTCCATGAAGCAATTGCTTTCAGCAACCCAAGATATATGATAGCAGCCTTTGGACCTGATAATGTAGCAGTAGGCAATTTATGTGCACAATGAAAGTGGCAGCATCAAGTTGCAGGTAAACCCAAAGCTACAGTTTGCATCAGCATCATTCTATAAGCATGCCATGAGCATGTGATTACAGTAGATCTTGAACCAACATACAAGAAAAATCTATCTAGCTGAGTATACTTTTGACAATTATAGTGAGGGTAAAATTACCATTTGACTAGCATCTAGCCATTGAAGTGAGTGTTCTTTTTCCAAAAGGCGGAAATGAAACAAGATAAGGAGGTCCAGGGCCCTTAGGAATCGGTGACACGGCTCTTGTATGATTGCATGACTAGAATGTTAGTATTATTGACAAACAAGTGGTCAGTCACTCAGCCAAAATTTATTGGGTTGGTTAATGCATAGTTCTATCACGGAACTTGCAGAAACATGAGGGCCATGGGATGAGCCTACGAACCCAATAGCATTACTATTTGCAAGCACATTCAACAACGGAACCAAGATTAACAGGAGCACCCGGGCGTGCCGCGTGCGATGTCAGGGAACCGAGGAGGGGGGCCAGGGAGCTCACACTCGGGTGACGCGGTTGTCGCGGTTGCAGGTGACGTGGAACCAGGTGCAGGGGTTGACGAGCATGGGGTCCCAGCTCTGCAGCACGCCTCGGGGGTCCGCGAGCGCGCGCCGCAGGGCGTAGAGCGCATCGCCCTCCGAGTTGGACGCCAAGGCCACGTAGACAGGCGACAGCACCGCCGCCGCCGCGACCATCAGCACCACAGCCGCCGCCCCGGCCATGAGCTGTCTGGCTAGGGTTTCGACTCCCGGGAGGCGGCGGCGAAGGGGAAGGCCGGAAGGGGCGTGGGGAAAGTGGCGCGGTGGGGCGCGGCACGGCGGCAGTGACTAGCGAGAGTTGGGACAAGGAGCTCGGAAGTGGAACGGGTAAAGAGATTCTTTGCTGTTGCTTCTTGCTGCCTTGGATGGCTGGATCTTCTGCGGCGTGGGCTATCTATTACTCCCTCCATCCATCCCACAAAAGGAATTCAAGTCTTGTTTATCAAGCAAACAATTTTAAATTTAATCGACTAAAGCCTACTAATATTTACAATACTTAATAAGTATTAGTAGATCAAATTATAAAATATATTTTATAATAAATCAGTTTAAAGATATATGCCCTCCATCCTAAAAATAATGTAAATCTCAATTCCCAAGGAGCCAAAGAATCTTAAATTTGACTAAATTTATAGAATATATTATCTACATTTGAATCTCCAATTAGATTTATTATGAAAATATATTTCATGATTAATCTAGTGATACTTATCACGTATTTTAAACATCAATGTTTTTTATATATATTTGATTAAAATTAAGATTCTTTGACTCCTTAAAAAATGAGATTGAGTACATTTTTTTGAGATGGAGGTAGTAAATATTACTACTGTTTTCTATAAAACAACTTAAACTTAAAATTGTTTAATTCTTTACGAAGCAAGTTTTCCTCTTTTTTAACAGAACGAATATTGTATCTATACAACAGCCACGCCTTCAGGACGGGCATGACGTCGAGAACACCAACGTCGCTCGTCCAAGATAGCCTGGGCTTTCACTCATGGAAGAAAGTGTTGGGAAACGACACCATCAACAGGAAAAGTGGCGCCCACGGGCGTCACTGTCGCCAAGGCTTTTGTCCAAAGATCCCCTAGCACCCCTAGCACAAACATCCGGCCAAGACCCCAAACCCTAGCCTGCTGTCACCACCATCGTCGCTGCCTTGCCATCCCACAGAAACCCTTCCAGAGGAGCATCGATGCGCCGGTGCATAGCTGCGTTGGCCGCCACCCCCTCCAACTGGGCAACATGGAATCAGGCTTACCCTGCCACACACGTCACATTGATCGTCATCGCCGGCTCTGGCACCCGCATCCGACGCTGCTGCCCATATTATGAGTAAATATTTTTATAAAAAACTTATTTGGACCTACAAATGTTGATCTTTTTTTTATAAATCTAGTTAAACTTAAAAATGTTTGACTCCTCGATAAGTTAGTGAGATATGCTTTTTTTGGGGGAGGGGACTAGAGAAATAGAGAGTATGTGAATACTGTAACACCCCGGTGTTATGCCTACATTTAGGCACTGCAAATCATGCATATCATGCATCATCAAGCATCCTAATCATACATGCATAATCTTGCATATAATAACTGAAACATTACTTCGAAACATACGAAACATGTTTGTGAAACGTAAATGATGCATACACTTATTAGAGTTGTTTTGCTCTGATTCTTGCTTGCTAGGTTAGTAGAACATGTTTGGCTGCTATTGTAAATCATCTAGCAATGTTTAGTTCAATTTTTGGAGCAATGTTTGTATTCAAATTAATTCAAAATTTGGCTTCAAAAATAAATTCCAAAAAAAATTAGGGTTTTGAGCTAAACGTGAACTTTGATCTTTCAATTCAAAATCTAGAAAGAATTTGGCTGTGGTCCTAAAAGCAAAGTTGTAGAGAATTAAATTCTAAACAACTTTCATTTTTGGTACATTTTCAAAAGAGGTCATTTTCTTGCTCAAAATAATATTTGAAAGATAGCATTTAAAATCCCTTGAAAATACAAATGAAAAAGGATTTTTTTACATTTTGCATGGTAGCCTCGCTTATTGACCCATATAAGCCGGCCAACAAAGCCTGCGCGCCTCGCCTCGGCCCAGCCCAGCCCACCGCGCCTTGCCTGCTTGCCTCCGCGCCGCGCCATCCTCCTGCTCGCCACGCCACGCCGCCACATGACCAGAGAGAAATTCCGCCAGCGTGGCGACCCCCGCCGGCGTCGCCATTGCCAGCGCAGCCATGGGTTCGACACCACACCACGCGCCCGCCTTCACTTTGGTGCCCGTGGCGCTCGCTCACTCCCGCCCGCCCGCTGCCTTCCTTCTCCTCCAGAGCCGAGAGCCTCAAGCTACGCCTCGCGCACACGCACCCAGCGGCGTGATTCACCGCGGTGCTCCTCCACGACCCGACAATCAAGCACCAGCAGACTCGCCTCGCTCTCCGGCACTGGTGCTCGTGGTTGTGCCGTCGTTTGAGCCGAGGTGGCGCTTTTCCAAGCTTCGCGCCGCCGTCGTCCATGGCGCCGCCGTGCTCGCCGCCGCCGTGGGCGCCTCTTCTCCCTTCTTCTCGGTTGTGCTTAGCTTGCTGCTCGTTTTCGCCATGGCCTCGCGAACCTCCTGCGCTCGCTTGCTTTGCTGCCGTGGCCGGAGATAGCCACCGACCTCGTGGCGAAACTTGAAAGCGCTTGCATCGTGCAGCACTTGTAGACTGCCGTGAGCCCTACTGCTGACCCGACCCGGTAGGCCCGGCGAGCAAAGGTACCATGGTAGAAGCCTGCTGCCCGAAGCCGCAGCGCTCCTCCTCGGCGCTTGGGCGCAGCGGGCAGATCTTGACCATGGGCCATTTGTTCCCTTCGGCCGGCCCAGTGAGTGTTTTAAATGAATTGTTTTCAATTTATTCATTATTATTTAAAAATGAAATGGTTTGCAAAATATTTGGATACTCAAAGTTGCTCCAAATTTGTTGAAACAAATTTTGCTAGGTTCCTTATCATCAGATCTACTTGGGAAAAATTGTGCATGTCATTTTTGAGATACTTTTCTATAGGATTTTATTTAATCTTGAATATTGCTGATAACTTGAAAAATATGTAGAAAAATATATAGGCTTCAGAAAAATATGATTCCAAGTTTGTTAATCTTCTTATGTCATGTACTTCCTAGAAAAAAATATGTTTCATGCATGTGCTGTGGGAAAAATTTGAGGTGTAGTTCAAGTACCTTAGATGGCTGATTTTTGTTATTTTTGCTAGAGAGCAAAATTTGTATAAAACATGCATGTGGTAATTTTTGTACAGTCATTATATACCATGAAGAACCTAGGGAAAATATTAATTCTGTTGTTTGACACTTTTCATAGTACAAAGTAATTTCATGCTCATTTTTATGCTATAGCTTGTCATTTTTGTGTAGGATAGTTTACTTATCCAAATGCCATGAAATTTTTATGGTAGTCTGTTTAGGGTAGTATTATGCTACTGTAATTTTCTCAGATTTTTAGGAGCATCAGAAATATAGGTTGCTATTCAAGCCTATTATTAATTAGGGTTTAAGCAAGTGTTGCCTTAAGTGTGATTAAGAAATTAGTAAAGCTTTGGTGTATCTTTGAAGCATTTAATAAAATATGTTGACTTAACATATTGGTAGTAGAAGAGAATGCAGAGATGACACGTGCTTGTAGCATAGTTTCTTGGATGATGTTGTCTACCTTGCCTTTCGACATATTCATTGCATTCATCTCCTTCGATGCACCGATTGCATAGGCACTTACACGCATTGCATCATACAGGATCGCAAACCGAGAGCCCAGTCGTCATTTCATGGAGCCCGAGGAGCGATTCGAGGTGCAAGCAGCGAGGAAGTGCCGTAAGTCGACGAGGAGGACGTTGAAGAACTTCCGAGTGCCCCGATCACCGTCCGAGCTCTTCGAGAGAGAAGCCCCGAGCATCTTTTCTCCGGTTTGCAATGATTTCGTTAAATGCTTTACTTTAAATTGATGCATTACGTTCAGGAGTTGTTTGCAACCGTTCTTTGCATTATACCTTGTTTACCTTTGTTATACTATATCCTTGTTACCACGGTATCCGCAATGATCAGTCAATGCTTAGTGGCTTAGACCGGTAGAAGTCGGGTGATTTTGTCACTGCGAGCTATAGGTGGTTACCGGATCTGTTTGGATGGCTAGGAAGTCATGGTATAACTAAGTGTTAAATGAAGTTGAGACCAAGGCGGAGACTTGCGGGGTTTTGACCGTAGTGTTTCCGTCTGTCGTCGATTAAGGACCGACCGTTGTTGGGCCTCGAGTCATGTTGAACGCATGCCTTACATTTAGCTGGCGGATAAAGTACCTTCCGACCATGAAATGGCCGGGAGATTTTTCGGGCCGAGTAGATTGCCCGCATGCGCCTTTGTGTCGAAGCAGTGTGTGGTAGGACACGGGCGGGATGATAAGACCAAAGTGCGATCGGTCGGCCCCCGGGTACATGTGGTTCCTGGCAAACTCGAGATACCTGGAAAGTTGACTCGGTGATCAATATCTCACTTTAGCGGGTGAGTGAGATTTGTGTAAGGAATAAATCACCAGCTGGTTAGGAATCGATTCGAATCGCCATCGCTCCTGGATAGTGAGCACTTGACTTGAGTTACTTCATCGTAGTAAATGTTTATGGAACACTTGGACAGTTATAGTGAATATGACAGTATGGAAGTTGTTTAATGATCAGTGGTTATCATTAATTGCTTAATCACATGTTTACTCTAGTATAGGTGCAAATCTAGTCGACAAAGTTAATAATAATTAACTTGACAATAATGCTTTTAGAAAGGTTCTTGAAATGCTAAAATGCTTCTTTTTGCAAATGAGTCACCTACCCTACTATAATGCCCGCATAATCCTTGGTGTCATTTATTTTCGGTTATGTCGGGTAAGTCTGGCTGAGTACATTCTCGTACTCAGGGTTTTATTCCCACTTGTTGCAGATGGGCAGATGTACTATGGCTATTGTATCAACTGCCTGTATCCTGCGATGGGTGATGCTTAGGACCATGGGCATGGTCATTCCTTACGTCTCGTCTAATGCTTTTGTTGGAGATGATCATCAGCTGGCACTATATTTGAACTACGTGTGAGTGTGTGTGGTTTTAAACAAATAACTTCCGCTACTTTTATTCGAACTTGTTTTGTAATAACTATGTTTAAACTCTGATGTATCTGTTATGGAAACTTTTATGTAATATGTGATTGGTGACCGCTAAACTTATTACGATCATGGCTGGGACACGAGTTGGTTTGAAATCCTTCGTGATTTCACGGACTACCGGGTTATACGGGCTTAAGTTTGCTCAATCGTCTGCTCTGGTGGATGATTTTCTTACTTAATTTCGTATAATTGGTCGGTTCTGTTACAAATACGATGCCTAAATCCTGCTACTTTTCTTTGCTGTATGTATCAAGGCTGACAACCTGCGGGTGCAGACCCTACAAAGGATCCTGACTAAAGATGGCAATTTTTACCCGAAACCCGATGGGTAATTACCTCATTAGGGCAAGGGTATGGCTATTTTTTTTTACCCATGGGTAAGATAATGGGAAAAAAGCCTTACCCAACGGGTAAAGCGGGTAAGGGTATGGGACTGCATTGCCCGTACCTGTTAACCCATGGGTAAATTGAACCCGTTTCAATATGCTAGAATCATGTGAAATTGGTCACTTGTTATCTAGTAACGATGGATTTATCTATTAGATTATTTGATCAGGTGTTCATGTAGCTTGTATGTTTGATGATTTTATTATTGATTTGTGATGCTTTGGCTGAAATTGGGAGCCTAATATTAAAACATGTATTTTTTTCTTTGCAAACATTCTTGGAATCATGGGTAAGGATAACCCGCAGGTTACCCGTTACCCACATGGGTAAGGGTATGGGAAAAAACTCTTACCCATGCATGGGTATGGGTAAATTAGCGGGTAAAATATTTTCTCGTGGGTAAAGATATGGGTAACACATACCCGGCGGGTAATTACCCATTGCCATTTTTTATCCTGACCACTAGACAGTCAGCTCGGGCGCTACTTGTGATTACTCCTCACGTCTCCGTGCCCTAAAAGCTCTCTCTGGCTTGCTCGGCCGAAGCAGTAGCAAGAACATGCAATTTGACTGCAATACTATTTTCACAATTTGGTTTTCAATGGTTATCTTATCAGGAGATTTGACAGGGCTGCCACATACTTGATTTGGACATATCTGCACATACTATATAATCCAAATGGAAGGGGGTGTTCATGTAGCTTAGGCTGCTTAGCCATGTAGTTAACTCTTCAGTTCATGGTTCATGATGTATTATTACCAACTGCTGTAAAATTCTCACTCTGTATGCCCCTGATTTGCAGCGAAACATGAGAGTGCACATTGATGTTGAACGAGTAGCATGCTAATTACTGTCATGCGTAATCCATCGCAATAGTATACCTTGCCATAATTATATATATCATCTTTGTGTCCATCCGGGATCAAATTGCCCGAAGGATTATTAATTAGCATGGCATGATTATTCTCTAGGCCTATATGCTGTAAATGTTGTCCTGATGATAGCATGACAGCTACATGGCTTGCAACGAACTACGATATCTAGTCTTGCACGACAATGGCCAGAGCGGTGTGGGACATACAACGACGCGAACATGACGATGACTTATTATGGGCCGATATACAGCATGTTCGCTTGGTCGTAAACGATCATGGATTATAAGCCAGAACAGTATTTTTCTCTCACACCAAACCAGCCAGCAGTAATAATCCACGATCGTTTCAGCCGAAACGAATAGGCTGATGGTGTAAATGTTGTCCTACTGATGGCATGGTAGCTACATATATAGTTTGCAGCGAACTACAACATCTAGTCTTACATCGTAATGACTAGAGCGGTGTGGGACATTGCCTCTGTTGGTAATAACGGCGTGAGCAGTGAAGATAGCTTATCGCCTTGACAACGGTGATAGTGGTACAACATGATAAACGACTAGGGGTGGTTGGTCCTTATGGTGTGGCCGTGGTTGTACACATAAGTTGTTGAGAGAAATGGTATAGAGCTATGAAGAGATGATGTTGTTGTTAGATTGATCTCCCAGCCAATAAGCCCAACGGCCTATTGGGCCTTGGTCACGCGCCCTGATCGGGGGCGCCCAACCCTACATGGTTGGTGGGCCCCCGTCGCACTGCGCTATATAAAGAGATGGGGGCCGGCGGCTCGAGGTACGAGGTTCGCCGTGAGCCGCAAACCCCACCGACAAACCCTAGACCGATCTAAGAGGGCGCGCAGCCAGCGACGGGAAGCTCTGCTGACTTCGCCGTCGTCACTGCTACGCCGTCCGTCTGCACTGCATCGACGTCCGTGCAACCTCTACTCCACCCGTCGTTGCCCGTGTGCTGCCTCCATCACCGAAGCTGAAATGACCAGCTCAACCGCGACTCCCTCCGAGGGCTCAGGTTCAACACCAGCACCTTTACCCTATCTCCCTCTCGGTGTAGTGTTCTAGGTTTAGATATGCATGTGCTATTACGGATCCAAGTGTCATCCGCCTAGATCTACCCTAGTTGATCCACCGCGCAAACAATGGTATCAGAGCCAAGGTTTAAGTATAGATCTTGGATTATAGGGTTTGATCTAGAACGGGTACCGATTAGAAAAGGAAAAGTTGATTAGATCCAGTGCGGATCTAAGCAGAAAAGGGTCGGCCGACGTTCGGTTGAACCCTAAACTCGATCCGTCGGATCTAAGAAAAGATATGATTCGGATGAACCCTAACCCTAATGAGGTTAAAGAAGAAGAAGGGCTCAGTTTTCATGCAAAGATCGAACCCTAAAACCCGAAGGCGATTTCGGGAAAAAGAAAAACAGTGTCGTCCCCAACCCTAACCCTAACCCTAATCGGGAAATCGTGCAAAATCCGAATCAAAGAAACTGAAAGGGGAAAGAAGGGAAAGAGGGTGGCTCGGCTCACCTCGCCGTCGAGCACGCCGGCGCGCGGGAAAAAGAAAGGGCCGGTCGGGGGTGAACTTCTCGCCGGAACGGCCACTAGGGCGCCGTGGCCAAGCCGCTCGACGGCGGCGCGCTCACCCGCTGGGGAGCGCGCACGCCGGCGAGGGGGCCGGAGACGGCATCGGGCTCGCTGGTCGCTCTCGCCGTCTAAGCTCCTCGCTCGGTGTCTGCTGCGGCGGGACTGAGTGGAGAGGAGAGAGCAGTGAGGCGAAGAGAGAGAGAGAGAGAGAGCGAAGGCCGAATGGCGCTAGGTCAAGGGCGCCGCGACAGTTGCAGGGGTTTTGATCCTGCGATGCGCGCGGGCAACCGTCGGATGGAGACGGACGGCCACGAGCGAGTGGGCCAAGTCGCGGCCCAGGCGGGCGCGCGGACGCGCGGTACATTGCCGGCCCAGGCCCAGGTTGCGGCCTGGGTGCGGCCTGTGCGCGCGAAAAGAAAAGGGCTGAGCCGTTTCTGCGGTTTTGGGCCGAAACAGAAAAGAATAAGTCCAGTTTTGCATTTTTTCTTTTTCCAGAAAATTGAAAAATGAAAATTGGCTCAAAAGAAAATAGAAAAAGTATTTTTCCCTATGGGTAAAATTCATCAAATTGAATAGTTTTTCCGCTGCATATTTAAATATGCAATTTTCATTATTAAATTCGAACCAACAGGAGAATTTAATTTTGAAAATGAATATGTTTTAATTGATTATAATATTGTTATTATTCTGACCAACGTTGATTAATGGCAATATTATAATATTTTTGTCTTGCATTAATTTCTATTTCTGTCCAACGGTGATGTAGAATTAGTGTAGGGAACAGTTGTATATTTTAATTTTAACCAACGTTGAAAATAAGGCATGCAATTGTTATTGTTATTATTTATGTTCTCACAACATTTGAATTGTGTTTTCAGGAGGATACAACTTGATGAGTTGTATCAAAGAGATCCCCACTCTAAAAGGTGATAACTATATTGAGTGGAAGAAAAAGATAGACCTGGCTTTTATCCTCGCTGAGATGGACTGGGTTGTCACCACACCATGTCCTAGAGAACCTATGGCACCGGTGAGGGAGACAGATGAGACTGATGCTGCATGGCAGAACAGAGAGCGGGACTTTGCTCCCGTAAAGATGTCCTATGACCTTGAGCATAGGAAATGGGTCATTGCCAACAAGAAGTGTTTGGCAGTGATAAAGAACACAATTGAGCCTGCAATAGTGGGCTCAATTCTAGACTGTGACACGGTCACAGAGTACCTAGAAAGAATAAAGAGTCAGTTTACTGGCTCTTCAAAGACATATGCAACCCAGCTGATCAAGCAGCTGGTAATAGAAAGGTACTCTGGTGGCGGCAGTGGCATTAGAGAGCACATACTGAGAATGAGCAATCTGGCATCTAAGCTCAAACCAATGGATTTGGCACTCAAGGATGAGTTTCTTATTCATTTGATTTTTGCTTCTTTGCCCAAAGAATTTGACACATTTGTTGTTAATTACAACATACAGCCTGAAAAATGGGATTTAGAAAAGCTCATAGCCATGTGTGTGCAGGAGGAGGAAAGAATAAAAGTTTCACAGGGTGGTAGTGTTAACTACCTAAAAGATAAGAAAAAGAACTATAACAACAGCTCTTCCTCCAAGTCATCTGGAAAGGGTCCCATGCAACAGTCTCAGAACAAGCAATTCTCAGTGGATAAAGATCAGTGTCTCTACTGTAAGAAGACGAGACATTATAAGAAGAATTGTCTCGATTTCCTAAAGATGATTATGAAAAATAAAGGTGAGAACATTATTACGTTCGTAAATGAATCCTTGTATGTAAAGTTTTCAAAATCTACTTGGTGGATTGATTCAGGTGTAACTATTCATGTTGCTAATTCATTACAGGGATTCCATTCGATGAGAACTTTGCAAAGAAGCGAAAGTTTCATTAAAATCGCAAATGGAGTACAAGCAGATGTTGAGGCCGTTGGCGATCTTCCTCTAGAGCTTGCTGATGGCTTCATACTTATTCTAAGAGATGTTCTTTATGTACCTTCTTTGCAAAGAAACTTGATTAGTGTATCAAAGTTGGACCATGATGGTTATGATTGTCATTTTGGAAATGGCAAATGTCAGATATTGTTTAATAATAGATGTATTGGTCTTGCCTTCCGACAAGACGAGCTTTATTTGTTATCACTTCATGAAAATGTGAATTCCGTATGTGATGTGAATGAGAATGTATCATCATCGAACAATGCAAACAGAAAACGAAAGAGAGCTCATGATGCGTTGTTGAAATTATGGCACTGTCGTTTAGGCCATATTTCGAGGGGAAGAATAGAAAGACTAGTTAAGAATGATATTCTTCCTACATTAGAGCTCTCAGATTTAGAACAATGTAGAGATTGCATAAAAGGAAAGTATGTAAAGAAAATTAAGAAAGATGCCAAACGAAGCGCAGGAATTCTACAGATTATTCACACAGATATCTGTTGTCCTTTTCCTGTGAAAAGTGTGGATGGTTATGATTCATTCATAACTTTTACAGACGATTACTCTCGGTTTGGCTACATTTATCCAATTAAAGAAAGAATAGAAGCGTTGGATAAATTCAAAATATTTAAAGCAGAAGTTGAAAATCAGCATGATTTAAAGATTAAGATAGTCAGGTCTGACCGTGGGGGAGAGTACTACGGTCGGCATACCCCATATGGCCAAGTTCCTGGACCTTTTGCAAGGTTCTTACAGGAGAATGGCATAGTAGCCCAGTATTCCACACCGGGCGAACCTCAGCAGAATGGAGTAGCTGAAAGGCGTAACCGTACCCTGATGGATATGGTGCGTAGTATGATAAGTTACTCCACTTTACCGATGAGTCTGTGGATAGAGGCGTTAAAAACCGTCATTCATATTCTCAATAGAGTACCAAGTAAGTCGGTGCCCAAAACACCGTATGAGTTGTGGACAGGAAGAGTACCCTCACTTAACCACTTGCGTGTGTGGAGGAGCCCTGCTGAGGCTAAAGTTTTTAACCCAAACATTGGGAAGCTGGATCCCAAAACAGTGAGTTGCCATTTCATTGGCTACCCAGAAAAGTCAAAAGGTTTTTGTTTCTACTGTCCTAACAGACATACAAAGTTTGTGGAAACGAGACACGTTGTCTTCCTAGAGGATGAAATGATTAGGGGGAGCATGGTAGCTCGAGAAATTGACCTTGAAGAGAAGCGGGTGTATGCACCCACTCCGATCATTCATGAGCCATTTTTCTCACTACCTGCTGTTACTGCACCGACAGTACAAGACACTATGGTGTCAGCACCTGTTGTTATCCTGCCTGTGGCAACAATGAATGATGATGAGGAACCTGTTCCTCAGGATCCTATAGAAACTATTGCCACACATGAGGGGGAGCAACAACAGCCTCAAACAGAAAATGAGCCAAATGAGGAGGCCCCTAGAAGGTCTCAAAGAGTTAGAAAATTAGCTATTCCTGCTGATTATGAAGTGTACAACACTGAAGAATTTCAAATGGAGGATGATCCCACCTCATTTGAAAAAGCCATGAAAAGTGACCATTCATCAAAGTGGCTTGAGGCCATGAAAGATGAGATGAGATCAATGAATGCAAATAAAGTTTGGGATTTGGAGATAATTCCTAAAGGAGTCAAAACAGTAGGTTGTAAATGGGTCTACAAAATAAAACTTGACTCTCAAAGGAATATAGAGAGATATAAAGCCCGACTTGTGGCAAAAGGCTTTACACAAAGAGAAGGAATTGATTACAATGAGACCTTTTCTCCAGTCTCATGTAAGGATTCCTTCAGAATCATAATGGCATTAGTGGCACATTACGATTTAGAATTACATCAGATGGATGTAAAGACGGCATTTCTCAACGGAGACTTAGAAGAAAATATTTACATGGCACAACCGAAAGGTTTTGTCATGGAAGAAAAAGAACGTTTGGGATGCTGCCTAAAGAAATCCATTTATGGATTAAAACAAGCTTCAAGACAGTGATACTTGAAGTTTGATCAGACAATAAAGAATTTTTGGTTTAAAGATAATGTTGAGGACAATTGTGTCTACGCAAAGTTTAAGAATGGGAAGTTTATCTTCCTTGTCCTGTATGTGGATGATATCTTACTTACTAGTAGTGATGTCAGTCTACTACTGAAGACAAAGAAGTTTTTGTCCTCAAAATTTGATATGAAAGATCTTGGTGAAGCTTCGTTCGTTCTAGGGATCGAGATTCACCGAGATAGAAGTAAAGGGGTATTAGGACTGTCACAAAAGGCATACATAGAAAAAATCCTTAAAGAAATTCAGTATGCACAAATGTAGTCCCTCACCTGCTCCTATAGTCAAGGGCGACAGATATGGGGGTTTTCAATGCCCCAGGAACCAATATGAGATCGATCAAATGAAAGTGGTTCTATATGCTTCAACTGTCGGAAGCTTGCAATATGCTCAAATATGCACGCGCCCTGACTTGGCATTTGTTACCGGGTTACTTGGCAGATTCCAGAGCAATCCTGGAATAGAACACTAGAAATTAATAAAGAAAGTCTTGCGTTATTTGCAAGGAACGAAAGGCCTCATGATGACGTATAGAAGATCTGATTCACTTCATATAGTGGGATATTCAGATTCTGATTATGCGGGAGATAATAGAAAATCAACGTCTGGATATGTGTTCACTCTCGCAGGGAGAGCTATTTTATGGAAAAGCTCAAAGCAAACCGTCACTACATCGTCCACAATGTATGCCGAGTTTGTAGCATGTTATGAGGCAACGGGGCAGGTGAACTGGCTTAAGAAGTTCATACCCGGTTTGAAGGTGGTTGACGACATCAATAGACCACTGAAGTTATACTGCGATAATAATCCAGCAGTACAGTATGCTCACAACAATAGGTCAAATGGTGCTGCCAAACACATTGACATAAAGTATTATGTTGTGAAGGATAAAGTTCGGGATCAAATGATAAGTCTTAAGCATATAAGTACCGAAAAGATGCTCGCGGATCCGCTTACAAAAAGCTTACCACCTAACGTGTTCAGAGAACATGTAGCCGGCATGGGTTTAAGGGAAAGCCTATGATTCTTGGACTATAAAGGGCCCAAAAGTTAAAGTAACTATTTCAGATCAGAGACGTGCATTGTAGCTGTTAAATCTATCAGCGATTGACCGTGACGATGAAACATGCTCTATGCATCATCTGTGAAGAAATGAGTAAGGATAAAATGATTGAAGTTTAAAGTTTAAAGATAAAAGTAATAGTGTGAGATCAAGGGGGAGAATGTTAGATTGATCTCCCAGCCAATAAGCCCAACGGCCTATTGGGCATTGGTCACGCGCTCTGATCGGGGGCGCCCAACCCTACATGGTTGGTGGGCCCCCGTCGCACTGCGCTATATAAAGAGGTGGGGGCCGGCGGCTCGAGGTACGAGGTTCGTCGTGAGCCGCAAACCCCACCGACAAACCCTAGACCGATCTAAGAGGGCGCGCAGCCAGCGACGGGAAGCTCCGCTGACTTCGCCGTCGTCACTGCTACGTCGTCCGTCTGCACTGCATCGACGTCCGTGCAACCTCTACTCCACCCGTCGCTGCCCGTGTGCTGCCTCCATCACCAAAGCTGAGATGGCCAGCTCAACCGCGACTCCCTCCGAGGGCTCAGGTTCAACACCAGCACCCTTACCCTATCTCCCTCTCGGTGTAGTGTTCTAGGTTTAGATATGCATGTGCTATTACGGATCCAAGTGTCATCCGCCTAGATCTACCCTAGTTGATCCACCGCGCAAACAGTTGTTTGGCATGTGTTGAGGCCTCAATCCATTCGGCCACCATGGTTAGTTGCATATAGCTGTTAGCTTAGTTAGTTGCTGATGCTGCTGCTTGACCCTTTTAAGGTTATTGTTGCTCGGTTGTAGACTCAGCCCAGGAAACTACTTCTTTTTAATATAATCAGCAGTTCTATTGTCTGATTGTTTTTTAATAGATGATTCCAATCTCCTTTTCTTAACGAAGATGGTTTGAATCCTATCATGTCAGACGACCACTCAGTATAGCAGATGCTTGTGTCACGGCCCTGGCCACTCTGTAGACCTCATGCTGTACAAACTTCCACGACTCCGAAGTGTTGCTGCTCCGAGCGCTGGCTATTGCTTTGGCTATACCGGGATAGATCGCAGTATCCCAGTCATTCTGATCTGAAGGTCCATACACCTATGGATGGGAACACTTACTGTTAGTATAACTATAAGCCGTGTGTACGAGCCTTATGCAATTTCCAGAGAGGAAGGTGAGTGCTTTGCGCATGAGTATCTGCTCATCAGATGCTTAAACCATTCTAGCTTGAAGATGCCTTCCCTGCTAGTGAATGCTCACTCGGTCTGCATAAGCCGGTCATTGAGCTGTTGGATTTTCAGTGAATCCTTGTTCAGCTGCTTGCTCAAGAGTTGCTTTTTAAGTTCCTGAAAGTGCCCATGTCTCTTAGTCATCACAGTGCACAAAACGCAGTATGGTAGACTGTAAGTTCTGCATAACTCGAGCAGCAATTCTCAAGTGAAAGTACCTTTTGTTCGCTATTCACTTTGGTAGCTGCCGCTCTGAGAGTTCTGATTGAGTTGTACAGTGGGGAACAAGTGACAGTTGTTCCCTTCACTTCATTCTCTACCGCCTTTGTGTATTCCTGCCACCGGAAGAAATTTAGGGCTTCATCATGTTTCCATAGCAACAAGGACATCTATGTTAATTTTCCTCTGTCCCCTGTGTCTGAGTGGCTCTACTGGCCTACAGAAGGTCAGAAGCAGCATTTTGTGAACACTGGAGACGTCTTACCTCAAGCTCAATTGCATAGGACATGTAATTGAAGGGTAGGATCTCTTCATTTGCCAACCTCAAAGCCATCATTCCCCATATGCTAGCAGCTGCAAGATGAAGAATCTTGGTTTATCGTGTCGTAGTGGCGCAGATAACACCTCAACTAATATTCTGCACAAAAACAGTATCATTGAGCAGACCTGCCACATACCTACGGAACCCAGGATCTCCGAATTTTGCCATCCATATGTAGTCATCATATAAGGAGTGGTAAACCGGATATCCTGGTCCTACAAAAGCAAAATTGCCCAGGAAAGTTCATTGAAAAATACAAGAGTCACTGAGCAAGCAAATAGCAAATAGCAGGGGCATTACCTTCACCAAAAATTATATTCATCGAAGGAATACCAACATGTTGGACGAATGCTGAATAGTCTGATCCTCCATCACCTAGTCTTAGAACCTTAATGCAGGAGATACGTAGTGAATAGTGAGTAATGTTATATAATTTGTCAGGAAGTAGAAGTGGTTTCCTCTCCTGAAACCACATAATTCTTGAGGGATGGAACTGACACTCAAAGGAACTTGTAGCTTGATAACAATGCAATCACTATATAATAGTGACAACTAAATGGGTCCTCAGCACTACATAGAGGGTAGACTGTTGGATAAGCAAGTTGCAACAACTCACCTGGGGAGGAATGCTCGATTTAATCCATGAATCATACACAGTCTGAGATGAATTATCAGGATCTTGAACCTTCACAATTTGACAAAGAGCAGTTAAAATTTTGGGCATCTTAACAAGGAAAATACTATATTCATATTGTTGACTACTAACATGGAGACCAAAAGCAAACAAAGTTAACTATAGTATCATGTTTTCCCTCTTCCTGGGTATGCTATTATCACTACTTTCAGGTAGGACGGACATACCACTTTAGTTACTTGGTGAAGTAACTCGTCGAGTTGGGGAGTTGTAGAAGGCAGGAATCCTGGACCAACGACTGAAACGTCAATATTCAGATAAGCAACAGCTCTAGAATATAACATCTCCCAGGTTTCTTCAACCCATTCAGTAGATCCTGTCTGAGTAAATTAAATGCAAATGTGATCAATCTTGCTGTTTTAAAGACGGACAAGAGTGGTTCAGAGATAGAAACACACCAGTCCGTATTCTTCCGCATCCCAACTACAGAAGATAATGGTTCTTCGAGGTCTCCACCCTTGCTTTTGCAGCATTGAAAACCTTTGAGCTAACTAGATGGACAAAGAGTGAAATAACATGTTATGAGCCAGATAAGTAGCAGATCGTGTATCATGTACAGTACAATATTGAGGTCAGGCATAGAAACATGAAATGGAACTAAGGTTCAGTCACTTCAGCTAACTATTCAGAGGACATGGCCTTTTAAAAAAACGAACATGGCAGGAGTTCTGCCTTTTAATTAAGAGGAAGCAGTTTTATGTACAAGACACGGCCAGAAGACCAGGGCCACAGATTTCCTCAAAAACAGAAGGGGAGGGGTTAAAGCCCCAGCAACAAGCGAAGACCTAGGCAAGGCACCTAGCGCTAGGTATTAAACAAGGACATGGCTAGTACCTGCTCTAAACTACTGTAATCAGTATTCTGACATAGTAGGTAAACAAAAACAAAGCGTACTAAAGTATACCGAAGACATTTTGTAACTAATGACTACCTCAATCATAGCTGCTGTTCCACTGTTGGGATCGGATGCACCAAACGTCCAAGCATCACGATGGTTACCAAGAATGACATATCTGGATCACAGAATGTTAAAAATTCTCAGTTCAGTCACATATTTGGCAGAAAAGGATGTACCTAGTGCAGAGAGGTCCCGCTCTGTGCGGGGTCTGGGGAAGGGTGTCAGTGGCAAGCAGCGAGGAGACCGCGACTCGAACCCGGGACCTTCCGGTCACAGGCGGTAAGACTCTACCGCTTGCACCAGGCCCGCTCTTCAAAAAAATATATATATAATATTCAATGTGGTTAAATTGTGCGAACGCCTATATGCAGATAAGCAGATTGATACTCCTCAATATTTGTTTAAACTCTGAGTACCTCGGAGGCTAGGACTGAGTCTAATTGTTTGTTTTTGTTTGTTAAAAAAAAGTTTGCTTTCAAGGAAATCCTTTTACAGTCATGAGAGGCTGAGAGATACTACAAGAGCTACCCATCTAAAATGAGCCTTCAGTGAAAGAGTTTCCAATAAATTAAAAGAACAAAAGAGCTTGACCTTATGCATCTGGTTCTTAATTGTGCTTAGCTATTTTTTTTTCTCTTGAAGCAAAGATTTTCATAGCTACTGTACATTACAAGGAAGGCCAACAAATGGTCATCCCAAGCCAACCTGAACATGTATGAAAAGTCGGAGTGGTTGAATCACATAGTATATGTCTTTTCCAAAATAATGATGTACCTGCAGAACTTTCCGATCTGCAAGTGGACCCTATCCTCTATAGGATATGCTAACAGGTTTAAAAAATTAAGGAGTATACATGATTATAGAATTTTGTAGTACCACGCGTCCATGCCGTGCACACCTTTATAGGACACCTATTTTTCTTCTATATACAATAAATTCCTTATTAGCTTTCTTTTTCCTTCTATAATTCCTTATCAGATACTTCCATTTTTTATATTTGTATAACAACGAGTTAAAATGCATGAGCAGTCCGCAAACTTGTCAAGGATGCCACTTAGTAGGTTCATAAACTTTGAAAATACATTTCTAGTCTCTAAATTTGTTAAGTTATGCACCGCAATGGTCGCTATGGTCCACAAATAGACTTACCATGTACCATTTTACAATTTCATATCACTTTTACAGACTCCGAAATACATTTTCAAAGTTCGTAGATCTAAATGACACCTAAGCTTAGAGTCCCCTCTTTAACCTTCTATAATCTAGTATATAAGGTCAACGACAGCACTACAAAAGTAGTGCTCTCAACTGCCCAAGTGTGCTGCGTGAACTTCACAGGTTTGACAAAACAAAAAGATGCAACGTCACATTCCACCAAGAATTTGTTACCTAATAATAACAAGATAAAAAAAGGAATTAGTTACCTATCGGGCTCTTCGGCGCCTTCGATAATGGCAAAGACATTCTCAATCGTTGCCATCGTATCATTCCCCTGCAAAATCCAAAACAATAGCGTCAAGCCCCAAGGCAATGAACCGAAAAGACGAAGGTTCCTCGAATCGAATTGTACATACCAGATACTAGGTTCAAAACTGCCGGCCCGGGGCCGAGGCCAGCGGCGGATTCAACGGGGGGGGGGCTCGAGCCCCCCTACCGATGCTGAGGCCCCATGAATTTTTAAGCAAAGTTCTATTGTGTTATCGCACTTTTGTTACCGATGCTGAGGCCCCATAAATTTTTAAGCAAAGTTCTATTGTGTAGGTGGGGGCTAAGACTTCGAGTGAGATACGTTGCTATCGCACTTTTGTTCAGCCCCCTAAATTTTTTCTTGGATCCTCCGCTGGCCGAGGCGGTACACGGGGCTGCCCTCTCGGCCCTGCCAGTCCGCCGGCGCCATGGCCCCGCCCATGGCTCTGTGTATCTCCATTGCGTCCTGAGCCGACACCGGCAGCGCCCGGATGAGCGGCATGTCATCGGTGTTCATGGCCTCCTCCACGCTGACGCGCTCGCAGCCCTCGGACGACGCCCACATCAGCGTCGTCGGGTCGCCCACGCCCCGGAACAGGCTCCCCACCTGCACGCCGCTGGGCGGCAGCCACCGCGAGTAGGGGAACCACCGCTCACCGGGTGCGCCGCCGTACTCCAGCGGGTCAGTGTACACAGCCGCGGCCGCGGCGCCGGCGGCGCGCGCGATGTCCTCGCAGTGGATCCTCCCGTACCGCGCGAGCGCGACCTTACCCGCGACGTCCACGCCGCGGGAGGCGAGGTAGGCGAAGTCCTCCTCGCGGCCGTAGTTGGCGTACACGGCCTCCGCGGAGACCGACCCGGAGGCCGCGTAGGCGTAGAACGTCGGGATGGTCTCCGCCGCGGCGGCTGCGTAGGGGTCGTTGGGGTAGGTCTCCTGCTTCAGGGAGAAGGAGGTGACGACGCCGCGGCCTCGCGCCGAAAGGGAGAGGGAGCGGTGGACGGGGTAGGAGAGGAGGACGGAGTAAGGCGTGATGTGGGCGGGGAAGGAGAGCGCGTCGAGCACGTAGCGGGCGGTGAGGGCGTTGGCCTTGGTCCCCGCGACGTGCGGATGGAGAGTGAGCGCTCGTAGGTGCGAGGCGGCGGTGTCGTTGGATCCGAGGGAGAGGAAGAGCGCCTCGTAGTTCGGCACCGGGTTGGGCGCAGAAGAGGAGCACCGCGAGGGAGGCGCCGAGGACGGCGAGCATGGAGGAGAGGAGGCAGAGGAAACGGCCGCGCGGGTGGGGTTTTGCCAGCGGCGGCGAGGGGTAGAGGAGCGAGGTCGTGTCGGGGCGGGACATGGCGCCGGAGCTGGTGGGTGGTGTGCTCTGCTGTGGCGAGCGGCGGGTGCTCAGGTAGCGGGGTTTAAGCGGCGGGTGCTGTCCACTCCGCGCACGCCGGACAGGAATTCACTCCGCTGGACTGTTGCTGTCAAGCCAATGCAAATCGCGGTACCTTCTTCTTTTGAAAAGGAAAGCGCCGTAGATTGGATGCAGAGGATCCGTCCGCGTTCGTGCTCCACCGTAGATTGTGAGCAGTGAGCGTGCTCCGTTCCCGGTTGCAGTTACACTGACGGGATGCTTGTGGTTTGTTGTGAAGCAGGTGTCATAGTGGTACGTGGTGCTACCACTACGTCTGTTTCAGTCTGGCTGGACCGTTGACCCTGTTTAAAAGGCGATTTAGGCCTCAGCGTACGATTGCAGGCGGGGCAGGTTGCTAGCGTAGCCCGTCCGCTCGCCCTGCAAAATTTATCTTCGTGGCTACTGTGGCTCAGCTGCGATTTCTTCGTGGCTCGACGTCTTTTAACCCGCCGAGCCCGTTGGACAATAGAGAAAGCTGTTAGAACCCGCATCTTCCGAACCCTACCGCTAGTGTCGTCACGATAGTCTGGCATCGGGCGGAGGCTCTATGGCTGTTCCTCCACGACGACGAACACCAGTGGCCCATAGCTCGAGGCCGTCGTCGTCATCACAACTGCCACGCGCGCCTCATCCTCGAGGTCCCCGATGACGAGGCCGACGAGGAATCCGACGACGACACCGGCGACGAGTTGCCCCTGCGGCCGATGAGCCGCTTCCACAAGGCCTGCATCGACGTACGTATCGTATGTATATATGCGCCTACACGTACGTATTTCCCAGTGAAGAGATCGATTTGTCATTTGAGAGCTATAGCTAGCAAGCTAACTGCATATGCATGGATCGATGGGCGCCTTCGTGTCGACGACGCTCGCCACGCTCCAAGACGGCGCCGACAAGGTCAATTGGTTTGTCGTTGTGCCGGTCATGTGCCCGTTATTATGATCTTGTTCGTGTACCTCGCAGCTTTCTTTCACTTGTTGGCCACCAGATATTTGAGGGATGTTGTGTGTGCGGCAGGCCCTGTGGGTTTGGCAGCTAAGTATATTATGTCCGCGGAAGGCTTACCCTACAAAGTAGATAACTTAGTGACTGGCCGCAAACCCATCAATAAACTTTGTGACAAGCGATGCGGGTTAGCGGCCGGCCGCGAACCAACCCGCCTGCAAGCTTACCTCAGCGACATGTTAGAGTGAAAATTTCATAAGTTTCGTTACACATAGGTGTTTTTTTATGACAGCATCGTTTTTAGGAAGAGAGGAGTGAGTTTATTTAAATGAAACTCTCTTATTACGATTACCAACTCTACGTAAGTCATCAAATCAAATGTATATGAAACTAGTGAATGAAACTATACATTCAGGATAGTATGTTTTATTCATTTTTTATTTCATTTTACGTGATGTGGTAGTTTGGAAAACATCCTCATAAAACTCTTCACTGAAAAATAACCTTAGTGTGCAGTTTCTTTTCCAAGATAAAATCAATTCTATAGCATTTAAAGATCATCGCAGAACCTCCTTTTTGTAAAGAGTCAATTGATCGGTGGATTTTTGTTCACTCGGTAGGAACACTAGCATGAGCATATTGCTTTGCCAGTAACATCTAACCAGGCATATGGCTGATCCACCACATTAAACGAGTGCCAGGAATAAAACAGGGCCAGCAAGATGGTGTTTAAATTCAGGAGCTAAAGTTTAGAGATGTCACATCAAGTGTCACATAGGAGTGTCGCGTGGAAGTGTTTGTATAGTAATAATAAAATAAATTACAGAAGTCTTCAGTAATCCACGAGACGAATTTATTAAGCCTAATTAATCCATCATTAGCACATGTTTACTGTAGCATCACGTTGTCAAATCATGGATTAATTAGGCTTAAAAAATTCATCTCACAAAATAGTCGCAATTTGTGCAATTAGTTATTTTTTAGTCTATATTTAATACTCTATGCATGTGTAAACATAACGATGTGATAAGAACTCAACTTTAGAGGAGGAACTAAACAATGACTAATTCCTTCGCATGTGAACACTTGCCCAAAACCAGGTAATACTTTGATAGCGATAATCGTATTATATAGGGCACTTTTAACACAAATATATTGATGCAACTTTTATGCTCTAAACTTTCATACAATTTGACTAATTGTTGGTTAAAATATATAAAGTGACTTTTCCTCAAATCAAATACGATTACCATTTCTGAATGGAGTATTTGTTTCCACCTTCATGCAATCTAGTCCCCGTTAACCGATACCACACTTAGCAAAACCGATAAGGCTCCAATCTCAGCTCAATCAGATACTGATTCATCGTCATGTCCGCGTAATCCTGTTTCCTGTGCGTTTCCATTACCATTTCAGCAACAAACCACCTTTAATTTGATCAATACTTTCAACACTCACTGAACAACTGCAAACCAAGCCTTCAAGTTCAAGTTGCACAAACCACACCTACGAGTTCCATTAAGTTAAAAACAGCAATCCACAAACTTAGATTATTCATGGATAGATCACACCTAAGCAGCATCTGGCCCCCATTCTCTTCTATCGACAGAAGTCAGTATGACAGGTTAGACACTACCTAGAGAACTTCCATTGTCTTATGAGCAAATTTATATCATAATATATACGGATTGGGAGGCGCAGCGGACGAGCAGCGCCTCCCTTAGTTAAAGCACCAGGTCCTTTGCCCCTTGAGATCTGCTTGCACTGCAGCCCCCTTCACGAGGCCCATGCAAAGTATGGGCAGATCGCCCGCCTCGTGGCAGTCCAGTTTCCGCATCCAAAGAAGTACCGTCCCTGCATGGGTCCTGGCTTGCGCACAACGCTCCACCTGCTCAGCGCTCCACAGTAACAGTACATCGCTCTGTCCTTCCCTGCAGAGGTGGCGTATGGGTTAACCTGCACAGGAGATCCCAGCATCTCTTTTGGTTTCTGCTGCTGTTGGACTGGATCTGGAGAGCGGTCGGGGGATAATTGGCAAGTTGTTGACTGTGGAGCAGGTTGCCACATAAGTGAGTTGGTGATAGAAAACTTGAAACCCCGGTGCATCATAAGTGCCAGGAGGCGAGCAGTATTGCGGGCATCATCAAGCCCGCAGTGAGCACGCCCCTCCCATGTAAGGCCAGCCAACTGGACTGCCTCCTTCAGGTTGCAGCGGACATCCCCATACACTTCCTGGAAAGGTACCTTCAAGTTGATCCACCTGATCAAAATTTGTTCAAAAGACTTCTAAAATTAGAATAATAATCAAGATACCTTCAGATTCAGATCATGGCCTCAGATGTGCCTCACTCATAATGAGTTCAAAAGTTTCATTAGCATGAGACGGCACAATGGCGGTAAACAAGTTAATAATCACCTTTAGCGTGAAAGCTCCAGATTGTTTAGCTCTAACTGATGTCTATTCTATACAACAAATAGACATAAAATAACAAGCAAAAAAATATCCAATTGACAATCCAGATCAAATAAGATCGTTAGTAATATGTAGTCTCGCACTAGGTTTATATTACACCAAGTTAAATTATCTGCATATTTCATTATTTAGTTATAGCAGAAAAAAAATGTGAGCAATCCTGACATTTTTTTTTTGAAAAAGGATCCTGATATTATTGTGAGAAAACATTTCCTGTAAAAATACCAAGGACTGCCCTGAAAAGATCAGCATAATAGCTTCTGATCCAATTTTTCTTTCTAGAATTAGTATAGTAGAGACCCCACAAAACCGCTAGCCCCTGGTTTTGGGTAACCAGTACCAGGGCGACCACTTCACCCCCTATCTCACTTATTACAAATACTCTTCTTTATTGATTACTTTGGAAATCTTAGTATGGACTACATATTCTAAGCATATAAATCTTAGGATCACTCCTGGTCATTAAATCCAGGAAGGATGACCGATAAAATGTGCCTTGCATTTCATCGCCTGCTTTACAATGAACTATCGGTACCCAATTCAAGTTAGCATGTATTTGAGCAGACTGCACATAAATTTTTGCCATCCTCTGTGTTATGACTATAAGTGTGAATGATATGAGAACCAGAAGATTAGGTGCAGAAAACGTGAGAAACATGGTTATAAGCTCAAAATGCCATGAAAATCAAAAGATTTAGGGCCCCTTTGGAACACAGGGATTTCACAGGAATCGTACAGGAAAATCAGTTCATTTTCACAGGAAAAACGCAGAACAGGAAAATTTCCTGTGTTCCAAAGGGGCCATATTTCACACTGCAGTAAATTGTATGAAGTGATATTATAACTCAAGGTCCATCCTGCCATTGCACTATTAATATATCCCTACCTTTTGTGATACATGCAGTAACAGTCTCTAAAATTTGACTATCCATTTTTTAATAAAAATACATAAAAAATGTTGTGTGGATATGCCTGAAAATGTCCTTACAAAATACAGAAAATTGAAAATGCCAGCCTATATTTCAGTACCAGTTGCAACACCCTCCTATATAAATTAAAATAGTTCATTTAACACTCCCCACATATCTGCTCCCATTGCAAAACAACACCTTGGGGATTCGAACAGTGGCGAAGGTGGCTAAGACATGCAGATTGGACAGCAGAAAAAACTTACACGGCTCCCCTAATAGGTTGTTTTATTGGGTTGTTGCAATAGTATTAGGGTTTACGGATGGTGCAGGATGAGCTCCAAGACGACAGAAATGATGCTACATTTTTCATTTAAGTGCATTTTTTGTCACAGGGGTTTCAATTCAATAAGTTATACATTGCATAAAACGGCTTGGGTTTTTATTTTAACTTTGCAAGCTACATGTCCTGCCAAAAATAGAACTATGGGTTTGCAATGCTAGTAGAGATATAGGGTGCTAAATACAGTTTTTCAACTTAGTAGCGTATATTAGAAACAAAGCTACCTTTCGGGGGGTTAAATGAAATTCCCTTGCAAATTATTACAAATTTGTATATACATTATCATAAAATTCATGGAGATCGAGTAGTGTAATTTATTTCTTTAGATTATTAATATTGTAGAGGTTGGTAAATGCACAACCTGATATGTATATAAGTGTAAATGCACAATTTGACAGGACACAGAACAACCAGAGTATAAGTGGTTTGGGAATTTTATATTGACACCATGGACAGGCGCACAGGTTTCATAACATACCAGTACACCACTAACTGTGCACCAACATCAGAGCCTGTCTGGTGTTTGCCATCTAGCTGTACCTGTGCTATGTGAGGCCCTGAAGTATCCACAAAACCTCTAGCACGAGTAGTGAGCTTGCACACATTTGTGGTGTGAGTATGGTGGGTGCTGGGAAGTGTTAACTTATTGAAAATTGAAGCTTTTGAATTACATAGATAAAAATCCCATTGAAAAAAATTATATTTCAGAAGGTAAGGAGCAACCACAATCATGAACCACTCACCCACTTTTTTGAAAATTGATGTAGATCATCTAACAATCTGGCTCTTATCTATTCAAGCTTGTCAAAGAGGAAAATAAACAGCGCGCATCTTCACTTTTATGTTACAAAGCATGAAAAGATAGAAGATACAGATTAAATTTGCACACTATTACTACCCAGGGCCCTAATTCACACAGTTCATTTAGATATTATAGTATCCAAATGTCATGTATATCTCATGTGAATGAAACATAATGTGGGAATTAGGGGTTCGTGACCAGGGCATCATGATCACCTCTAACAAACATATGATCAATCCAACATGTTGCAATGTTCAATAAAATCTACCAAACCCATGGATGTAGTACACATAAAGTTAGGTAAACCTGCAAAAATTCAAGTTCATTCATCTTTGATTCAAGATTTCATCAAACACCACAAGGGATATTGTTACTACATGACAAACAATGCTGGATTGACTGCTTGTCCATTTTGTTTCTGAGCATCAAGGATGAATCTGAAATTGAATTTTTGCAGGTTTATTTAGCTTTGTATGCGCTACAGTTGTGGTCTCTAGATTAACCTTTGAAACATTGCAACATGCCGAATTTGCTAATAGGGATGCCACATCTCTAGCATACAAAATCCACACTCACAACCTACTTGGAAGTCGGGGTGCTCGAAATGAGACAGGAGAAATGAATATCAATGAGATCAATTTGGAAAAACTATTTTTTTTCAGTTCCTGCAATTTGTCATCAGTACAGTTCACTGTGTGGCAGCAGACTTTTTGGATAAAAAAATCTAACACACCAAAATTGGTGGCTAGCGCACTAATTGAAATTTGGAGTGGCAACCCACCAAAATTCAAGTTCAGGATGCCAATTTACGCCAAATCTGCAATTTTCATAAAACACACGTGGAAGCAGGATAGTAGTCATTAGCACATCCTACATGACCCATAACCCTAAATCTATGATATACACACTGCATCAGACAGTGCACATAATCCATCACTAGAAAGACACAATTTTCCTCAATACTGATCAATAAAAATTGAGAATTCAACTTTATTACCATGTATATACAAGATATGTTACCTGTTAAAATAAGGGGGCTTCCTGATTCTCTTAAATCTGCATTCTGATTCCAGCATTGTACGGCAGTCCCAGTTAGACCAGGTCACAATAGCAAAGTTTGTGTTCTTGATGCCCTTGTCCTCTAGCCACTTATCGTGCATGAGTAAGGCTTCACCTAGAGGCACACCTCTGTCCACCTACACATGCATGGATCGTGTTCATATGACAACAGTAATATTCAAAACTGGCACAACAATAATGCCATGGAACCAGTGGTTTCGCATATCCATTGTGTTCAACAAAGGTACACAAAACAAAGGTGATCTCTTTATTTGTCGACTGGATTTACTATACAAATATTGAACTCCAAAACTCCAACACCAACATTCCAACTAGAAATAACCAAAATACATAATAAATAATACTATAATAGTAATATTTCAATGAAATAATAGAAGGATTAAATTGATCAGTTAGTAAGAACTTATTATCAGCTAACCTTGAAATGCTAAGGAGCATGCTACGTCGTCATCAAATCTAATGTGCTATATTTTCTTTCAGAAGAGGGAAGGAAGACTTCCATATAGTTTAAAGTTTCCTGGATCAATTTCTAGTTAAAAGATGCCTATATGTTACATTGAACACAGTGACAAGTACTTAATTACTTTTTTGTTATGTACCCATCACTGGCTGGTACAAAACGAACACTATGAATTGCATGATCATAATGGTCAATTGTTTCTCTTAGTTCCTTTTTTTAAGACAACTTCCTTAGCTCCTTTTTTTAAGACAACTTCCTTAGTTCATCGTACCATCATTGAATAACATCACTCTACAAATTGCTCAGAAAAGGACACAAAGTACTTGCTCCTCCAGCACCAACTACCACTAATATCCTAAATGTCAAGTATGGGCTACCATGGCTGGCTTGTCCAATCAGCAACCAGCATCTGCTAAAAACTGTTAATTACCACACACAACCTCTTCACAAGGTCCATACTCCATATAACAGCAAATGGCATTGACATGCACCACATGTCCACAACCAAACCGCAAAAGCTCATTTTGTCAGAAACTAGAAGCACATAGGTTGAGCTGAACTGCTGAAGTGCACACGGTGTCACAGTATACGGAGGATTAAAGGCGGCAAGAATTGGTAGCATCTTGAAAGCATGACCAAAAAAAAAGTCCAAAAGTTCTGTCCCTGAAAAAGGGGCTACTGTTCCACACTAAGGATGGACCCCACTGGCTGCCGCATCTTTCAAGATTTCCTTAGTAATTTTGGTCACTATCGCTACAACAAAAAATCAAAAGCCCAAAGGCCCCCTAATAAGTGACTTAGGGCTGCTTTGAAGGAGTTATGCATCACCAGCCCACAACTTAGCAAGTTGGCTGACCCTTTTTCCACAGACCCCACGTTGCCCTTGTAGGCGGCATGGGAGCCCACAACTTAGCAAGTTGGCACCAAAGATTCATGTGAAGGGCGCATTGGCAATTCATTAATTCTAGTTCATATTTGTTGTCTTGATGCTATTGATTCATGTGTTAATGACTTGGTGTGGTCAGTTCAGTAGATTAACTGTAGGAACTCAATCAACCAAAAAAATGTAGTTATTCTAACATCTTTATGCAGTAGAGGTACAAATAAACCCTTAGTCCTACGGCTACTAGTTCCAACAGCAAGTGTTGAAAGAGCATTTTTGGCGTTGAATGGTTGTTTGATTATATTTATAGAGAAGGAATTTTTCCTACATGATACGAATGAAAACATCTCTCATTTTCAAAAGCCCCCTCATCGACTTCATTTGTAATTTTAGTTAGTTGAGACTTTAGGTGTATGGATTAAAGAACTATTTGTATTTCACCCTTTGCTTTCAGATCTTTTAAATTTTTATATATGACAATGTGTTGGTTATCTATGTACACGCGATCTTGAAATCATGCGTCCGCTACTGGCAGCGACTTGCCCTTGCCCTGCATGGCAGAGGCTTGCTTGATGTGGGACATCGACTTTAACGGCGGCACAAGCAATGACGACGGCGTGTCGACTTAGTAGTGTGTGGCGACACACACCATCGCCTTCTTTCTTTTATTTGCCGTCTTAGCCTAGGTGTGAGCTTTCTAGAGTATGAACATTAATATTTTCCACAAGGTTGGGTACATAAAAACTATAAGTATATATGATTCATTGATTTGTCTTTAGAAACGCTTTCATAAACTATAGTTGTTATGTGGCTGGAGGATTGAGTGGGAGAGAGTTGAGGGAGAGGCGGCGACGGTCGGGCTATAGTACCCGCGGTGCTACAGTGAAGCGGGTACTGTTCACGACCATAATTGTGGCGGCTGGGGCTGCGAGGGAGGCCGGGGGCCTTGCCCACGGCCGAGCAAGAGAAAAGGGATTTCCTTCTTAATTCTTGCTTGATTAGATCGATACATCTCTCCTTATATAGAGAGGTTTAATTGACTCCCAAGCAAGGCTTAATTAACCCTTAAGTAAACGACCCTTATCTCTAATTAACCCTAACACTAATGGGCTATACAGCCAACTCAGGCCCAATAGGCCCCTGACGTACTCTAACAATAGTAGTCAGTATATATAATGACGTAGAGTACAGAATAATTATAGTAGCCAAATTTAAATCTCAAATACCAAAGAAAGGTAATAAAGCTTCAAACAGAAAAGAAGAATGGGAGTAAACTCGCGTAGCACCAGATCATATAGGTCAAAAGGCATCCCGTGTTCCCATATATTAGTAGGAACTACAAGAACTTGAACCTCACCATGTAGTCGCATGATTATAAATTCTGACTGAGTTATACCCAAATTGGCTAACAGAATATTAATTATTTTATTTTTATTCTCAAGCAAATAAAAGGACTTAGCAAATCTTCTTTAACAAATCCAAATGTGAGCCTACATAGGTCAGTCCCGAGTCTTGATTCAAAAATCATTTCAAAAGTAATAGCAAAATCCTCTGAAGAAATTCACTAGCTACCAAGAAGTGCCCTTAAGGAGGTATAAGGAGACGCATGGCAACCTACCCTCTTCACAACACTGTTCTTGTGAGGCGAGGCAAGGTAACGCCATACTAACATAAAGAGGAAATGGAGAAAACGAGATGCTAAAGTAGGGAGGAAAGAAAAAGGAGAAAGGGGGAAGGGGAAGAGCAAGACAGGACCAGCCTGCCACTCCGCCAGCAAGTCCATGACCCTTCCTCTCCCGCCCCTTCCCATAGCCATGCATCACGCCCTCTCTGTAGCTGGCCGCTGGTGCCACAGCCACAAGGGAAACAACTGCTGCTTAGCCTTGCTGGCTGGACCGTGGCCCCACTCATGCTCCTATTCTATGCACTTAGTCCTTATGGTATCAAGAAATTTTGTTGGTATATGCACCATATGTCCCCATGCATCTAATGTTGTTTCTTTGATTTGTTTAGCCCCTATTATCTCAAATTCCTGGTCCCACCTGTTGCCACACCACACATACAAACTATGGGTCATAAACAGGCCTTTAACTTCGCAAGCATCTAAAGGATGAACATAATCTGCATTTCCAAAGGTAGCTTGAAATTCAGAGTAAGCTATTTGTGTGTTTATACAACTTGTACAATCGAGACTGCATTGAAAATAACTGGTTCCTTGCTTTCTATACACTTGAGTACATATATGACTAGTCAGTCAAAAACACAAAATTCTATTAGCTTAAGCTATCATGATGACACTTATTCAGAACTATGACCTCATGATTATTCAGATTATGCACTGACCTGAATCTGCTGTATGCCAGTAAGCTCCTTGCAAAAATCGGTCAAAAATTGATGATACGTCGGCCGAACATATGTTTGGAAGCATTCTTCGAGTTTTCCAGTTGCACTGTTAACCAAGACAGATGGAAACTCAATGATTTCTTGTGGAAATGGATTGTTCACCTTGTCACAGGTTGCTTCAAAGTCAATAACCACGAAATACTGAAATTCCTGAAGCTGTGCATCATGGGGGTGACCTTGAGGGAGCATCTTGAATGGAAGATACTGAACTCTGTTCTCAATAGGGAAACCGTGGTCCCTATTTATCTGATAAAATTGGTTGTCAAAACCATAAGGTAGTGGCTGACGCACCATTTGATAATCTGAATAAATATATGGCCAGGCATAAAATTCTTGTCGGTAGAAGGGCCTGCTAAGGCCTTGATTTGGAATAGGAGACGACTCCCAGATTTTTTCCGCAGCAACAATATCATTCCTTTTTTCATTGTTCTCAGGAAACCCTTCAACTCCACCTCTCTGCTCTGGAGAGTTATACTGAGAAATATTTGGCTTGAGGCACCCTAGTGGTGCCTCATTATTGACTTGCATTTCCTCTGCATCAAATAAACTACATACATAAGAAAATAATGAAACAGTGCAATTAAGATTGTGAAATAAAACCATGCATGAAGTCAGAACATTTAATATGCATATAATTAAGGTTGCGACCAGATATTTAAAGATTCAACCAAAGAAAAAAATAATACCAAGAATAGAAAGGCATTGTTAGGGCAGCTCCGACAGTGTTGCAAGAGAGGTGCAAAATAGAGATGATTGCATCTCTACTATAATTAAAAAGCAAAGTTTGAATTATGTCCTAAGAAAGCGCCTTAACCTAGAATAGGCACCGATGCAAGGGAATCAAATTTTGTAGGGCCCGCCTTTTAATGTCGGTAGACTTTATGGGATGAGAGAGGATACAACTTTTTGCTTTCAATATCATTTTGGGTGGATCCTATTCCAAAACCAACTGAATTTCTAAACACTGGAGAAATTTTGCCAAGCTAGCACCCTTCATATGGGTCCTACGTTTGTAAGAGATTGTTCTAAACACTAAAGTTGCCCTTGGTACACCAAGGCCCAACACATATGGCTGACAAAGCAAAAGGAAAGTCAAAAGAATCATAAAATCAAAGTCAACTGTAACAATGACTGGTCCACAACACAAGGTTTGGTGGCTAATATCTAGCAGCAGCTTCTATCACAAAAGGTAATTGATGAGTTATGCTGTGATCCTAGGTGATGTTTCAAGTATTTGAACTCTAGTATGTTAGCTAAAGCTTCAGCTTTGTCAGCAAAATATGTGAGTTTTGTGAAGCTTTGATCCAGAGCTTTACAATTTTTCTGGAGGCATCCAAAAGTTTCTGTTCAATGTTACAAACATCAGGTTAAGTTTAGAAGCACAGGTCAATTGTTAAGCACTCAAATAAAAAGGATCATTTGGATCATCATGGGGTTATCAAAGTATTTTGGAAGGAGTAGCATAGATATGTTGCGGTTCCCACCTATAACATTTGGGCCAGAAACTCATTGAAACAGAACTGCTACTGATCCTTTTGTAGGAAACACGACAAGAGGTAGAAGCAGGGGAATTCTGGACCTCAAAGCAATGAGCAATGCGTTCCGAAAGGGGCTACATGTAGTTGCTAATGCTGACAAACTGCTGACTACTCCCTCCGTTTCATTATGTTTGTCCACAACCCACCATGCACCCTAACCATGAGAATATTAGATCAAGCAAAAAAAACATTGTGAAATGACCACCCACATCCCTATTATATGACACTATACAACCAATTTCTCTATCAAAGAAAAAAAAAGTACTATAAGCAGCTACACTTGATATCAATTTGTGTCAACGCACACCCAATAATTTTTTTGAGCATAGTATATCTTTTCACAAACTGCAAGAATCGCATATATTAAATTAACGCACTAAAAGCTAAGTGGCATAGCAGTTAGCAAAGAGGCCTTCATATTGCTAATGCTTGTTCGGCTGCATACAGGGTTAAGCAAAATGATTTGAAACAACCAATTCAAACATTCATCCAAACCCAATTAAGTTACCACATAATTCTGAAATTAAAGCATGGCCTAGTGCAAGCGGTAGAGTCTTACCGCCTGTGACCGGAAGGTCCCGGGTTCGAGTCGTGGTCTCCTCGCATTGCACAGGCGAGGGTAAGGCTTGCCACTGACACCCTTCCCCAGACCCTGCACAGAGCGGGAGCTCTCTGCACTGGGTACGCCCTTTTTTAAAGCATGGCGCTAAAAAACACTAAAGCCAGCACATTTCCCCCAAATCAATACAAAGATTTTGCTGCGTATGGAAACTCAAGAACACTTGTTTGCATGAGAAATCATCCTCGGGACAGGTTTTAGTGCAAGCTTCTTTTAACATGATGCAGAAGCTACACTACTAGTGCTAAACATCATAACAAATAAACAAGGACACTCTGATGAAATCGGTGATAGCATAGTAGCAGCAAGCCAGCAAGACAAAAATTATTAAAGAACATTTCAGATAACCATTAGTACAAACTGACTTCAATGTTGCCACCTATTTTTTGGATGCTTAGTAGCCTCTTAAATGTGGATGGAGCTAGCTGAAGTGTTGTGACTTTAAATCAGATGCAAAACGTTGGATCTGTGAGAAAAGGCATATGGGGTGCTAAATGTGTTTAGCTCCACAGCGATGTGGGGCCTTTTTGGAAGCTCAGACATTCTATGTGTTTTCAGGATGGCATATGGTGCGGTATGCAAAAGTTGTAGCGATCCATCTTCTCGTTGGTCAAGTCTTGGGAGTAACTGTGCCCCACTCGCCACCTACAGCAGTTCAGAGCTGTCGCTATCGACTCTGGTGACCAGACCAGCAAGAGTTACAATGGATGGGGCATGATCAATGATGAGGAACCGATCTGAGAATGGATGATACCTTTGGTTTTCCTAGCATGGTTTACTTTGCATAGCCTTGGACGTGGTGTTCTGTGTGACATGGGCTATGTTTCTTTTATATACAAACTTTGAAACTCCGATGGGTGTTTTTGGTAGGGGTGTCGGATGTGGCCATTGATCTGTTGGTATGTAACAAACCTGAAACGTTATTATGGTCATGAATGTAATGCTGATGGACCAGGGTAAGCCGCTGGAATTCTAAGAAAACTTCAATGTTGCCACCAAATCAAATGACTGGTGTTGCTTGAAATCTATAATTAAGCATAGCCAGAGGGGGGATATCTTTTCCTGGCACAACATATCCCCATTAGCAGTGAGCAGCAACGTAAAATTATCCCTACCAAACTTGCACTCAAAACGCAAGAATCACTACATTCAGTGAATTCCATCACATATTATGCTACCATCAGTTACCAATCCCAGAAGCACCAGCACACAACCAAACTCACCAAACTCTGCAGCAAAATAAACCACCTCCGTGCACAATGGCATCTCTAGTATAGCATTTCACGCAGTTACTGCAACTTAAATATCTACACACTCAGTGAGACTGCAAAGACCGGAGCCCCACACAAAGAAAGAGAGAATTCCGCTGAAAACCCACGAAAAATCGCATCTTTTCGCCACTACCACTCGCAAGACGCGACCTTCGATACTGGAAATGGCGTTACAGAGCAAGATCTAGGGTAAGAGATCTCTGACCTGCTCGTTCGCGATCAATCATGGCCGTGGGCGATCCCGCGGCGCTGCACCATCCGGATCAGAGCTCCCCCGGCGCCACACGACCTGATCTCCGAGGGGGGAGAAAGAAAAAGAAAAACCCACCAAAAGGGAGCACGGCAAAAGCAACAGATCAGAACAGAGGACGAGTAGATCGAGCAGTAGAGGGGTAGGGCGGCAGGAGATCGAGCGTGGGATAGGGCCGGCGGACGTACACGTACATGTGACAGCGAGAGCCGGAAGGAGGAGGGGGCGGAGGAACAGAGCGGCGCGGTCACCACGCGATGACGAACCTCTCCTGCTCCTGCTTCCCCTTCCCTTCTCTCCTCACACAGCCGCACGGAGACGGGGATCGGATGCGCACGCCGAACAGCGCGCAATGGTGGGGATCCAATGGCTGGCTGACACGCGTGGTTTCTCTTACTTCTGGAGTTCTGGTGGCGGTTACCGGCGGTGGCGGGCCGAGGAACCCGTGTTTGGTAGAGACGGCGACCAACGGGCCGATATCATCTTTTCTTTCTTCCCGACTGTAGCCCCTGTTTCGAAATATCAGCCCTTTGAAACAAAGGAATTACAAAAACACACGAGTAAGAAAAACTACAAAAAAATGCCTTTAAATCCTACACAGGATTTTAAAGCAAATGAAAGCTTAGAAAGATGTCTTTGAAAGTGATTGATATAGTTTGCTCAAAAAAGTGATTGATATACGAAAAAAAGAAACAAAACAATAAAGTTAGAGCTCATATGTTTAGCTTCCTCCAAAATAATTACAATGGTCCAATTGATAAGAATTGCTGGAAAACAACATTTTGTTTTAAAGAGCTTCATATGAATTTTTTCTATAGAAATTGAATGCTTCAAATTCCTATGTTTTTCCTTCATTAAAAAGGGGTCTCAAGTTTGTGATGATAATAAAAAAAGATTAATAAATTGTGAGAGGGTTATTAAAAATATTGAGTATTAGATAGGCCCACGGTGATATATTGAACATTATGATTAATATGTCTATAAAAGTTATGTATGTAGTGCTATTTTACAAATATCACAATATCATAATGGCCAATTTTTTTTGGTTAGTGGTAAATAGGAAAAACAAAGTCCATATACTTGCCAAAAAAAAGTCCATATATTCTAAGGTAGGGTTGAGGCCTATAGGTTCCCCACATCTGTGATTAGGTTCTTTGGGTTTAAGGCAGGTACTATCTTTAATCCCCACATCATTATCGATAAAATCGCATCATTTCATATTGTCCCGCCACACTTGCCAACCCATATCTTCTCCAACACTGTGCCCATCCCAACAATCACTGGCTCCACTCCCATCTTTGACGCTCCTTCCTTCGCTCTCCTTGCGTCTAACTGTTGTGCATCGAGTCTGCTGCATTTTTCCCGATTACATGTGCTTTGTCAGACCTTGCTGGAAAACCGATGTTAGTGATGGGCTTGTTGTGACAATTGGTAATGGCGCGTTCTGTGCAATTTTTTAATGCTTGAGCCAGGTCTCTAATCTCTTTTTTGGCTTAAGACACTTTTAAGGTAGATTAGTGTATAACCTTTAGCTCCTATTTTCGCATACAACATGTGCACTAAGTTCAAGTTAAAATTAAGATTTTAAATTATCACACATATATAACTTCAAATTGAAAGTCGTTAAAGGTCCAAAGTTTTAGGGTAGGCTCAAACAATCTATTGAAAAATAGGACAGAATGTTTATGAATAAAATATCACTTTAGTTAGTCATCCATATATGTTATTATGAACGTTAAGAGTACAAAATATTGTCTTATCTAATAGTTAATGATCCTTAATTGCATACATGGAGGGAGAAACACTAATTTTATGCACACATAATGATCAAAACAAATTGTCGGTGTTTTGAGTAAACATCAACGAGTAAATTTGTATATCGCGCGTCTGATCCGGATGGTGTGCTAAGAGGACACAAGGATTATACTGGTTTGGGCCGAATGTCCCTACGTCCAGTTTCGGGCTGCTCGTGTTACCAGCACTTAGTTTGTAGTAGGGGTTACAAACTGACGAGAGAGGGAGGAGCTCCCAAGTCTCTGTGGTTCGATTGCTCGATGCTTCTACTGCTCGATCTATCGATCTCCCCAGAACGGTGCCCTGCCTTCCCTTTTTATAGACCAAGTGGAAAGAACAGGATACCAGAGACCGAGAGAATGGAAGAGGGAAAAAAGAAAGAGAAATAAGGCTCCCGGGGGTGTGTCGTCCTCCTCTACGTATGGGTCCCGCTGACCCTGTAGATCGTGGTGGCAGCGGCGTCGCACCATGGTCCCGTTGGCCGCTGCAGTATATGTGCGGGCGTCGTGCGCCGTTCTTGTCTTCCATCCCATCCGATCGGACGGAATGGTCAAAGGGTTCCCTGACAGAGGCCATACGGGGGGCTGGCGGTACAGTGCCAGTCAACTGATGCGCGGTCGACTAGTGTTGGACGGTGGTCAGGCAGGGAGTTGGTAGCATAGTGCTGCCCTGTTGACGCAGTGGACGACGTGAGTCTCCCAGCATGGCCTAATGTGACCGCCAGTCGCATCAGGACGCGTCCGAGACGTGCTCCTGGGCATGTGCCTCCATGTCGTAGTGGTTGAAGCGGTTCGGGTCCCACTCTGGGGCCACTTGCCTTTGTCCGGTAGCAAATCCGACCCCTAGAGAATGGGCGAGGCGAAAATACCGCCTTGGGGGCCAAGTGAGACGGAATCCGACCCTTGGGGGTCGGACGAGGCGGAGCCCTCCCCATGGGGACGAGCGAGTCGGAGCCCGCGCCCTAGGGTCGGAGGAGTCGCAGCCCACGCCTTAGGATCAGGCGAGGTGGAAACCTTGTCCTCGGAGTCGGACGAGGCGTGGCCCGACCCCTAGGGTCGGACGAGGCCACAGTTGCGTCCTTAACCATCGGATGAACCGATATGATGCTCATTAATCCTTTGGTTCAGATACCCGGGTATAGATATCCGACACAAATGCTTCATCGAGCATGTGGGAGCAAGGCCCAACCAACACACCGATTCCCGTGTACACTTCGCTTGTGGCCGTAGCG
Source organism: Miscanthus lutarioriparius (assembly GCA_904845875.1). Taxonomy (NCBI): domain Eukaryota; kingdom Viridiplantae; phylum Streptophyta; class Magnoliopsida; order Poales; family Poaceae; genus Miscanthus; species Miscanthus lutarioriparius. The sequence continues at coordinate 87,249,350 of CAJGYO010000005.1, read as the reverse complement.
CTGGCTCTGGCCGAACCGCAGAAATATCTAAAAATCACACCCGCAGGCCGCGGCCGTCACCGGCCTCCTTCGGCTTATTGAAACTTTCTGAAACACTGTTCTGACTGGATTAGTGTGAACACCCTTCTGGCGGGGAAAAAAAAGCGGAACACGCCGGGCTAAGGTAAGCCGGACGGGGCCACCAAACCGCTCCGCCGCGCCTCCGCTCCGCATTGCGCTAGGGTTTTAGACCTCACTCATCCTCCGGTCCTCCCCATTCTCCCTCCAAAAGGCAGCCGCCCGCTAGGGTTTTAGCCGCCGCCTCCTTGGCTCCCTCCCCTCCCCTCAAAGCTTCCCTCCTCCACGCCTTCTCGACAGCCGCTGCCACCCGGAACCTTCTGGCAGCGACGCCATGTGGGCTCTCCGCCGAGCTGGCAACCCCCTCAGGTAGTGATCCTCCCGGCCGCTGGTTCTCCGATTCGGTCTCTTGCTGTCACCCCCCTGTATCCGTCGTTTTAGCGGCGGCCTGTTGGATCCGCGTAGGGCTCCTTATTCGCTATGCTTATTGCGTGATTGCGTCGCAGCGCCAAGTAGATCCGTTCATTTTTATCTTCAGAGTTCGGAAATGCGTGATCCCCTGTTAATAGGTCGCGATTGCTTGGAACACACGGGTATAACATTACGAGGGGATAAAGTTTAAATCTTTGTTGAATTGTTCATTGCCAAGTTGAGATTGTTGGTATATTTAACAATATGTTGGGCGTATTGTGTTTCTGTGCCGATTTAAGGATAACTGTTTCTATGTAATTGCCAAGGTTAAGAGTAAACCATCCGCATCTGTTATGATTTCTTATATTTCCTTGTCTATAGTTTGTTTATATATTGTGAGATTGGCTATTACGAGTGCATTATGATGTTTTTTTTATTGAAGAGCAACTTCTCATACTTGTTTGTTCAACTTCACATTCAATTGCCTGTTTATCTTTCATGTTTTTTATCAGCATGTGAAAACATGCTCAAGATCGCTCTTCTATGTCATGTTGTGCATGCAATTTGTTCTAATAATTGGTTTGCAGCTTTTACTAACTGCTTGATTCTGATTCAGGTTCCACACCCAAAAAGCTGTGAGTGCCCGTGGTTGCGCGAGTCTTGAGGTGCTGCTAACTGCCGATGCAAAGAATGTAGAAGAGCACCACGAGGCAGACTGTCAGAAAGCGTGCTGCTATCATAAGCCAAAGCCACCAGCCTTCCAATTGTCATTTTCATCTGGCCAGTTTGCTTGGAGTAGGGGTTTCTCCTCTCAGCCAGGTGAAAATTCTGGTGACAAGGATGATGAGTTGGAGGACGGATTTTCTGATCTTGAGGTTCCACCAGAAGCTGGTAAAAATGATGCTGGGCTGACATCTGAAGATAGTTCAGATGAGGATGCCGCTGATGAAATTGGCTTGCCTGATGTGGATGCTGATGCAAAACCTGAGAAGGAGTACATTAAAAGGACCTCTGGTTCCATCTTCCTCAAGACTGTGTTGGAAGCTCCGAGGCATCAACTCACTTCAGCGCTTGAGAAATGGGCAAAGGATGGCAATGCATTTGATAGGGGCGAACTCTATTATGTCCTTCTTAATCTTCGAAAGCGGAAGTGGTACTCCAAAGCCTTGGAGGTATTTAACATTCAACCTACTGAGAGGTGGTTTTATATTTAAATCGGGTGCAAACATTTAGTATGCTGGATTGGAGGTACTTAACCAGGAGGTGGCTCTAAATTTAAATTTTTTTAAGAACACTTAGTACGCTGGATAATATGTGAAACGAACGATATGCTTTACTCAACTTGCAATAACTTGTTCAATGTGAAAATAAGTATTTAACCAGCAACATAGAAGCATGTTTGCTTGTGACCCTGGAAAACCTGCCTGGCACAGGCAGGTGCTCCCAGGCGCACGATTTGTCTGATCAGTTAATGCTGAAATGCAGATTTTTTAAGGTGAAAATAGGTACTTAGCATGTAGATTTTTTCCCTGTACTTATTTTTAATCATCTTACAGAGGGTAAAGACAAGAAAAGTGCAAAGATCCTTAAGTAAAGCTTAGAAGGGGTTGGCTAAAATGTTGCCTAATGAAAGCATAGCATGATAATTTCAGATCATATGAATGATGCAAACTGCATCTTTGCTGGTGTATCTGTGATTCTGTATAGTTCTAAGTAACGCCTTGGTGCTTTTGTTTTGTTTATCGCAAAAGGCTATTTGTTGCTTTCTGCTCAGTATAACTTTGCTCTCTCATTGTTCTTACTAAAATCTTGATACTTAATTCTGGAGCCTTTCTTTGCATTTCTAATTTATACCTTTATCAACTGCCAGTACATTTATCCTATGTACACATCAGCAGTAGTCGTACAACACCACTGAGGAAAGCAACACAGCTAGTGATGTAGGTGCACACTTATAGTTGGTTTCAAAAATAATGAATAAAATGGTAACAACCTTCATGCTAAATGCACGTGTTCAACTTCATGCTACCACTTTCCAAAATCCAGATAGGATATCCATTATTTGATGATCTGTAATCAGAAACAATCGCTCAATTAAACATTCAATTATGCACTGTATGCTATGAATAGATAACTGATGTTGTATCAAGGTGATTGTGTACCTTCATATCTTCATATGCGTGCTGTTCTGTCTTGTGAAATAATGTTGTCACTATTTCTCTGCAGCTTGTTGAATGGGTTCAAAAATCACAGCTGCTCGAACTTGTAGAGCGTGATTACGCTGCACGCGTTGATTTAACAGCTAAGGTCTATGGTCTTCATAAAGCAGAACGGTATATTGAGAAAATTCCTGCATCTCATAGGGGTGAGGTTGTGTATAGAACACTTTTGGCCAATTGTGTTGCTGCAGCCAATGTCAAAAAATCAGAGGAAGTTTTTAATAGGATGAAGGATCTTGGATTTCCGCGTACAACATTTTCTTTCAATCAGCTTCTGCTACTCTACAAAAGGATGGACAAGAAGAAGATTGCTGATGTTCTCACAATGATGGAAAAGGAGGATGTGAAACCATCTCTGTTTACTTACAGGCTCCTTGTAGATGCCAAGGGATTGGTTGGAGATATAGAAGCTATGGAGAAAGTGGTTGAATCAATGGAGAAAGATGGCATTGAGCCAGATCTCATGTTTAATGCTACAATTGCCAAGCACTACATATTTAATGGTCAGCGTGAGAAAGCAGAGACACTTTTGGAGTCTATGGAGGGTGATGATATCCAGAAAAATCGTGCTGCTTGCAAGATTCTTTTACCTTTACATGCTTTTCTGGGCAATAGTGATGATGTGGAAAGAATTTGGAAGGTGTGCGAGGATAATACTCGCCTAGATGAGTGCCTGTCTGCTATAGAGGCCTTTGGTAAGCTTGGTGATGTTGAGAAGGCAGAGAAGGTTTTCGAGGATATGCTTGTGAAATGGAAAACACTCTCTTCCAAATTCTACAACTCTTTGCTAAAGGTGTATGCTGATCAGAACCTCTTAGACAAAGGTAAGGAACTAGTAAAGCGGATGGATGAGAACCATGTCAAGTTTGGGACCTCAACTTTGGATGCACTTGTGAAGCTATATGTTGACGCCGGAGAGGTGGAGAAAGCCGAGTCCCTGTTGCACAAGCTATCTCTGAAGAACTACATCAAGCCTAATTACAGCTCGTACATGAAGCTGCTTGATAGCTACTCAAAGAAAGGAGACATCCACAACTCTGAGAAAGTGTTCAACAAGTTGCGGCAGATCGGCTACACTGGGAGGATCAGGATGTACCAGTTGCTGCTCCATTCCTATCTACATGCTAAGGCCCCTGCTTATGGATTCAAAGAGAGGATGAAGGCTGACAACATTTTCCCCAACAGTGCCTTGGCAACTTTGATTGCGGCTACTGATCCGTTTGTCAAGAAGAAGTCAATATCAGACTTGCTCGATTAGATTCTGGAGTAGTGTGAGATCCATCATGTTGCCATGCAACGCATGTGCTGTTTTTGGCATTCTGCTAAAGAAATATGGTGAGATAATAACGTCCTAGTCTTGTAATGAACTGCTAGTGTCTGTTTGCATGAGCGCTTTGCTGAACTTCTTGAGTCATAGAAATTTGATGAAGTGCCCTAGAAATCCTGTGTTATCTCTTCATATTTTTTGTTATCCATTTCATTGATCCAGTAGAATCAAGATGAGCCTTTCGCACATCATTGGCCTTTTGCAGTTCCAAATCCGAATTGGCAGCTGTGACCTGTGAGCAAAAGTTTGACGGTGGCTTCTGAAACCTGCAGCTGATGAAATAGTTTGCAGGTTTCTTGACATGCTCAACGGCCTTATGGACAGCCGGCTGACGTCGCTCACTCGCACTGTGCTGGTATAGCAATATAGGGGGTACTTTTTGTGCTAAATTATCAACTTTTTTGTGCTAAATTATCAGTTGTTTTGATGGAGGGTCAGTTCAATTGATTTTGTACTAATTCACTTGAAAGTCTCAACGATAAAATTTGGTGGCGCAATTGTGGCGTGCGAACCGATCTATTCCTCGGAAGGGAATGTTAGCAGCTAGCGTGGCAATGGTAGGAAAGAAAAACATTTTACTTCTGAGTTTCTGATAGTAAGTTTTCAGTTTTCACGATACAAATGCTAGTACTCAATGGTACAGCAATGCAGCTGCAGGCAATTCGGCCAATGCGATTGGTCTCCACTCTCCAGTAGCAAAAGTCAGCAGAGCCTTTTGCCTTGGCTCTGGCAAAAGCCCAAGATCCATCCTAACTCAACTCAACTCGTAAAGAAATCCTGAACCATGGAGTTCTTGACGTCCGAGCCCAGCGCCCCTGCCCCTGGGCGGGGGTCCCTGAGCCTGAAGACGCTCTCGACCACCGACACCTCGGTCGCCGTGGTGTCGGAGCCGCAGAAGGCCGTCCAGTCATTGACGGCCATGCCGGCGGAGACGACCTCGCTGCCCCTGTTGACGGTGCCGGCGACCATGGGCACCTGCAGCAGCGTCGACAGCTCGTCCAGGTCCTCTACCGACGTCTGCGGGTGAACCTGCACACAGCACATGAAAAACACAGGGGTTACCGTTCACGTTCAGCATCCGAATTCAGCTCTGCTCGCGGCGATAAGAAGATGGCTCTGTTGATTGATGGGCTTACGAGTCCTCCTTTGTTGGTGAAGGTGCAGTAGCTCCCAACCAGGATGTTCCCCGCGATCGTTTGCCTGAACACCTCCACACCGAGAACATCTGAGATGACTTCTTCAGTTTCCTGTTGCAGAGAAAATTAGTAGTAAGGTGAGAGCCTGTCGGTCACACATCACATGAGACCAGGACGGCAGGCATTCTGAATTGGACCAGCTGCTTTGCTTATCAGGATTCAGGAATGTACTGTATATGCATAATATGTTAGTTGTATTGAGAATCGAGAGTACAAGGGGTAGGGGCTTGCCTTGTCGAGGTCAGGGTGTGTGAGAGCAACATGGTCGTTGCAGGCAATGCAGTTTCCCAGGGCGGAAAGGCGCTCGTCGACGCACTTGACCACCACTTCATCGGGCAGGCTGTTCCTCAGGTGCTGGATCTCTGGGAACAGGAGAAACAACAGTCTGTCAGACCACCAGACCGTGGTCTGTCGGTGAAAGAGGAACCTTATACTACGAACGATGCCATGCGACGCTTGCCCTGTGTTTACAATCAGCCTGTTCGCTTGTTGTTTCAGCCAGCACAAACCAGCCAGTCAACAGTATTTTTCTCTCACAATAAATCAGCATCAGTCAATATCAGCCCAGAAACCAACCAGCGAACAGACCGAATAAGTCACCCCTGTTCCCACTATTTTTTTACAATCAATTCACCCCTGTTCCCACTATTTTCTCAACTCACATGTTAAAACAATCAGCCCCAAAACAGCAGCTACTGAATTCATCACTGCTCTTCGATCAACCCATGGTCGATTCGCAACAATGCGATTGATCAACTATTTTGGGCACACCATGCAATTTGCAACATGCGATCGTAGTACCTTGGTCGGTGGCGGTATGGGGAAGCAGCAGCCCTCTCTTGTTACCTTGCACACAAGAGTAACACGGACACCAATCATGTTAGGCAAGCTTCAGAGCAAATCAAATTCACGAGGATGAAAGAGCGACGCGCAGTCCTCACCGACGCAGAGCCTCCCGACGATCCTGGTGCCGGCGACGGAGGTCCTGACCACGGTGACGGCGCCGGCGAGCTCGCCCTCGAGCACACTGCATGCATGCCGCGGTCGTCAGAGTTCAGTATCGACAGGACGGAATCAATTGCGATCTCAGATTCGCAGCAGGAATATACTAAGATTTATTTATGGTTCGCGAATGAAGAAGCCGAGACCGAGACCGACCTGTAGAAGCCCTCGGAGGCGCCGTCGGGGACGAGGCAGTAGGCGTTGGTGAGCCTCGCGAAGACGCCCACCTCGCACGAGTTCTCAAACTTGACGCCTGCACGCGCACGCGCAGATCAGAATTGCTTTACTGCTTATCATCACATCAACAAGGACGCGCGGGGCGGGGGGTCAGAAAAATTAAGCGGAGACGGAGCCTTCTTACGGGACGCCATTGTCGGCGATGGATGGGCTTCCTCTTCTCTCGCCGGCGAGTAGGGTTTAGCGGCGAAGACGGACGGACGCGCGCGCGAAGGGTGGGGCTGGGTTCCTCGGGTGAACTCGTGCGGCGCTTGAGTTGCCTGCAATCGGAGGCGGATTCTTATACGGGGCCAGCGCCCAGCGACAGGCTCTGCTGTCTGCGGCGGTTGGAGTTGGTTTCGTCGCCCCCAAGTCTCCGTTTTCACCACGTTCTGGTCCGGGGCCTTCCTTCCGGTCGAGCAGTGGACCCTTCTTCTGCTCGTCTGCGGGGGTCTCTGCTCGCACCGGTGCCGTTGGACCCAAGTTTCCTGCTGCCACAGTGTTTCGCTCGCGGCACTGCCTGTTTGGATGCCGTCTTTGCAAGTTTGCATTTGCAAGATGCCGCTGCTCAAAACGGGACCTTCCTCCCTTCGTTTAAAATAAATAAATAAATAAAATAAAAATAAAATCGTTTTTGACAAGTCTCTAGCTTGATCAATGATAAATACATATAAAATAAATACTGCGTAATAACTGTCAATTAACCACTATATTTTTTTCTAATAAATTAATTTAGAGATATAAATATTGGTAATATTTCCTATGAATCTAGTTAAGTTTAAGAAAGTTTAATACTCTCTCCATTTCAAATTATAAGTCATTCCAAGGCATCTCAAGTTTGACCAAAATAGCAATTGAAATGGAGACAATATAGTTGACTTTGTAGTTGAAAATTGTTTCAGGCTGCCAGGCACTCTACTATCATTGGCCAAAAAAAATTAAAGAAAATTAGCCTAATATTAGGTGCACGGCGAACACAACAAGTGCTTGTTTTGTGGCACAATCATTTGATAAGAACAGAAATATCTTGTACTTGTATAGTTACATGATATGCACTTCAACTACAGCATAGTGTAGATTTGTTACAAACCAAACATCTTGCTATTATTACTAGCGTGAAAGGATCAAGGTGGCTCCTGCAAAGTTGTATTTGGCGTCCATCTCGAAAATTTTAATATAAACTTTGTCTGAAAAGGCTATACCTTTGTATAAGAGAGACTACGTCCACGGCTACATTAGCAAAACCACCTAACAAAAAAAATCACTTTCAAATGGTTAAAGGAGTATTTTGTCCGGTTTTTTTACACGTTGTCTGACATGAGAGTGCGGGGTTGTTTCCAAATTCAGCGATATATGTTCAGGGTATAAAATGGACTCGACTAAATAATGTTATATTTTATTATGCATTCAAAGGTTAACTGTGGACCACAGTGCTCCAGATATTACTCGATTTTTTCACAATTCTTGATCGGTTTGCCCAATCATGCACTTAGGTGGCTGGCTCATCTATAGGTAACATGAAGGACATGGTTACAAGAGAGACGTTTAAATTGAGAATCACCCCTGCTCTCAAGGGGGGTACTTCTAAATCGATGAGATCTTTGACGTAGCAGTGCCGCAACGAATCCTCGGATCTACTCTACTAAACAACCAGATAAAATCTGCTCCGTTGTTTTATCGTGCCAGGACAGGAACGGACATGGAGATAGATGCAACGGCGATGCTGATTAGCAACACATGCCGTGCGGCCTTCCCTCTCATTTCAGTGCTCTCCTACGGTAGGCCGGTGGCCGGCTTCCTGAGCATCTTGTTGGGCACTGCGTCATCCCGATCGTGTAATCTGGACTCGCATAAAGGCACATCACCAAGTTGCCCTTATTTATTATGGTTCACTTTATATATAATTGCAAGGTGATGAGCTCTGCCGTCGATCTAGTATGGCGGCAATTAACAAAGTTTGATGGATCAGCCAATTTATATGTAACTAGCGGACGATTCTATATTTGTCACGTATCTCCTACCATATCTACCGCTATCGCTTATTTAACGCCAACTATTAGGTGGACACGCACCCTTTTCTTCAGACTTCAGACGACTCAGTATTATATTATATACAAGGTTATTAATTACGTCAGAAAATGAGATTAGGGAAGATACGCTAAAGCTACTGCTGCTGTCTGATGCATTGTTAGCTGATGAATCCTTCCCGGCCACACCACGCCCGCCGTTGTTTTGGACATCGACACCGTGCATGCATGCCTAGAGCCACTACTACAGGAATGATTTATGGAGGTGGCGGGTAAGGCTTTGTAGAGGCCGCCTCTATCATACCGTCTCTATAAATCATGTATTTGTAGGAGCGGTTTCCAGACCGCCCCTACAAATTGATTTGTAGATACGGCTGGTGTTATCAGCCGCCCCTATAATACCTGTTTGTAGGGGCGGTTCAGTCTAGAACCGCCCCTACAGTATATTTTTCCGTAAATTTTTTTTCAAATTTACAATTCAAATTCGACCGGAACTAATAGCTTGTAATTAACCCTTAATGCATCACTTCTCGTCAAGAGTTAAATGGGAGAGAGTAGGATGTATACCTGATCATTTAGAATCTGTTGGAGCTAAGATGATCAGAGCAGTTGGCGACTTAAATGGGTAGGGATGGCCTATTTAGATGACATCGTGCCTCTAATGAAGAGAACCCATGTGCTGGGCTGATGGATTGTGTGATTAGCCTGCAAAAAACAGTCAAGCGATTAATATTTTTGAGATAATCGCGACAATTCAGAACTGGAATCAATATACAGTGTTAATTGGTTGCAAGACGAGAAGTGAATACAGATGAAATTTTGTATAATAGGGGAGCCTTATAATATTCTTAAACATGGATGAAAAAAGAGCGGTCATTCAAACTGCTTAACTACTGTTATTAGATAAGCAGACAACCAAATAAAATATGCAAGTAAATGAACACGCATCACACATACATGGTTGTACCTTGTGGGCATAAAAGAAATACCTGTCAGGTTAAAAGTTTGCATGGAAAGCTGAATCGTTTAGCATATATACACAACATGTACATAATATACATTTATAGGATCCTTGATATATACATTTAGATAGTTCCATGTAAACACAGAGATAGAAGATAGATCTACAGGAAGCCAAAACCATGGAAACTGAGACGGTGAAAGGTCCTAATATGGCTAGAGGGGAGGGGGTGAATAGCCTATTTAAAAATCTACAAATCAACTAGAGCAATTTGATTAGTATGACAAATAGCGAAATACAAACTTGGTCTAGCTCTACAAGGGTTGCAAGCCACCTATCCAATAATTCTAGTTACAATGATTACTAGGCACACAGCTTGCAATATTACTACTCACTAAGAGCTCTCAAAAATGCTACTCTAAAGAGCTTCACTAGATAAACTTAAACTAACAAAGCAAGCTCTCAATTCTAATTACACTAAAGAGCTTGTCACAACTAGTTTGTAATAATATAAATGAGTGAGTAGGGTGATTATACCGTCGTGTAGAGGAGTGAACCAATCACAATATGAATACTAAATCAATCACTGGGAGAATTTCAAAGGGCAAGAGACAACCAATTTTTCTCCCGAGGTTCACGTGCTTGCCGGCACGCTAGTCCCCGTTGTGTCGTTCAACACTTGGTGGTTCGGCGGCTAAGAGGTGTTGCACGAACCTCGTCCACACAATAGGACACCGCAAGAACCTACCCACAAGTGAACTCAATGACACGAGCAATTTACTAAAGTTACCTTTCGGCACTCCGCTGGGGAAGGTACAACTCCCCTCACAATCATCGGAGACGGCCACGAACAATCACCAACTCGTGCCGATCCTCCACCGCTGCACCAAGCTGTCTAGGTGGTGGCAACCACCAAGAGTAACAAGCAAAACCCACAGCGAAACACGAATACCAAGTGCTTCTAGATGCAATCACTCAAGCAATGCACTTGGATTCTCTCCCAATCTCACAATGATGATGGATCAATGATGGAGATGAGTGGGAGGGCTTTGGTTAAGCTCACAAGGTTGCTATGTCAAAGAAAAATGGCCAAGAGAATGAGTTTGAACCGGCCATGGGGCTTAAATAGAAGCCCCCACGAAATAGAGCCGTTGGACTCCTCACCGCACTGAACACGGGCCGACCGGACGCTCCGGTCATATTGACCGGACGCTGGACCTCAGCGTCCGGTCGTGCGATGTGCGCCACGTGTCATCGGCTTCAAACGTCGATCGCCTGATTTCAACGGTCAAGTGATGACCGGACGCGTCAGTTAGAAAGTGACCGGACGCTGGACCTCAGCGTCCGGTCGTTTCCAGTAAGGTTCCAAACGCGGATTTTCACGACCGGACACGTCCGGTCATGCTCGACCGAACACACCCAGCGTCCGGTCACACAACGTCTCCTCTGTGCGCCTCACGTCAGCATACGTTAGCACTGACCGAACGCACACTGCCAGCGTCCGGTCGCAGAGCGACCCAGTGTCCGGTCGTTTGACCGACGCCAGCGTCTTCGCTGTTACACCTAACCGGACGCGCCAGTCCAACCGAGGCTAGCGTCCGGTCACTTCTAGTGACCTCCGTCTTTTCTGTTTAGGGCACTAATGGCACCGTCGAACTGTCCGCATTCTACGGGCGGACACTCCGCCGGTGGAGTTTCTTACCCTTGCACCCAAACTTCACCACCCTTGATCAAATGTGCCAACCACCAAGTGTATCACCTTGTGCACATGTGTTAGCATATTTTCACATATCATTTTCAAGGGTGTTAGCATTCCACTAGATCCTAAATGCATATGCAATGAGTTAAAGCATCTAGTGGCACTTTGATAACCGCATTACGATATGAGTTTCACCCCTCTTAATAGTACGGCTATCAATCCTAAATGTGATCACACTCGCTAAGTGTCTCGATCACTAAAACAAAATAGCTCCTACAATTTATACCTTTACCTTAAGCCTTTTGTTTTTCTCTTTCTTCTTTTCCAAGTTCAAGCATTTGATCATCACCATGCCATCACCATCGTCATGATCTTCGCCATTGCTTCATCACTTGGAGTAGTGCTACCTATCTCATAATCACTTTGATAAACTAGGTTAGCACTTAGGGTTTCATCAATTAACCAAAATCAAACTAGAGCTTTCAATCTCTCACTTTTTGGTAATTGATGACAACCCTTTCACAAAGATATGAATTGTAATTTAATTGAATCCATGTTGCTTGCCCAAGCATATTTACCATGTGTAAAGGATATGGACAAGTTTCATGAATCCCAAATAGTAGCAATTACTCCCCCTACATATGTGTTAAGAGTTTGGATTGTAGCTTGCACATATGCTTAGATAGGAAATATAGGAGTCAATTTCTACCAAATGATGCTAAGGTATAAGAGATGGACCTTTGAAGCGTGATACCAATCGGAGTGCACCAATATACCATCCTTAGCACCATTTATAACTAGACATTCACAAAAACTAGAATACCTCATGAGATCAATATTACAAGCAAGGGTCTAGTTTCCATATGATGAACATAAGTTTAGTTACTTTAGTTTGATACCACTTGGAAATAAAGTCACTAGATTACCTATGCATGCTAGTTTTTCATTTCATCATTTAAGCATATAACTAGCATACACCACACAAGCATGGATATTGAAATTTTAAAACTTGTGCCATGCAAGCAAATATATGAAATGCGCATTCAAATGCAACATACAAGTTTATGAGCTTGCTCCCCTTACTTTTGTGCATTTTTTATTGATCCCTTTACAATGTCATTTCATTTGTTTGCTCCTCCTATCTTACTATCTTTGTGAATTTCTCTCCCCCTTTGTCAACAATTAGCACAAAAGGTGAGCTCAAATTATAGATAGGTTAGGGTGAAACCATGTGAAATGAGGATCATTTTTTCAATTTGGTTCAATCTAGATTACTTGCAAAAGTTATTTAACTCGGTTTGATCCAAGGACAAGCTTCTTCACACCTTCAAATAAGGGTTATCTTGTGCCATGTTGAGTTAAACACTTATAGCTCATTTTATAGATCAAACACTAGGTTTATAAGCCCACAAACATGTCATATGCTACCACTGGATCATTTCAAACATACAAGCAATAGTGGTACCATACAAGCATCAAATTCATTTAGTTTTCATGAATGAGCCTATTCAAATGTGAAATATGTCTAGATGCACTAATCATGTCCTTAGAAAGGATGTATGCCATGCCAATCAACTTTTACCTTGGATTGCTCGAAGGAGAGGCATGTCATATAATTGGGGGTGCATCAACACATATTGGAGAAGTCAAGTATGTTCAATTCATTCCTTAGCTCGCAAAACCTCTTCTCATCAAGCGGCTTGGTGAAAATATCGGCAAGTTGATCTTCGGTGCCCACACTCTCAATACAAATGTCCCCTTTTTGTTGGTGATCTCTTATGAAATTATGGCGGACATCAATATGCTTTGTTCTTGAATGTTGAACCGGGTTGTTAGTGAGCTCTATGACACTCTCATTGTCACATAGCAATGGTACTCGCTTGAATTTGATTCCAAAGTCACTCAAAGTAGCCTTCATCCAAAGTAATTGAGCACAACAACTACCGGCCAAAATGTACTCCGCTTCGATGGTTGAAAGTGCTACACTATTTTGCTTCTTTGATGACCAAGACACAAGTGATCTTCCCAATAGTTGACATGTGCCCGATGTGCTCTTTCTCTCAACTTTGCATCCCGCATAATCGGAGTCCGAATATCCAATCAACTCAAATCTTGCTCCTTTGGGATACCATAATCCAACATTTTGTGTATGTTTCAAGTACCTCAATACTCTCTTTGTTGCTTTTAAATGACTTTCTCTTGGTGAGGCTTGAAATCTTGCACACATGCATACATTAAACATCACATCCGGCCTTGATGCGGTCACATAGAGTAAGCTTCCAATCATAGACCGATACATCTTTTGATCCACCATGTTGCCACTAGCATCACTATCCAAGCTTTCACTTGTCCCCATTGGTGTACTAATAGCTTTACTATCATCCATTCTAAACTTCTTGAGCATGTCCTTGATATACTTGCCTTGACTCACAAATGTGCCATTCTTTATTTGCTTGATTTGAAGACCAAGGAAGTAACTAAGCTCTCCAATCATGGATATCTCAAACTCACTTGCCATCATCTTGCCAAATTCCTCACAAAAATCTTGATTTGTTGACCCAAATATGATATCATCAACATAGATTTGCATTACAAACAAGTCATTTCCAAGCTTCTTGGTGAAGAGAGTGGTGTCAACCTTTCCCATCTTGAATCCCTTAGAGAGTAGGAAATCCCTCAATCTCTCATACCATGCTCTAGGTGCTTGTTTCAATCCATACAAAGCCTTTCTCAACTTATAAACATGGTTGGGTTTCTTCTCATCTTCAAAACCGGGAGGTTGCTCAACATACACAAGCTCATTGATGTACCCATTTAGAAATGCACTCTTCACATCCATTTGGTACAACTTGATGTTGTGGGCACAAGCATATGCTAACAAGATCCTAATAGCTTCTAATCTTGCAACCGGGGCATATGTTTCTCCAAAGTCAAGACCTTCAACTTGAGTGTAACCTTGAGCCACTAATCTTGCTTTGTTCCTTATCACTATCCCATCTTGATCTTGCTTGTTCCGAAAGACCCACTTGGTTCCAATCACATTATGATCCTTAGGCCTCTCAACTAACTCCCATACTTGGTTTCTTGTGAAGTTGTTTAGCTCTTCATGCATAGCATTGACCCAATCAACATCATTTAAAGCTTCATCTATCTTCTTAGGTTCAATAGATGACACAAATAAGAAGTGCTCACAAAATGATACCAATCTTGATCTAGTTTGCACTTCCCTTAAAATATCACCAATGATAGTGTCCAATGGATGATCTCTTGCAACATTGGTTGGTTGGAGCACTTGCACTTGATTGCTAGCATTTGATTGATCACTTGGTTGAGATGATGAACTAGCCACTTGTTGTTGATCTTGCACATTGCCATCACTAGTACTTGCTTGAATCTTATTATGAGAACCACTAGCTTGCACATTTGAGTTAGGGAGCACTTGATTCTTGTCACCTTCAACATCAATCACTTCTCTATGCCTTATATCACCAATGTCCATGTTCTTCATTGCATTGACCAATTGAGTGCCTCTTACATCATCTAGATTCTCATCTTCCTCTTGGGAACCATTTGTTTTATCAAATTTCACATCATGAACCTCCTCAAGAATACCACTAGCCAAATTCCAAACTCTATAAGCCTTGCTAGTAGTGGAGTAACCAAGCAAGAAACCTTCATCACATTTCTTTTTAAAACTTACTCAATCTAGTGCCTTTCTTCAATATATAGCATTTACATCCAAAAACCCAAAAGTATGCTATGTTGGGCTTTCTTCCATTCAATAGCTCATAAGGTGTCTTCTCCATCATGGGGTGACAATAGAGTCGGTTGCTATAATAGCAAGCCGTGTTGATTGCTTCGGCCCAAAATGAATGACTGAAAGCTCCAGTTTGATTTTGGTGAATTGATGAAACCCTAAGTGCTAACTTAGTTTATCAAGTGATCATGAGATAGGTAGCACACTCCAAGTGGTGAAGCAAATGAAGATCATAGCATGATAAAGATGATGGCATGGTGATGATCAAGTGCTTCGACTTGGAAAGAAGAAAGAGAAAAACAAAAAGCTCAAGGCAAAGGTATAATTTGTAAGAGCTATTTTGTTTTAGTGATCAAGACACTTAGAGAGTGTGATCACATTTAGGATTGATAGCCGTACTATTAAGAGGGGTGAAACTCGTATCGAAATGCGGTTATCAAAGTGCCACTAGATGCTCTAACTCATTGCATATGCATTTAGGATCTAGTGGAGTGCTAACACCCTTGATAATATTTGTGTAAATATGCTACCACATGTGCACAAGGTGTTTGTAGGGTTGAAATGGGTTTGGGTCCCTCTCTCCCTCCCGCCGAGCTTGCGAGGCGGGATTCGGCGCTTTCGGGAAAATGAAATGTCTATTTTCTATTGCGCCGGATGCAAATTTGTTGGTGGTTGGCACACTTGAGCAAGGGTGAAGAAGTAAGAGTTGAAATGGAGTTGATCGAAATGATGCTGGCGTCGGTCTAGTGACCGGACGCTGAATCCAGAAGCACCGGACGCTGACTGCCTACGTCCGGTCGCGCTGCCTCGGCGGTACAGTGGCTAGGGTATACCACCGGACACTGGCTAAGTCCGGTCGAGGTGGACCGGACGCGTCCGGTCGAAGAAAAATGGATTTGGACCCTTACTGTACTCGACCGGACGCTGTGGCTCCAGCGTCCGGTCAGTTTTACCGGAGCGTCCGGTCAGCTTCGCAGCCGTTGAAATCTGACGAATAGCATTTGAAGCAGGGGACACGTGGCGTGAATCACTTGACCGGACGCTGAGGGCCAGCGTCCGGTCGATCGGACCGGAGCGTCCGGTCACCCCGCGTTGTGCCCAGTGAAGGGGTACAACGGCTCTATTTCATTGGGGCTCTATTTATAGCCCCATGGCCGTCTCAAGGGAGCTCTCTTGCACATTTTCATTGACATAGCAACCTTGTGAGCCTAACTAAAGCCCTCCCACTCATCTACATCATTGATTCATCATCATAGTGAGATTGGGAGTGAATCCAAGTGCATTGCTTGAGTGATTGCATCTAGAGGCACTTGGTGATTGTGTTTCGCTGCGGATTTCGCTTGTTACTCTTGGTGGTTGCCGCCACCTAGACGGCTTGGAGCAGCAAGGATCGTTGAGTGGAGGAGGTGATTGTCTCCGACTCCGATCGTGGTGATTGTGAGGGGTTCTTGACCTTTCCCCGGCGGAGCGCCAAAAGGTACTCTAGTAAATTGCTTGTGGCTTGTGTGATCCTCATCTTGTGTTGGTTGTGCGGCACCCTATTGAGGGTTTGGCGAGTGATGCCAATTAGCGCGTGAACCTCCAAGTGAGTGAATCGCCACAACGAGGACTAGCTTGCCGACAAGCAAGTGAACCTCGGTAAAAATCATTGTGTTCATCATTTGATTCCGAGGTGATTGGTCTACATTGGTATTCATCTTCGTGATTGATTGGTTCATTCATCTACACGGCGGTATAACCCTCTTGATCACTCTCTTTACTTTACCACAAACTAGTTGACAAGCTCTTTAGTGTAGCTAGTTGTGAGAGCTTGCATGCTTGGTTGGTGTGGCTCTTTAGTTAGCCTTTGAGAGCACACTAACATAGGGTAGTGTCATTGCTCTTGGGTTAATTGACACTATCTAAACTAGAATTGTGGTAGGTGGCTTGCATTGTTGAGTAGGCTAGCGCAACACTCGCTTCGCCTCATAATTGTCTAACCATTTGGTTAAGTGTTGTTGTAGAAATTTTTATTAGGCTATTCACCCCCCCCTCTAGCCATTAGGACCTTTCAATGACTCACATTGTACTCACTCAACATTGATCTTGCCATGTCAATCAAGGTTCTATTCTTTCTTTCAACTAAGCCATTTAATTGTGGAGTGTACTTGGCCGAGAATTGATGTCTAATTCCAAATTCATCACATAACTCATCAATTCTAGTGTTCTTGAATTCACTACCATTGTCACTTCTAACTCTCTTGATGGTTGTTTCAAACTCATTGTGAATGCCCTTGACAAATGATTTGAATATTGCAAACACATCACTCTTGTCAACAAGAAAGAATACCCATATGTATCTAGTGAAATCATCCACAATCACAAATCCATATTTATTTCCACCAATGCTAGTGTATGTGGTTGGTCCAAACAAGTCCATATGCATCAACTCAAATGCCTTAGATGTGCTCATCATGCTCTTTTTAGGATGTGTGTTACCAACTTGCTTTCCGGCTTGACATGCACGACATAGCTTATCTTTTTCAAATGTGACATCTTTCAAGTCTCTAACTAAGTTATGCTTGATCAACTTGTTCAATTGTTTCATTTCAACATGACCAAGCCTTCTATGCCATAACCAACCCATGCTAGACTTAGTGATCAAACATGTTGTCAATTGAGCTTCTCTAGCATTGAAATCCACTAAGTATAGATTCTCATATCTAAATCCTTTGAATATCAAGTTAGAGCCATCTATACTTATGATTTCTACATCATCCACACCAAATATGCACTTGAAACCAAGATCACATAATTGAGCTACCGATAATAAGTTGAAGTTCAAGCTCTCTACTAGTAGCACATTGGAAATGCTCAAATCATTGGATATTGCAATCTTACCAAGCCCTTTGACCTTGCATTTGCCATTGTCACCAAATGTGATACTATCAATCTCATTGCTCTTGTTTTCATTGATTGAATTGAACATTCTTGAATCACCGATCATGTGTTGTGTGCACCCACTATCAAGCACTCAATGCCTTCCTCCGGCTTTATAATTGACCTACAAAAGAAGATCAATTTATTTTAGGTACCCAAACTTGCTTGGGTCCTTGTAGGTTAGTTAACAAGGTCTTTGGTACCCAAATGGCCTTCTTCTTTGGGCCCACAATTGGTGTACTAATGAACTTAGCCTTCACACCATTGGCACCCTTAAAAAACATGTAACAAGAATCAAATTTAATTGAGGATACATTAGATAGCTTGTTCTTGTTAATCTTGCAATATTGCTCTATATGCCCAACTTGCTTGCATCTATTGCAAAATCGACCATTGCCCTTCATAAAGCTAACTTTGGGAGTGACAAAGGCCGCCTTGTCTTTCTTGAGGGTATAGCCTAATCCCTCTTTGTTGAGAGAAAACCTTTGGCTACCCAAGCACTTTAGCAAGCGGACATCTCCACCATAGGCATTGCCTAAGGCACGAGTGAGCTTATTGACCTCCTTCTTGAGGGTCTCATTTTCCACCATTAGTGAGGCATCACAAGAGAGACCATCACTCAAAGGTAAAGTAGAAGTAGTAGTGCTACAAGAAGTGTTAGTGGGAGCAACTACAATGGGCTTATAAAAAGATTCATTAATAAGATCACAAGTTAGTCCCACATCACATGATGCGATCACTTGCTCCTTCTTGGCTTCCTCCACTTTGACTTGCTCAATGATAGAGGAGTGAGCCTTTTCAAGCTTAGAGTGAGCTTTGCCAAGCTTCTCATGGGCTTCCATTAGCCTCTCATGAATGGCATTGAGCTCATCAAAGGATTGCTCAAGAAGTTTTACTTTCTTGCGCAATTCTTTGCACTCCTTTCTCTTCATCTCATTGCAAGCGTGCACTTGCTCACACATATCCAAGAGTTCCTCCTTGGTGTACTCCTCATCCTCATCATCATCATTCCTACAAGAGTCACTTTCACATTCATCATCATCACTCTCATCATATTTTACCTTGGTAGGCTTTGCCATGAGGCATGTCGATGGAGTGTCGAAGATGGAGGGCTTGTTGTTGATGGCGATGCTTGCTAGTGCTTTGTTGATAGATTTCTTGTCATCATCACTATCACTATCCGAAGATCTATCACTATCCCAAGTGACCACATAGCCTCCACCCTTCTTCTTATTTTGGAAGGTCATTCTCTTCTCGTTCTTCTCCTTCTTTTCTTTCTTGTCCTTCTTTTTCTTCTTCTTCTCATCCTCATCATTGTCACTATTATAGGGATAATTTGCTACAACGTGATTGGGGCTCTTACAATTGTAGCATCTTCTCACATATTCTTTGCTTTTGGTGTGATCTCTTCTCTTTCTTGCACCATAGCCCTTTTTCTTCATGAATTTTCCCATCTTGCGGACAAAGAGGGTCATAGCTTCATCATCAATATCACTAAGATCATCATCATCACTTGATTCTTTCTTGGACTTGCCCTTGTTCTTGGATGATGATGAGCTAGCCTTGAATGCTATACTCTTCTTCTTCTTGTCTTCTTCTTCCTTCTTGTCATCCTTATCATCCCCCTCCCTTTCCACATGGTATGTCTCTTGGGTCATGACATCACCTAGTACTTGGTTGGGGGTAATCTCCTTCAATCCTCCTCTTATGATGAGCAACCTTAACATCTCAAATCTTAGAGGTAGGCACATCAAGAATCGATGAGAGACATCATCATCCTTGATCTTCTCTCCCAATGCCTTCAAATCATTGACAATTACTTGTAAATGATGGAACATCTTCGGAATGCTCTCATCTTCTTTCATCTTGAAGCTTGTTAATTTATCTTTGAGGATATACAACTTGGCACTCTTCACCGCCGGTGTGCCCTCATATGTTTCCTCCAATCTCTTCCACACCTCATTTGCTCTTTCACAATCCTTGATTTGTTCAAACACCTTAGAATCAATGGCATTGTATATGGTGTTGAGAGCCACTGTATTACATTGCTTGTTGATCTTATCTTGGTTGGTGGGATCATCGGGATCAATGATGGCATAATCATTCTCGGTCACTTCCCATACTTGATCATTGATTGAACCAAGATACATCCTCATTTTTCTCTTCCAATAATCATAGCATGTGCCATCAAAGAATGGTGGTTTACCCCCCACATGGTTGAACACAACTTGAGCCACAATTTGACACCGAGGTTGTTAAGCCTTTAATCAAACGGTGACCACGACTCCGATACCACTTGAAAGGTCATAATATGGCTAGAGGGGGGGTGTGAATAGCCTATTTAAAAATCTATAAATCAACTAGAGCAATTTGATTAGTATGACAAATAGCCTATAGGGTGATTATACCGTCGTGTAGAGGAGTGAACCAATCACAATATGAATACTAAATCAATCACTGGGAGAATTCCAAAGGGCAAGAGACAACCAATTTTTCTCCCGAGGTTCACGTGCTTCCCGGCACGCTAGTCCCCGTTGTGTCGACCAACACTTGGTGGTTCGGCGGCTAAGAGGTGTTGCACGAACCTCGTCCACACAATAGGACACCGCAAGAACCTACCCACAAGTGAGGTAACTCAATGACACGAGCAATTTACTAAAGTTACCTTTCGGCATTCCACCGGGGAATGTACAACTCCCCTCACAATCACCGGAGATGGCCACGAACAATCACCAACTCGTGCCGATCCTCCACCGCTGCACCAAGCCGTCTAGGTGGTGGCAACCACCAAGAGTAACAAGCAAAACCCACAATGAAACACGAATACCAAGTGCCTCTAGATGCAATCACTCAAGCAATGCACTTGGATTCTCTCCCAATCTCACAATGATGATGGATCAATGATGGAGATGAGTGGGAGGGCTTTGGTTAAGCTCACAAGGTCGCTATGTCAAAGAAAAATGGCCAAGAGAATGAGCTTGAACCAGCCATGGGGCTTAAATAGAAGCCCCCATGAAATAGAGCCGTTGGGCTCCTCACCGCACTGAACACGGGCCGACCGGACGCTCCGGTCATATTGACCGGACGTTGGACCTCAGCGTCCGGTCATGCGATGTGCGCCATGTGTCATCGGCTTCAAACGTCGATCGCCTGATTTCAACGGTCAAGTGACGACCGGACGCGTCAGTTAGAAAGTGACCGAACGCTGGACCTCAGCGTCCGGTCATTTCTAGTAAGGTTCCAAACGCGAATTTTCACGACCGGACACGTCCGGTCATGCTCGACCGGACACACCCAGCGTCCGGTCACACAACGTCTCCTCTGTGCGCCTCACGTCAGCATACGTCAGCACTGACTGGATGCACACTGCCAGCGTCCGGTCGCAGAGCGACCCAGCGTCCGGTCGTTTGACCGACGCCAGCGTCTTCGCTGTTACACCTAACCGGACACGCCGGTCCAACCGAGGCCAGCGTCCGGTCACTTCTAGTGACCTCCGTCTTTTCTGTTTAGGGCACCGGTGGCACCGTCGAACTGTCCGCATTCTACGGGCGGACACTCCGCCGGTGGAGTTTCTTACCCTTGCACCCAAACTTCACCACCCTTGATCAATGTGCCAACCACCAAGTGTATCACCTTGTGCACATATGTTAGCATATTTTCACATATCATTTTCAAGGGTGTTAGCATTCTACTAGATCCTAAATGCATATGCAATGAGTTAGAGCATCTAGTGGTACTTTGATAACCGCATTACGATATGAGTTTTACCCCTCTTAATAGTACGGCTATCAATCCTAAATGTGATCACACTCGCTAAGTGTCTCGATCACTAAAACAAAATAGCTCCTACAATTTTTACCTTTGCCTTGAGCCTTTTGTTTTTCTCTTTCTTCTTTTCCAAGTTTAAGCATTTGATCATCACTATGCCATCACCATCGTCATGATCTTCGCCATTGCTTCATCACTTGGAGTAGTGCTACTTATCTCATAATCACTTTGATAAACTAGGTTAGCACTTAGGGTTTCATCAATTAACCAAAACCAAACTAGAGCTTTCAGACGGGCAAGTCGCAAGAAGTGCAGCAAAAGCCAAAGAAAAATTGATCAAGAGCATTCCAATTTCAATTTGAAAATGCATATATCACCATTCATGAGAGGCTGCCTGCACTCCCTGGCACATTTCGATTAGGAAAGGCCTCAGAATATGTTCTTTTAACCGCAGAGCCCTGTATGTAACGAAAAGACGATGCTTGTGCACAACAATTATGGAAACATGAAATTATCTTTATTTATAAAGAAGGAATTGTTAATTGTATAGTGTTCTTCACTCAACCTAATGCTATAATAAGTCTGTAAGGAAGGCGTGTCTATTATTAGTTATAAAAATTACAGCATCAAAACTACTGATATGGCAAGAGTAGAGCATGTGACTCATTAATCTGTTTGCATTGGGAATTTTGAAGGCTGATAAAATAGATTCAGCTACAATTTTAAATAGTAGAGTATGTAAATGTAGCACTAACTTTACGTGATCCTACCAAGTTTATCATTTACTGCAGGCGGAAAAGGTTTTAGGAAGCAACCATATCCAGTTTATAGACAGAGGCTGATTTTTTTTGTCACACCACAAATACGTGGAATAGGTTAGCAAAGCACATTTACGTTGATAACAACAGAATCCAGAGAATATATTCACGAATTGACATCTAGCGGGCCTTGAGAAGCACCTACATTTGCTATGAATCCTAAATAGTAATACTCACCAACAGAAGAAGATGTCCAGCAAGGCCAACAGGTTGCTTAGTACCAGTTTCATTACCATTCTGAAAATGATTTGGAATAATAACTAAGAATATTTGTAGGAACCCAAAAAAGCAACATACACAAAGAGAAGGGGGGCACTTTATTCACATGAATTTATACATATTGAGAACCATGGCCGGCTCATACATCCTCAGTGAAAAATGGAACACCTAAATGAAATGGCAAACCATCTAAGCATCCAACAAAGGTCCTGAACATTTAAAATAGTACCAGTTTCATTACCCACTGCAACTTTCAGTAAGCAGTACTATTAATGGGTTGGATCTAAAAAAGAAAAGAATGGCAGAAAGGAACCTGTGGAGCACTAACCTTCAACAACAAATCTGTTCTACCATCGGCTAACTATCCTGCAAAAACATGGGCCCAAAAGTTTGAGCACTCGTATATCATGTACATAATGTTGGTGTCTTCAGCAATGACAATCCGATATATAAAATATATTGGTAAGTAAGGATAGCAATTACCTCTGAGACTTGAGTGAGGAAAATGAATCATACATTTGATGGCTCCATCAACCTTTGCAGTAGTATAATAATAAGGGATGGTGGTTCATATTACTTGAAAGTGTAGAAAAATAATTCATCGGTAGTTGTGAGTTTTAAACATTTGGTACTAAACTAATGCATTGCTATTTGAGAAGACGTGATGATTATATATGGATTTGAAATAGAATTTGCGATTAGGGAAAATATCTAGGACCAATGTGCGGCAAGGGCAAGATAATAGGTAGTGCCTTCGTCAATATCCTGACTTTGATACCTAGTGCCAATCCTGCAAAAACATTTGTTACCTTCACTCCAAAATTATGAATCTTGAATTTGTGAGGATTCAGAGGCGAGACCATGAAGCCCTTATTTATTTGATAGAGGCGAGAAAAATGAAGTTAGCTTTGAGGTCTTTGGATCGCAGGATAAGCACATATTTAATATACCGGTCAAAATTGAATAGGTATGAAATTGAACTGAACCCACTAATACAAAATACAAATTCACAGTTCAAACCATAAAGCGGCGATTTCGAGGATCGGTACATTTCGAAATCGAACACAAGCCACCAAAATAAAATACGAACTCACAGATCAAACCATGAACTAACCGAATTGATCAACAATTAAACGAACCAATTAAATGAGCGCATCAATACATACCTGGTCAAAGTTATCATCCACCAACGCCGCACGTATCACAGAGATCAGTACACATCGAATACATCTAGGCACAATTGCACGTGTATGAAATAAGGCATGAACCTGTAAGCAGAATACAAACTCATAGAACAAACAATAAACTAATCAAATTGATCAACAATTGAACGAAGAGAATGAACGTATCAAGACACACCGCCGAAAAACATTCAAACTAGGGTTTCATGTAGCTTTTTGTAGCACGCGAGCAAATGGAGCAGAGGGACAAGGCGTTGACGAGCTCCGCGTGCAGGATGTGGGAGAGGGAGCGGGCAGCGGCCCCAACTGCTGCGCCAGCTGCGAGGGCAGCCGCCCGCCGCCTCGCATGAGCCGCCACTCGGGAGGGAAGGGGGAGAGAGAGAGAAAGGGAGGAGAGGCGGAGGAGAGGCGGGGAGGGAGGGCTGGGAGGAGGAGGAGGATGGTGGGGGCGCCGCACCATGGACGCCTTCGCTGGCCACCCCCACCCAAGGTCGGAGGGTGAGAGCGAGAGAGAGCGAACACGAGAGAGAAAGGAGGGGAAGAGAAGCTTTGTGAAGGAGAAGCCGTCCCTACAAATGGACACAGCAGGGACTGTTGGTAATAGCCGCCTCTACATACCAGCCGTCCCTACAAATCGACGTATTTGTAGGAGCGGCTCATATTACCAGCCGCCCCTATTGTGCCATTTGTAGGGGCGGCTGCTGTGCTGAAGCCCAAGCACGTCACTGTAGGTGCTGCTCCAATGCTAGCCGCCCATAAAAAAAGCTCCATTGGTACAAACTGTTTTTCACGTAGTGAGCACCATTAACATTTGAGTTAAAAAAAAATAAAAATAGAGTAACCTAAGACCTAATATGTTAATATAGAAAAATGTTTGAGTATGGAGACATGAATAGCATGAAAGTGCATGAGATTAGTTTTTTTATGAAGAGATAAGTTATCATTCTTTCTCTCTTTTTTTAAAAAAAATAAAATATTCTATGATATAGTATTTTTTAAGACATTATTGGAGCTACTCACTCTTAGTGCTGGTAATTACTGCTACTACTCACCCTCAGTGCAGTATGTGCACACTGGATCGATCGGTTTCCTTTTGTCGTAGCCGGGAGCATGCATCAGCATGCTGTATGTTGTTCCTTAGTTGGAATACGGAATAATAAACTAATACTACCCTGTTCAACTTTTCGTTAACACAGTAGTCCTTTAGCCGACACGTCGATTATACAATTCTATACTCCCCACCACCAGAGGAGTGCCTGTCGTCGTCAGCATCGTCTTGATGAGCATGGGTCAGCACCCCAGATGCATGCCCCAATCATCTAGGGCACTCATTCATGACGTAATAGCAAGTTGTTCTTTGATGATGGTCAATTTTTCACTTATTATTGACTACCTAGAGCCCTTGCATTTCATTCATTATGCTGTTTTCTCTTGAATTTTTTCTTGGTTCCTTTGTAAATACTCCTTCTATCGATTCTGGTTTTAGAACGGCACATGAGATAGGGGCAAGGCGGTTTCTTCCTCTGGCCGCTGGCCATTTAGGGTGCGTTTGCGAGGGTGGCTCAGGCCGGCCTTGCGCCAGGTCAATTTGAGGCTCCGTGTTTCTTTGCTTGGCCGCGCATGAAAGCAGCCCGGCTCCAGGAGTCAACACGCCGCCGCGCTTGGCCTGGAGAAGCGCCGCTAGGCCCGTTTCTATCTTGGCGAGGCTTTCATGCTGGAGGCAGCAAGCTTGCGGACGGGACATGTCAGTGAGACAGCGGATGCTCGCATGCAGTGAACCAAACGAAATCTCCGAACAGCCAGTCTCTGTGAGTACGATAACCAAACACCAGTCATGTGCATGCGCTCGGCCTGGCTACCTACAGCCTGGCTGCCCAGGTACACCCTCGCAAACGCACCCTTAGGCTCCGTTTGATGGGGTTATGAGCTCGTGCGCTGCAGCGATGACCAGTTTCTTCCCCTCTCTTTTCAAAATGAACTAGGAGCCTATAAAGACATCTTTTTTTGATTGACTCTAGCCCCTCCGCACACTGTAGCAAGAAACAGAAGACCGTCTGCCAAACAGGATCCAAAACACCGTACCATCCGTCACGGATCATGCCACATTCCTCCACGCTGGTTTCCGGTGGTCTACTCCATGGGAGCAAGCTTTTGAGTTATTATTGTTGTTGTTTCTAAAATTGTTTCTCACACAAATATATATATATAGGAGTATATATATTTCTCCCCTAAATTTGGCCACGAATCCGTTGGACGCCATCCCAGCCCAACCCTGCATGATTGGTTCTAAACGAGCGCGAGCGAACGCATGGCTCCCAATTATTGGCGCTCGACGGCTCCTAAATCCACTGCCCCAAAAATTTGAAAAAAAATAGCCAAAAACAAGCGGCATGGACCAAAGTCGCTACTACAAACAAGGACAGCGGCAAGACGAAGAACCTCCACACCAGCTTCAATTTGCGCACATAAATACCCTTCTCCGCCACTTGCAAATTTTCCTATTCCATTTCTTCTTCGTCCTCGCACCTGTCCCCTCCTCCTCGGAAGCGAGAGAGGAGAGGGGAGGGACAGGGAGAGGGAGGAGCGAGGCACCGGTGAGCTCGGGAGGAGGCTGCGTGGGGCTTGCACGCCGGCCCTACCCTTCCCCAGCTCACTCACCACGCCACGCTCTCCTCTCACCAACTCTTTCCCTCTCTCTTATCTCCTTCCAAGATCGGGGATCCCACCCCCCCTTTTTTTTGGGTTTGTCCCCACCATTCTTGCTAGGATCATTCCTTGATCTTTCGCTCGCTCCAGTACGCCCGTTTTTTCCAGCTCCGGAGATCCCATCTCGGCCACCACCTCCTGCGGTTTCCAAGCTCCAAGAAGAGGCCAGATTCATTCCAGCTCAAATTTGAGCTCAATTTGCCCGCGGAGCTCGAATCAATCCGGGAACAACCGGCTCGGCAACAAGTGTCCTTCATTCCCCCCGATCCCCGGGCTTCGATTCGATCGAATCCGACCTAATTTTATTGTGTGTGTGTGTGTTTTTTTGACCTTCTCTCGCCGCGCTTTTCCTTTCTCCTCCCTGTCGCAAAGTGGGTTCCATCGCGTCACCCGCACGGCTCCTCTCCGATTGGCCGGAGAAAGAAAGCGCATAAAAGGCGAGCTCTTGCCTCTTGATGCGGTCTTGGTCGTAGCAACAACATACAACAACTCCACTGCTCCTGCTGCCCTCGCTTGCTGTTGTTTATCCATATACGGACGGAGCAGCAGCGGGCGCTCCGGCAGCGGCAGCGCGTGCTGATGCTTGCCCTGCTGGCCGCCGTCGCCGTCGCCTGCCTGCTCTTCCTGTCCAGGCCATGCGCGCGTGACATGAGACTGTTCCTCGCCTCCCTGTGCCGGCAGCTCCTGCTCTCCCTGCTCAGGTTCCTGGCAGGCCTCCGCCTGCTCGGCGGCGTCGCGGCCGCCTCCGCGGCTACAGAGACCATGCCGCTCATGCCGTCCTTCAAGAGGAAGCGCGCCGCAGCCACGGTGGAGAATGCGGAGGATGCCGCCGCCGCCGCCGGCGGCGGCGGCGGCGAGCCGTCGGTGCTCGACCTGCCGGAGCTGGCCATCGATTGCATTCTCGAGAGGCTGCAGCCGGCGGAGCTGCGGAGCATGGCCGCCGTCTGCCGCTCCATGCGCGAGCGCTGCCGCGGCGACCACCTCTGGGAGCGCCACATGACCAGCAAGTGGGGCCGTGTCCTGGGCCGCGCCGCCAGGGACGAATGGAGGACGCACCTGGCGTCCGTCAGCGAGTCCGGCGCCGCGGGCTCTGTCTCGGGCGGCGGCGGCGGCGGCAAGCGCCGGAGGTGGCTCGCCGCGCTGTCCTGCGTTTGCCCGGTGGTGTCCTGGATGCGGCCGAAGGCCGACGGTGGCAAGTCGTCCGCCCCCGTGCTGGATGATTCCATCATGTCGTGGTATCTGTCCATGGAGAGTGGCAAGTTCTGGTTCCCAGCTCAGGTCTACAACCGCGAGGTACCATCTCATGTCTTGTCATTTACTACTAGCTAGCAGTTCCATCATTTCAAAGCTTGCTAATTAGCACTCTTTGTTCGTCCTCACTAGTGCTAATTACTGAACTTTTAGTGTTGGATTACCGGAAATATTTTACATCCCAATTTGGTTTAGTAGTATATTTGCTTCTCTGCTCCAGCTGTGCTCAGTCCTGGACAGGCTTGCAATACACTAATTTGGTCAAATACTAGGATTGCAGCTTGTTTACATTTGTGTTCTTGTTGGTTCTTGTTCTTTGTTAGTTTCAAATCGTCTATTGAAGCAATCCTGAGGTTTCCTATCTCTTTTGCAGCATGGGCATGTTGGGTTCATGATGTCATGCTATGATGCAGAGCTCAGTTATGATTTCCATACTGACACATTCTGTGCAAGGTATGAATAACTTTTTCTGGCTTTTCCTTTGATGGCCAAGAAAAGATGTGGACGTGTTCTGATGATTTGTGTGGTGGATACAGTACATACAAGAAATATGATCTTTACAAGCTGAAAACTTGTTTCTTCAAATTGCCTTGCTTATTCTTAAAATTGTGTATGTGCCAGGTATCTGCCACACGGTCGACGAACTGTGGTCTTGGAGGATGGTGTGCAATGGGACAGGGTCAGGGCACCACCTGTTGACACTCTTGCGCATGATCTGCACACCTCTGACTGCCTACATGAACTCCGGCCTGGTGATCATATTGAGATTCAGTGGAGAAGGAACAAAGAATTCCCATATGGTATGTTCCCGAGCACCCAACAATGCTTGCTTTAGGTTGTGCCAGTGGAATCATTAAACACTGCCGTATGGCATATGCTAATCCTATCTGGGCCATGTTTAGTTGGAGGCCGGATTCGGCGTTACTGTAGCTACACTGTAGTGTTTTGTTTTTATTTGGTAATAATTGTCCAATCGTTGACTAATTAGGCTCAAAACGTTCGTCTCGCAAAGTACAACTAAACTGTGCAATTAGTTTTTGATTTCGTTAACATTTAGTACTCCATGCATGCATGTACCGCAAGTTTGATGTGACGGGGAATCTTCTTTTTACATAGTGCCAAATTCAGGAAATCTGGGGAACTAAACATGGCCCTGATAGTGGCGAGGAGTATTTTATCAGTGGGTAGTGTGTTCATTCATGCACTTCTATGTTTGGCAGGCTGGTGGTATGGAGTTGTTGGGCACTTGGAGCCATGTGATGGAAATGAACACTTTTGTCGGTGTCATCTTAGTGGTGAGAATATCTTTTAAGCAAAATAGCTACTTATTGAATTGACTAATAAGCCTACTCCCAACTTGTTTGGGACTTTAAGGCTTTGTTGTTGTTGTTGATTGAATTGACTAATAATCACAGAAGTTGTTGTATGCACATCTGCTTTTAATAGTCATGAACATGCCCGCAGAGTCTAAAGAACATTATTATATGGCAACATCATTGCCCAATACTCATTTTTCTCAAGCATTTTAGAAAAGCAAAATAGTACCCCCAAAATGGTCAATTAAGATATGTAGCATATGTTTGACCTTAATTGTGCTATAAGGGTGTTGCACACTAATGTGTATTCTTATTAATAAACTAAACTGCCATTTTTAACTATGATTATGGAAGCAGCTGGCTCTTAGCATGTATGGACATATTCAATTGTGTAATGAAACCATCTATTTAGGCACTAAACTTTCATTTATTTATTTATAATTTATCTATTCAGAGGTCAGCATCACTAGTTATGAAGTCTGAAGATTATCTGGTGTTAGACTCATGTAGAATATTTTAGGTAAAGAATCACAATCTTTGATGGGATATTAAATCTTTCGTCAGTCCATCCCTTTTAAAAGAATCCAAAATATTTGTGTCATTTTAAATGCAGTTGAACTCGAATGTCCTGTTACAGTGAATTTGTCATGAATCGAATATCACTTGAGATGACCCTTGGTAAATTTATCTGAGGCCTTTTGTGATTTCATGTAGTCCTACTCAAATTAACCCCAACTGTTGGTTATGCTGCAGACACCGTCGTGCTGGAGTTCAATCAGTACACGCCAGGCTCAAGATGGAGGCAAGCGCTGGTGAATCGGAAGGAACATAGGGAAGAGGGCAATGAGGGCGACGGGTTCTACGGCGGTGTAAGGAAGCTCCGCAGCAAGGATGACATCTCCAAGTGGAGGCAGCTGTGGCCAACAGACATCCTGGAGTAGCAAGAACATATTACTTCTCACATGGGGATTTATCGATTGCTCAATTGACATACCTTCCATTGACCATTGCTGTGTGCTCTGTCCACGGCCAATTCCTCTGCCGCCCTGTTGTACACGGATTAGAACACAACAAGGTGGCAACAAATCCTGTAGCTGGACAAGGGTGTAAACCTATTGTCAGACATACTGGGCGCAGACCGCTTCCTATTCATTCATGGGACTGTAACTGTAAGCCTGTAACCCTAAGCAGTCTGCGTCTTATGCCTGCTGTTGTAGCTGTAGAGCAGAAAGATCAAATGTAAATTACATTTTTTAGCTCAAATTCACGACAAATTGGTGGTGTCTCTCTCAGCTGTCCTTTCGGCGACGCTTGAATTTCGTGGAACAGCTTGGGCCATCTCTCTTCTTCAATCTTGAAGCAGCAGGATTTTATTTATCTTGCAGCGGCAATCGTGTGTGCTATGGAGGTAGTTTGAATGGGAGCAATTTTGGGGGACTTGCACTCTAATTTCTTCTTTTGTTTTGAGCATGGGTAGCAGCAAGGGTATAGATGTCCAACGGGCCGGCCCGGCCCGATGGGGGTCGGGCCAACAAGGCACGACGTGCCCTGCGGGCCGTGCCGCCATGGGCTTCGTGCCTGGCCGACGGCCCAGGCACGGCCTGCTGGGCAGTTTTTCGTGCCGGGCCGGCCCGAGAAGCATGGCTAATCTAGCGTGCCGGGCTGGCCCAAGGCCCACTACACCGACAGAGAGAGAGAGAGGGGGAGGCCAAGGCGCCAGGCTGCCGTCGTTGCTTCGGAAGGCCATGGACGACGCGACCTCTCCATCCGCGGAGGATGAGCGATGAGGAGGCCGGATCATCGGAGGATGAGCAATGAGGAGGCCGGATCCGTGGAGAATGAGGCCGGATCCGCGCAGAGGAGGCATGTGGAGGAGCAGCAGCGCGTGACGGTGAGGAGGAGGTGGCCACCGTCGGCGGAGGCGGGTTGGAGTGGAGGTGGGATTCGGCGAGCCGCGGGGAAGTAGGAGCTCGAGGCGTCGACGGCCGGCGGGGCGGAGCTCGAGCACGCCACGCTCGCACCCAAGGCGCGGCCTCGTGGAGGGATGGGAGGAGAGGAGCCCGAGGTAGGTCGCGGATGGCCGCCGTGGTGTTCTGCAGCTTGTGCACGAGGAGGAGGCGGCGGTCAGGGGGCGGAGAAGCGGTGAGCGGCGGGGAAGGAGAAGGCAGCGTCCCACGTCGTGCAGTCGCGGGAACGAGATTACTGGGAGGTGGCGGCGGGGGGGGAGGGAAGGCCGGAAGGGAGTTAGGGTTCGGCCGGGGTGGGAGCGTCTTGGCGATGCGGTGGGTCAATGGCTGCAGGCTGCAGCTGCTGCTGTGATGAGGCCTTATGAGGGGGGGGGGGGGGGGACTGGGCTGGGCCGCGTTGGGCATGAGGAGGAATGAGGAATTGAGGAGTGAGGAGGGGAGGGGTGGGCAGACCGCCGTCGGGCTTGGTGACTCAGTCGTGAGGCCGGGTGTGGCCCGTGCGTGCCGAACAGAGCTGGCCGGCTGCCAGCACGGCTTCTTGCCTGTCTTGGGGCAAGCACTGGGCCCGCATGTCACCGGGCCATGCCGTGCTCTTGTCGGGCTAAAAAGGCGGGCTTCGTGCCGTGCCGTCGTGCCTCGGGCTGCATGGACAACTATAAGCAAAGGGGCAATGGTATTCACAAAAATCGGTTATTTGGCCCCCATATGAGATGTATGTGATGTATGGGGATCTTTTCTTTCTCGGTAGTACAAAGAAGCGTAGCTGTCATGCATTTTCGGAGAGCGAGGGGAGGTGGCCATAAATCCACAACAAAAGAATGGATATGTTTAATTTTTGTGCAGATCCATTTATAGTTCGGTAATGCTCTAAATCCGTTCGTCCGGACGCTACGTTGATGGGCCACGACGCCAGTCTAATAGCCCACGCCCCTTTATTTTAAAAAAACTATTCATCCACTTATTTATATCCACTCGTTCATCTTTCTTATCACTTTTTATCCGCTCGTCTGCCGCTTCCGAGCGCACGGCCGGTAGCCCTCTGAGGCGCACCGCACACCGACGAGCCTCCATTCTGCCTAGCAGCAAGGAGATGGTGCGTTGAAAGCGCGTGTTGTAAGAGTATGTTTCAATGGTTTCAGAGGTTGCAAAAATAGATTGTGATGTTGCACATGTTGCAATGGTTGTACACGTATGTTGCAAGCATCCGTTCCAAATGTTTCATCTACTTTTTTAAACGTATGTTGCAAGTGTGCTTATTTAGATGTTGGATATGTTTTACACATATGTTGCAAAACTATTGTGGCTAGAACCGCCTAATCTAATGCCTCCTAAGAGTACTTGTCTTCCATTAAACACTAAGTACTCAAGGGAGGTGAAGGGGACCGTGACGCCAAAAGAGGGGGTGAATTAGGCAACTTAAAATTCTAACTCTAAACAAAGGCCTCTTTTTCTTACCCTAGCAAAACATATGCAAAAGATAAACTATTTAAATGTGTAACTACGGTTTTGCTAGTGTGTTGCTATCTCTACCGCAAAAGAAGTAATACAATCAATGTAAATACGGAAACTAAAGAGCAAGGTAGAGATATGCAAACTCCCGTCGATGACTCCGGTATTTTTACTGAGATATCGAGAAGCGTGCAAGCTTCCCCCCTAGTCCTCGTTGTAGCCCCTCGCAAGGGCCAAGCTCCCGGTCAGGTAACTCTGTGGATAGCCTCGTGCCTTCCCCACGCGCAAGTGGGTCTCCGACGTGCCTTCTGGCAAGGCTCTCCCGGATGCTCCCCGCCGTCTTCACTATCAAGCTTCCGGCCGAAACGCCACGGGCCTTGTTCCCTCCTGTACACGGTGGCGGCCACACCATAAACGCGGTTGGTGTGATCTCACAAGACTACAAGCCCTCCGATGTACAACAATGGTGCGCGCAAGCACCGAGTGGTAAAAGGTATGCAAACCTCACTAAACACTAGGCCTAAACCGAGAGCAAGCGTATAAGCGGTGGTCTAATCAACCTAAGCACTTCGCAAAGCACCTATGCTAATCACCTAATCAATCATTAAGCACTATGCAAGTGGAGATCACTAAAATGGTGTGTCAACACCTTTGGTATGTTTTTTAGCTCCACTATCTTAAAATGGTCGGTTGGGGGATCTATTTATAAGCCCCACTGAGAAAGTAGCCGTTGGGGACGAAATCTCGCTTTTCTGCTACTGATCGGACGCTGATCACGTCCTGACCGGACGCGTCCGATTGTCCCGACCGTTAGAGCTGCGATCAACTGATCGGACGCGTCCGGTCGTATTTTCGTCGCTCTGGAACCTCTCTGTACTCGACCGGACTCTGTTGTCCTGCGTCCGGTCGATCTGCCGCCAACGTCCAGTCCAGCGTTCGATCACGCCTGTTGCCGAGCCTCTTGATCGGAGCGTCCGGTCACTTTCCTCCAGCGTCCGATTCAGCGTTCGGTCACCTCTGTGAGCTCGTTTCTTCGCGATCTTGCGTACGGCTTGGTTCTTATCTTCGTGCTTGGACTTTGCTTGATATCTTGGGTCTTCTCTTGTGTTCCTAGGGTCTTGCTTATAGTGTTAATCATCGGATCATCACGTCGCCTTGGTCCAAGTCATGTCTTACATCCTATTGAACTACAAAATAATCACTTGCAAATTCATTAGTCCAATTTGGTTGTGTTGGTCATCAAACACCAAAATCCAAA
The DNA here is from genome assembly GCA_904845875.1 of Miscanthus lutarioriparius. NCBI lineage: Eukaryota > Viridiplantae > Streptophyta > Magnoliopsida > Poales > Poaceae > Miscanthus > Miscanthus lutarioriparius. Next base: position 87,215,626 of record CAJGYO010000005.1, on the reverse strand, counting down.
GTAAATGGACCTAGGGTCCATTTTCCTTATAATCTTCCCCTTTTTGGTGATTGATGACAACACGACCAAAACAAGCAAATAATAAAAATTTGGAATTTTAAAAACTATCTACTTGCTAGAATGTAATGCAAGGAGCAAGGTAATATGATGCTAAAAGATACTACTTGTAAGACAAGATGATACTACTTGAACATTTATCTTGCCCTTGTAAAAATCCCCATGTGGTATTATGGATTTAAACTACAAAATCTCCCCGTTACATAGGCTAATCCATAATCCACTATCCTTCTTTTCTCGGACCATTATCACTTGTAGACACCACTTGTAGACCATTACCACTTATAAATTATTATGATCTAGCTTTTGGTCCTATAAATTAGTGCTTGCTTTTGGTCCTCTAAATTCTCTCCCTTTGAAATCAAACAACAAAAAGAAAGACATTAGTAGCACAAGGGAGGGTCAAACTTTGTGATTCTTTGTGTGTAAAGTGGAATAGGTCACAAAATTTGACTCTCACATTATATAGATTAAGCTCCCCCTTAATATATGCATACATATGGTAGAAAGTAACTCATATGCATATCTGGCAAATTATTGCTTAAGGGAATTTAATCTATATAGGCCCTGTTCGGCTGAAGGAATCTAGATGAATTTGGAGGAATTTGTGAGAGGAAAACACTGTTTCGGATGAAAAAAGAAGCGGATCTAGCCGGGTTTAAGGGCACGCGAACGGGGCTGCATGGAGAAAGCATATAAATATCAAAATGAAATCAACATGATGATATCAGTTTAGAAATACCACATGTAGAAACCAATTTAATTTCTACCACTTGCAATAGGTGGTGAATATTTGAAGTATGATGCTTAACTCCGGGGAGTCCATTTTTCTTGCAATGAGACTACTTCACACATGATAAGCTTAAAAAGGTGTTAGTATCAAAGTATCTAATTTATAGAGTAACCTCCCCCCTAAACTTATACACACAAGTATGGGATATTTATAGAAGTCATGCACATTGATTTTAGAATCAATAATACCACTTAAAAGATGACATCTTATGAATGTGAGAATCATTTTCAAAAATAATATTCAGGAGAAATTATATACAATTTGAACTTTGGCACATATTAGATGAACAATCAAAAGACAAGTTATGTGATATGCTCTTAAACAATTTTAAATCATGTAGGTTTGCTCCAAGGGTTATGAATGAAACCGAGCAAGCCTACCATAAGATATACATAGTGTATGCATAACAAAAGATATAAGCATGCAAATGCAAACATAGGCATGAAAAGTAACTAGATGCTTAAAGATATAAATTTATAAAAATACCACTTGTAGAAAATGCAAATTGATACTACTTGAAGAAAATTGAATTTAGTTACCTAACATGGGAAGAGGAATTTGGGTCCATAGTATTTACTAACCCACTTGGTAATGCTTTTGTCCATCATGATGCACCCCATGAAATACATCCATACTTTGCAAAGTCTCTAAATCCCCCAAAGTCCATTGGACTTCTCACTTCTCTTTCGAGATCCAAACCTTCTTGGTGCTCTTCATGTTGGAAATGATTTTTTTGCACCCAAAAATGTTTGACCCCATTGTTGGCTTGCTTGTTCATCTTGATGGCCACCACCTTGTCATTTTTCTTCTTTTTTAACAAGTATGGTGTGGAGGCCTTCTTGTCCACCTTGTTGGTGTAGGTGTTGGAGAGCTTATTGTTTGCTTCTTCTTTTTCTTCTTTGCTTCTCCCCAATCTTCACCTTGTACTCATATAACTTGACACCTTTCTTGTGGCACATGTAGCTAAACCACGGTTTGTCCTTCATTAAGCTTCTTCACTCCCTTAACGGTGTTATCTTGATGAAGTTGGGCTTGCTTTGCCTTGCCTTTCACTTGAGTCAAGTCCTTAGTGAGACGAGCTACTTCTTGCTTGAGTTGCTCATTCTTCTTTGCAACCTCTTGTGTGCATGTATCTACAACAACTTTCTCAACACAAACTTGGTTGCACAAAGATGAGTCTAAACATGAATCATTATAAGAAGTAGCGGCATCTTTTTTAGACATGTTAAAGATAGAACTTTTCTTTTTAGATGTCTTGGTGGGGGTTGTACTAACGACTTTAAGATTAACAACTTTATTAGTTAGCTCATCACAATATTTGCACATGGTTTCCATTTTAGTAAGCAAACTTTTATAAGTATCTTGTGAGCTAGCTAACTTTTCTTTTAATTTTTCATTTTTCTTTATAAGTTGCTCATCATTGATTGTGCATGCATTTGTTGTTGCACTAGCCTTAAGTTGTTCAATTTTAGTAGATAGTTCAACATTGATATTAGCAAAGTTCTTATATTGTTCAAGCAAAGTTTTGTATGCTTCTTGTGAACTATCTAGCTTTACTTTTAATTTTTCGAGTTTCTTTTGTTGACTAGTGCGAACTTTAGCATAATTAAGATTTTGATGCGCAATTTTATCATAAGAAGACATTTCATCATCACTATCACTCTCATTAGAGGATGAGCTTTCGTTACCTCGTGTCATAAGGCACATACGAGAAGAGCTTAATGATGAGTGCTTGCGCCCTCGTCTCTTGTGATGGTGTTCTTCTTCACTTGAAGAATCATCCCATGACTTTATTGATGTGAGGGCTTGGTTCTTGCATGTCTTCTTCTTTGTCTTGGGTGTTGGTTTGTTTGGACAAACTTACATAAAGTGCCCCAACTCGTCGTATCCATAGCATCCTCTCTTTATTTACTCATTTCTTTGATTGGTGAAAATGAGATCTTGGATTTGGATGGGCACATCCTTGACATTGAGCCTTTGGATCATCTTCTCCATCTTTTTGATAAGTTTGATTGATTCTTTATCAAGGTTGGAGGTGGAGGAGGAAGATTGATCATCATCTTGATTGATTCATCATCATCATCATCATTATCCCTATCTTCTTCTTCATCTTCACTTGAGGAGCGTGAGCTTGAGCTTGTCTCAACTTGCTTGCCCTTTATTTTTTTTTTCGCTACATGCGAGAGCTTTGGCTTTGCTTGATGAAGAGGCTTCTTCTTGACCCATCTTACGTGACATTTCAAATGCCACTATCTTGTCAATGACTATGCCCGGGGTCATAGTGCTCAAGTCCTCCATGTTGTGAAGGATGGTGATGATGATTGCATATTTTTCTTTTGTGGTAGCACGGAGATGATGTTCCTCACGATGTCCGCATCATCTAGCTTTGTTAGTCCTATTGAATAGAGCTCATTGATAATTAGATTCAAACGTGAATACATATCACAAATAAGCTCATCATCATTCATTGTAAAGGAATCATAATTTTGTTTAGCTAGACAATGTTTTTGCTCACGGACATTTGATGTGCCGTCATGGAGCTCTTGAAGTTTTAACCAAATTTCATGTGCCGTATTTAAAGTGAACACTTGGTTAAACACATTCATACTAAATGATTCAAACAAGTAATTTTTAACTCTAGTATTGAAATGAATTTTCCTTTTCTTCACTCTTCGTGGGTTTATCGGGATTCTTAATGGGTTTCATCCCGTCACGAGTGACTCTCCAAACTCTCAAATCAACCGCCTCAAGGTAGCAAGCCATTCTAGCTTTATAATAGGGGAAGTTAGTGCCGTCAAAGTGCGGAGGCCTAAAGGTATCCATCCCAACCACTCTAAATAGCGTCGGCTCAAAGACGGTTAAGCCAAAGATCCAAATTGAGCCAACCGGCTCTGATACCAATTGAAGGGGACCATGACGCCTAAGAGGGGGGTTGAATTAGACAACTTAAAATTCTAACTCTAAACAAATGCCTCTGTTTTTCTTACCCTAGCAAAACCTATGCAAAAGATAAACTATCTAAATGTGTAACTACGGTTTTGCTAGTGTGTTGCTATCTCTACCGCAAAAGAAGTAATACAATCAATGTAAATGCGGAAGCTAAAGAGCAAGGTAGAGATATGCAAACTCCCGTCAACGACTCTGGTATTTTTACTGAGGTATCGAGAAGCACACAAGCTTCCCCCTAGTCCTCGTTGGAGCCCCTTGCAAGGAATCTCTCACAAGGGCCAAGCTCTCGGTCGGGTAACTCCGTGGATAGCCTCGAACCTTCCCCACGCGCAAGTGGGTCTTCGACGTGCCTTCTAGCAAGCCTTCTAAGGAGTTTTGGGTAATTTGTACGAGAGCAACATGACATCCAACACCACTACCACCTAAGCCATGCCCAAGTACGCACTTAGAGACAACCAACAGTACAAGAACATAAAGTTAGTGTTAAAACAATTTTGTTAGAATTCGAATGTCAAAACGGCATTGTCTACTATCATTTCGTATTTAAAAGAATTCAAGGTTTCAGTTAGAACTAACATCCCTAAGCACTTTTGGTTGAATTTTTAAATAGTCAAAACTTTACCAAACTTCACCAACAACCATTTCACGACATATCACACACTTTGTATCAAATAATAGAGCCAAAATATCAGGGCGTTATTTAAATATTTTGCATTTTATAAATCGCCAAAAAATGTACTTTCAACACAACTTCAAATTTTATTTAAGTGCCAATTATAAGTTATATTTTATTTTTGTTTATAAAAAATGTTTTTCACGCTTAATCAAATAAACAAACCATTCGCTATTTCTTTGCTATTAGGCATTTTTAAGCACTTTCTTCATACTTTTTTTTTCAAAACAAGCTCTAAATAAATTTTGTCCACTAGATTATTTAAAAGTTGTTAAGCAACGAAACAAGTTGACTAGCGACACTTATTTCCTTGTTTTATTCACGAAAGCGAGTCACACAAGATTCGTTTATAATTCCATGTGTGCCTTAAACTTTTAAACCCTAAAACTTGTTTTACTAATTTCTCTTAGGCATTAACCTAGGTGCTAAGTAAGTTCGTAACACTAGAGGTGTTACAAGTATGTTCGAAATGTTTCAGCTATTTCAGCTTTATGCCGCAATAAGTGTTTTAATGTTGTAAATGTTGCAAGTGTTTTATCTGGATGTTGCATATGTTTCACATACATGTTGCCAGTGTATGTTCAAATATTTCATCTGCTTTAGACGTATGTTGCATTCAAGTGTTTCAGATCCTGTTTGGGTGGGCTTTTAACATGCTTTTGCTTTTGTAAAAGTCAAAAGCCAACTAAATAGCTCAAAAGCCACAGCTGCCTTAGGCCAAAAGCTGCTTTTCCTCTAGTACAAAACTAAAAGCAGCTCTCTTCCTGCTTTCAGCTGCTATTAGGCCAAAATATTACCCCCCGCCACTGGTTATGAAATCTAATCGTTATTTTCCTTTCTTCCTTGTGTTCGCGTCTCCGTACCCACCGTGCGGCGGCGAGTAACATCGGCTCCGGCGATGGGAAAGCGTCACCGGCCCTGGCGGCGCGGCCCCTCTCCCCACTCTGACCTTCGGGGGCCTCCCCACATCCAGGTCATCTGGCCGTTTTTCTATAGAAAAATAAAAGATGAAATACATCTTAAATACACTTATACCTATCCTATACAGTCAATAAGCGTGAACCATCCATCTCTGGATGTGTGGCCATGATCACCATGCACTCCCCGCCGACAAGATAGATGAAAAACTTAGAAAATTTAATTTTTCTTTTATAAAATACCCATTCACATGAGAATAAGTAAACAGATATTAGGAGCAATCTGCATATAAATAGTCTTCTAGGCCTTAAAGGGTATTACATGTATTTCTTTCACAGCCTACAATTTCACAGCTTCTCTAACCAAACGATCTTCTGTTTTTCGCACAGCTGCTTTTTCACTGCCCACAACTCACGACAGCTTTTCTAAAAGTCACAGCTCAATCAAACAGGGCCTCATGTTGCAAGTATTTCGTGTTTTTAATGTATGTTCAGAGTCATGGGGCACGACCCGGACACTGGAGGGCTGGCTAGGGGGGGCTGGATGGGCGCGCGGCGCGGCTGGGGTCCTATGGACGGTATGTGCTTGTCCTTATCCCATCTCCCTGTGCCGCCCACACAGAGAGAGAGGAGGCGGTATGGGGAAGGAGCTGCAGGCGTGGGCGAGACGGATGGGGGTGGGGATACGCGTGCGTGGCGGGACGAGATAGACATGGAAGGATTGCAGCGATACGGTGAGAGTGACATGTTTCTGCTGGCCCGTTTGGTACCGTCCGATGAAATCCTATCCCATTGAATGTCCGAGCACCAGCAATTCTGTTTATAGTTGCTTTATGGACTTGATTAGCATGTGGAGTGCAGCCATAACAGGCCTAATTACAAATGGAAAAATAAAAATTGAAATAGCAAAGCGCCTTATGAGCCCACGAGTAACCCGCTAGGTTGGCAAACATATCTAGCCCATAAAAGCGTCGGCAGTGGTAGTAGCTATGTCATCCCTTACGTGGAGGTGGATGTAGAAAGACCATTTTATATATTTTAATTTTTTAATACGTTGCTCGACCCACGTGCTAATCTCTTATATTTTTCAATAATTTTTTACTACACGGAATACATCAGCTATTTACTCGTCCTTCTCAAAGTATCTCGTCCCCTTCTCCTCTCCCGAGCTGGACGCTTCTCCTCCCGAGAAACGCCGCCACCGCCGCCTCCGCCCCGCCTTGCCTTCCTCTGCCTCTCCCTATCTCTCTAGATGTGGTGCCGTGCGGCCGGGGCCCAGCGCCGCCGCTACACCGCGCAAGGCGCTGGCGGCGCGACGGCGCCCCCCGGGATGCGCCGCAGCGCTGCGTGTCGGCCCTGGCGGCGGACGTCCCCGGTCACGGCGCGGCGAGAGCGGGCCCCACCGTTTGCCGCCGTCCCCGATGCCTCCCGGCGCGGCCCCCTCCGACCGTTCCGCATCTCCTCCTCTCCTCGACGAAACCCTAGGTGCCTGTGCTCCATGACCCCGGCTGCGCATGACGTCTTCCTCTCCGGCGGCAGCTCAGCTCAGCGGCTGGCTCTGGCAGTACGCCACCCCTCCACCCGGGGTTTCACGGCGGCTGCGGCGGCGACTGCACTGCACAGGAACCCAGCCACCAGGTATGGATGGTTATGGCACTTCCCCTACTCTATTTGTGCTTCATCTAAAGTGTTTAGCTTGCTAGATTTAAAGATTGACTTCTTCGGATTTGTTACCGGAGGTGGATAAGGGATTAGAGCAGGAGCGGATGTAGTGTTGGTGCATGGGGGTACAGCTGTACCCCCAATTTTTTTTGTACAAATACTAAGTATGCATACCTATAACACACTATATATTTAGAACACCTTAACAAATAGCAATCTCTTAAGAAAGTGCTCATCCGAGATTAAAAATAGCCTACGAACCCATATTAGCATGCTTCCTTCTAAAGTATAGGAGACCACAATAAATCAGTACACAAGTACAATATAAAAAAATGAGTTAGGAAAAGTAAATATGTAAATTGACTCTTTTTTTCTCTTCTAAACAATCATTGGTTTCGAATTTATGAAGTTTGAGTCTTGAATTTTTAAATATTCTTCATTAAGAATACCAAAGAAGCAAGAAACTATATACTATTAAGACCTTGGCGCGACTACTTTTGTGTACTCCGAATGAATATCGGCAAATTGTATCCTTAGATCCGTACACTAACCATTTTATCGTCGTTCTAGCCATTGTACTATATATTGTTAGAGAATTATACCAATTAGGTCCGTACCCCCATAATTGAAATCCTGGATCCGCCAGTGGATTAGAGCCAAGTGTTTAGTTTGCTTCCTTTCTTGGCTTCATTTATACGCGCACATGGATTCTGGTTGTACAGGAATGCCAGCACAAGGACTTGCCTCCCACCTAGCAGTAACGTGGATGCCATGCTCTTTTGGGTGTACAAAGCTTGCATACCACTTCTGCATTTCAAGAAGGTAAAGTGTTTTTATCATATCTCCTATCCATACTTTTCACTGGCCAAATGTAGAGCATAATAAACACTGCAAACTAATGCTGCTTATTTCCTTATCGTGCAGGCTGCCGCGTACCTCAAGGGCGCGTTCAATTGTTTGCTGGACGGTTGGTGTATAATGGTACGACAGAACCTGCCTCTTTGCCATTGGGCAAATGAAATTTCTTGGATGCCCAGCAAAACCTCTTTTGTTTCATTATCTTTTCATTAGACTAGGTGATCTATGTAAGATGTTTCTTTACTGTAATGGTTAATGATATACTATGTGTCCTCAGGTTATATGACCACGACAGCTAATTCCAATTTAGTTAGAACTGTAAAATATAGCTGGCAGAGATGAAGCTTGCTTAGATATGTCAGTCTCTTTTATTTTTCTATCTATTTTTGCCTTCTGCTTGCTAAAATCAGTGCTGCGACATATCACACAGCTGGAAATGATCTAGGTTTGTTCTCTGCATCTAAACCCACTTTTCCTAACAAATGAACTGCCTTAACCAGGCAGCTGCCTCCTTTCTCGATTATTATAGCAAGGCCTTTCTTTAGTATATTTTTTTACTTTTACATATTTCAAGCTCAAGTTATTTTGTGCAGGTTCTAACTCTTATACTATATCATTTTTTTTTGGTAATTTTGTTCAGTTCTTTCCTTTGTACTGTGTTCTGTTCCTGAGGCTCAATGCAGTGCTCCCCCTGCCAGGCTTACATTATTACGATTGTTTATGTGCCCATCCAGTACTAGAAGCTTGCGTTGCTTTTTTAGCTATTGTGATGCCTGATCCTTCCATCTTGGTCCACCAGGCAAACTAAAAGCGAACTGACATATTTCACTTCTACATTATAGGTTCCTTTCAGGATTCGGATTCACTCTTTCGTTTCAGAAGAAGTGCATTGAACTACATTGTGTCATGGGTTAAGGACTGGGATTCAATAGGAGCCACTTTTTTAAGGGGACTGCAAGAAGGAAGTGCCAATTGTTCTTTGCATCTACCAATACATGCATTTTACTTTCTTAGTAGTCTGACCTATATGCTTGTTCCAATTCAAGTTTCCTGATTTGTTAATCTGTTTTTTTTCTCCTTCCCTCTTGCAGGGTCCTTTTGGATTCTCAGACAGGACAAGTGTTGCATCGTTGTAGCCTTTTTTACACAACTCAGGTTGGTGGTCATTTTTTAGATTGGAGTTTCCTGCCTTTCAACTGTTATTCTGACCTCTCTCTTATCTGTGCACTCCATAATCATAGCAGGCCACTTTTCCTTTTTTCCTTCTTGCAGGACCTCAACAACCATGCAAGATCAGTTTCAGCATAATGAGCTGAAGGCATTCTCAGGTGAAGACATTCTCAGCATGTGGCTTAATGCATCATATATACATAGTGCATAATTCCATTTGTCAATATTTTTTTGGTATCTCCTGGCGTCTACCTGCAAGCTTCTTCTCACAATGATCAGCTTCAATCCGTGACATCACTTGAGCTTTTCTTTTGGATGAAATTTTATGTTGCAATAAGACCATTTATATCGACCCTCACTGTTTCTTATTCGTGTTGTACCATACCTAGGCTTCTATGCTGAATGGATTTTTTTTCCTCTTCAAACTAATGGTGGATATTGTTTTATGCACCTGAATAATGATATTGTCAATGTTCTGAATACCTCCATTGCTGCCATATTGCCTGCTCTAACGCAGCAGCTGCTCGTGAGGTGGACATCTTAATTTTTCCTTTTGTCTTGCCTCTGCCTCCAGTGCTCAAATTTTATTCTTGTAGTAGCTGCTATATTTTGCCCATCTGAATGTAATTATAGATTCACATTTGGGCTATCCTAGCTTTCTCTAGGTTGCAGTCATTGTTATGGCTACCGTGAGAATACAGTCGTTGCCCATCTTTCCTTCAAGTACCTTGAGGAGTGTTCTAATTGTGCGGTCGACTTAGTGTGAAAGGCAGTTGTCAATTAGAGTCTGTTTGATATAGCTCTTAGAGCTGTTTCTAGGCTTAATTTACAATCTCTTCCAAGCAACTTTTTAATTAAGAAATGATTCTATGCTCCACTTTTACATGATATGGCCTACTTAAATATGCTATTTGCTTCCTGCCAAAGTGTCGTGCTCTGAGAACAGGAAATTTGAAGACATCTTTGATGTTTATCATTTTATAAGTTATTTGAGGGGCGATGTACGGATCATCTGGGATATCATTGACTGGTTCATCCAGACGAATGAGCTCTTTGCCTGATGGATAAGTCTCATGTGTGGCTGGTCTTTGTGGGACTGTGCTGCTCACATGGTCCTTGTGCCTGTTTTTCTGTTTTTAGGACAACATCTTAGACTAGAGGACAACATCTTATACTAGATGACAGCATATTAGCATCTTAGACTAGTATCTTGGCATCTTAGACTAACATCTTGGCATATGCTTGGCTGGCTAGCAGCCTATAAATATTTAACCCCAACCCCTCAGGTTGGCATGGCATTTGTGTGAGTTTGTGTGAGAAATAAACCAGAAAATTGCCCCAACTCCTAGTGTCATCCTCTCTCGATGAGAGTAAGAATTTTGCTACTACCGAGAGTGAGAGTTCAACGACTAACAACTGGTATCGAGGCAGTACTATCCTCAGTAGCTTTGAGCATCTCTCGCTCATCTCCCCCTCCTAGCCCAAAACAACCCCAATTGTTGATAAGCAGCAGCTCCTCCGGCCGCCCCTGCTCACCCCTCTCCCTCTGCACAGACGAGTAGCAGCTCGTCTGAAGCAGCCCTCTCCCCACGCAATAGCCCCCCGGTAGCGCGTCATGTCCATGAGGATCTCGGCCTTCGGTCGCCTCGAGCACGCTGGCGTCGGCAGAGGCCGAACTTGCTGCATGCAGAGAGAACGCGATGAAGCGGCGGCAGAGAGCTGCTGCGGCGGCGGCAAAAAGCGTCGAGGTGGCAGGGGAGGAGTGGCAAAGCAGCCAGAGCGGAGGGCGGCGAATGCGGCGCGTCTTGGCGGCAGCGGAGGTCGAGGCTCTGCAGCAGCAAAGATCGGCAGCTCCATTTCGGCGGCGACGACACGCCGACGCGGACCTCGAGCTGCTAGAGAGGGAGGGCAGCGCAGCTGGCTGGCGGCGATGATGGGCGGCCGCGACGCCCATGGCGTGGCGGCAGCCAGAACGTGACAGCACGGACCTTGGCGGCGCTCCGGAGGAGGCGCGCATGGCGGTGGCGCTCACAGGGCAGCGCGACGCACGCCACAGCGGCCGGGCGGTAGCGGTGACATGGCGTGGACGCGCCGGCGGCGCTCCTGGTGGAGGCGCGCACGGCGGCGGCGCTCCTGGAGGAGGCGCGCACGGCAACGATGGCGGACGGGTCGATGGAGAGCGCGGCCTTCACAGGCAGCGTGGCTCTCTCTCCCCGGATCGGTACCGACGGGTCGATGGAGAGCACGGCCTTCGTGAGGCGTGGCTCTCTCCCCGGATCGGCACCGTGGTTGCCACGGGCTCTAGGGTCGTTGTCGAGACGTCGGTCCGGCGGTGGGTGGTCTACCCTCACCAAGACCAACTACGCCGAGTGGGCTGCGGTGATGAGGGTAAAGCTCTAGGTGCGGCACATGTGGGAGGCGGTCCGAGATGCGGCGGCGTCGACTACGACCTAGATCGACGGCGCTGGAAGCCCTCATTGCTGCAGATCCCGCCCGAGATGCGCTTCGCTTACCAACAAGCGGACGCCAAGGAGGCTTGGGACGCCATCATTGCAGCACGCGGCGGCGATCGCGCGCCGCAAGTCCACACCGCAGCACGCCCGCAGGGTGGGAGAACACGGCCTTCAAGCCGGTGAGGACGTTGATGACTTTGCTCTCCGTCTCAACACTGCATTGCGAGAAGATGGTGCGATTCGGCGATGACACCTATGACGAGGAGAGAGCGTCGAAAAGCTCTTTTCTTTGCGTCCCCGAGAAGTACAAGCAGATGGCTCGCTCGATCGAGTCCCCGCCGGATCTCTCCACGATGTCGATCGAGGAGGCGATAGGTCGCCTCAAGGTCGTCGACAATGATGAGCCTGATCTCTCGGGGCCCATCATCATCAAGGCGGAAGCTCCTTCTCACTCGGGAGCAGTGGCTTGCTAGTCAAGGTGACCGGAAGAAGGGGGAGCCTTCTTCCGCGACAGGCGGTCGCAAGCATGGCAAGCCACGCAAGGCGCATGAGAGACGCCCAGGCCGGGGCGCGAGGACGTGCCAAGGGTGATGCCCATGGGCGCGCCAGGCGGCGCCACGGCAGTACAAGCCCGCACGACGAGACGACACCGCCAGAAGCTGCGGCCAGCTTGGCCATTGGGCCAAGGACTGCCGACAGCCACGACGCGGCCAGGCCCACGTCGCACAGGCGGAGGAGCCGGCTCTGTTCATGGCACATGCAAGCATCGAGCTACCTCTAGCGGCACCGGCCGCAGTGGCTCTCCTCCACCTTGACGAGCCAAAAGCACACGCCCTCCTCGGCGACAGCTCCGGCAACGACAAGACTGACGGGTGGTGCCTCGACACCGGCGCCACCCATCACATGACCGGTCGACGGGAGTTCTTCACCGAGCTTGACTCTAGCGTTCGAGGCTCCATTAAGTTTGGGGATGCCTCCGGCGTGGAGATCAAGGGCGTCGGCTCCGTCATCTTCACCGCCGTGTCTGGTGAGCACAGGTTGCTCACCGGAGTCTACTACATCCCCGCGTTGAGGAACTCTATCATCGACTTTGGGACGGTGGATGAGAACGGTTCGCAGCGTGGTGGTTGAGGATGGAGTCATGAGGATTTGGGATCGCCGGGGCGCCTTCTTGCCAAGGTAACCGAGCGCCAAATCGACTCTACGTCCTCAACGTGCGGTGGCACAACCCTCTGTCTCGGCCGCTTTCGTCGGGATGACGAGGCGTGGCGCGGCACGCAGCGTTTCGGGCACCTTCACTTCGAGGCCCTGAAGCGGCTCAGTGCCACGGAGATGGTGCGAGGTTTGCCGTGCCTCGACCATGTGGAGCAGCTCTGCGACGTCTGCGTGTTGACGAAGCAAAGGCGACTCCCCTTTCCCCAGCGTGCGAGCTTTCGAGCCAAGGAGAGGCTCAAGCTTGTGCACGGGGACTTGTGTGGCCCGGTGACACCGGCCACACCGGGAGGACGACGCTACTTCCTCGCCGCTCGTCGGCGACCTCTCCCGCTACATGTGGGTGATGGTCCTCGGCAACAAGGGAGAGGCTGCGGGCGCCATCGGCCGCAGCAGTCGTTGCATGAGGCGAGTCGCGGCCGCAAGCTACGCGTCTGCCGCGACCGACAACGGCGGCGAATTCACGGCGATTGAATTTGCGCGTCATCTTGACGACGAGGGCATTGGCGCCACTACTATTCCGCGCCGTATAGCCCGCGTAAAGCAGAGCGGCGTCGTCGAGCGGCGCAAACCAGATGGTTGTGGGGATGGCTCGGGCCCTCCTCAAGCAGAGGGGGATGCCGGCTGTCTTCTGGGGAGAGGCGGTGGTGACGGCCGTCTACATCCTCAACCGCTTCGCCTACAAAGGCGCTCGGCAGCGGGGACGCCGTACAGGCTTGGCAGCATGGCGCGCAAGCGGCGTCTCCCACTTGCGGGTCTTTGGGCGCCTCGCGTTCGCCAAGGAGCTTGGCCACATCAGCAAGCTCGACGGCAGGAGCACTCGGGAGTGTTCATCGGCTACGCTGGAGGGCTCGAGGCCAACCGCATCCTCGACCGAAGGCGGCGTGTGTGCGCACGGCAGCGCGACGTTGTGTTCGACGAAGGGCGAGGATGGGCGTGGGGACAAGGCGGTGGGACGGCGCTCTCGACGTCACGACGACTTCTTTGTCGAAGTACGCCCACTTCGAGGGAGCTGGGGAGTAGGCGGCTCTTCTTTGGCGAAGCGTCTACCCGGATCCCCGAGCCTCCACCGACCCGGCGCTGCTACTTCGGCAAAGACCACACTCTCCGGCTAGGACCTCAAGCTGCGATGAGTTCTTTGCGGCCACCACGGTACGGCAACGCCCGCACTCCAAAGACGACAGCAGGCACCACTCGGGCATGTCTACCCCACCACCGGCTCGTGTCGAGCACGGTCTGGTTGAGCTCGCTACTCGCTCTCTCACGCGAGGAGGCGTCGCAGCATACCACGACGGCGAGCCGCTGCGGTATACCGTCTGTTGGAGAACCTTCTCGGCGACCGGTAGCGGTGTCGGGACCGGTGCCTCACGACTGGAGGCGCAGATTGCACCTTGCGTGTGACGACGGCGAACCTCGGTCGTTTGCAGAGAGAGAGCGGCGCGGCATGGCGCGCCGCGATGCGATTGGAGATGGATGCGGTTGAGAAGAACCGCGCACTGGGAGCTGGCGACCTTCCTCGTGGTCACCGCGCGATCACCCTTAAGTGGGTGTACAAGGCGAAGAGGGATGAAGCGGTGCCATCGTCAAGCACAAGGCTCGCTTGGTGGCACGAGGCTTCGTCGGCAAGCAGGAGGGGGGTCGACTTCGACGACGCCTTTGCTCCGTGGCACACGGATGGAGTCCGTGCGACTCCTCCTTGCGCTAGCTGCCCAGGAGGGCTGGCGTGTTCATCACATGGACGTCAAGTCGGCGTTCCTTAACGGCGACTTGAAGGAGGAGGTCTACGTGCACCAGCCGCCGGGATTTGCGATCCCCGGCAAGGAGGGCAAGGTGCTCCGCCTGCGCAAGGCCCTCTATGGCTTGCGGCAGGCACCGAGGGCGTGGAATGCCAAGTTGGATTCCACGCTAAAGGGGATGGGCTTCGAGCAAAGCCCGCACGAGGCGGCCATCTACCGACGAGGCAGTGGAGGAAATGCTCTGCTGGTGGGTGTCTACGTCGACGACTTGGTGATCACCGGCACCAAGGATGCGGAGGTGGCGGCATTCGAGGAAGAGATGAAGGCCACCTTCCAGATGAGTGACCTGGGACCTCTCTCCTTCTACCTGGGGATCGAGGTGCACAAGGATGACTCCGGGATCACGCTCGACAGCATCGCCCACGCCAAGCGCGTCGTTGAGCTATTTGGGCTCACCGATCGCAACCCAACTCTCACTCCGATGGAGGAGAGGGTGAAGTCGAGCGAGCGACAAAGCCGACGGCGGAGGAGGTGAACGCTACGCAGCACCGGCGTCTTGTGGGGAGCCTTCGCTATCTCGCCCACACACGGCCGGACCTGGCATTCTCCGTCGGCTACGTTAGTCAGTTCAT
Organism: Miscanthus lutarioriparius; assembly: GCA_904845875.1. Lineage (NCBI taxonomy): Eukaryota > Viridiplantae > Streptophyta > Magnoliopsida > Poales > Poaceae > Miscanthus > Miscanthus lutarioriparius. The sequence continues at coordinate 87,200,514 of CAJGYO010000005.1, read as the reverse complement.
GCAGCGACCGACAATGGAGCACCAGCAGGCTGTGAAGAGGATCATCCGCTACGTTGCGGGGACTCTCGACCACGGCCTCTACTACCCGAGGTGCCCAGGCGGCACACGAATGTCGGGTACAATGACAATGACCACGGCCGGCGACATCAACACCAGCAGAAGAGCACGAAGCGGGATCCTCTTCTTCCTCGGCAAGTGCCTTGTTAGTGGCGATCGGTCAAGCAGCGGTGGTGGCCCTGTCCAGTGCGAGGCCGAGTACATAGCGGCCTCCACCGCTCGACTCAGCGCCGGCTCGCCCGATAGAGCTGGTGATCTCCTCGGCAGAGACACTAGAGCGGTGGAGCTCAAGGTGGACAACAAGTCCGGCCTGCCCCGGCAAAGAACCCGTGTTCCTAACCTTGACAAGCACATCCGGGTGAGGTACCACTTCATCCGAGGCTGTTTGGAGGAAGGGAGCATCAAGGCGAGCTACATCAACACCAAGGACCAGCTTGCGGACCTGCTCACCAAGCCCCTTGGGAGGATCAAATTCCTTGAGCTCTGCTCCAGGACTAGGATGGTTCAACTCTCCCACAAGACGACGCACAAGACTTAGGGGGAGAATGATGGATAAGTCTCATGTGTGGCTGGTCTTTGTGGGGCTGTGCTGCTCACATGTTCCTTGTGGCTGTTTTTCTGTTTTTAGGACAGCATCTTAGACTAGAGGACATCATCTTAGACTAGCATCTTGGCATATGCTTGGCTGGCTAGCAGCCTATAAATATGTAACCCCAACCCCTCAGGTTGGCATGGCATTTGTGTGAGTTTGTGTGAGAAATAAACTAGAAAATTGCCCCAACTCCTAGTGTCATCCTCTCTCGATGAGAGTAAGAATTCTGCTACTACCGAGAGTGAGAGTTCAACAACTAACATTGCCAGTATAAAGTAGGTGTTTTTTACTCTGTTTTGGGTACCTGAAGCTTTCATAAAATGCTACTTTCTATCACCAGAAATAGTTCTTTTGTTATTCTGCTGCTATTATCTCAATAGGGTGGGAAAATTCAAAGAACCTTCATGCCGCTACAGATAACATAAATCTCACCTGCCCAAGCATTCTTAGCTATATTGTAGTCTACAGCAGATTGAACAATAAAGGCATCGAACAGGTTCCATACTGACCAATTTTTTTTTGCCAAATTAATGAACCATTTCCATTTAGATTACTCAAGATGCCATTGCTGCCTTTGTTCAGGCCTCAATCACTTTGCATCGGTGGTTGCAGGCACGATGCTAACCCATACACATGCTTTATAAAACAATACAGTGGGATACGTCGACATCCTTACCGTCCTCACTCTTGGAGTTTGATTTGGTTATTATACTAATTAGTTATTCTCTCACTGATGTGGGTTGGCAGTGTGCAGACGAGTGGACGAGAAGTTCAGCATGGCTGTCATCGATGCAAGTCTAATGCAATGGCTAAAGATCAGCATAGCTGTCATCAGCCAAACTGATGCTGCGGTCACTGGTTGCATCTGGTCTGGATGCTTCGAGGCCAAACTACACCACCTCTGGTAATTGTGATTTGCACACGCTCTCAGACAGCCTTTGAAGTTTTTTCCCACACAAAAATGATTTCAGGTTTATATAACAATCTGTGTGCTTTAGTTGTATTTGTACATCCAAAACAGTCCAATTTAAGGGAAATGAAATGAAATTTGGGGGTGCGTCTTGGAGCTGGGGTCCTCTGTTTTTTTAGTTATAGGCTTATCTGTATATAGCAATAATTTATCTCTTTCCAATATCAATTTCCTCAGTTTAGGATGATAAGAGCCATCAGAGCTGAAGCATAAATTAACACAATGATTGGTCTTTTATATATCGGTTTGTTCATTGATGGTTTGATTTTTAGATATGAAGCCACAATAGCTATGTACAAAATTTTCACTTTAATTCACCTCTGTACTGCCTTGAACCTGTAAGAAACCTTTATTTTCCGCTTGCAAATTTGAATATCTTATTTTGTCACTTCATACATACCACCTTCCAAATGTCCCAGCGGCCCTTCTCTGGCAGTGGTCCACCTAGATAGAAATCTTATGATGTTTACCATGTTTCAATCATGCAGATAGATCCATTTCTTGATTTATTTGTATTCTTTATCCTTGCCTTCACGTTTGCCTTCCAAGCTAGCGGTTAAAAAGAAAAGGTGTCTTACCTCAAGTATTTTCCAATGCTTCTCATTGTAACATTGCAATGCATTTCGCTCAAGGAAGACACAGCTCCACCTGTAACCTGGTCACATATCACTATGCAACTCATTTATCCAACACAGGTGCCTGCCATACCATATTTCCTATTTTTATGCTTTTGGGTTCTTACTTTGTTTCCCTCCTGACTTTGTACAATGGATGGTGTAGCTTCAATGAAACGCTAGATCATCATTCTACCAAATGTTATCATTTCTTAATCTTTATTGCTCTATTTTGATTTTTGAGTGACATTGTTAACTTATCTGTACAAAGAGAAACATATTGATGTCTTGTTTGTATTTCTGCTTCTCTGTCCACCTTTACATCTATGCTATAATCCGATTTGCTATTTGGGTTCAATTGGTTTGCTTTTTGTATTCTTGATTCTCTTGCTCTAACCATTGGTGTTTTTTTTCCACATGTAGGTCTTACATGATTCAGCTTCGAATTAGACACATTTACAGAAATAAATATTCTAATTACTGCATCATAGATGATTGAATAGATTCACCTTTCCATGTAGGCTATAATACGATTTGCTATTTGGATTCAATTGGTTTACTTTTCATTTTCTTAATTCTCTTGCTCCAACCATTGGTGTTATTTTTTTTTCTCACGTGTAGGCCTTACATGATTTAGTTTCAAATTAGACACATTTACGGATATAATTACTGCATAATAGATGATTGAATAGGTTTACCTGAATCCATTGGGTTTCCTTTGTAGCTATCTTTCCTCAGAATTATTGGTCTGCCGCTGTCTTCACTCAGCCTGAATGAAGGAAAGGAGTCCTTTATCAAGATGAACATGATCGTTACCACCAACGAGGATCCAGACAAGGTGAGAATTTGAATTCTCTTCAGTTTTGAGTCTTCATGCCAGCCCATTCAGGCCACGTTGACAAGATTTATGTCTGGCACTGCACAGCTAAATAGTTGTGACCACTTCTTCCATATATGAAAACCCTCTTCATGAAGCCTCAGATGTCCTACTTTGCTGACAAATTTAGCACCTACATTCTATGCTCCGTATGATACTAAGCACCTTTGTAATCCTATAGGTAGAAAACAACAAAACAGCTTCATCGTTTTGTAACATGGACAACGCTATTTCGGAAGGGATGCAAAGTTTGCTGTTAGCAGCGGTTCTTGAAGACAACCACATCAACCTGTTTATTACCTTTTACACGCTACTACCCCTTTGTATATCACGAGGTTGATGAACATGTTCTGTTGTTTTACAATCTATATATTGTCCCTTTCATGTACCTGCCTATGCGCGCGATGGCGCGCGCCCTGCACTAGTAATCTTATATCTTAAACAGGATTCAAGTTGCATGGCTTCACTTTTGTGAATGCATCGGCAGGAATCCCCAATCCCAGGGTGTCTCCCGACAATGACTAGATATGGCCGATTCAGTGCCAACAAACAGCAGGCAATCAAGAAAGCAGTAAACAAATAGCCAAATAGGCCATTGCACCATATGTCTTTGTCTAAACGTATTTATTCTTTCTTAGTTTCTTTCATTGTGTTCAAAATCGATGCTACTTATACACTGTCGGTGAATAAGTGAGCAAGCATGTGTTACTTCGCCTGTTAGTTGTGTGATATTTCCTATGATATGATCACCCTAATGTGATCAGAATTCAGACTAGCATGTGTTACTTTAATTTGTTATAAGAGAGGATGAAGTTATTCCATGTTCATTAACTGGATTTACCTTCATTCAGACATCGATTTTCATTGTTCGTGTTGGTCTGTTACTCTGTTTGTGCCTTCTGGCTGCCATATAATTTCTGGTGATTTCAGGCTGCTGCATACAGTTCAATAAGATAATTCCTCCAGGAACAGAAAGCCAAGATGAAAGTAACACAATAAAGCATTCAAACTCACGAATTGCTGTAACACAACCAAAAGTAAAAAAAAAGAACATAATTAATAACAATTGAATAGCCCGGTTCCATATACCACTATATAAATAAACGGTGCAGTGTTCAGTTGCATCAGATAGTGACTTCACTAAGTACAAATGCATAAACAACAGCCAGTTCTCTTCATCATCTGCTCGCGAGCTCGTTAAAGAAAAAACAGATGCAATAGCAGTACGCAAGTATGTACATCTCTGCGCTAAGCAAATTCATGGCCGAATCTTAGCACGCAGTAGGTGGCAAAAAGATGGATCAGCCTCACATCAGTCCCCTTCTACGCCGTCGTCGTCCAGCTGGTTGCGGACTGCGCCTCCGCCCCTGAGTCGTCGTCGGGGCAGCGGCTGACAAGGACCTCAAGAGGGACGGGGCGCGGCGGCTTCATGGTGAGGTCCGCCACCGTCCTGTCGATGGCGTTCGTCTCCCGTTCCGGGCAGCCTGGCGTTGAGATCCTGAAGACAAACAACAGACCACAGTCAGAGAGAGGGAGAAAAAAAGAACCACACACATGGACATGGGCGGCAGAAATGAACGTCACGTCACGTACCTGGACGCATTGCCGTCTGCTGCTTGGTGGACACCAGTTTCAGAAGAAGGCGCCCCGTTTGCAGCGCTGCACTTGGCTCTCGAACTCTCAGCCAGCCTGAAGAAGGCGTCCCGGAGGCACACCCGCGTCCTCTTCGTCAGCTTCAGTTTCAGACAGAGAGCAAACATGTTTCACCGTTACAAACACGAACACAAACAGTCACATTTTTCTGCACTGCAGTTGGATCTGGTGAGGTGAACTAAGGTACCTGGAACACCACATCCTCGAGCTCCTGGAGCACCAGCGCTTCGAAGAACACGCTCCCTTCATCGGCGGCGACGGATCTGCTCCTTTTTGTCGTAAAACTCGCCCCATCCTGGAATGGAAACATTCAGAGCTCATCAGATCATCACTTCATCAGTACCTGTCTGTGCTAGACTAGTCAGTGTAAACATGGTGTCGTGACAGACAGTGAGAGTCGATCACACGTCGCCGGCCTGTACCTGATGATGATCCTTGGGCGTGACAAGATCGGGCAGCACTAGCTCCGTCGGCGCGTTCTGCATCAGGTCGTGGCTGAAGAGAGGGAAGCCGCAGGTGTCCATGGTGTCCACCCCCAGGCCCAGCGTGGCGTCCTGCCGGTCCTCTGATGATGAGCCGGTGAGCACCCCGCTCAACATGTTCTCGTAGGACAGCAGGCGGTGCATGGAGCCCGGGAACATGTCCAGCGCCTCGAACGGCGCATCCATCCTCCTCATCTCCTCGTCCGAGAACTGGCTCCTGCAAGTCATCAGAGCACACAAGGGATCAGGATCATCCACTGCACGGCCATGTCAGAAACGGCAATGGCAGAATTTCACACTTGGCGTGGAGCAAGTACAGAAACATACATGAAGATGTCGTCTGTTGGTTGCGTGCGCTGCTGCGGCACGGCCGGGAGGCCCTCGGTGTGTTGGTCTGAACTCCCCACGTCGTCGTCGTTGCCGTGCTTCTCCGCACGCGCGCCGCCAGCGCCGTGGTTGTCATGATCGTCGTCAGCTGATGATCCGAAGCTCCACAGCTGGTCGTCGAAGAACTCGTCGCCTGGAACCGACGGTGTGCCCCCGCTCTGCGGCAACGGATACCACGCCATGATGCTCATCTGAACCAGATCAAGAGGTGCGCCTGTTAGGAAATCAAACAGATTTACATACATGATACATGTCCACAGACAACATCAGAAGCTAAACTTAAGTTGGCGCTTGATTGGGATCAGATCAGATCATCAGAATAAACAAACCAAACCAAACCAAAGCCCAGATAATAGCTAAACTTTACAGGAAGCGAGAAAAGCTGCCGTCTTTGCAGGATCAACAAGGCATGAAAAGAAGAGAGAATTCCATTCACGGCAGGAACATACAGGTAGACAGAAAATCGAAATTCATGGAGCCGCAAACATATGAAAGAGGAACTCGATCTTCTTGGTTAAAACGTACACTGGCAGCCGAACCCTTCTTGTCGCCTCCTCCGTGAGACGAGACCGTGACGCTGTTCTTCGCCCGGAAGCGCTGGTTCCTCTTCTTCCTCTGCTGCTGCTTGTAAATTGCTGTGGGCTGTGGCCACCCGGTGGGGGAGGAGGAGGAGGAGAGAGAAGCAGAGACCAGAGAGGAGTGGCAAGGGAGACGAAGATGCATCTGCGTCCCTTCCCCTGCTGGAGCTGGAGTACTTAACCACTCTACCCCACATCGCCATACGTGGGCCCAGGCAGCGCCGCGGCCCCACTTGCCATCGACCCTCCGCGGGCCCCACGAGGTCGCCGGGCGAGCTGCGCGTGATTTGAGCCAACGACAGCCAAGCCGTGTGTGGCCTGGCGCTGAGAAGGGATTCGTGTGGCTGCCGCGGCCCCGGGCCCACGGGGTGGGCCAGCGTTATTATCTAAAGCTCGGCTGCTGCGTCGCCACGTCGACATGGCCTAGATCCTTCCCCAGGAAACGGACTGGGCCAGTGGGCCCCGGGCCCCGCAACCGGCAGCTGTCCCACGTTCTCCGGTACTGGCAGTAATCGTGCGCGGCGACCCAGCCGGTTTTTTTTGCCGAACGGCGACTGTGTCTGTGTCGTTAAAAAAGAGCAGTCCAGTTTTTTTCTTAACGAAGGAAAGTTTTTGTTGACTCACAATTATTACACCAGAGTTAACATAGTGACCGATTGTCCTTATCAAGATCATATGAGACAGGCTTAAAGCGTCCCCAATGAACCAGCTACGTCGCTCGCTCACGTCATGCTTCGTCTGACGAGAGATGGGCATAAAAATCTCGTCGCTAGCGACTGCTTTGGCCCCGTTCGCCTGATGCGTCGTGGAAGAAAAATACTGTTTCGGCTGAAAAAAAATAAGCTATAAAAAACGAATCATAAGAGAAACGAACATGGCCTTTCTCGCTAGTCTTGCAAGCCTCTCAAAACCATCTGTTGGCTCTGCATTCACCGGCCCACCATCACTCGTCGTACTAATACGTAGAGTCTTTTTGTTTTCTTATAATTCTCTCTCACGCCAACTTAGCTAGCGAAATCGACGGTGCCGTTGAGGACGTCCTTATGGAATTAGCCTAGATAGAACAAAAGTGCAAAAAAGTAAGTTTATTTGGTTACATAATAAGCCAGACCTCCTCGCGCACAATCAAATAGCCTCAAAACAAAAGATGACGTATGTCCTAGAATGGACAGCGAAGCATAAGCAGTGCTTTGATACGGTGGTTTAGCCCGTTTACACACTATTTACACGTTACATAGTGGTATGGTAATTTTTATATTATCAGTCGTTTATCCTGTTTAAACAATCATTTTGTTCGTTTAGATAAAAAATTGACTAAACAATAAGTGATCGACTGTTTAACATTAAACATTTAAGATAACATTGGCCCCATGTCATATACTTGCTTGTGAGAAACGCTCCCAGCCGACGTTTCTCTCTAGAGCCTAGTTGAAGGTGCTTTGATTTTCATGTTGGCCTGGCTTAGAAGATCAGAGCAGCCAACCACACAAGTCAGGGCCAAACCTATACAAGCTTCCAATCACGCTCTAAATAAATGCACACAGTCTAAACAAAACAAAACAAAAACAAATGCTTGTCATTCTAATGACCATCGATTCTAGGGAGACATCGTACCCGTTTTGTGCCAATTGTTGCAATGTTGCTGCAACAAAAACCAACAAAGTAAGCTTTTAGAGGATAACCTATGTACAGACCTAATGGTTAATCGATTGTATCACCTACTGTTCTGCAAAATGAGAAAAAAGCATGTTTCTTTTCAAACACCAAAGTGACAAAAAAATAAGCTGCTGCCACTAAATGTTTTAAGTCTCAACTAAACCCCCAAAGCCAACTCCAAACATATGAGAAATGCTACAAGATTGAATAAAGCTTAAAACTATATGTATACGACCCTAAATCGCATGCAAAGAGTGCCTCGTGCATGATAGTATTAGGAAACCAATGGCCATTACATTATCGGCCATTAAAAGTGAGTAATTACACTATAGTGAGCTTTTCCATGTACCAGATGTAACAACCCAAAAATCCACACACCAAAAATCACAACTACAAAACTTTTCTTCAAAACCCCATGCAATGTTGAAGTGATATCGGTAGGAGTCAACCCTAGGTGTTGCATTAGTTGTAACCTAACTAAACAATTTCATGAACATGGCATATCATTTGTTAATTATGTTTATTTAGATACTGACAAATAAAATATATCATACCTTGTTAACTCAAATGGTGATTTGGATTTCTATTTGTTTTATGTAATGCCTAACAACTCCTTTAAAGAAATAAACCATAAAGTAATTATTAATCAAACCAAAGAATAAATGCTTAAAGAGAAAACTATTTCCATTTTTGTATAACAAAAACTCCACCAGATTTGAATTCAAATTCTAAAACAAATTTGAATTCAAAACGAAGTAGAAGAAAAACAAAATAGAAAAAGAAAAAGAAGAGGGAGGCCTCGCAAGCCGCCTCGGCCTGCTCGGCTTCGCGGCCCAGCCAGTCCAACCGCGCCCGCCTTCCACCACAGCGCGCGCACGCGGCCCAGCGAGCCGGCCCAGCACGCCGCTCATGCCCGCGCGCCCGTCTGCTCCACCAGCTACCGCTGCCAACTGGGTCCCGCACGTCAGCCACTTCCGGCAACAGTGTCGTCTTCCTCCCCACGCCGAACACCTCTTCGACCAAGCCCCGACCGGCGTGGCAGGTGCGGGCCAGGGGGTCACGCGAATCTCCTGGCCCTGTCCCCTTGCGCCGCGCCTACGCAACCACACGCGGGCCGTTGGATGCGATGCACGCGCCTCCACCACTCGATCGCCGTCCACCATGGGTGCCATGGAGTTCGGCTATAAAAGCCCCGGCCCCAGGAGCCCTAGCGCTTTCTCATCGCCCCCACCACTTTGTGGCCATCCACTGCACACCCGAGCCAGAGAAGGGAGAGGAAGAAGGAAGGGAGAGGGAGGAGGGAGAAGGAGGCGCCATCGGAGCACCTCCGAAGCCGCCGGAGCAGGAGCCGACGCCACGATCGGCTACAGTAGCGCTGCACTGCTTTCGGAGCTACACGGCCTCGAACCGCCACTGCATCACCACCCTATCTCCCACGACACCAACGGTGAGCCCGGTCCTTCCCTGCTCGCCGCCAGACCATGCTGCTCCGGCCTTGGCGCTCCACACCGGGAGCGCATAGGCCAAGGCCGTCTCCGGCCTCTGGGTACACATGCACTCACGCGCACATCCACGAGCACGCTGTGGACGCCGTGGAGCCCCTACCGGCCACATGGGGGACCCGAAGCCCCGCCTTGAGCCCTGGACGCCCTCGCCGTGCTCCCACGGACCCACAGAAGCCCTTATCCGCCCAGCCGAGCCACCAGGGAGCCTACACGCGCGACCTCACCACCGGCGAGCACCGCCGAGCTGCTGACCGCCGTGGCCAGAGCCCTAGGAAGCCCTAGCCGTCACCCTGACCCCACCGTCGCAGTCGCCATGGTGTGGGGGAGCTTTTCCCCACCTCGATTGGACACCAGCACCGCCATAGGAGCTCGCCGGTGAGCTCACCACCGGCGGGAGCGCGCCGGAAATGGAAGCAGGGGAATTCCTCTCGCCGGCCACCCGCGCCTGCACCCGGTGCACAAAGACCATGCCCAAGGAAAGAGAAGTGGACTTGGTCCACCATGAACCCAGCCATAGGTCCATGGACCAGCGCATCTTGGTCTACCGTGAGCCACGCTCACGCCCACAGCCTGGAACCGAGCCCGTATGGAGCCCAGATGAGCCACGTGGATGGCCTCCTCGCGCGACACGTGGCGGGCTAAGCCTAGCCCAAATCCAGCCCTGACCAGGCCCAACCGGCCTAGTTCGGACCCGGTCCGTGTTGACCGTTGACCGGTCAACGTCGACGGTTGACCCGGCCCCACATGTCAGCGACACAGAGGCTCGGGACCCACATGTCAGTGAGTGACGTCATGCTGCCGTCATGACAACGTCACGCGGGTCCCACCTTTCAGCAACATCACAACCGAGGTGACGTCATGCTGACATCACGATGACGTCAGCTGCCCTGGCCCCACACATCAGTGACCCTAACCCATTGACCGTTGACTCGCCCGTTGACTTGACATTGACTTTGACCGGACCCGCATGTCAGTGACCCAAGAGCCCCTGGTCCCACCCGTCGGAACGGATGATGTTGATGACGTCATCTTGACGTCAGCAAGACCCCACTTGTCAGCTCAGAGCCGAGCCGATTGCTGACGTTAGCATGCCATGTGGACCAGTCACAGCGTGACACGTGTCAGGCCAGGATTAATTCAGTCTTTTTCCATTTTCAGAGATGATTTTAATCTTCGAAAATTCATAACTAATTCATACGACCTCAGAAAAATATGAAACCTGGACTAAAATTCATCTAAAATCGAGCTCTATGCAATGAACCCATGTTTGAGTGCATTTGGCTCTTTTGAATTTTCATTGCTTCTTTGTGCTATTCTATAGATGTCGCTAACGCGACTATAATGCGATCGTTTGTAGACTCGGAGGAGAACCGGACGGACGAGGATCGTGAGTACCGTGAGGAGTACGGAGACGACTACACTGAAGGTGCCACATCCCACCCAACCTCGTAGCACCTATTACGCATGGCTAATATAGAACTGCTATTGCTTTACCTTACTGTTATATTCACACTATGATAGGACTTGCATGGTAGTATGCTTACTTAATGGCCTTTACCTTGAAGCAACCTTACCCCTGCTCACCCAGCTGTTAGGCTAGTCACACGCTTGCTGCTATGTTTTATTGCTTATTACTTCTACTACGCTTGTACTACATAGATGCGTGGTGGAAACTGGTGTTATCTGAACTATGGGAAGAGTGCTGTGTGTGTGACTTGGGTGCATGGAGGGTGAGGGTTGAGTCGACCAAGTTGGAATATACGACAAGCCTGGGGCAAGTCTTGCCGTGGGGTGCTACCTGGACACCCCTGGAATGGATACCTGTGGTGGGTAAATGGTATATGAGGTGGCCCTGGGTGTGAACCTGTGATGGGAGGAGCCCAGGGTGGAGGTGCTGTGGTGGCACGGTAAATGGAAACCCTGATGTAGACATTCTAGCTTGGTCATCCCTAAGGACTTACTAGTACTCAGATTCACCGGGAAGCCTTACGTACCACTCGCCCTATATGGTGCGGGACGGCCAGACTACTGGGTAGGATATTGCCACTACTGCTAGGTTGATAGCGGACGGTGTGAGGGAGGTACGGGGCGCGGAGGATTTCCCCCACACCCTTCCGAAACTTCATGGAGACCTTGTGGACCCGGCTCATGACTCACAGTTTCAGCCACCCCAGACTAGACTTGGGGTGTACCAGGGCTGAATGGTAGAGTGGCATTATCCTTGGCTAGCAAGCGGCCGGAATCAGCCCAGTTGACGACGGTCAGCGAGGAAGGCGGATCTTGTAGTTATGTAAAACCTCTGTAGAGTGTATGGTTGATCGATCGATACATATGCCGACTTGTCGGCTATGGACCTTTCCTGGGTTTCGCTTAAACTAGATAGTGGGATGAGTCCTTCTCTTCTCCCCCTGTGAGTGAGTGTTTGGACGTAGCCAGGGGCTACGGGCCTTGAGACAGTGCCGAGAGGGAGTTGGCCTATCGACTGAGCGATGGTATGGGTGTGGTATGGTGATGGTGGTATATCGATCCCAGGATTGAAACCTGGCTCCAGAACGGAAATGGGGTGGAATGGGTGTGGGAATGGTGTTAAAACTTGACCAACTATTATTATGTACTTGATATGCTAATACATAGGAAACCCCAGCCTTATAGGTTCCTTTTGATTATATCCAACTTGCATCCAATTTCCACAAAGCAATGCTCATAGGGTGGGAGTGGCCAGTACAAATCGTACTGATAAATTTTGGCACACAGGTATAGCTCCGAGGAGTTTGACGGTTGAGGGGTTCGTTCCTACGCTCAAGTTTGGCGATCTTATCTTCAAGCTGTTCTGAATGAATGCTATTTTTGATTCCGCCAATGTGGCGATGTAATAATTTATGTAATTCCGCTCTATTTGTACTATGATATTATCGTTGTATGAATGTGATATTTGACTAGAATTTGGGTAATATGATCTACAACGGTCTTATTACACATCGACTCTGTGGATTTCCCTTCGCGGAAATCAGGTCGCTTCAGTTGGTATCAAAGCCATACTTGACCATAGGACGAAACTCTCAGAAATGGACGATAGAATAGGACGTGAATAGGCCCTCTTTCGGTTATATACCGACCCTGCATTTACTTTTATGCAAGGCTTATCTATTTATTGACCTGCTAACACCTAATTCCTTAAAACATGCAGATGGCAACGAACATCGAATGGCCGCCTCTAGGACCGCTACCTCTGGACCACGCCAAGCTTACCTTCGACCTATGTGAGCTCGGGGGTTTTGCACAGACCCTCTGCCGAGTTCTCGCCACGTTAGGAGTCCCGGACGAGCTTGTCAAGGTCACCTGCACCGGGAAGTCAGCTCAGGAAGGAGGAATCGAAGGACCGGTTGTCACCTCAGTTGAGTTCCCAGCTAACACTACCTTACCTTCAGTCCCAATTTTCACCGAGTTGACTATAGAGAACACAGCCGAGGAAGGACTGCGAGCTGTCTCACACAAGGTACTTCGCAGAGTGATGAGAGACCACTATGAGCACCTGAAGACGACAGAGTTCCGTCTACTTCCCCAGGCCCTCGACCTCAGCCCTACCCCTAGTGAGCAGAGTTTCATAGCCGATAGAGTTATCTTTGTAGAGGAGGACAGATGCCTTCGCATCTCAGCTATCCACCTACTAGAGCAGGACATGTACGTGACCCAGCTTGAGCAGAAGAGACGTCAGGACCAGGCCCTTCTGTGGGAGTACCAGGAGCGAGACTCACAGGGAGCACAGGAGGGACCTAGTCTGCTCGAGACAGTTGCCAAGCTATAGAACGAGGTCAACCGTCATGAAGAAGTCCATAGAGCCGAGGTCGTTGACTTACAGGACAAAGCAGCCGACCTAGGCAACAGGAACTGCTACCTCGACAGCAAGGTCTTGGAGTTGCAGAGAGAGTTGGACGACAAGAAGGCCGAGTTCAACCACAGAGAAGACAGAGAGAGGTCCAAGGGGATTGATATGCTAAAAATCCAATCTCGGAACAAGACCATGACCCAGGAGCTAGAGGAGTTCAGGAAGAAGGCCGTTCGCAACCAGGGTCACCTGATCGAGGCACTCAGGCAGAACGAGTACCTACAGGACAAGTGTGAGAGGACTTGGCAGGCTTGGTAGAAGTCTGACAAGAAGCGCCTTAGGGAGATGAAGGGTATGCGGGATCAGCTACCCAAGGAGATTCGCAGCAAGACAAAGCCTAGGATAGAGGAGTTTGAGTTAGCCCCGACTCACCTCAACCTAGACGCCTGCCCTACCCTACCTGGAGCCAAGCCTACTGAGGAGCTCGCCGAGGCCTTGAAGTACGTGTCCCAACTTCACAAGTCTGACGAGGAGATTGAGATCGAGAACAGTCGTATCCCAGTTGCGGTGTACGAGTTAGAGTAGATGACCCTGCGTGGTCATGAGTCATGTCAGTGGCTTCCATAAGTTGTACCCCATGATGTACCCCTTATGAGATGTAATATGAGACACTATGCGTAGTACGATTCTCGCACGTCTTCAAGTGTAGCTACTGGAGATGATGCTATGTAATAAAACCCATGTAATGAATGTTTTGGATCTTATTGCATCTTATGGATCTTATTGCTTCTTTGTAATGAGTGTTGGATAGTATAAATGTTTTTTTTTCAAATCATCAAAATCATGTAATCATATTGAATTTTAAGCACTTTTGGCACAAGCACTAAAATTCCTATGATCCGTGTTGCAGATGCCGAACCGCTGATCTGCTCGCCTAATGAACCGTGGACGTGCGCCCACCCCCGAACCAGTTGAACCAAACGGGGGGCGTGGTGGCAACAACCGTGGCCGTGGCTGTGGACGTGGAGGGATACCCTTCAACCTGGAGAATACCCCGCCGCCTGCTGAGGAGAACATTCCGCCACCACCACCACCGAACCTGGCAGAAGTGATGGCGCAACAGACCCAGCTTCTTGCAACCCTTGTTGATGGAGCAAACCGTCGCCAGGGAGGTCAGCAGAATGACTTCCAAAGGAAGCTGGAAGGATTTCTGAAGCTAAGGCCACCTACCTATGATGGCACCGACCCTGACCCGCTTGTGGCCGATGACTGGCTCAAGGAGATGGAGAAGAAGATTGACCTCACCACTTTCACTGACGACGAGTGTGTTGGAGCTGCCACACACCAGCTCACAGGTGCAGCACGCGTCTGGTGGGACAGTTTCAGTGATTCCCATGAGGACCCTACCAATATCTCGTGGGATGAGTTCGCTGAAGCCTTCACTGAGTATCACATTCCCAAGGGTATCATGGAGGACAAAGACGAGGAGTTCCACAACATCAAGATGGGAAAGGACAAGGTGACTGAGTACACTACTCGTTTCACCAACCTTCTGCGCTATGCACCTTCCTATGTTGTGAACTCTTAGAAGGAGAAGCTGTACTATTACCGCAAGGGACTTAACCCGCACATCAAGCTGAAGTTTGGCGGTATTGAGAGTAGCACACTACGTGCTCTGGTGGATCGCTGCATCCAGATCGAGAAAGACCGTGCTGAAGCTGGAGAGGAGTACAGGGAGAGAAAGCGTAAGCCTGAGGAGTCCTTCCGTGGCCGTGATCGCAAGAGGTTCCGCAGAGATGCACCCTCCAAGGAACGCTCACGCCACAACAGGGATGACAACCCTGGATCGAGTAGGGGTCGTGGAGGCTACACCACCAAATACACCCGCCCTGCTCAGAATCGTTACACCCGGGACCGTTATGCTCAGGACCGCAACACTCAGGACCGTTTCAACCATTCCCGCTCTGTGAATGAACGCCCAGCATAGAACCGCTCCGCACCAGGCACTGGAAACTGGAAGGCACCCGCGCCAACCCCTACAGGTGATGCGCCTTTCACCTGCTTCGCTTGTGGCCAACCGGGTCACAAAGCCACTGAATGCCCTCAGAACTCAGCTGCTCAGAAGTCTCAGTTCAAGGGATCTGCTGCCCGTGGACGTCTCAACCATCTGGACGCCGAGGAAGCACAAGTTGCCCCTGACATTGTGTACGGTATGTTTTTAGTTAATGGCAATACTGCATCAGTTTTATTTGACTCTGGAGCAACTTGTTCCTACATATCATCCAAGTTTGCACGAGAGCATGACTTGCCTGTAACCCCACATGAAAAGCCTATCATCACCAGCTCACCTTTAGGAGACCTAAAATGCACCCACATCTGTAAGGGAGTGAGTCTTACCATTGAGGGTCTTATCTTTAAAGCCGACCTAACCCTATTACCTTCCACTAACCTAGATGTCATCTTAGGCATGGATTGGCTAACCATTCACCGAGGTATCATATCATGTTCACCTAGATACGTCCAAGTGACCCATCGATCAGGCCAAGTTATTAGATGTGAACCCCAGTCCGAAAAGTCCACCTCTATCCTATGTGCCCTTAAAGCACGTTTAGAATCACAAAAAGAGGAGAAGATAGTTCATGATGTGCCTGTGGTCAGAGACTATCCCGATGTATTCCCTGAAGAATTACCGGGTATGCCACCAGACCGTGATGTAGAGTTCATCATTGATCTTTTGCCAGGAACAGGACCCATTGCCAAGAGACCCTATCACATGTCAGTTGATGAACTGGCCGAGCTCAAGAAACAGCTTGATGAGCTCATCTCGAAGGGATATATCAGACCCAGTGCTTCACCTTGGGGATCCCCTGTTCTCTTTATTAAGAAGAAGGATGGCTCAATGAGAATGTGCATTGATTACCAGAACTTGAACGCAGTCACCATCAAGAACAAGTACCCCCTGCCAAGGATCGATGATTTACTTGATCAGCTTCGAGGTGCCAAGTATTTCTCCAAGATTGATCTCAGATCTGGCTATCATCAGATGAAGATTCAAGAGAGTGACATCCCGAAGACAGCTTTCGTGACTAGGTATGGGCAGTTTGAGTTCACTGTGGTATCCTTTGGACTCACGAATGCTCTCGCATACTTCATAAACATAATGAATAAGGTTTTCATGAATGAACTGGATAAGTTTATGGTAGTATTCATTGATGACATCCTTGTCTATTCACCCACCGCTGAAGAACACGAACATCATCTGAGAACTGTACTTGAGAAACTAGCCCAACATCAGCTCTACACAAAGTTCAGTAAATGTGAGTTTTGGCTATAGGAAGTTGCCTTCCTAGGCCATGTACTATCAGTTGAAGGTGTTGCAGTTGACCCAGCTAAGATTGAGGCTGTGAAAGAATGGGAACAACCCCGTAATGTGACAGAAGTCAGAAGTTTTTTGGGATTGGCTGGATATTATCGCCGATTCATCGAGAACTTTTTCAAGATAGCCCGTCCGATGACCAACCTTCTAAAGAAGACTAAGGAGTTTGAATGGACGCCCGAGTGCGAGCGAAGCTTCCAAGAATTGAAACAGAAGCTTACCACAACTCCTGTGCTAGCATTGCCTGATATCAACAAAGATTTCGTGGTCTATTGTGATGCATCCCGCCAAGGACTTGGCTGTGTATTGATGCAAGGAGGAAGAGTGATAGCTTATGCGTCTCGACAGTTGAAAGAACACGAGAACCGTTATCCTACTCATGATCTTGAGTTAGTAGCAGTTGTGCATGCTTTGAAGATCTGGAGGCACTACTTGATAGGCAACAAGTGTGATATCTATACGGATTACAAGAGCTTGAAGTACTTTTTCACTCAAGAAGATCTAAATATGAGGCAACATCGATGGTTAGAATTGATCAAGGACTATGACCTAGAAATTCACTATCATCCGGGAAAAGCTAATGTAGTCGCAGATGCCCTCAGCCGTAAGAGTTACTGTCACACTTTGATCACTGAATCCATACCACCTAAGCTCAAGGAAGAGATTGATGATTTCCAACTTGAGTTACTACCGCATGGCTTGTTGAATGAGCTCCGCATACAGTATGATCTCACAGATCGCATCCGTGAAGCTCAAAAAAGTTGCGAAGAGATCAAATATCTCCATGGTCTGATGAGACTAGATTACAAGACCAACCACCATGAAGATGAACAAGGAACCATCTGGTTCAAGGATAGAATCTGTGTACCTTCTGATCCAGCCCTATGAGAGGAAATTCTGTCTGAAGCCCATGATTCTAAGTACTGTATTCACCCTGGAGGTTCAAAAATGTATCAAGACTTGAAGAAACACTTTTGGTGGAAAGGCATGAAGACAGACATTGTGGGACATGTGGCACGATGTGACACCTGTAATAGAGTCAAGGCTGAACATCAAAGGCTTGCAGGATTGCTAAAGCCTCTTGACGTTCCCGAGTGGAAGTGGGAGAGCGTATCCATGGATTTCATAGTTGGATTGCCCCATTCACAGAAAGGCAATGATTCCATCTGGGTGATTGTTGATCGTTTGACCAAGGTTGCTCACTTTATACCAGTTAAGACCAAGACCGATGCCGAAAAATTAGCAGATCTATATGTTGAGCATATTCTCAGACTGCATGGAGCTCCCTCTAGTATTGTATGTGATCGTGGTCCTCAGTTTGTGTCCCGATTCTGGGAAGCTCTACACAAGTCCATTGGAACCAAACTTGATTTCAGTACCGCTTATCACCCACAGACAGATGGACAGACAGAACGAGTAAATCAGATCTTAGAAGACATGCTTCGCGCTAGTGTGCTGAATTATAGCTCTGATTGGGAGAAATGCTTACCCTATGCAGAGTTCTCTTACAACAATAGCTACCAAGCCAGTATCAAGATGTCGTCGTTCGAAGCTCTATATGGCAGACCTTGTAAGACACCTTTGATGTGGTCTCAACTGGGAGAAAGATCGTTCTTTGATTCCGCTAAGATTCAAGAAGCAGAAGGAGTTGCTCAAGTAAAGGAGAATTTGAGAATTGCTCAAAGTCGATACAAGAGCTATGCTGACAAAAGAAGAAGAGAACTTGAGTTCAATGTGGGAGACTTCGTCTATCTCAAGGTATCCTCGCTACGTGGAACTGTCAGGTTCCATGTGAAAGGCAAGCTTGCCCCTAGATTTGTTGGCCCATACAAGATTTGCAAGAGGATTGGAAAGCTCGCCTACAAACTTGAGCTACCTGAAGAATTGGTGGGTGTACATCCCGTGTTTCATGTATCCCAGCTACGCAAGTGTTTGAGAGTGCCCGATGAAGTGATCCCGACTGATACACTTGAGTATAAAGAACATCCTATCAGAATTCTGGGCAGAGATACCAAAGAGACCCGAAGCAAAACTATTTCTATGTGCAAGATCCAATGGAGCAATCACGCAGAGAGAGAAGCAACATGGGAGAAAGAGTCTGACCTCCGGCTATACTATCCTTATCTCTTCGAAGAGTACGTTACGCTTTAATCTCGGGGACGAGATTCTATTAAGGGGTTAGGACTGTAACAACCCAAAAATCCACACACCAAAAATCACAACTACAAATTTTTTCTTCAAAACCCCATGCAATGTTGAAGTGATATCGGTAGGAGTCAACCCTAGGTGTTGCATTAGTTGTAACCTAACTAAACAATTTCATGAACATGGCATGTCATTTGTTAATTATGTTTATTTAGATACTGACAAATAAAATATATCATACCTTGTTAACTCAAATGGTGATTTGGATTTCTATTTGCTTTATGTAATGCCTAACAACTCCGTTAAAGAAATAAACCATAAAGTAATTATTAATCAAACCAAAGAATAAATGCTTAAAGAGAAAACTATTTCCATTTTTGTATAACAAAAACTCCACCAGATTTGAATTCAAATTCTAAAACAAATTTGAATTCAAAACGAAGTAGAAGAAAAACAAAATAGAAAAAGAAAAAGAAAAAGAAGAGGGAGGCCTCGCAAGCTGCCTCGGCCTGCTTGGCTTCACGGCCCAGCCAGCCCAACCGTGCCCGCCTTCCACCACAGCGCGCGCACGCGGCCCAGCGAGCCGGCCCAGCACGCCGCTCATGCCCGCGCCCCTGTCTGCGCCACCAGCTACCGCTGCCAACTGGGTCCTGCACGTCAGCCACTTCCGGCAACAGTGTCGTCTTCCTCCCCACGCCGAACACCTCTCCGACCAAGTCCCGACCGGCGTGGCAGGTGCGGTCCAGGGGGTCACGCGAATCTCCTGGCCCTGTCCCCTTGCGTCGCACCTACGCAACCACACACAGGCCGTTGGATGCAACGCACGCGCCTCCACCGCTCGATCGCCGTCCGCCATGGGTGCCATGGAGCTCGGCTATAAAAGCCCCGACCCCGGGAGCCCTAGCGCTTTCTCATCGCCCCGCCGCCACTTTGTGGCCATCCACTGCACACCCGAGCTAGTGAAGGGAGAGGAAGAAGGAAGGGAGAGGGAGGAGGGAGATGGAGGCGCCATCGGAGCACCTTCGAAGCCGCCGGAGCAGGAGCCGACGCCACGATCGGCTACAACAGCGCTGCACTGCTTTCGGAGCTACACGGCCTCGAACCGCCACTGCATCACCACCCTATCTCCCACGACACCAACGGTGAGCCCGGTCCATCCCTGCTCGCCGCCAGACCATGCTGCTCCGGCCATGGCGCTCCACACCGGGAGCGCATAGGCCAAGGCCGTCTCCGGCCTCTGGGTACACACGCACTCACGCGCACATCCGCGACCACGCCGTGACCGCCCCACCGGTGCCCCGTAGTGCTCCTGCGTGCCTCGCCATCGCCACCATGCCGCCGTGGATGCCGTGGAGCCCCTACCGGCCACATGGGGGACCCGAAGCCCCACCTTGAGCCCTGGACGCCCTCGCCGTGCTCCCACGGACCCACAGAAGCCCTTATTCGCCCAGCCGAGCCACCAGGGAGCCTACACGCGCGACCTCACCACCGGCGAGCACCGCCGAGCCACCGACCGCCGTGGCCAGAGCCCTAGGAAGCCCTAGCCGTCGCCCCGACCCCACCGTTGCAGTCGCCATGGCGTGGGGGAGATTTTCCCCACCTCGATTGGACACCAGCACCGCCATAGGAGCTCGCCGGTGAGCTCCCCACCGGCAGGAGCGCCCCGGAAATGGAAGCAGGGGAATTCCTCTCGCCGACCACCCGCGCCTGCAACCGGTGCACAAAGACCATGCCCAAGGAAAGAGAAGTGGACTTGGTCCACCATGAACCCGGCCATAGGTCCATGGACCAGCGCATCTTGGTCTATCGTGAGCCACGCTCACGCCCACAGCCTAGAACCGAGCCCGTATGGAGCCCAGATGAGCCACGTGGATGGCCTCCTCGCGCGACACGTAGCGGGCCGAGCCTCGCCCAAATCTAGCCCTGACCAGGCCCAACCGGCCCAGTTCAGACCCGGTCCGTGTTGACCGTTGACCGGTCAACGTCGACGGTTGACCTGGCCCCACATGTCAGCGACACAGAGGCTCGGGACCCACATGTCAGTGAGTGACGTCATGCTGACGTCATGACAACGTCACGCGGGTCCCACCTGTCAGTAACATCACAGCCGAGGTGACGTCATGCTGACGTCACGATGACGTCAGCAGCCCTAGCCCCACACGTCAGTGACCCTGACCCATTGACCGTTGACTCGCCCGTTGACTTGACGTTGACTTTGACCGGACCCACATGTCAATGACCCAAGAGCCCCTGGTCCCACTTGTCGGAACGGATGATGTTGATGACGAGACCCGACTTGTTAGCTCAGAGCCGAGCCGATGACGCCATGCTGACGTCAGCATGCCACGTGGACCAGTCACAGCGTGACACGTGTTAGCCCAGGATTAATTCAGTATTTTTTCATTTTCAAAGATGATTTAATCTTTGGAAATTCATAACTAATTCATACGACCTCAAAAAAATATGAAACCTGGACCAAAATTCATCTAAAATCGAGCTCTACGCAATGAACCCATGTTTGAGTGCATTTGGCTCTTTTGAATTTTCATTGCTTCTTTGTGCTATTCTATAGATGTCGCTAACGCGACTATAATACGATCGTTTGTAGACTCGGAGGAGAACCGGACGGACGAGGATCGTGAGTACCGTGAGGAGTACGGAGACGACTACACTGAAGGTGCCACATCCCACCCAACCTCGTAGCACCTATTACGCATGGCTAATATAGAACTGCTATTGCTTTACCTTACTGTTATATTCACACTATGATAGGACTTGCATGGTAGTATGCTTACTTGATGGCCTTTACCTTGACGCAACCTTACCCCTGCTCACCCAGCTGTTAGGCTAGTCACATGCTTGCTGCTATGTTTCATTGCTTATTACTTCTACTACGCTTGTACTACATAGATACGTGGTGGAAACTGGTGTTATCTGAACTATGAGAAGAGTGCTGCGTGTGTGACTTGGGTGCATGGAGGGTGAGGGTTGAGTCGACCAAGTTGGAATATACGACGAGCCTGGGGCAAGTCTTGCCATGGGGTGCTTCCTGGGCACCTGGAATGGATACATGTGGTGGGTAAATGGTATATGAGGTGGCCCTGGGTGTGAACCTGTGATGGGAGGAGCCCAGGGTGGAGGTGCTGTGGTGGCATGGTAAATGGAAACCCTGATGAAGACATTCTGGCTTGGTCATCCCTAAGGACTTACTAGTACTCAGATTCATCGGGAAGCCTTACGTACCACTCGCCCTATATGGTGCGGGACGGCCGGACTACTGGGTATGATATTGCCACTACTGCTAGGTTGATAGCGGACGGTGTGAGGGAGGTACGGGGCGCGGAGGATTTCCCCCACACCCTTCCGAAACTTCATGGAGACCTTGTGGACCCGGCTCATGACTCACAGTTTGACCACCCCTGACTAGACTTGGGGTGTACAGAGGCTGAATGGTAGAGTGGCATTATCCTAGGCTAGCAAGGCGGTAGGAATCAGCATTGATTAATGACGGTCGACGAGGAAGGCGGATCTTGTGGTTATGTAAAACCTCAGAGAGTGTATGGTTGATCGATCGATACATATGCCGACTTGTCGGCTATGGACTTTCCCCGGTTTCGCTTAAACTAGATAGTGGGATGAGTCCTCTCTTCCCCCGGGAGTGAGTGTTGGGACGTAGCTGGGGGCTACAGGGCCTTGAGACACGATCTTAGAGAGGAGTTTTGCCTGTCGACTGAGCGATGGTATGGGTTTGGTATGGTGATGGTGTGAAGATGGTGGTATATCGATCCCAGGATCGAAACCTGGCTGCGGAACGGAAATGGGGTGGAATGGGTGTGGGAATGGTGTTAAAACTTGACCAACTATTATTATGTACTTGATATGCTAATACATAGAAAACCCCAGCCTTATAGGTTCCTTTTGATTATATCCAACTTGCATCCAATTTCCACAAAGCAATGCTCATAGGGTGGGAGTGGCCAGTACAAATCGTACTGATAAATTTTGGCACACAGGTATAGCTCCGAGGAGTTTGACGGTTGAGGGGTTCGTTCCTACGCTCAAGTTTGGCGATCTTATCTTCAAGCTGTTCTGAATGAATGCTACTTTTGATTCCGCCAATGCAACGATGTAATAATTTATGTAATTCTGTTCTATTTGTACTCTGATATTATCGTTGTATGGATGTGATATTTGACTGGAATTTGGGTAATATGATCTACAACGGTCTTATTACACATCGACTCTGTGGATTTTCCTTCGCGGAAATCAGGTCGCTTCACCAGAAGTTCTTGAAGAAAAGTCTACACCACAAGACTAGTAGAAATAAAATATAAATTATAAAAATTCTCATAATAATCAGAAACATCTGGCCTTTAATTTGTATAATCTTCATCATTAATAATAGCCATTCAATATTTTCTGTTTTATAAAAAGTTAGCCATTATGAAAATAAATAAAGTAAAAATTAAAGTGAGAGAGAGAGAGAGAGATGGATATAGATGAAAAACATCTATGGACATGTTAGGCTTCTATTTGAAATTCTACCTCGTGGGAAATATGGGTGGACCGGTAAAGAGAAGCCTAGGGTATGGGCTGGAGTCTTAGCAGGCCGAAATGCTCGGCTGTGCTATTTCTGCGGCAGCTGCCTACTTCCTTCTTTCCAAAATTTTAACTAGTACTGTAGTCTGTAGACGTGAAGACTTTGCTGCTGCAGCAACACGAACTGTGCTGTCACAAGCGCAGCCGATAGGGCGAAGAATCTGTGGAATCCAGGTGTGCCACCTGAATCCTGATGCTTCGGGGGATGACGTTGGTGTCGGAGCTCAGCGCCGGTGAGCCAAGTAGGCCGCTGACGAGTGACGACCATGCCACGGGCCCACGGCAGCCGGCCAGCCGCCAAACTCGAAGTGCGACTAGTCTAGTACTGTCACAACGTTGGTCACGTGACAACGGCAAATATGTGGTCTTCTTCAGATCTTGCGAGGATACCAGCCGATAGGGCGAAGAATCTGTGGAATCCAGGTGTGCCACCTGAATCCTGATGCTTCGGGGGATGACGTTGGTGTCGGAGCTCAGCGCCGGTGAGCCAAGTAGGCCGCTGACGAGTGACGACCATGCCACGGGCCCACGGCAGCCGGCCAGCCGCCAAACTCGAAGTGCGACTAGTCTAGTACTGTCACAACGTTGGTCACGTGACAACGGCAAATATGTGGTCTTCTTCAGATCTTGCGAGGATACCGACCGGGGGTATATTGCACACAGGTCACAAGGTAAGTGCAAAGCTGCTTAACATCACATTTCCACAAGAACCTTCAACAAACATCACCGTTAACCAAACCGACTGATACAATTCGTTTAATATTTGCCGACGATTCAAGTACCACACTGACCAACACACGCTCTGCTCCAGTAGCAGAGCAAAGAGAGCACACGACCAAAACAAATGGTACCATCGAAGCGATGATACATACAGCAGCATCAAGAGTCGTTTCCCAAGAGACGACAAACAAAAAACAATGAGCAGCAGCGAGCCTCTGCACCCCAGCTCAAACTGGCAACAGCTTCTTGTCAGGGGATTGAAGCGCGACGGCCCCGAGCTTGGGGCTGGAGTACTTCTTGTACACCGCCTTCTGCTTGCTTTCCGGAGCCAGGGCATGGAATCTGATCAGCCGCCTAGCGCAATCCCTGCGGTTACACACATCATCCCCAACAACCAACAAAGTTACTCTCCTAGTCATGAGCCAAAGAAGCCAAAAGTAATTTACATTGTTGTGTCCTGCTAATGCTATAATATTCAGCACATATTTTTTGCTGGCCTACTACAGTAAAGAATACGAAACAACGGATGACATATCTTGCACAAGTCAATACAATACGAAGGGGGGAACACCAGATATGGCAAACTGATCAAATGTCTCTAGCTGTCTAGCATGAGCATTCAGCTAGGAGCAGTAGGTTGGTTGCAATAGCAAGTCAGAATCACAGTTAAACAACTGAGGATATGCAATCAACTCGACTTGCTTCAAATTAGAATCAGATCATGATGCCAAGTTTTATCATGAAAGAAACAGCAGGCTTAGGTCGACATATTATCAGGATGTTTTTTTAGCATGGTCATTCAGTTAATACTTTGACAGAAATGGATTGGTTGCAATAGCATGTCAAAATCACATTTTATTTTAGAGACTCCTGATAATATGCAGTAAACTCAACTTATTAGTAATCAATGTTTCGGACTAGAATCGGATTTCAAAGGCAAGATATAGTCATCAAGGACGTACAGTAACTGTGGCTCAGTTAAGCCAGTGTGATGCTCCAGAATATCAGTCCACCGTGGATTCATTCCAAGGGTACACCTGGCAGCATAGACGCAAGCAGCTGCGGTCTCTGATGGAGGGTAAATCAGCATCGTGTACTGGACCAATGCCAGCTCAGAGTAGAAGAATGCCATGTTCTCAAGCTGCACCAAAAGTACGGAAGAAAAATGGCATATTACATGTCAATATCTAAATATGTGGTGGTAAAACACATTACTATGAGTGGATAACTATACCTTTTCGTCGCCCATTGCGGCTTTCAGATACCGAACAATGAACATGTACATTGTTGGAACCGTCAAGTTCCAATGGAGCCTGTCCAGGATGGCTTTTTCCTTGGTCAGAACCTGGTCTCTGGTAAAGGCATTGTCACAAAGGCACAGCAAATCCTTGACCTGCAAACATTGTTGTTTTGGGTAAGCTAATCGAAAAATGGACTAGCATGGTTAGAAGCACATAGAAACAACATCAGCAATATTCTGGGGAAGCCTACCAGTGGAGCCCATATCTCTTCATACTTGCTTGCTATCAGCATGGCACTTATGCCGACGAGCTGTAGCTCCTTTCTTGGAACACTCTCCATGGATAAGTACTGATCGATGATGTAGACGGTCAAGTAAAGTGTCTCTGGCATTAGAATAAGCCTGTACTGTACCTCGATAATCCAGTCAATAAGGATAGCTCTCATTCTCTCGCTGATTTCAGCCTGCGAGCTCATGTAGCTGCTGAGGGGCAGGCAGGTGCCCTGGACAAGCAACAGCGCCACAGATCAACAATGATCAGAAATGGTTACTTCAACAATCCTTTGAATCAGCAATGCAGCAACTGTGGGTTCACATTTTTATCATAAAAGAAGTAATCTCACCTCAGTGCTCTTGTAGAATTTGTAGATGTCCTCAACATATTCAACCACTGCCAGCTCATTGCAAGAATCAGGCGTATCAATGTCATATGGATCTGTCTTCTTCGGGCTGCTGACAACCCCATCAGAAGCCTGTGTACAGACAAAAAGTTATGCAGGCATTCTTAGAATGAAAAGAAAGAGACAATCTTAACCTTAGAATTTTGCTTGTGTTCATACCCTGCTGCATTTTCTCAAATTATCAAAAAGTGTTGGTACCCTCCTACAGAATCTCGGACCCCCTGAGGTTTTGGCTTTCTTCTCCTTCTCGGTATCTGGACTGATCACAATGACTTCAGGCTTCACCTTGCATTCCTTCAGCATTACTGCTTTCCCATTCCTGTTCACAGCAGTGAGTGGCTTCTGACGATTTGCAGGAGCAGCACGGTCATTGATAATAAGATTCCTAACGTCGGCAAGCGGTCGCCGGTTTCTTGCTGCTGCCTGAGGAATCAGTGGCTTCTTGCTGCCAACGTCAACTGCTTTACGACCGTTTTCTGTTGCTGCAGCTGCTTGCTTCTGGCGGTTCACAAGAGAAGGCCGGCCATTCATAAGATTGCCAACGTCGGCAAGTGCCCTACGGCCTCTTGCCGCCGCTTGCTGTGGAAATGTAGCCATTGGCTTCCTGACGAGTCTGGCCGCATCTGATCAAGTTGAATTTTTAGAAGACGAAGCAACATTAATCCATTATTATGAATGCTACTTATGGAACGTCAATCTGAAGGTACACCATATAAAATCTTGCAGAATAAAGAGAGAAAGAAACATATTCCCATTTATTAACGATTTCCCACAGCATTATGGACACAGCAGTTAAGATCCTGCAGTCATTATGCATGTTCACATCAAGATCATGGATTTCTTCATTACACTACTGACAGAGAAAATCAATAAGCACAAGAATCGCAATCACAAGGGGAAATTTGGTATAAACGTGCATATACAAAACAAAATTAATAAGCCCACAAGGGACGATTTGGTATAGACTCGCACATAAACCGAATTGTTGAAAATCTGCAATCGCTATTCAGCAAACAGGACAAGAATGGCAACGATACCCAGCCTGCTCTACGTGATATGGAATCAGAGACCCGCAAGCAAGAACAGCACAAGGTGTAATCAAACCGATCGATTACCCGTCATGGCCTCACGGCAGCCAAAACAGGACCGCTAATTGCAGATCAAGAAGCCTAATCCGTCAGACCAAAAGCCAAAGATCTTTTTCGTTTCCAAAAAGGCGCTCCCTTTACGGCGATAGAAGAACGTGATCCCCAACTGAACCCATACACGAAGAACTAGACATCAGCGCAGCGATGCCAGTATGTGACGACATGATCGACCCGGAATTCATGAACCGTCGATCTGCTATGCAAAGGCGACCAAGAATAAACCGACCATTACTGCGACGCGCCAGCCAATCAACAATCCCTACGAGAAATTCGAGAACACTACGAGCGCGGCAGCATCCGAAGTCACATCCTTCTACTCCAATCCCCTCGAATCACCGAACCAGCACAAGAATCAATCAAACGTGAGGAAGAATGCGCCAGGGAGGAAACTCACCGCCGCCGTTCTTCTGTTCCTGAGCGGGAACCGCGCCTCCCGGCCCCGCCTGCTTCTTGGACGCCATGGTCGCCGCCGCCGCCGTCCACGAGGAGCGAATCTCCCTTCGAATCCTTCTCTCGCGGTCCCTAGGGCTCGTCGGGCACGGGGTATGGCGGAGAAGGAAGCGGGAGGCGGCGGTAGCTTTGTAGGTGTTGGGTTTCGAGGGATTGCTCCAACGGTCGGAATTTTATTAATGGAAACTGGTGCCGGGATGGCGCTCGGATCCATGATCGACGGCCAGGATTGTCTGCTCTGAATTTTTTAGCCGTTTGGGTGGAGAAGAGGAAAAGTCGAACACGGTTAAAACGGTGTGGGTGACCCCGGATATGGAAGTGCTGTGATATTGTGCTTTCTGTGCCAGCAAAATCTTGACTCTGTCTCCAACTCTCCCTTCGATCTCTCCTTCCCAATTCTTATGCCTTTTTGGAATGCAGAACCAATGTAAACATGACAATTGAAAATGCATGATGAGTTGGTATAAATACAGACGCAAAAATAGAACATTTGAAAATATTTGGATTGAACACGGGAACCCAAAGAGAAAATGCGTAAATAACAAACATTACAAATCATCCGAAATCTTTATGAGACCAACCCCGTCAATCCCGCTTTCAGTGGTGTTTAGACTAGGGATGAGGAGAAACTGAGTCATCCCTCACATAGAATATACCCGGGAATGAACTCATTTTGAAAATATTTTGGATTGAACACAGGAACCCAAAGAGAAAATGCTCAAATAACAAACGTTACAAACAATATGAAATCTTCATAGGACCAACCTCAATCCCACTTTTAATGGTATTTAGACTAGGGATGAGGATGGATAGAGTCATCCCTCATAGAGAATATATCCTAAAATTCGGGGATGAACTCATCCCTTAAAAAAGGAGACGAGTCCGCCCCTCGGTTATGGCATGACAAAGCGTCTCCTCTCCCTTGTGTCGCATCTTCTCTGGGTGAGCAAAGCATGGCAACCACACCGAGTGGTGTCGACGGGGTGGCCTCGGCGGGCAGTGCTAACTTGGGCGACCGAGGCGGGCATGGCCAGCGAGCACTGGGGTTGCGGGGCGCAAGCATGGGTGTGATTGCGAAGGCCATGGCCAGCGATGACGGAGGCGGGAGGGGCCCGCATGGCCAGTGGGGATGGGAGCGGCTGCAATCTTGGCTAGTGAGGATGGGTAAGAATGGCTGGCATCGTTGCACAAGGTGCTTGCGGTAGCCCATGGTCACGGCAGGTCGAAAGAAGATGGTTATTTGCAAGAAAGTCTTATAGAAATCTTGTAATTATTTGCTTAATGTGTGTGTGTTGAGTTTCCTAAAAAAACTATGAACAATATATATTGGAAAAGGAGATTCAGGTGACTAACGAATCAAAAAATCGACATACATCATCTCCTTTTGTCACCCTGAAAGAAAACATACGACAAGAATGGCTCTGTCGTCTCAACAAAACAAAAATATGGGATCGCCCCATCCCAGAAAATCAAGACAGAGCCGTCCCATCCCACCTTGTTCCAGAACCAGATGCAACATAGGGCAAAGGATTTTGATACAGACCACATGCTTTGTTATTGATAGGTATGGTGCTTAGGTCAATCATCACGAAGAATAATTTGGCCACAATATGGACACACACGGTGAGTTGGAGACTCAAACCTCATGGACATTTTAGCCGTATAAAACTTGACCAACCGAGCTACACTCAGTCCAGCAATGAACTGTGTTAATGGTTAGGCACTCACGTTGAACAATGCCATTTAAGTTTTGGCGTGGTACTACATCACTAGTTCACCTCGCACAAGTGGCCTGAAGCATGGCCAATCCGACGTTCCAAATGTGGTGGCTCTTATTTGCAGATATTCAACCTGTTGGCTTGATTGTTTCAGTCAGAGTTTATCAACCAGCCAACAGTATTTTTTTCTCATAACAAATCAACACCAGCCGGACTTACAACCATCGAAGCGAACCGGCCGATTGTGAAGACTTAACCTTTTTTGATGGAGTATATAATTTTACAACATACTGATTGACACCTTGTACTGACCCAAAGTTGTTGCCAACTGTAGCTACGAAATGGAGAGTATGACATCGAATTCAAAGCATCCAAATACAGTACATTTTTATGCTCTGCAGGAATAATTTTCACAGCCCTAATAGCTAAGGTGGGCGGAGAGATTTCCAGCCTCCATACCATCAGACCATTGACAATGTGTAGAGCAGAAGCATGACGGAGACGGACGCGGGCTCTCATCATCTCCGGTCTCCCTCACACGCCATATCCGAGGCAGACGAGCAGACCTGGACGGTAAGACACGCCGTCTTTCCTACGCGGCCACAGCGCTTTGGGCGCCGCGGCGGCGCTCGCCATCAGGACCCTGCACAGCAGGTGCCTGACACCGCGGCCCTTCCCCTTCCTCGCCCGCCTCGCCGCGGCGCGCGACGAGTCGCCGCCGCCGCTGTTCGTTTGTGCGGTGACCGCGGCAGCGGCAGCGCCACGCAGTGGAGAGAGCGACCTTGCGCGCCTCACTGCAGGCGCGCCACCGTCCCTGCGCACCTTCTCGAGCGCCGCCGCGAACGGGTCGAACCCCCTGTGCTTCCTGCTGCTCCTGCAGCTGGCGCTGGCCGCGGACGACGACATGGTGGGCGACGTCGCGGCCGAGGCCCCCGCGGAGGCGGAGTACGCGGCGGGCCGCTGCAGCCGCGGGGGCAGGCTCAGCGGGAGCAGCGCGCCGGCGCGGAACAGCTCGTCCGCGAAGGACGCCGCCGACACGTCGCTGGCGCACGCGCGTAGCGCCGCCGCGCCGCCGCCGTTAAGGGTCGTCGTCGTCGTGGCGAACGCGAAGCCGTCGTCGTCGTCGTCGAGGAGCGGCAGCGGCGGCGGCGGCGGCGGCGCCACCAGCCCGTGGCTGGCGTTGGCGATGCTGGCGGCGTCGTAGAGCAGGTAGAGCGGCGCGCTGTGCGGGTACGGCACGAACGAGGCCGCGAGGTCTTCCATGTCCGCCGTGGTCCGCGTCCGGCAAGGTGTAGCGCGCTCAGCTCGGAGGGAAACAACTTTATTGGCTTCTTGGCGCGGGATGTAAAATGGAACTGGAATTGTTATGGGATGGGTGACTGCTGACTGGTACTATGCCTGTATATATAGGTGTAGCGTCAGCAGGAAATGATGGGGCGTGGCCTCGTTTCCAGCCCAAAGAAACTGAGATTTTGACCACGATCCCTTTGCACTGCAATTCATGCACCCAATGATTGCAATTTGCAACTCTAATCCCAGAGGGCTCTGAGCCTCTGACCAGAGAATCATGAATGCAGTAGTGTACCACCTCTCGCGAGCTACGTACGCGACTTGCTGCTTGGGCAAGCTCTGCTGCCATCTGTTGTGTAGTACACTTGTGCAGTACGTGTAAGAATCTAGAGAAATTTCCGCTGGAATGCAATCGTCAAATTCGTGTAGTTAACTTAATCCGGATGGCGAAGGACATGGTTTTACATATATATGTCCTGTCAGTGTTCTCTTGCAGGCGCACGCACATTTGCCGGGCTTTGAAGCGAGCGAGAATGGTGGCACAGGCAGGGGGGATGCAAGGGTTTGTCTGCAGGCCAAGAAATGAGGCTCAAATTCCGGGAAGGGGTGACGTATTCTAATCGGGCGCTCGCGGCAGTCTTATTTCTTTCCGCTTTCAATAATCCGGCTCCCTTTTCTTTTCTCCCTTATATTTTGGCGGCTGCGCAGCATGTCGCCTGCTTCCTTTGAATGAACGCACAATAGTGTCAGACGTCACCAAGCAATCAATCGTACGATGATCAGTTGATCACTGCCTAAGTAGGCCCTAGTAGGGAAGAAATTCTGTGGGTCTCATCATCGTCAGCCTAAGAAGGCCTTCTTCGTTTCAGTTTCAGTTTGGGATTACGATGATGATCTATCAGACTGTCACTTTTACTGCCCCAAACTGAAACAAACCATGGCGCTGTTCGCTAGGAGGAATTTGAATGGTTTGGAGGAATGCTGGAGGAATCTGTGAGAGGAAAACACTGTTCCGGATGAAAAAAAGAAGCGGATCAAGCCGGGTTTAAGGGCACGCGAACGGAGCCCATGTCCTCAGGAAGAGCACCGAAATTAGGTGCATCCTACGCCCTGTTCGCTTGGCTTATAAGCCACACTTTTTTAATCAACGAACAATATTTTTCTTTCACAACAAATCAGCCAACGGTACTTTCAGCCATGGCTTATCAGCCAAACGAACAGGACACTAAACCATGGTTCGAGAGATTACTGCTAGGTATTGTTACAGTTTGTACAGAAGCCCAATGGTCAATTTGGTGCAACCAGGAAGGTTACAGACTTGCAGTGGTGGTAGTACTGATATTATTGTGGTTGGTAAGCTCATTTTTCTAGCATCTTTAGAAGCTATTCCAGTGCCATAGCAATGGAGGATGCATTTCCTTGTACGAAGAATCTAAGGGCTGTATGTTTTGGCGGATTGCTTGAGAATGCTTGGCATGTGAAGGTATGCATGTAGCATGAAGAAGGTATTTGGGGATTCTGCTTGCTTGAAATGTTTTGACGGAAACGCTCCTTACAGAGCATCCGTCCGGACTGATGGACCCTGCACTCGCCCACGCCGCCCTTGCCCACATCGCCCGCTCACTCTGCTCGCGGGACGGATCCTGTCCTCACCACACACCGCCCCCACTCGCGCCCACGCCGTGCATGGCGAGCCCGACGCGCTAGGCGCTCGCTGGCTCGCTCCCGGACTCGCGCCTCCTGTCGCGGTCGTGCTCCATCCACTTGCTCCTACCCCTATCGAGGTTCGTGCCGCCGCCATCGACCTCCGCGCCACTCCGCGACTTCGAGCTTCGTGCCAGCGTCGAGCTCCATGTCGACGAGCCTCCATTCGTCCAAACAGCAGCAGATGCTACGCTGAAAGCGCATGTTGCCATAGTATGTTTTAAATGTTTCAGATGTTTTCGATGTATGTTGGAAGTATTGTATATGGATGTTGCAAAAGTAAATTAGGATGTTACACATGTTGTAATGACTATACACGTATGTTTAAGTGTATGTTCTAAATGTTTCATCTATTGCAGACTCATGTTGCAAGTGTTTTATCTGGATGTTGCAAAAGTAGATCTAGATGCTGCATATACATGCATGTTTCAAGCATATGTTTCAAGTGTTTTCAGGTGTTTCGTACGTATGCTTGCAAGTGTTTTATCTGAATGTTGCATATGTTTGCAATGGTTTTCAAATATTTTTAGGCGTTTTTGTAAGTGTTTCATACGCTTGTTTCAAGTGTTTCATCTGTCTTCTTTTGTATGTTGCAACTATTGCATCTGGATGTTTCAAAAGTAGATTGTGTGTTGCACGTGGGATGCGCGTGGGAAGCGGTCAGCAGTGCGGGCGACGTCCGAGGCGGCGTGGGCGACATCCAGGGCGGTGTGGAACCACTACTGGTGCACTCCCTCGCGAGCCCAGCACGCTAGACGCTCGTTTGCTCCCTTTGTGGGCAGCGTCTGGACGCTAGCGCCAGAATCGAACTTCCGGACGCTAGCTAGTCCGATCTTTTGATGGTCATGGACTTAGAAGGGGTCTGACATATGGGTCAGAACTCTCGACACAAGTATCATTAAAATACATTTGTTTTATGGGTGGTCTACTAAATTTTTTCTTTTGGTCTCTTATCACCTGCACACGATGATCCCAAATCACAAATTCTACTTCAATCTATTATTATCGCCTAAGTGTTAACCATAGTGTAACAATAGATAGATATTAGAGCATTCAAAGTTTCTCTAGAAGAACTTAAATCACGTGTTTTTAGACTTCATATTTTTGACTATTCAAAACTATTAGCAGTACCAGTGGTGATGCTTTAAGTTTTTAATTTCCTTGTTAAATTAAGTGGATCATATTAAGTCTTATTAATAGTTGCTTAATTAGTAAAGACTAATATGAAGGATTTAATAGTCCTACTTGGAATTTTTACCTATCCAGTGAGCCCTAAGCAACACAAAGCAACCTAACACAACCGCCGCCGCAGGCAAATCTATATGTAACAGAACATGAGCTCAAATTGCTCTCTAAAAAAAATAGGGTGACAACACCACCTCCGAGCTTCTGTTTCAAGACCACAAAATTTAAATAAAAGCAAAATATAACATCGAAACAAGTGGGATTCATAATAGTACAAGATCACAATTGATCTACCTGTCGAGAAATCAACATAAACTTCACAACTATTTCTACATTGTCATTTTATCAGGAAAGGAAGTTGGAACAGCAACGTTACTACAGCAACATGGATCTTCGACCGAGAACTTCATGCTCAGGGATCTAACGCCGTGACTTCCTCATAACTGTCCTCTTATCTCTTTCTTTGATCCTTTTGTACAAAAAGCATTTATACTCAGTTCAATGCCACGGCACTGGTATCTCCGGCACGTGGATTTCCTAAACGAGAAAAATGATGATACAACTGTGACACTTGTCACAGTTAACTGCCACCCTTCTGCTTGAGGGTAATCTTGTCCCCTAAGCTGAGCGCAATTCCCTGGGTCTTGCTCCTTATTCGGATGTAACCACTGAGCTTGCCATCATGTTGCTTCTCAATGCTGATGTTCACCAAAGCATCCTCCCCAAACACACTCTTTGCATAAAGATTAGCAGCAAGGAAACCACATTCTCCGTCTAGTGCAGACCTGATGTCAAGCAAAGGGTTAGAAGTTCAGAGAACATGCAAATATTTTGGCAGAAATTCACCCAATTCACCATGTCAAACACATCCGCTCAAAGCTAAAAGACAAAACTTCTACAAATTTCAGCTAAATAAATTAATTCATCATCTAATTGTACAAAAACATAAAGTCCATCTCTTGCTATTTTGGACAAATAAAACTATCCTTGCATGGGAGCGAAAGTTGACCACTTGCATGCTATAAGTGAAAAAGGTGGTATTGCCTCCAACTTGAGAAAGGTTTGTTTGGGAAGTTACATTTCTCCAAGGTCAGATGATTTTATTTGTACTTAGTCTACAAACAAACAAAAACTTGGCATTGAGCTAGAAGTTAGATTGATAATAGATTAGCCTGCCAATTTCAGCACAGTAATTGAAGAATCTAACCTCTGAATATTTTCATATGCGCCATGCATGAGAGTTAACTAGTCATATTCAAGATTATGGGCTTAAAAATGAAACAGTTTTACATGCCTAAGATAATATACATAAAATTAAAGATATAGTTAATCCATCCGCAGGTCAACTTGAACGACCAGTTTTCTGAACGACTTACGGTGGTGTCAGACACTTCATGTTTGTTGACTTGATAATGTGATTCAAGAATTCCTTCTCATCCTGAATCACAGTATTCACTGCAACCTGATAACGAGAAACAACAAATCTTAGCAAAAGAAGTCAAACCAATCACAAAGAAGGTTTTCCCAGACATAACATAAAGGAGCATGGCAGAAAAAAATTAATGAATTCCAGATTCACCAGAGCAGGTCACTAACAATACACACAGCAACTGAATAATAAATCAATTACAACACGGTGCACAATATGGAGCACCCATCCTATGCGTCACAGGTCTTCCAAAGAAAATTTTGGTAAAAACAGAAAAGGTTTCAAACTAAAACATCTTTTTTTTTTCTCATCCATTTGCACAAAAGAAAGTAATGCTGTGTCCGTCTTGCATGAAAAATGACTAGAGAAATCAAACACTGAAAGAATTTTAGTATTATATCCACAATTGCTGACATGTTCTCCAAGAGCCCTATACATGTGCTTGAGTATTTGCGTTCATGAAATTTTACTTAGTTAAATGTTAAATTAGGAATTTTCATGTTTTCTAAAAGACCGTTAAATGAAGTAGCTTTTGTTATATCCCGCCATAGCTTTTAATAGTTCTTGGATTGGAGAAGGCCGCTGCTAGGAGATTACAGTTTAAGAAGAGATAACATCTCAGCATCTTGCCAAAACAAAGATTTCACACAACTGTAATGTACAGAGAAGATTGTTATACCTTATTTTCCCATTCAAATTCTGCCCACATGTTCCGGAAAGTAACATCAGCACACATAGCAGGTGAGATGTAATCCATGATGTCGATGTGAATATCATTTAGGACAACCACTGATCGTTCCATCACATTTGAAGTCTCATAAACTATGTTGCCAAATATAACTCCAGTCTCTGTTGATGAAACCTTGATATTAGCACGGATCTGTTTGCTAGACTCAGGAGCCAAGGTGTAGTTCTGAGGGCGATCAACAAGTTTCAGGTCTCCCATTGTAGCCAATTCCAAGCACAAGTTCTGAAGTGTCTCCTTTGTACGGTTAATGACAGTAACATCAAGTACAATGTCATAATGGTGTACTGTTACAAATGCTTCAGCATACACAGGATCACTGAAACCAGTCAACTGAAGAATGCGGTTGAGCTTGTTTGCATCATCTGCATCCTTAGTAAACCCACCAGTTGCAGCCTTCAAATCATCATGCACCTCATCTTCCAACTCAAGCTGGCTCATGCCCTATGACAACAAAATAGCATGCTTTAATAACTGAAGGTGCAAATGTGAAGGCCACACTAAAAGTGGCAAGGTATCAACCAAGACAATACACAACAACAGACTTACGACATGCATCGCCATATTAAACATTAAGAGCAGACCTTAGTCACACCACACATGAACAATTTGTGGTCAACTTGTGTGTCTACCTTAACATGCAATTTATCTATCATCACTGGCACAACTGTTCAAAAAATTATTTGGCTTTATCTCTACCAAAGAAGACGTGATTTTCCTTCTCCTGGACAAAAGTTTACTAGCTTATTACCTCTTGAAGGATCAACATGACTTGAAGTATGGACTAGAAGTTTAAATCAAACAGAACATGAATTCAATGGAACTACAGCAGGAAGTTCGGGCATACATATGTTGACCGTGCAAACATTGCACACCATAAAATCACAAGAGCATGAAAAAGGCTTGCTCATGACTGTTTACAGAACAAATTATTGCATGAGACGACAATGCAAGAGACGACAATGCAAGCAAAGAGAGATAAATGTGTGTCGGCTGTGACAAATTATTGCTCCAAAGGGGTGGGGGGATTTCATACAAGTTATTGTTTATAAATTATAAGTTGACGTACTCTTAAAGACTGCCAAATAGAAATGTTAAAAACTTAAAATAGGTTGTAAGACAAATAGACAATGTAGGAACACAAACTGCAGATGGCGGATGCATCACTCTAGTGTCATATCCTATTCTAAACTTTTTTTACTTGTAAAGTGAATGAAAAAGAGTTCATCACTCTTGGATGCAGCATAGAGTAGCATTTTATATTCTAGATAATAAGAATTTATCTCTGACCACATCAACAAATTGGAAACAGCATTAAGCCAATCATCATTTTAATGCACTAATGAGACAATATTATCTAAACTAATATCGGTTCAGCAAAGAAAATATTGGCATTTCTATAAGTGAAAATGCAACAAGAGAGCTATTTTTCTTACCTTCCTGCTCTTGAGGTGGTAAAAATCAATAAGATCATCTGGCTGGGCATGAGAGATCTGTGCCTTTGCCTTCATCTCCTCTGTCTCCCTGAACTGCTTCTCTGCAAGCATTTTCGCAAAGCTCTGTCTGCATGACTGCAACCAAATCTTCCTGACATCATCACCAGTATTGCAAAGCAATCTCACACACAGCACAATCCTATCATATGAATCATTATCAATCGGGTGGGGAAGGTAAGAAGACTGGCCCAGCTGCAGAATCGATGTCATGATCAGCAATGCTCCAGTGCAAGCCTTGTTTGATTCAACCTTAGATGGCTGCACTTCTTCCAGCCTCAACACAATCTTGGTCAGGGTACATGCAACAACAGCAGCCAGGAAGAAATCACCTGACAGAATGAGTGATCTGAGGTTCAGGGTTGAAGCTAGTGACCCAGGAGCAACTGATGGAGTCGAAATGGTCTCGGTAGCAGCACTTTGTGTGGCATAGGTGCCATCTGCAAGAACAACAGGCGGCCTGGAAGATACAGTGACAGAGTTCACCACCGCCTGGGCTGGCTTGGCGGAATCAGTTGCCTCCCCTTCATCAGAGACAGTGTAGAATGGTAGATCCCCAAGACATTGTTTAATGGTAGCAATGGCGCTTTCAACCTCTGATAGAGAGAGGGAGTACTCTCCAAGGATCCAGAGAGCACATGAGCAGACCCGGGATGCCCGAATCTGATAGAATGTATCAATCAGCCTCTGGATCATGGAAACACGCAGCTTCGGATTGGTTTCAATGATCTCACGTACAAACAGCACAACATCAACAGCTGCAGCAACATTGGTGTCACCAAGAAAGTCCATGAGGAGGTGCACTACAGACCCAGCCACCTCTGGGTACTCAACAGCGCAGGCATGAATGGCCTGCACCAGCATCTGGCGGTACTCGCCACCCTTCTCGAGGTCTCCAGCCTGTGTCTTGACCACCTCCTTCTTCAGATAAAGCACCACCTCCTCGACGTTACGCGGGGTGAGCAGATCAAGCACTAAATCAAGAACCTTTCTCTTGACATCTAAGTTGGGGCTGGCCAGTGCACGAAGCACGTCCATCACCACCCCCACCATGACATCCCGGTGCGAGGTGCGCAGCTCGTTAAGGCGATCCAGTAGAATGAGCTTCACATTGTTGTCACTCTGCGACGAGAGCAACTGGCAGTAGGTGTTGGCAGCGGCTCGCACGGCCGTGGGCGCCGAAGAGAGTGACACCAGGGCGCCAGCACATTCATAAACAACCGCCGTGCTGGGTGTGGAGAGCAGCGAGGTAATGATGGTGATATACCTTCCCTTGTTGGCGCGGTTCTGGGATCGGCAGGCCTTGCGGATGAGATCCACAACGGCCATCTGCAGCAGATCGGGCCACTCAGCGACTCGGTCGGCGTTGGAGAGCAGGTAGGCGACGGCGCGGTCCTGTGCGCAGGCACAGAGCATGAGGAATGCGTTCCTCCGCGCGGACGCGTCCTGCTCAGACGCGAGGAACCGCTCGACGAGCTCCGGCGCGTCGGGGATGAGCTGGTCACCATGCGGGAGGCGGTAGATCGCGGAAACCGCGGAGACGGCG
This sequence comes from Miscanthus lutarioriparius, assembly GCA_904845875.1. Lineage (NCBI taxonomy): Eukaryota > Viridiplantae > Streptophyta > Magnoliopsida > Poales > Poaceae > Miscanthus > Miscanthus lutarioriparius. Next base: position 87,161,849 of record CAJGYO010000005.1, on the reverse strand, counting down.
TGTCTCCTGATGAAGTGGTGCCTGTGCTCGAGGTTCGCGAGCACGGACGGGACGAGCGGCTCGAGCACCTCGGGCTCGGAGAGCCTGCAGAGGAACCGCAGCGTGACGCCGCGGATGTACTCGTTGGGGCTCTGGAGGTTGTTGCGGAGGTTCTGGCAGATGAGGATCATCTCCGGCAGGGCGCGGCCGGCCGGATCCCGGCGGTCAATGATCTCGAGGTAGAGGAGGAGCAGCTTCTGCACGGTGTGGTCCTCGGAGGGGAGCACGTAGCGGACGATGGTGATGAAGAGCTGCGGGAGGGTCTCGCCGTTGATGAGGAGCGAGATGGCGCGGCGCATGGCGTCGGCTTTGGCGGGGCCATCGCCGCCCTCCAGATCCGCCTTGATCTCGTTCGCCATCGCGGCCGAGCCCTTGTCGAAGTGGACCAGGAGAGAGCATGGCTTCTCCATAGCGGCCGCGGCGGATCTGCGGCGGGAGGAGGAGGCGGTGGCTGGATCTGCCGCAGGCGGCGGCGGATCGGGATCTGGGAGGGATGGGAGCGGAGGGGGAGGGAGGAGGAGAGAGTGAACGGTGAGATGTGGGTCTTCTCTTTCCGTCGGTTTTAAGGTTTGGACGTTTGGTGCGCCTTGTTCGTTCGTTCGTGAGCTTCTTGGAATTCGACCATCACGGAAAAATGGGCTTCGGACGATTTACCATCCCACGACGAGGCTTCACCGGCTTTCGTTATAAAACACGACCCACTCGCTAGAACGTCATATGATGAATTTGGAACTATTTTCTTTCTCTTTTGCCCCTGTCTCTTTCACCGGAGCAGAGGGGCGGCCAATGCCCAGCTCCTCCCCGACCGGCGGCGCGTGGCCTCGCCCCTTCCCCGACCCGCGGTGGCGCGGCCCCGCTCCTTCCCCGATCCGCGGCGGCGCTAATCCGCCCCTTCCCCGACCGGCGGCGTCGACCCCTTCCCCCACGTGCGCTCGGCTCCCCAGCAGAGGCGGGCCCTGGCTGGTGCTGCGGCGGCCCGACCCAGCCCAGCGGCCTGCTGCCTTGTGGCGTCCCCGCTCTGTCGAGTGACTAGCGAGCTACAACGAACAACGGGATGGAGATGCGGGGTGCACGGTGGTGGGATGTGGTGACGACAGCAGCCCGCCATGGAGTGGATCGGGTGTTCTGGTTCGGTTCCATCTTCTAGCTCCCCAAAGTATCCTCTTTCGGTGGATCCAGCACCACTCAACGCAGATCGCGAAATCCATATCGATCTCGGCGGTACCTCTGTCTGCGCCTCCGTGGTCGGCTGGTAGGGAGGAGCGCTGGCGCCTGGCCGCGGTCAAGCGGTAGAGGAGCGCGGCGGCCTAGCATTGCTTGCGGCGGTCGAGAGCACCACGGCTTGCCCGATTTGTGGAGCCGAAGGTCGTTTCTTGTCATTGTCGTGGTTGTACTCCATGGCCGGCGTGGGGGCGGCGATGGGAGGCGTTGCGACACACGGCTAAGGAGTGGGGCCGCCATGGCGTGCGTATAAAGGCGGTGACGCCGCTGGCGTGGGGTGCTTTCGGCGTGGGGACGTGGGGAGGCGGGTGGGTGTGGGGAGCTCGCCGTGCTCGGAGAAGATGAGCGCTAGTAGTAGAAGAAGGCTCGTTCCATTTTGCGACGTCTCCGTTCCGTCCGAGCAGCATCCTGTGAAACAAAAAGGAAAGGGGCAGGGACATAAGAGGAAGAAAAGAGTCCCAAAGCTCTCCGATGATATTTTGGCATGGTGGCCATGCTTCATAATGACGACGAAGCCCCGTTGGGAAAGTGGCTGCTGATCTTAGGCCATCTGGGCGCGAAGTGGGTGGTTGTGGCAGAACCTCCTAAATTATAGGGCCCACATGCACCTGTCACTGTCCAACGACCTTTGACATTTATGCATATGTTACCGATAACTTAAGAAGACTGTCGGGTGTCCTCGGAGAACCCCGAATCATCCACGATTTCCGAGCAGGATCACATTACAGAGTCATTGCATTATTACAACATTTATCCAAAAATCAACACAGAGTAAATCAGCGGAAGTCTTACAATAACTTAGTTTACAAAACATTTATTTCAAACCTTACAAACTAAGTTCGATTATTAAAACAAAACGTAGTAGTGGAGTGGCATTATAATATATACAAAACACACAAATATCACTTCCCTGCCCAAGGGCCACACATTACTTATCATCATCATCGATTGAACAACGGTCATGCAAAGACGATCCAAAACAGACGCGCTCATGAGCCTCACCGCAACAAGGGTCAACAAACCACGAGTATGAAAGTACTCAACAAGACTTAACCGAAATAAAAGCGATAAGACTCGGGAATGCGTGGGCTCGTGGATTCAAGGTATGGCTTTAGCAATAATCAAAGTTCTTTTGCTTAAAAGCATTTTAACAAAATTCTTTGTATCAATATTTAAAATCTCATCAGATCATATACAAAGCTGACACGATCCGCATTAAGATCATGAAACTTCATATCCAACACTTTCTCGAACCATTCTCGAGTTCCGATTATTAATACTACGATGATGATGATCGAGAATTGAGTCTCCATAACCGAGGAGCAACGACGATTCGAACCGATTATAAACCCAATTTGGGAATTCAGACCACCACGACATATGTAGGTCCACGACCTACATATACCAACCTACCCTTGGATCCTCTGAAACAAGAACGGGTCCGCGCCACCCGAGAGCACAAAGACACCTCAAATCCGCCACATTCCAAACCCACGAGGGTACACGCTACTCTCCGCCATCTCTCCACTCCCAAAGGCGCGAGTAGCCATTCTCGTAATAGAATCGCCAAGTTTAGGCTTACACGGAGTATGTGGTTAGTACTACAAATTCTCAACTCACACACAGTCAACAACAGTGACGGACCTTAATAACACACATAAAGCGGAAAGAACCCGCTCACAAGACCTCCATGTCTTGTGGCTCACACACACCGAAAGTCCGCCTTGGGGTCTAGATTTATTACTCCACATTCCCATATCACATGCTAACATAATTAACCAATGTTCCATTTAAAACTTGCGGTGACAGTATCACCCAACTCGATCGGTCTAAGCGAGCTAAGCATAACTAGGCATATACGATTTTTAAACGGGTAACAAAGTAGATATGGAACAACAAGGTTGATAATGCAACAATTAGGTTTCCACTTGACTTCTAATCACTTAATGCAATATTGAAAAGCAAAAGCGAAATCAATTTGTAAAATACAAGGTAGGGTTATATGCATCCGGGCTTGCCTTCGTTGACGGAAAAAGCCGGCTCTCGCGACGTTTCACAAGTCTTCGATCCGACCTCAACAGCAGATCAACCTCCTCCGCAACTTGATTAACTACCACGTGCTCACCTTCGTTTACTACACGTAGTAACATTGCCATGCTTAACATGATGTGGAATATGAAACATGATGCTCGATGATGGATACAAAAATAAATAAATTGGATACAATTTTTCTTCGCGATCTGATTACAAACCAAATTAACCAAACCATAATCGTAACTGATGAGACCACGCTAGCACCGATCACTTTGGTGAACTCTCCGACCACTATGGTGAACTATCCGACCACTATGGTGAACTATCCGACCACTATGGTGAACTATCCGACCACTATGGTGAACTATCCGACCACTATGGTGAACTATCCGACCACTATGGTGAACTATCCGACCACTATGGTGAACTATCCGAAGCAAAGATCGTCGGTAAGGGAGAACCGCGCGATCGCAAGCGATCAAAATGAGTAAACAACAATCGACTTAAAGACTAAGATCAAAACGAAACCGTAAGTACACCGACGATGAGACAACGGCTCACCGAAAAAACTCGCCACGATGACACGCTCGCAGCGGTGAAGTTCTTGACCTCGAGGAAGAAAAACGCGTGGGCGAAGTTCTCGGCAATTTCAAAGCGATCAAGGCTAGTCATTTGGATTCGCAAGGAAAAAAGACGGAACTAGGACGGCCTTTACCGAGATGGCAACAGCGCTAGGGAGACGATGCGAGCTTGTTGGAGCGATGACAACGACGGTGGTGAAAACAAAGGAAGAAAAAGACAGCGATGACGACGTCTTGGTACTTATAGCGCGCAGAAGCTCAAGGAAAGCCACGACGGAGCTATTTCCGTGCCGGTAGCGACATCAAAGACGGCCACCACGACACGCTGGAACACCGAAGAAGAAGGAACGACGGCAATGTAGCTTAGGCGGTGAACACTGTTCACAAAATTACAAAATTGCCATACGCCAAAAATTCACAATTTACTCTCAAATTTTTCATAACAACTCAAAAATCTCCAAAAACAAAAGTTGTTCAAAATTGAAAGTTCTACAACTTTGCTTCTATAACCATCTCCTAATTTCTGTCTAGATTTTGAAATGGATTTTTTCAGGTAGGATTTAAATCTTTGAAAAGCGGGGTTTTCTCGAAAAATTCAAAATCCAAACAAACTTTGAATTTAAGTCAAACAATACAATTCAACACATACCACATGAATATAAACTTGTTTTAGTGTATGCATCTCAAAGTTTTCACCAAATGCCAAATGCTTTTGCAATGCATATGATGACATGTCAGGTTTTAGTATTTTAAACACCCGAGGTGTTACAATCCTTCCCCTAAAAGAAATCTCGCCCGAGATTCAAAGCCACTGAGTAAGTAATGGAAAAGGAAATGTGTTAATCCAAAACATCCCGAACTCTTCCATAAAACAAGTGAGGTTTCTTTACAAAACACTATTTGTAGTAACCGAGCTCAACTAATATTATCTATTCTATATTGACGCTTAGAAACTCGGAAATTTTTCTAACAAGTAATCTTCGATTCCCGTGTAGCTTCCTCTTCGGAATGTTGATTCCATTGTATTTTATAGAACTTTATTGTCCTCCCTCGAGTAACACGATCTTTCCGAGCCAACACTCGGATAGGATATTACGAATAAGTCAAATCGATTCAAGTCCTACCCCTCAATCTCAACATTCGCTTTCGGGCACTCGGAGACACTTCTTCAATTGAGAAACATGGAATACATCATGCAATCACCGATAGATGTTCGGTAATTTCAAGCGATAGGCCACTTTTCCATACCTCTCCAAAATTTGAAATGGTCCAATATATCGAGGTGCTAACTTGCCTTTAACACCAAAACGAGTAACTCCCTTCATTGGTGATACTTTAAGATACACAAAGTCCCCTTTGTTAAACGTCAATGGTCGACGCCTGCTTATATCGCATAACTCTTTTGTCGGGATCGAGCTATCTTCAAATTACTTTGTATTTGCCTAACCTTGTCTTCTTCTTTCTTTCACAAGATCAACTCCAAAGAATCTTCTTTCTCCGGCTCGAGACCAACTCAACGATGTTCGCATCTCACGACCATAGAGTGCTTCAAATGGAGCCATTCTAATGCTTTCCGATAACTATTGTTATATGAGAACTCAACCAAAGGCAAACACTCATCCCACTTCTTGGAATAGTTAAGGACACAACACCTTAACATATCTTCAAGTACTTGATTGACTCTTCGGTCATCCATCGACCTGTGGGTGATAGGTCAGATGTACTAATGTAAGCTTGGTTCCCAACGAAGAATGTAATTGTTTCCAAAAGTCGGAGACAAACTGTGTACCCCTATCTCGACACTATGGTCCTTGGTACTCCATGCAGACTCACAATCCGCTCTAAGTATGACTTGGCATATCGTACGAGAGGGACATGCATTCCAATCGGAAGAAAATGTACCGACTTGGTTAGTCGATCTACAATAACCCATATTGAGTCATATCCCTTTGATGTCTTGGGTAGACCAACAATAAAGTCCATACTAATGTCCTCCCATTTCCAAGTTTGGAATAGGTAATGGTTGTAGTTCTCAAACAGACCTCAAATGTATAGCTTTTACTTTTCGACAAGTATCACACTTTGCTATATATCTTGCAATTTCTATCTTCATTTTAGTCCACCAAAATCTTTGCTTCAAATCATGGTACATCTTGTTGCTTCCGGATGGATAGATAACCTAGTAGCATGTGCCTCATCTAGAATTGATTCTTCGTAACTTCGGGAACTTTTGGTACCACCAGCGATCCTTGAACCATAACACATCTTCATCATCTATGTTAAAGCATTCCGCTTTTCCATTCTTGACTTTTTTCCTTGATATGGGCTATACCCTTATTTTCCTTTTGAGCAACAATAACTTGATCTCGAATAGTGGCTTCAACAATTATGTTGGTCAAATTGCCCTGTTGAATTACATCTACATTCAACTTCTCCATCTCTTGACATAAGGTCAAACCCATTGTTCTTACTTGCGAGCAATTGCAATAACTTTTGCGACTTAGAGCATCTGCAACCACATTTGCTTTTCGGGATGATAATGCACTTCTAAGTTATAATCTTTAATCAGCTCTAACCATCTTCTTTGTCGCATATTCAATTCTGACTGAGTAAAGATATACTTTAAGCTCTTATGGTCTGTATATATATGGCATGTATTACCAAGTAGGTAATGCCGCCAAATCTTCAAAGAATGGACCACAGCTGCTAACTCCAAATCATGAGTCGGATAGTGCTCTTCATGTTGCTTAAGTTGCCTAGATGCATAAGCAATGACTCGGCCTTCTTGCATCAACACACATCCAATACCAATACCCGCGCGATCACAATAGACGCGTCAAATGACTTCTCGATGTCGGGTTGGGCTATCTTTCGTGCGATGGTCAACAATCTCTTCAAAGTCCGAAAAGCCTTTTCACAAATCAGACGACCAAACAAACTTGACTTGGTTCTTCAACAACTCAAGAATGGACTTTGACACTTTAGAGAAATCTGGAATAAACCGACGGTAATACCCCGCCAATCCCGTAAAACTCCTAACTTCATGAGCTGTGGTTGGCGGTTTCCAATCAAGAACATCCTTCACTTTGCTTGGATCAATGAAACTCCTTCCACCGACAAGACATGTCCAAGAAATTGTACTTCCTTAAGCCAAAACTCACACTTCTTTGAACTTTGCATATAGTTGATGTTCTCTCAAACGAGTCGAGAACAATTACGAGATGTTCCGCATGTTCTTCCTTACTCTTGGAATATACTAGAATGTCATCAATAAACACCACCACTACGAATTTGTCTAGCTCGTGCATGAATCTTGAATTCATCAAATACATGAAATGAGTGGAGCATTGGTCAAACCAAAAGACATGACCAAATATTCATATAATCCATATCTTGTGGTAAATGCCGTTTTGGGAATATCTTGAGGGCTTTATCTGATTTGGTGATATCCCGACCTCAAATCTATCTTTGAGAAAACTTTGGCTCGGCCATTGATCAAAAAGCAAATCTATCCGAGGTAATGGATACTTATTCTTGATGGTCACTTCATTCAAGCGGACGGTAGTCGACACATAACCTCAAGGTCTCATCTTTCTTTTTCACAAAATTTGCCGGACATCCCCAAGGTGATGAACTAGGTTGGATAAATCCCTTATCAATCAATTCTTGCAATCGAGTCTTCAACTCGGCTAACTCCTTAGGTGGCATCCTATAAGCTCTCCGAGAAATAGGAGCTGTTCCGAGTTTCAATTCTATGTTAAACTGGACATCTCTATCTCAGTGGTAGACCGGGTAATTCTTTAGGAAACACATCGGAAATTCACATACTACGGGATATCTCTAATCTCTTTGACGACAGTTGCACAAACTTTGCCCACCGATCTTCTTAAGGTTGGAAGTTGGATAAGAAGTTGAGAAGCACTTGTCGCAAACTTACCCTTATAGTTCTATTCAAAGCATTTATAATGACCTTTATCTTTGATACATCCAATTCATTCCCAAAATTACATCTATATCCCGGTCCTTTAGGATAATCATGGTAGTGGGAAAAATATGCCCACCCAGGTTTATGGGTACTGGTATACCATTTCCTTAGTACACGAGGCGCCCCCAGGCATCAGTATAAAGAAATTTTCCTTTGTTGTCCCAATTGAAATTTCATACTTCACAACAAATGCTCTATTGATGAAGGAATGCGATGCGCCGAGAATCAAAAAGTATAAGCTGCAGGATGATTGGCAAGCGAAACATACCCATCATCATTTGGCTCTCCTTCGTGAATTTCCCGGCTTGAATATAGAAAACCCTTCCTGTCTTCCTCTCATCTTTGCCCTTTCGAGCATTTCGATTGTGGTTCTTGTTTGGTGCTTGACCTGTTGTTGATTGATTGGGGGCCTTCCGATAATGTTGATTAGCTCGCCTAGGATATGGACATTCCTTAGAGAAATGACCATCCTTCCACAATTGTAACATGGAAAGTTGTGACCCTGTGATGTTGGAGCATTACCACTAGGAACATTAGTTGATGTTGTGAGTTCGGATAGGTTATAGCAGACGGACATTTGACTATTGCCGGCTTGGGCTCATGGTATGACGATAAGGAGGACGATAATGGTTTCTTGGATGATAAATCACTCTCTGCCTCTTTTGGGTTCCACCAAAAGGTCCAGACAACACATTCATTTTTTCTTCTTGAGCTCCTTTATGTTTGCCGATACTTTGCCTCTGAAGCAAGTGCAATATTTTGCCTCATGATAAGTGATATTGGTACAGTTGTCATCATTGTCTGCAGATTTGGTATTTAGACCTCTCATGAACCATTTCTTTTTCTTGGCATCCGTATTGACATGTTCGGTGCATATTGTGACGGTGATTGAATCTTCCTACATCTTGCATCACAGTTTGATCTCCTTGCTTCAAGGCAAGGAACTCTTCTAACTTCATAGCCATCACTCCTTGGGGATATAATAGGCTCTAAAAGCAAGACTGAAACTCTATCCAAGTTAATGGAACACCTTGGGTTGCATGGCCATAAGGTTTGCATACCAAGCACCGCATTTGCACCTCTAAGTTCTTTGGGCGGCAAACACCGCTTCGAAACTCCGTGCAATGAATAAGATCAAATTTACATTCCATGGTCCTAAGCTAGGTCATCGACCTCCAATGGTTCATCGACCTTAGTGAACACTTTGGGGTTTTGTATCCGTGAAGTCAACATATGTAGCCTCATGCCCGTTAGGATTGCGTCCGTGATTTCTATGCACGGTGATTTTGATTACTTTGAGCCATCTCATGAAGCAAACGAGAATTTTTCCATCCACATTGACTAATGCAATGATAGCATCACCAGATTGGTCGGCATTGGTGGCGGGTTGGGGATATCATCATCATCTTGTGAAGTACCAGAATATGCGATCCCGTCATGACGACGATCTGTTCATAACAAACCAAACTTTATTCATGTGCCTTTATTCAAAGATCCTAAAGCTTACTAACGCATTACATCGGTGCCACTTATTTAAACACAAGACCACCTCTAAACAAGACTACTTAACTTAACTAGAAGTAATTATTTCACAACTCTACTCCTTTTTGCGATTACATCAAACTTCGTGCTCTCAGATCCATTCCAAATTATTACCGCCTTCATTATCACTTTCATCAATCATTACTAATTCTTGGGATCTTCTTCTTCTTCCGATTCACTTTCATCGGCAAGGATGACACCGGGATCCAATGCATCAACTTGGGGTTCATGATTTGGATCTAGGAGATTGCTTAGCCTATGAACTTCCCTCATGAGTATATGTATTATGCTCTTCTAAGTCTTCTACATAAAATTCTAACTCATGAGTTCTAACTCTAGCTACATTTTCCCTATGCCAAGCTTCATTCCTTCCTTCCTTTATCACGAACTAACATACGTTCGCGATTCAGGTGAGTCGTGGTAAGACGCCTTAATTGTTCTGTAATCGCCCACGAATGGCGTCCATAGCCCTATCTCTAGTAGCTTGGGCTAACTCTGCAGAAATCCTCTGATCTCCGCTTTGAGGATCAGGCCTGAAGGCCACTCATCGCTAGCACCATCATTCCTAGGGGCAAGTTGGTGACGAGGAACTCCTTTGGGTCCAGTGGACTTACGGGCGTCATCTTGGCACGAGCCATCTTGAAGGAAACCAATTTAATCCAAGTAAGACCACTTGATCAAAGTAAAAAGAGCAGCTATGATGGATTACATTCCTCAAATCAGACTCATTACTCAACTCCTGGACTAAGAGGTGAAAGAAGTAACGAGTGAATTATTCATGATGCATGAATCGTTCTTCTTACGAACAACATCAAAGTTTATAATGCACATAAACAACATTTATTTTTATATAGGGCATAGTAAGATTACTACTCCACCACACAAGACCCTTTTAATCAAATAAGGAATGGTGAGAAAGAAATAAGATAAGTCAGAAGCAATTTGGACCAAACTATCAAGTTAAATTTAGTCATCCAAATCATTTTGAAGTTTTTGTAAAACAATACAACAAAAACCTTGTAACGATCGCTCGATACCATTCTGCGTGGCAGAACCTCCTAAATTATAGGGCCCCATGCATGCACTGCCACCGTCCAACGACCTTTGACATTTATGCATATGTTACCGATAACTTAAGAAGACTGTCGGGTGTCCTCGGAGAACCCCGAATCATCCACGATTTCCGAGCAGGATCACATTACAGAGTCATTGCATTATTACAACATTTATCCAAAAATCAACACAGAGTAAATCAGCGGAAGTCTTACAATAACTTAGTTTACAAAACATTTATTTCAAACCTTACAAACTAAGTTCGATTATTAAAACAAAACGTAGTAGTGGAGTGGCATTATAATATATACAAAACACACAAATATCACTGCCCTGCCCAAGGGCCACACATTACTTATCATCATCGCACTGAACAACAGTCATGCAGCACGATCCAAAACAGATCTGCTCATGAGCCTCACCTGCAACAAGGGTCAACAAACCCTGAGTACGAAAGTACTCAACAAGACTTAACCGAAATAAAAACTGATAAGACTCAGGAATGCAGGCTCAGGGATTCAAGGTATGGCTTTAGCAATAATCAAAGTTCTTTTGCTTAAAAGCATTTTAACAAAATTCTTTGTATCAATATTTAAAATCTCATCAGATCATATACAAAGCTGACACGATCCGCATTAAGATCATGAAACTTCATATCCAACACTTTCTCGAACCATTCTCGAGTTCCAGTTATTAATACTACGATGATGATCAGAGAATTGAGTCTCCATAACCGAGGAGCAACGACGATTCGAACCGATTATAAACCCAGCTGGGGAATTCCAGACCACACGACATATGTAGGTCCCTGACCTACATATACCAACCTACCCTTGGATCCTCTGAAACAAGAACGGGTCCGCGCCACCCGAGAGCACAAACACACCTCAAATCCGCCACATTCCAGCCACACGGTACACGCTACTCTCCGCCATCTCTCCACTCCCGGTCTTGCGAGTAGCCATTCTCGTAATAGAATCGCCAAGTTTAGGCTTACGGAGTATGTGGTTAGTACTACAAATTCTCAACTCACACAGGTCAACAACAGAGACGGACCTTAATCGACACAAAGGAAAGAACCGCTCACAAGACCTCCATGTCTTGTGGCTCACACACACCGAGTCCGCTTGGGTCTAGATTTATTACTCCACATTCCCATATCACATGCTAACATAATTAACCAATGTTCCATTTAAAACTTGCAGGTGACAGGTATCACCCAACTCTGATCGGTCTAAGCAGAGCTAAGCATAACTAGGCATATACGATTTTTAAACGGGTAACAAAGTAGATATGGAACAACAAGGTTGATAATGCAACAATTAGGTTTCCACTTGACTTCTAATCACTTAATGCAATATTGAAAAGCAAAAGCGAAATCAATTTGTAAAATACAAGGTAGGGTTATATGCATCCGGGGCTTGCCTTCGTTGACGGAAAAGTCTGGCTCCTGCGACGTTTCACAAGTCTTCGATCCGACCTCAACAGACAGATCAACCTCCTCCGCAACTTGATTAACTACCACGTGCTCACCTTCGTTTACTACACGTAGTAACATTGCCATGCTTAACATGATGTGGAATATGAAACATGATGCTCGATGATGGATACAAAAATAAATAAATTGGATACAATTTTTCTTCGCAGTACAGTTACAAACCAAATTAACCAAACCATAATCGTAACTGATGAGACCACGCTAGCACCGATCACTTTGGTGAACTCTCCGACCACTATGGTGAACTATCCGACCACTATGGTGAACTATCCGACCACTATGGTGAACTATCCGACCACTATGGTGAACTATCCGACCACTATGGTGAACTATCCGACCACTATGGTGAACTATCCGACCACTATGGTGAACTATCCGAAGCAAAGATCGTCGGTAAGGGAGAACCGGCGACTGCAGCGATCAAAATGAGTAAACAACAACTGACGAAAGACTACAGCATCGAAACGAAACCGTAAGTACACTGATTACAGACAACGGCTCACCGAAAAACTCGCCACGATGACACGCCGCGGCGGTGAAGTTCTTGACCTCGAGGAAGAAAAACGTGGGACAAGCGAAGTTCTCGGCAATTTCAAAGCGATCAAGGCTAGTCATTGGCATTTGGATTCGCAAGGAAAAGACGGAACTAGGACGGCCTTTTTACCGAGATGGCAGCAGCGCTTAGGGAGACGATGCGAGCTTGTTGGAGCGATGACAACGACGGTGGTGAAAACAAAGGAAGAAAAACAGCGATGACGACGTCTTGGTACTTATAGCGCGCAGAAGCTCAAGGAAGCCACGACGAGCTATTTCCGTGCCAAGTAGCGACATCAAAAACGACCCACGACACGCTGGAACACCGAAGAAGGAACGACGGCAATGTAGCTTAAGCGGTGAACACTGTTCACAAAATTACAAAATTGCCATACGCCAAAAATTCACAATTTACTCTCAAATTTTTCATAACAACTCAAAAATCTCCAAAAACAAAAGTTGTTCAAAATTGAAAGTTCTACAACTTTGCTTCTATAACCATCTCCTAATTCGCATCTAGATTTTGAAATGGATTTTTCAGGGTAGGATTTAAATCCTTGAAAAGCGGGGTTTTCTCGAAAATTCAAAATCCAAACAAACTTTGAATTTAAGTCAAACAATACAATTCAACACATACCACATGAATATAAACTTGTTTTAGTGTATGCATCTCAAAGTTTTCACCAAATGCCAAATGCTTTGCAATGCATATGATGACATGTCAGGTTTTAGTATTTTAAACACCCGAGGTGTTACAGTGGTGCTTCTTCGGCTCAGCTTACATGGACAACTGGCCCAAGTATTACGTTCCGCAAAGGGCCCATCTCAATTCGCACTAGCTAGAAGACTGTTCACGATCCACTCAAAAAAAAAGGAACTGCTCATGAATATAGTTTCTCAGCTTTCTTTTTCTTTCTCATCTCATGTGTGACTATTTGTATATTTTCATAATTTCAAAAGGTTTTCAAAATGAGCAAGTCAATTGAACTTTTGTTTTTTTTATTTTTTATAACTCCAAAAATGGGACTAGGAGAGGGGGTGCAGATAATAAGGAACCAAAACGTTCTACCTTTAGATAGAGCTAGTAGCTTCCATGAAAAACGCAATTTTGAGCTTTCTTGAACTGCATTTGAAGAATTCTGAATTCATTCATGGCTTTCTTGATTTTTGAAAACTTTGTATTAGGGTATTACAAATATACGATTGTTTTAGTAGAATGGATAGAGTTTGGGTTGTTTCTATACAATCCCAACTTGTATTGTACGGAAAAAATATGTTGTGGTCCTATAAATACTTATGCTTTATATTTTTCATAAGTATTTTAACAAATTATTGGTAGAAGACCCCCTTTCCCCTCCCTCCTCCGCACCCAAATACAAATAAGAGTTTATAATATACTAGGTAGCGTACCCGTGCGTTGCTATGGGATAACTAAACTTTTGTACTTAAAAACACACGGATCACACGATAAGATAACAATACTATAAAATTAAATACCGATGTTAAAGTGATATTTAATATAAAAAAACAAAGTTCATGAAATTAACACAGTCACGTAGAGCACGGCGTCACATGCTCACAAACTCTACTGTATAGACCTTTTCGTGATGCGACTAAGATAATGTTTTATATCGGTAGGAAGAAATCTCCTATATCTGTTTCTTTCGTGCGCCAATAAATCTATAAATAAGTTCTATCGCGCATCTCCATACTATCTTTGCGGGTTTCTGAATGCTTCCTCGTCTACCTCGCTTTTGGCCTCATTCGCTTGGATGAATCTGGAGGAATATGTGAGAGAAATCAGCCGGCTAAAGTAAATTTCAGCCGGCTACCGTGCTTTTTTAGCACCAGCCGAACGAGCCCTTTGTAGAGTTGTTCGCTACAAGGAAAGAAGGAATCACGCATGATAGAAAAGGAGATAATCGCCAAAACCAATACGTAATGTGATTATTTTTTGTTTTTAGAGATTTGTTTTTGAAAAGAAAAATCAGAGGGAGGGGCAGCGCAGCAAGGCGCGGGACCAGAAGGAAAACTACAAGCAATTCGAGACTCAAATCCGAGCGATCGTGGGGAGGAGGAATACTGCTGCAGCCATGGATGTACAGAAATATTATCTTTCAGAAATAGGATTTCCAATATGTACGGGGAAATGGGCAATATTACATGAAACATGTTATACTCCCAGAGAGAATAGGAATAGATACAAAAACATTGTAAAAGTGTCCTTAAGACAAATAAACCAACCTAATAAACTTTTCTCTGTGCCCATCCATGTAGTGAGCTTTTTTAGTGCTGTCAAACATCCTTGGGGAAGTTGGAAATACAATAAAAAATGCTAAAAATTTAGCTAGATATGACAATGGAATAGTTAGTTGCCAGAATTACCCCGAAGGGATAACAAACACAGAAGGTACATAACTACATATCAAAGGAAAGGATAAATAATAATGCTGGAAGTTACTAAAATAAATAGTTGATATAACCTTCGGATACAAAACCCTTTGAATTTTTCCACAAGGGACGAGCTGAATTTCAGTACTAGTAGCAACAAAATTACACAAGCTTCAAGTCAATCCTGCAGGTTTATACCCAAGACCATTAGCAACTATCAAAGGGTTTCAGATACGAAACCCTTTGATAGTTTGGTTATACAATTTGAACTACTAATATGTTTTTTATGGCTTCAAATAGCTAATATGTCAAACAAAGACATTTTTCGCAAGTCAGAACAATGACATTTTCTTCTATTTACCTTTTCATTCAAGTAGAGCTAAAAATTCAGGAATATAAGATAAGCATCCTACAGAAAACTTCTAGGATCACATAGGGGCAGAATGCGTCATAGATACTCTAAAGTCTAAACAAAAACACTCCATAGATTAGTGAACATGGCAGGACAAGAAGGCTGCTTTCACTTAAGAGCATTACTGTAGATATAATATTAACAGGACACATCTGCCCCCATCTACCATAGGCCATAGGATAGAAAAATAAGAAGAAAAAATATCGATACACTTTTTATTTGATAAGGCATATCGATACACTTGAAGTGCCTACATTTATCTACAAAAGGGATCCTACTCCTAAGTCCTAACACCACCAGTAGCAATGAATTGCCACAAAAAAAATTGTGACATCTAAATCAAGCTAGAAGAAAATGTTTCTTTTCCTCATACACAAGGCTCACCAAATTGAAGAAAGCTAGAAGAAAATGAGGCAACAAATAAGTGCCTATAACTCATCCTACCAGAAATAGGGATACAGACCCTAAATCAAGCATTCAAAAACCGCATTTTATAGACGCGGTAGAAATTTCGAAACTAAAAGCATGATGAAATCGATGTCAAAGAAAACTAGCACAGCAGCATACCTCTGACTCAATGGAGGTGGAGAGCTGATGCCAAAGGGCATTTGAAATCCTCTGCAGCTTCAAGGTTGTGCCAAACTGCTAATGAACCCACTATTCTAGAAACCTATTTTCATATCAACACTTGTTACATGTTCTCAGAAGCCAACCTCCCACCCCTGCACACCAGAAACACCATGATCCTGATACAATTGGCCAACAAGCACAATCAATACCCGCATAAAACAGTAATGCACTGACCAACAAGCACAACCAACACCCACAACAAAAAGTAATACACCTCACGAATAATGCATGGCAAAGCATGGGCATACTGAAATGGCAAGTCATCAGGGTGTCATACAAGCAAGCTAGCAGATTCAGGAAACACGCCATTTGCATGACAAGAACGCCATAAGCCCCTAAATATAGAGTTCTACAAAGTAGCCAACAACATCAAGCAAATAGACGGTGAAGCTACAGCTAAGCTCTGCACGAGCAAATCTTTGGGTAATCGTCGTAATGCATAATCTGAGAGACTAATTACGCTCAGACAGAGAACAAAGGAAGCATAGCAGCCCGACCACCCTTTTTGCACTTCAGGAACACAAATCTACTCTCGTAACATAAATCTACTCTCATAACAACAACATATAGACTGTAGATAGAGTTTATCTTCTTTTTTTATCTCGTGTAATGTAATCCATGAATTAATTAGAATCACAGTTCTAGATATTAAGCTCGAGTTACATGTCCCAAACAAACTGAATGCATCTACTCAATTGCGGTTTTAACTGTTTCACAAAAATTGTTGCAAAAAAGCAGATGCCCAAACAAAACATCTTACAAGCTAATTGATTTTGTGGATTTCTTTGGAAAAACAAATCATGACTCCTAGAGCAAACCATAGAGTGCAACCTCTTGATGCCTCTTCCGAGTCCGAGGTCATGACGAGATTGATGTCGTAGCCCCTTCTTTGCCATCGCCTCTGCATCATCTTTGGCTGCCGCCATATAACCGAGCCACGGATCACGAATTACTGACTTCTTTGTGGGAACCCAGCGGAGGTGTCGTCGACGTGGAGGTTCTAGGAAAGCGTGGTTTCGCACGCAACAATGGGACAAGACACGCAACAATGGGGCAAGATAATGAATCGGCTGTAGAGTGAACATATCGGTAATGGTGTAGTCCGGCGACTCGATGTCATTAGCTGCCCCGTACCCCAAACCATGAGCGAGTTTTCTAGCGAATCGATAGCATTACTTTGGTCTCCTCCCACGATGCGGTACCAAGGCACCGGATCTGCCGATAGGGCCTATTGGATGAGCAAAGGTGTGAGGAGGGAGTCATGGATTGGAGTGGGGGCGGGGTAGCAGAGGAGCTATGTTGTTGTTGAGGCCTACATCACGGGACGAGACGGCGAGACGTGGCGGCGGTAGGGGGAGAAGCAGCGTTAGGAGGGCCATGAGGAAGAGGGAGGAGGTAAGAGAGAAGAGTGGGCATACCTATTGGGTGCTTGTCGCCGACGGCGAAGTGCTGATGTGAACTGAGCACCTTGCGTGCGGCGGCGACATCATCTTCTCCTCCTCAGTGCTCCATCCTAGGAGAAGGGAATGACAGGTGCGGGTCGGGCATGGGTGAGGCGGCGGCATAGGTCGCGGATGGCCTTGCGGCGGTGGCTCGGCCTTGTGGCGGCGCGGCAGAGTGGAACGGAGCACGGCGCAAGTGCGGCATGGCAGTGCAGAATAGGCGCCTGACCCAATTTCTGTGGTGGCAGATGATGGCGCGGCGGCGACGAGCGACGACGACGCACGCAGGCGCGCGACGAGCGCAAAAAGAGCGAGGGAGAGGAGAGGCGCGCGATGCAGAGGGATCGAGACCGAGGGCTGCTGAAAGGTCCTTGTTTGGTTTTGGTAATTGAGTGACAACCTAGGTGGACTAATTGTGTTTATGTGAGATACACAGGTAATTAGTCCACAGGTATATGTGTGTGAGCAACATATGCCATGAAGGTGAAAATGGCTTGGAGATGTTGCAAAGCTCACACATGTGATGATGAAGGAGCTTATTGCACATGAGATATGACATTGAGTCATGTGATCAAGGTGGAGAAGATCAAGACAAGACTTGGCTTGATGGACCAGTTGCAAGCGTGAAGGGCAAGTTAGAGGCTTTGGAGTGATGGACCGCGTGGCGGTGAAGTTTGAGCAAGACTTGGCGCCGATGGACGATGGCAACGGTGAAGAGCAAGTGAAGTCAAGATCGATGAACCAATATGATCACGTGATGATATAAAGTGTATCATATCATTGTTGATCGTGTTGGTGCATGTGTTGCATCGACGTTGGAGAAGATGGAATGGAATGCGCAAGGCAAAGGTATAACCTAGGGCATTTCATTTCATCGGTCATAGGTGTGTAGAGAAGTTTATGACCGAGTTTAGGATAGATGGCCGTACTATCAAGAGGGGCAAACTTGTTTGCATATCGGTCATCTAGTGCCACTCGAGTGATCTAACTTTACATCGTCGCTAGGATCGAGTGGCGTGGCAAGTTGAGTGGCTAATCCTTGGAAAATGATTTGTGAAAATGCTAACACACATACACATGGTGGTGTACACTTAGTGGGGTTGACACATTTACAAAGGAGATGAAGTTGGAGTTGATGTGGATCAACTCGTTGAAGAAATGGAGGCGAAAGGAGAAACTCCACCGGTGGAGTGTCCGTCTGTAGAGTGCGGACAGTCTGATGGTGCCACTGGCGCCCTATACAGAAAAGACAGGGTCTCATAGAGTGGACTGGACGCTGGTCACGTAGTGACCGGACGCTGGGGTCCTGCGTCCGGTCAGAGCTGACGTATGGTGACACAGGCAGAGCAGAAGCTGGAGAGTGACCGGACGCTGGTGCTGCGTCCGATCGCGATCGACCGGACGCATCCAGTCATGAAATGTCGTTTCTGGAACCTTACTAGAAACAACCGGACGCTGGAGGCTCAGCGTCCGGTCAGTTGAAGCTGTTGCGTCCGGTCATCAGATGACCGTTGAGATTGGATGAACAGCGTTTGAAGGAGGGGACACGTGATGAGTATCGCGTGACCGGACGCTGTGGTCCAGCGTCCGGTCGATCGCATGTTGAAGACTCAAAGAAACTATGGTGATAAGTGTGGCCTTGGCTTCAAGAAGAAGATGACAAAGGGTGAAATAAAGAGAGAAAGAAAGATGAAGAAGCTATAACAAAGAAAACTCTCTCATACCATGTGCTACCGGTGTCATGAAGCGGGACACCTTGCAAATGGTTGCCCCAATGAAGAAAAGCTCAAGTTAAAGAAAGAAGAAGAAATGCTAAGGCATGTTAAGTGCTTCAAGTGCTGCACTTGGGGTCATCTTACCTCAATGTGCCCAACCAAGCAATTGGTGAAGCAACAAGTGAAGCATCAACCAAAGCCATAAGTTGAGCAAGAGAAGACACCCAAGAGCAAATCAAGATCAACCATGAAGATGGTGGTGACTTGATGATAAAGAAGAAGAAAACAAGAAGGGTGGGAAGGCAAGGCATCCAATGCAAACTTAAGATGCCAAGATAATGAGAAAGAATAAAGATGAGAAGAAAGAGTATGCTCACATCAAGTGCTTCAAGTGTGGAAGTATGGGACACTTTGCCTCTAAGTGTCCTAACAAGCTTGAGAAGAAGGCTCAAGCAATCTATGAGAGGCAAGGCAATGAGAAGCACCACATGAGCAAAGAAGAGAAGGCTCAATCAAAGAGAAAGTGCTACTCATGCCAGAAAGGGACACATGGCACATTCATGTCCCCTAGGTAATATTTCTAAACCTATTTCAATTGATGATAATATTGTGCTTAGAAAGGATGGCAATGGTACCTCATTGGTTGCAGTTGCAAAACACCCCGCTATTCATACTAAGGCTATGCCTAAGTATGTTGCTCATAACTTGAGAGGACCTAAACTTGTTTGGGTACCATCAAAAAGTGGATGATTGTTTTGTAGATACCATCGGTGTTGGAGGCTTGGTTTAAATTATATTCACCATTGTTGATCATATAGTTGAGCCAAGTATTGATAAGTGATGATCATTAACCCAATACCATGATATTTGAATGAAGTCCAAATGTGCTACAACATACAAGTGTCAAATTTAAGTTATGGTGAATCATTGGATATATCTTGTGACATGCAAATAATTGAGTTAAAGCTTGCTAATTGGATGATCAAGAGCTAACTAAGGTATATCTCTTGTTGATTATTTTATTTGGGTGCATATTAGTTGATTGAATTGGTTAAATATGCAATGTTGCTTGCTATGAGATGTTTGAATGGATAAATAGCTTAGTAATCAAGTTTGGATTGATTTGTATTGGATAAATTCATGAGATGATATTTAGTAAGTGGATTGAATGAATTTATGTCTTGTGAAAGTATTCAAACAAGTTGGTTTCAAGTTTGATTCAGATTTGATGAAATATAGCTCAATGATTGAAATTTGTCCTATATTGAGAATCTGAGCTAGCTGTGATCTTAGCCATGATTGAGTGATCAAAACTTATTGGATTGACATAAAAATTGGTGTACATGCTTTAGACTTATGGTATGAGATTCTGTAGAAATTTCATGATAATTGGATAAGAGATGTTTTGGTTTTGGAGTGGATCTTGTCAGCTATAGTGCAGCTGTTTTTAGCATGTAGCAGTGGTAGAAGAATTGAAATCTGGTAGCAATCTAGAAGTCAAATGAAGCTCAATTTTTTACAGCTGCTAGATAACTTAGTGAATCACATCTCTACCAAATTTCGTGATATTTGGATTTGTACTTTGGGATATATGCTTATTTCTTTGAAGGGTACAGAATCTGCCAGAAAAGTGACAAATGTTGGATTGATCTAGAGTCACTTTGATTGAAAGGTCCTCAAGTTAGAAATATGTTTACAAGTGTTTGAGGTATCTAAGTTTGGTTTTGAGATGATCTTTAAGCATGACAAGCAAAGAGTACAAGGCCATTTGATTGTGGAGTGTACTTTACACACATTCGGTACTCAAATTAGAAGATCAAGATCAAACTCAAGATGAAGTTGAAGTTTAAGTTCTAGTGACTATTGGAAATGATTTGGTAGAAAGAAAAGAACTTAAACAAGTAGAAAGAAAAGGACTTAAAGAAGGAATCAAGATTACTCATCAAGTTAAGTCCATCACTTGGATCAATCAATCAAGCTATTTTAAGTGAGTATCAAGAATGGTTCTTGGAGAGAGGTCACTTCTCCCTAGTATAGGGGCTTGCCGCCTATGAGTAGGTAAACCAAGTGTGGTACTTAGAAGGCTAACATGGAAGTAGTGATCCGAGGAACATTTGAGATGTTTAGTTGAAGCAATCAAAAGGGTTGATCAAGAAAAGCAACACCCAAAAGAGAGCTAATCATGATATTTCAAGTAGTATTCTCACAGTGATGCTCCCATGCAAGCATTGATCAAAAGATAAAGCAAGCCAACCACAACAAGAAAGTGCACTTGATCATAAGTGGTATTCATTTCATATGGGTGAAGAATGGAATTCAAAATAGTATCTATTGGTCTTCACCAAGCTTATAATTTGACTTCACATTGCTATTAGAGTAATGAATTGGAATCTATGTGACTATCCTCTACTCCAATATAGCAAAGGTATCATTGTAATGTGCATGATCATTTCATCCCTTACTAGTATGCGGTTAGTGCATATAGTACATGCTTCATAAGATCATGCATAACAAATAAAACGTTTAATTTCATAGCCTACCACTATTGCTTGAATGATTAAATGATCTAGTGGTTAGTATATGAATTTGTTCATGAGCTAAGTAAACCCAAATACTTGATTTAATTTGGATTGCTAACAAGTGACAAGTACAACATTGACAAGATAACCCTTGCAAGAGGTGTGAAGAAGCTTGTCATTGGTTCAAACCGGACTTGGAAGCTTAAGAAAATCAATTTAGTTCAAGTCAACCATAGAAGCTCATGATAGTGATAAGAGTACAAGCATAAGACAACAATGCAAATGGATATCTAGTTTGTTTGTTACAAGTGGTATCTAGACTCAAGTATTTCATCAAGAATCTACAAGTGATGTCTAGATCAACTCACAAGTGATATCCTATAAGTAGTACTCATGAAGATAGCAAATGTTCAAGAAATGGTTTTATTGATACATCCAACAAGTGGTTCCATACTAGAAGAGTCTTTCAAGTATCACATCTACACATAGTATCAATCATGCAAGATGATGGTTCCACAAGTGATCCTCAACTTTAAGTGATCATAAAATGAAGAATACATCCCTCACCTACAAGAGCTCAAGAGTATCAAATGGATGACCCATGCTATCACATAGGAGGAGGTGTCACACAAATTGATATCAAGATCAAAGATCCTATATGCGGTATCTCAAGAAACCCTACACAAGATACAAGTAGTACAACTTACAAATGGTATCTACAAGTGGTGTCATTCCAACAATCAAGTGATGTCCATAAAAAATGCAAGATTCAAGCCTCAACCATCTACCCCAAATACATACATTTGCATCAATGAGAAGCACACCTTTTATGGAAATTGATGACAAAGGGGGAAGAAATTGTACAAAGATATGAAAGCTTTAAGATTGAGATTGTACAAGGGGGAGAGATAAGATATGAAAGATTGAAACAAAGAAGTAGAGGTTGAACATGGACATGGATAAAGAGGGAGCAACATTGAAGAAAAGAGATGGATCAAAATTCTTGGACAAGAAAAGCACATAAATAGGGGGAGCAAGCTCATGAACTTTGATTGATTGCATTTGATATGTGCATATTCATGTGCTTACTTGCATTGCATAAGCTTTCAAATTCAATACGCATGTGGTGTATGCCAGTTGTAGAACTTGAATGATGATTTGATAACTAGCATGCATAGGATGATAGCTAGACACTTGGTATGCTTTACAAGTAATGCTAGTATCTTGCTTTTTAACATTGATCTCATAAGGTATCTAGTGATTTTATTTCCAAGTGATATCTAGCTAACCATGGTGCTAAGGATGAACTTAATGGTGCAACTCCAATTGATATCACGCTTCAAAGGTTTACTCTATACACCTTAGCATCATTTGGTAGTAATTACTCTCCCATAATTTCAATCTACGCATATGTGCAAGCTTCAAAATAAAACACTCTAGCACATATGTAGGGAGAGCTAATACTACCATTTCGGGTTTATGGTACTTGTCCAAAATCATTTGCATATGGTAAAATTGCTTGGGCAAGCAATATGAATCCAAAAGAGCTTAATTTCCATATCTTTGTAGAGTTGTCATCAATTACTAAAAAGGGGGAGATTGAAAGATCCTTGTTTGGTTTTGGTAATTGAGTGACAACCTAGGTGCACTAATTGTGTTTATGTGAGATACATAGGTAATTAGTCCACAGGTACATGTGTGTGAGCAACATATGCCATGAAGGTGAAAATGTCTTAGAGATGTTGCAAAGCTCACACATGTGATGATGAAGGAGCTTATTGCACATGAGACATGACATTGAGTCATGTGATCAAGGTGGAGAAGATCAAGACAAGACTTGGCTTGATGGACCGGTTGCAAGCGTGAAGGGCAAGTCAGAGGCTTTGGAGTGATGGACCGCGTGGCGGTGACGCTTGAGCAAGACTTGGCGCCGATGGACAATGGCAACGGTGAAGAGCAAGTGAAGTCAAGATCGATGAACCAATATGATCACGTGATGATATGAAGTGGATCATATCATTGTTGATCGTGTTGGTGCATGCGTTGCATCGACGTTGGAGAAGATGGAATGGAATGCGCAAGGCAAAGGTATAACCTAGGGTATTTCATTTCACCGGTCATAGGTGTGTAGAGAAGTTTATGACCGAGTTTAGGATAGATGACCATACTATCAAGAGGGGCAAACTTATTTGCATATCGGTCATCTAGTGCCACTCGAGTGATCTAACTTTACATCGTCGCTAGGATCGAGTGGTGTGGCAAGTTGAGTGGCTAATCCTTGGAAAATGATTGTGAAAATACTAACACACATACACATGGTGGTGTACACTTGGTGGGGTTGGCACATTTACAAAGGAGATGAAGTTGGAGTTGATGTGAATCAACTCGGTGAAGAAATGGAGGCGAAAGGAGAAACTCCACCGGCGCCCTATACAGAAAAGACAGGGTCTCACAGAGTGGACTGGACGCTGGTCACGTAGTGACCGGATGCTGGAGTCCTACGTCCGGTCAGAGTTAACGTATGGTGATGCAGGCAGAGCAGAAGCTAGAGAGTGACCGGAGGGCTGGTGTCTGCGTCGATCACGATCGGCCGGACAGCGTCTAGTCGTGAAATGTCATTTATGGAACCTTACTAGAAAACGATCGGACGCTGGAGGCTCGGCGTCCGGTCGATTGAAGTTGTTGCGCCCGATCGTCCGATGACCGTTGAGATCGGATGAACAGCGTTTGAAGGAGGGACACGTGACGAGTGTCGCATGACCGGACGCGTGGAGTGTGGTCGTCGTCGGTCGATCGACCG
The DNA here is from genome assembly GCA_904845875.1 of Miscanthus lutarioriparius. Taxonomy (NCBI): domain Eukaryota; kingdom Viridiplantae; phylum Streptophyta; class Magnoliopsida; order Poales; family Poaceae; genus Miscanthus; species Miscanthus lutarioriparius. The sequence continues at coordinate 87,137,453 of CAJGYO010000005.1, read as the reverse complement.
GAGCGTCTGGTCGTCCCGACTTTTGCCCAATGAAGGGGTAATGGCTCTATTTGTTCGTGGGGTTATAAATAGAAGCCATGGTCGGCCTTGGACCGTAGGCCGAGCACACTAGAGCCTTGGTGGCTTGTGGGGTAGTGCTTGGGAGCCCTCCATCTCATATATGCTTGATAGTGATCATCCGATTGTGTGAGAGAGCGATTCTAGTGCGATTGCATCGTGAGGTTGCATCGAGTGGCACTAGGTGATCGAATTGCAAGCCGGTGGTGCTTGTTACTCTTGGAGGTTGCCACCTCCTAGGCGGCTTGGTGGTGGTCTCCGTCGAAGCCCCGCAAGAAGCTTGTGCGGTGCTCCGGAGAAGAGCTTTGTGAGGGTATTGTGCTGCTGCCATGAGCGAAACCGTGAAGAACAACTCTAGTTGAGCGTGTCATTGAGCTACCCTCATTTTTGGGATAGGTTCTTGCGGTGCCCGACGTGCGGGCTTGGCGGGTGATGCCAATTAGCCGCCGAACCACCAAGTGAGCGATCGACACAACGGGGACTAGCGTGTTGGCAAACACGTGAACCTCGGGAGAAAAATCATCGTGTCAACCTTGTTCTTCCCGTTGGTTTGCATCCCCGTTACACAAGCTTGCAATTACTTTCATATACATTGAGCTTGTGTTGTTGCTTTTGTAATTAGTTAGCTTGTGCAGCTTGCTAATTACCTTCTTGCTTGTGTAGCATAGAAGTAGCTCCCTTGCGTGGCTAATTTAGTTTACGTAACCTTGTTAGTCACATTGCTTAGTTTGTGTAGCTAAGTAATTGCGCTCTCTAATTTGGCATTGGTTGCCTTGTTATTGAGCATTGCTAGTGAGCTTAGGTGGCTTTGTGCTTTTGCTTACTAGCATGTGTAGGAGCTCTCTTGTTGCTTAAAGTACTAGTGGCATAGGTTTGTGTGACCTTGCTTCTAGAATTGGTTAGGTGAGCTCTAGCTAGCCCTGCACCTTAGTTGCTTAATTAGTATCTTTGGAAGGTGCTAGAGAACATAGATAGAGGGGTGTAGTCTTGGCTAGACCGATAGTTTTAATTCCGCACTTGTTTCGGTTAGCCGACGCGATTAATTTTAAAAATGACTATTCACCCCCCCTCTAGTCGCCATCTTGACCCTTTCAGCTGCGGGAGAGAAGGGCAGAGCGAGGGGAGATGTAGCGTGATTGGGGCTGAGCGAGGGGCTGCGGGATTGGGGGGGAGCGGGGGTATCGCACGGAGCGGAACGAAGACGACCCCAAACAAAGTCGCACGAAAAAATAGTCTTACTTTTGTTCTTTTTAGTTGTAGGAGAAGAATGTTTGATTCTTCGCATATGCTTTGATTAGGTTAGATGTAATTGATAACATTAACATTTCCCATTATTGTGTTTGGATAGTAACAAAAGGTAATCCTGGCTAATAATTAACAAAGAAAATGACATGCTTTGAACAAGTGCAAGACAAATAATATGACAAAAACATCCATATGAGCCTTTACAGGATACATTGTCAAGCTTTTTTAGGTAAATCCAAAACTAGTTCCATGTGTAAGATGTTACATGGAAAAATGAAGCAACACAAATTTGTGATAAGCTCAATGAGTATGTGTTGGAGCTTCAAATTATTCCCAAATTTAAAAGTTGAATGAACAATCTAGCACAATGCTAATTTGAAAATGAATCCTCACCAAATGCTTGTGGGGTTCATAGGTGAAAATTTGATGATGAAAAACAAGACTAACATGAGTGCAAGAATGTGAACCATGAAAATGGAGCAATGGCCAATAACATACATGTATCACAAGCAAAACAGACTCGAAAGTAAACATATAAATTAATCGTTCACAATAACCTTCCATACACAACATTCCTAAGAGACATGGATATGGATGTCGAAAAATGTCTAAACTAGTGCATCATAGAAACTAAATCATATCAAATTGCAAGCATGAGTGCAAGTTAACAATATTTTGGCCGATCTTGTGTATCTTGTTAACATTGCCTAAAATCAAACACCACATTTCACATCAATCTATTGCTGGGGAAAACATGAAAGGATTTAGAGGAGAAGGAAGAACAAACATGCCTTACAGATCCAATCCATATTGATCCAAATAGGTCATCTTCTCCTTGAGCCTTGTCGAGCTTCCTCCCACTAAGAATCCCATAAAAATGAAGAACATGGGTTAGCTCTGAGAGAAGGTTGGGTGGATCTAAGTGTAAGTAGGAGAGGAAGAAGGGGAAGGAGATGGGGTGAGTCATAAGTGGTCCTCATCAGTGAGGATGTGATAGAAGTTGTAAAAGTCACTGATATGTGGATATTCCTAGAGTCATGGGTACCATGACCTTGTGAAGAAAAGAGGGTGTCACGTGGAACTGGGATTGTGCGGAGTTGAGAGGAGTGGAACAAAATTGGATAACATTAGAAGCGGAGTAGTTCGACATGAAGTAACGCTAAAAAATAGAATGTGAACTAATTATGGTCCATAAAAAGTTGACCCAAACAACACCTTAGTTGTAGTTGAAAGAGGTTGGATCATTTTTTTGCATGTGCATACCACAAAGTCATTGTCACTTGCTACCATGACAATTGAGATATTGTTTGCCCTATTGATGGAAACAACTTAAACTCTTAATGAGAGTATGGATTCGTTAACCCAACGAGTGAAATGATTATTCAAATTCATTATTACTGAACCACGTACAAATCGAACAAATAGCCACAATATTCAAGTGAAAGCATTTGACTAACTAAATATATTTCATATGTAGAAACCCTACTAGCACTTGACTAGTCCAATAAACAAATTAGAACAAGAATTCCCATAACCCAATGACATGTGCCCTCATGTACGTGTCAAAGAACATTAGTATCCTAAACCGCGGAACTATAGTTGGTAAGATCTATGGATGATGGATTCTTTTTTTGTGGGGTTCCTATTGAAATGTAGGTGCTAAGATTTACAACATACATGTTGAATCTTGACGTGCTCGAGGACAGCTAGAGATAAAAGATAGCACCGCACACAGATGGGAGATGTAATTTTTTATAACAGAAAATGTGCATACATGTCGTACTACAATTTGCAAGATACTCATTAGTTACTCCCTGTCATGAAATGGGATGATAGGGTCATGAGAAATAATTAAGATACTTTTCATCCCATCTATCAAACTTAATCAACTCTAACGAAAATGATGACTTGGCTGCTCCAAAGAATGGGATTGTTATTCACATCATTATGTATTACGAAACACGGTACGGATGAAATAAATAGCCACAATATACAAGTGAAAGCATTTCACTAACAACTAAACATATTTCATCTATATATAGAAACCCTGCATTCAGTAAACTCATAAATTAATTATCAGCCCCAACAAGCTCCACACAAACAAAAGAGAAACTAACGTATGCCACCTACATCGTGAAGAGCAATGTGATGAGCATCGTCACGGTCACGGCCAGAGCGGACCTCAGCTGGCTGGCAAGAGTCCGACGAGCAGTGGAGGAGCCCGAGGTGGTGGTAGCACTACCACCGCTCTGTTCGCCGTCGTCGTCGTCCGTGGCGCTGGGCGTGGTGACGTTCTTGGGGTGGCTGAAGTCGAGCGCGGCCGCTCCGTCGGCGGCGGGCCCTGCCCCTGCGGAGGAGGGCGCCGGCGCGTCGGCGGCGACGGGCGGCCTGAGGTCAGGCGGCAGTCCCTGGCCGTGGGCCACGTCGATGGCGAAGTGCTGGCCGCTCTCGCACTGCTCGCCGTCGTAGTTGCCCGAGAAGAAGTAGGCGCGGCCTTCCTTGAGGAGCGGCACGGCGACGGTGACGGCGTCCTTGCTGAACTCCGGCGCCGCGGCGGACCACTCGACGGTGTCGTCGGGGCCCGAGTCGTTGTAGTCGCAGCTCTTGTACAGCGTCCCGTTCTGCGTCTGCACCACCGAGTGGTTCTTGTCCGTGTTGAAGACTGCAGTGAAGGTGCGTTGGTTAGTCAGGCAGCACTCAGGAGATTAATTGACCAATTAATCATGTAGTTGGATGCAATGCACGGCTATGTAACTAATTTTCTGTGTGATGTGGCGAGTGCAACCACCAGTTAGCTAGTCAGGTAGAGGAGCTTAAGAGCTGCTGCTGCGACGTTCCTGTCACTCTGAATGGGCTGGCTATCCAGTGACAGTCATGTTAGTTGCGTTATCCAGCCGAGCAGATCAGCAGAGTGCTGGTAGTTCGTATCCAGGTCCCAACAAAAGCATACTGATGCCTGACACTCTGGCCATGTTCTTCTAACGCGAAACGACAGCAAATAAAGTAGCAGCACGCACAGGCACAGCAAAGCTGAAAGCTGAAATCTTGGATGCCAATAGTACCGAAAATGAGCATACTACTAATTGTGATGGTGATTGATAATCGACCACCTGAAAACGGAGTGGCGTTCGAGCCTTTTCCCCCCACAGGCCATGTGCACCAGGAAATGGAGAAAGGGAGCATATTCCCAGACGGATCCATGCATCGGGACGCATTGGCAAAGCAAAACTGGGCCTGAAAAGGCCATGGGTCATTGCGTGCTTGGGTCATCTTCATCTAGCTGCGGTGCTACCTCTGCTACCTACTCTAGAATTACTCACATTCCAGCTAGTAATATGCATGTTGTCTGGCATGTTAAAACACCTGACCAGCAGGTCAGTAACCCAGATGAAAGACAGTTGATGATGACAGTAACAATGATTAACTATACTGGATCACTTGAAATAAATCAAGGTTAGCATATAGGTGGAGTGGAGTCAGGGAGAGGGCCGAAGCATGCTAGTGCAAGCAGTAGTTCAGTACTTCTCTACTCACTGAGGAAATCCCCGAGGCTGAAGTTTTTGCCGTCAGCCCACGCCTGGTAGTCCACCCCCGGCAGGGTGAGGCCGTCATACCAGCCCTTGTCGTCGCCGACGGTGTAGTTCTTGTACGCGTCGGCGCCGCGCGGGGCGGTGACAGCCAGCGCGGCCACCACCGCCGCCGCCGTGAGGCACGGCACGATCATCTGGCCGCAGCGGCCGCCGGAGGAGAGCAGCACCATTTCGGTAGTGCTGTATGGTAGGTTGCCTCTCGGGGAAGAGACGCACAGATGCTAGCTGCTCTCCTGATGGATGATGAGTGATGCTTGTATCATTGGGGGTTGGGGAGATGCATGGGGGCGGCTTAAATGAGTGATGGAGCGAGCTCTACAGAAAGAGAAAGTTGCTTGGTATCATATCTTTTCTTTCATAATAATGGAGTTGTATGACTCGACATGCGATTCTGCCGTATTGCAGGAATGCCACTATATATATATATATGCTCGCCGGAGTTGGCGACTTGGCGTGCCACGGTCACTAGTATATACGGAAAGCAACGGAGGGGTAAGCTGGGCACGAGAAAATGAGCAAGTGTGTCGCAGCGCCGGAGTTGAAGGGTGCCATTGCCATGTTTCGTGTTGTGCTGTGTCACGGTAATGCAAGTGTGTCGGCAGGCAGTCAACTTGAGTTATAACTGGAGTTTATAATCTGTTCTGTTCTGTTATGTCGTAAACGAAAACGAAATCATGTGAGCAGGCTGCAGGCGGCGACGTGGTTCAGTTTCGGTTGCGGCGTTCCGTCATTGGATCTGCGTCCCGTCTTATCCCCTCCTTCACACTTTGACAGCTGCACCTAGTACGTACCTACTCCGTCTAAAAATACATACTCCGTCTAAAAATACTAGTATAATAACTTTATACAGTTTAGTTAACTAAACTTATTTAAAAATACTAATATTTACTAATACTATTTTTTTTTGTTATATCTAGGCTCCGTTTGACACGTCTCTACTTCACCACTGAAGCTGGCTATTATTTTTGTCTTCAGCTTTATGAACAACTTTATCAGTGGAGCTGGAGCCTTTAACAGTAAACCGTTTGGCAAAACAGCTTAACATGTAGAGCTCCTTAAAACATGCATGCTCTTACAGAACCTCATACAAGATCCACTAAGACAAGGTGAACCCACTATTTTTGACTCTACCCTCCACAGTGAGAGACATTTTAAAAAGCTCCTTGGGTAAAACTATTTGGGCGTTTTACCCTGTTTGGCACACTCATTTAAAATAGGATGATTATTCAAACCAAACACCCGTGTTAAGTTACAGTATAAAAGTTTAGGTCTTTGGTCAAAATGAGGATATGTACCCACCGGCGGAGCCAAGGCCCGGCCACCCTGGGCCGGTGCCCGGGCTCACCTGGTGAAGTGCACATCAAGAATATTCAGAGGAGCTCTGTACAGGCACTGAACAAGCGCAGTACAAAATTTCTTCTCGGTATGTAGGCGGTAGTTATTGGTAGAATATGGATTAGTTTAATAATTTGGTTATCTAATTTTACTTTCGTATACAATGCTTTATATTATGCGTTAGGTTCACAGGCTTCCCACTTCTTCTTGCAATGAGCTCTGCTAAGCGGGCATCTAAAAAACGGCTCTAAAAAAAGCCCAAAGGAGCTAGAGCCATTTTTTTTATAGAGGAGCCGGAACCGTAAAAATATGGCTTATCTTAATTCCTCCTCATAAACCTAATACAAATTATTATAAGCTATCACCGAAAGTATTTTTTCAACATTTTCTAAAACGGCTCTAGCTCAGCCATCTTAGGAGTTGGAACCTTGCCACACGAATATTTAGTATTACCTTGCATCTCGCCCAGGCTCCACGGAAATCCTAGCTCCGCCACTGTATGGCCGTACATCACCAGTCGCACTGAATCCAGGTCCGACTACAGGACGTCCAGCCATGAGGGGTAACATGCATGGAAGGAATAAAGTACAATATATAAATAAACACAGCACATCTGCGACGTGTCCGTGATGTACTTCGTCAGTACCTGCTCGGTGCTACTACGGGCAGTTGTAATAAGCTCAGCTTTGCTTGTCTGCTTTAATTAAACAATGCCGCTAGGTGCTCGTGTTCGGTTGTTCTTATTTAACATGAACCAAATCATTGCAACTGCAAGTGTTCAGCCTGTTCGTTTCGACTAGATTGACTTATAAGTCATGATTGAAAGTAATGCTGACTGATTTGGTGTGAGAGAAAAATACTATTCCACCATGGATTATAAGTCAGATATGAACAAATAGCCGAAACGAACAGGCTGGTTCTTTGCTGATTCCACCGCACAGCTGCGCCTAATTGTTTATGATTTTGCCACGAAAGAAATCGGACGACAAAGACGGCTTACCTACGGATTGAAGCTGAATTTTGACCTGTGATTTTCTCCGTTTCTTCAGCAGCTGCTTATCTGTATGATGATGTGTTTCTTCTTCCTTTAGGCTTTAGTAGTTCCTGGAGTGGAGGACGCTAGAACTACAAGGGCGTCCATGCCGTTGCCACGACGTGCCTTTGTATCAGCGACGTCGCTGCAGTGCAATGAGCTGCTCTTAGGCACATAGGATCCAGATCGGGATTTATTCTCTGCAGTTCCGTGCCATGTTCGTTTGGCTGATAAACAATGGTGAATCGGAAGTATTGTTGGTGATTTCTTGTGAGAAAAAAATCTTATTTATTCGGTGAAAAATTCGAACTTTATAAGCCAAACGAACAGAACGCCGGTCGCCATGAGAGCCCATTGCATACGCCTGGCTGTGCTGCTTGTGCAGTCTTTCCAGGTGGGTGGTCAGTTTACATCATTCACGACGACTTCGGTACGGGAGTCGGGGGTATATGGATGGATCATATAAGATAGGATGGCGTACCCTTAACGTACTTATCAAGACCGCCTTTTGGCATGAACTCGAAGCATAGGATTTTTTTTTATTTTAACCATTTTTTGAATATAGTTTTAAATCTAACATTGTCGGTTTTTTTTAAACTAACACTTTTGGCAGCGCTTATTGCCTTGGCGGCCAAATGTTGTCAGGTGCCATACAGCGTCGACGTGGCGGCGACATCATCATCATGACCTTGACGTGGAATGACATATATATAAGTATAACAATATACATCATACTACTACACCATACATCCGTGGTCCATACTCGATATACTATACCTAATTCATTGATAATCCTATTGATTATTCACATCCATTAAAAACAAAGTGACAGAGTCATAATAATCTCAAGTTTACAAGGTCTGGTCCAACAAAAATCTAATTATAAAGTGTAAGACATGAATGTAATACCAAACTAATGTAAGTTTAAGGCCAACAGCTTTGCCTCGTTAGGCTCATGAGCTCTCTACGAGCTAAAATGCTTGGCTCAGCTCATTCAAAAAATATAAACGAGCCAAACCGAGCCGAGTCGACCAAGCCACCGAGCTTTTCGTCCAGCCCTAGTTTTGATGTAGGCCGTTTAGCTGGCTTTTGACGCAGCTCTATTGTTTCAGTAACAATTTTTTTTTTGGACAATGAAAAATCTGTTGGACAGTACAATTTTTTTATGGTGACTATTTTGACGGAATATTCCAATTTTGCAACATATACATATGCACACGCAGATTCAAATATACAAATTCACCAATCAACATGCAAATTAATGGCACGACTTAAATGTGCATTGACCAAACATAATTCACAGACCACATAGTTCATACATACGCACCAAGGGCGGTGCACGGGCCACCGGCGAGGCCGTGTGAGCAGGCGCTCGGTCCACCGCCGGGACCACGCAAGGCGCTCCGGCCGCCACCTGGGCCGAGCGAGCCAGCGGGCCCTCGCCGACGAAGCGCGGGGCTGCGCGAGCCGACACTCATCCCGCCGTCGGGGCCGCGCGTGCTGGTGCTCGGGCTGCCGCAGCAGGCGCCGCTCGGACCGCCCCCACCCGGATGCGCCCCCCGGATCTGCTGCGAGGACGAGCTCCTCGTCGGGTACCATGCCGCCGGAATCCAGGTTGCCGCCGCCAGCTACTTTCAGGGGTGTTTTTTTTTCTTTTTCTCAGGGGTGGGTTTGGGACAGAGAGAAGAGAAAGAATCGCGGAATAGGGGAAAGAGAGAACATGACCCTGATATGGTCTTTTTTTTAAGGTTTACCCTTAAATATCTAACAAGCACAAAATGGTACTCCCATCCCGAAATAACTATCGTTTTTGTTTTTCGAGAAATAATTTTAACTAAATATATATAAAATATATTAATATTTATGGTACAAAATTAATATCATTAGATAGATCGTTGAATCAATTTTCATAATAAATTTATTTAGAGATACAAATATTGCACGAATTATCTATAAGGTCCCGTTCGATTAGCAGGGAACGAGTCTCTGGAAAAAATCTAGCCAGAACAGTAGGCTTAATTTGTATAAGAAAACAAATCTGGAATTAATCCTAGGCCTGGAAGGAAGGAGCTAACTGAACGAGCCCTAAGTCTAGTCAAATTTAAGGCACGAAAATAAAAAACAACACTTATTTAGGGACAAAAGGAGTATACTCTAGGGCAGTCTCCTCAGCACAAGAGACGAGCAAGCGGAGCTGTGTTTCGTTGGCTCCCTAGCTCCGCGCTAAGTGCCGGAGCGGGAGAGCCCAGACAAACATGCTCTAACAGATCGGACAGTGTATGCTACACATATTTGTGTCATTGCCATGTAAAAGTTTAGCCCCTACGATTTGTGTCATTCCCATGTAAAAGTGTATGCTACACATATTGTAAAATTCAACCGATGCAATATGATTCAACCACTTTCAACCTATGTGATTCCCACTGGCTCCCTCTCCGCGCAGCGGAGGACCCAAACTCACCTTTCGGCTTCGCCTTCTCCTTCTACCCTGATGCGGTGGCGTTCCATCTCTTGCGTGGCCTTTTGGCGCCCGTCACTTTCATCGGTACGCTGCCCGCTTCCGCCGAATCCAAGATCGTCCCCTCCAACGAGCTGGACGAATACCTCATGGAGAATTTCTCCTGCCTCCTCGTGTACCTCGACGGCGCCAGCCATAGTGAGTTCTACGACGACTTCTGCAAGGACTACCTGTGGACACTGGCCCACTACTTGCTGCCGCTCTCTCCGGTCCACGACGGTGACCTAGCGCTTCGACGCCAGTACGTACCGAATGTTCCTCGCGGTGAACATGCAGTTCGCAGACTGCGTCATCAAGGTGGTCTCCCCGGACAACGGCGACCTCGTCATCGTCCACGACTACCACCTCTGGGTGCTCCCTGAAGGTTTTAGAGCACACAAATCACAGCCCTGTATGCAGTGGCTAACCTAAAGAACAGAGAAAACTCAAGAACGAATGAAGAACACGCTGCAACGCGATATGACGAACGGCAACTGTCAAAGGACAGTGTTGTTTTCATCAGATTTAAGTGTTCAGTACATCCATGATTACAAGGTAGTTTTTCGACATAACACACACACTGAAGTCCAAGCTACTTATACCGGCAACTCTTACACACTCAACTGAGCTAAACAACTGCCTAAACACCGATACAAAGAGGTAAGATTGCAACTGCTCAGTCACGTCGCGTCGTGGGTGCGCTCACCGCGTGCACAGCAACTGCTTGATTCAAACCCGCTGCTTCCCGCCACCAGCTTGGCCCAGCTCTGATCGTGCAGAATTACACTAACATCCCCACCTTCCTCTGCCGCAAGTGCCCGCGCGCCGGCGTTGGGTTCTTCCTCCACTCGCCGTTCCCCTCCCCTGAGATCTTCGGCGCCGTCCCCGTCCGTACGTGAAGATTTCCTCCTCCTCCGGCTGCGCTGCCTCGGTTCATCGGCGTCCCCCGCCGTCTCCGCGCGCACACAGATCCACATGGTCGTGCGGGCCGAGCCCAACCCACGATACGTGTTCCAATTTGGTGGCGAGCCGAAGTGCGGGCCCATATATAGTGTACCAGGTGCCCGGAGGAGCCTCCAGCGGAGGGCAGGGGCAGCCGGTCTTCACCTGCCGGTTCAGCGCCGGCCGGAGGGCAACCAGGAGCAGGTTGGTAACTTGGTAAAGTTTGGCGTGTAGTTTACGTGACACATATTTGTGTGTGCCACTTGCAACAGCTTCATCAATTTGCTTGCTCATTCAGTTATCCTTGTCTTCACGCTGTCAGTATTTTGTTTGATCGTTCATCGTTTGAATCTGATTTCATAGCTACTAAGTGCTTGTGTAGTTCATAGTTGCAGACACACACTGGACCAAGAATGTGTTGAATAATAAGGCATTTTCATATTTATTTTAATCCATAAAAATGACACAATAAAAATAAGAGTGACGTCATGAATAAAATGACAAAAACAATTCATGACAAGTGTTAACATGATGATAAGGCAAATTATAGAACCGAAACATATGTGAAACATTGTTTTATTCAGCTGAAGCCTCACAGACATGATCATAAATATAAAAGATGTGTTCTCAAATATCAAGATCATGATGATCACAAAATTAAAAGGAACCAGAAAGACAGTACTAGCATAATCATCCAAATCAACCAAACAGAGCATGCTGAATATGAAAGTAGTATTGCCTAGGAACATCATGATATTGATAATGAAACTCAGAAGAGGGTGAAGGAGATTATACCCTGCGGTGGAGCCGCTCGCACTAGGAAAGACCATGGTGGTGCTTTGTTGCTGCAGTCGTCCCGCTCGATGCAGTGCAGATAAGGACGCCGTGAAGACGCACCGCTACAGGTTCACCAGCGAGTAGTCGTGCCACCACCGACACTCCCCAAAAACGTAATCGCCCGTCTTCACCCGAGCAGGTGAAGCCCATGACGGAGACGCGTTCCGGAGGCCTACTCTTCCATCTCTGGTGCTCGCCGGAGGTGGAGCGGGAAAAACTTGCGCTTGCTGGAAAGTGGTGTACTTCGCCAAGAGAGCTTAACCGAGAGGGGATGATTTGTCTTATAGGCGGAGGCCAGAAGAGGAGAAGCCGGCGGCACCGAGGGGTCACACCTCCCCCCTGCGGTGGGAGAGACGGAGACGGAGAGCCAGAAGTCACGGGAGTTAACAGAAACTCCTCCAATCAATTCGTCACAGGAAACTGAGTGTCAAAAATAAAGGCCTCGCCCGCCCGCCCGTCCGCCGCCTGCCTGCCTGCCTGCCTGCCTCGCCACGCCACGCCCACGGGCACGGGCTCGGGCCAGGCGGCGGCGGCGGCGCGCGCGCGCGCGTGTGGCATCCAGGTGATTCACTTTTACTTCTCAAATAGATCGGTCAATGATCAAGTATTTAAGTAGAGTCGCCTCTCGATTAAATTCCCATATGATATAAAAACCATTAATGCACATGTACGGACCATAGAGTTTAATAGAGATATTAAATAAATGGGCCAAGCCCATAATATCTAACAGAATGCTAGGTAGACATTAGCGGGCAAGGGTGGAGCATTAACTGTTGGTCCAAACACAATTACGTGGCTTAATAGGCTGATATAAAAATCCACTGGTCAAAAATTTAAAACTCAAGGATAAACAGATAACTCCAAATTAGCAAACCTGCACAGACATTATAAGTTTACAATAATGGAGTTTGGTCATCAGATAGCGGGTGGAGATTTATAAATAAGCCAGTGGCAGTTAACATGAGCTAATCAAATGAAGTGTGTCATCTACCTGTAAGTAGAAGCGTGCCGTTCTTTTGTTTTCCACGCGCGTATTTGCGTTGCGTTGATTTGCGAGGTTTTTGGATTGGCTTGGTTTACGCGGCGAGGGAACGGACTCTGTGGTCGTGATTTGCGAGCGGCAATTGCTTCTGCCTCGCAGTCTGGGCAAAGGGCAAGGGCACGGTGGCTGGCTGGCTGCAGAGGCCAGCTGGGCCACCGGCGCCGGAGGCGGGGTCTGGAGTCGGCGGCAGCTCCACGCGCAGGAGCACCCGCGCCTAGGGTTTGGGCGAAGGGCACGGCGGTGCTTAGGCCAGGGTTCGATGGTTCATATATAATAAGTGTGGGACGCATGTTTTTTCTTTTGCTGAATTTATTACCAATGATTATAAGCTTTGCAGGAATCACAAAATAAGCAAGTTGAAATCCCGTTCAAGCTCGCCCGTGTCCGCCTCCCGGTGCTGATCGTGCAACATCTCTTCAAATTTTCTTATTCCATTTTGTCAATAGTACGTTGTGTGGATAGAACAAATGTGAGCTGGCTTTCTTGTCAATGGCTTTTGATGGATTCAGAATCGAGAATTTCTTCCCCAGTTGACGTCTCCTAAAACATTGCAGGTGATCAATGATACTGCTCTAGCTACATGTGCATAAAAAATAGTAAATGTTTTTTCTTTTGCAGCGATTAATTTCATTCCAGCAGTCTTAGATGTCACAACTTGGCCAACAACAAGCTGGACAGTGAGCATTTCAACTTTTGATTTCACCTTTTGTAATGAGATACTATATGCATATTTAGCATAGAAGAAAGGGATTTGTTTTCATTTGTTCTTGTATCGCAATCTCTTGCTTTGTGCACCAACTGCCTTTTGAATTCTTTTTGTTGTTTGATCCAGGGAGCGGACCAATCAGGCTGTGGTGCAGGTATCTCCTGAATTTACTATCTGCAGTTTCGAATGGACTTACCCATAATTTATTTGCTCTAGGACTTATTGATGTTTGTTTCTTTACATTCTGTATGGATAAACCACAAAATCACTTTGAGCATTGCTTCCAAAGGTCATTTAAATATTCTTATCTGAGAGATAATTTCCACACGAGAATAGTGATATTCTCCAAGTGACTACTAGGAAGAAGCCTGTGGTTTTCCTGAATTTTTTAGCTAATTCAACTCTGTTGGGGTCCCAAGTCTTTGCCAGAACTTGATTTAATGAAACTTGTTTACAACAGTTGACTGTCTTTCTAAGTGGATTTACATATGCCCTTATTTAACAACTTTTGGAACACTTGAATCCCAGGCAATGTCAACCTCAACACCTTGATGACACATGTTCAGCGAGCTTAACTTGCTGCTGGTGGTGGCCTACGTGTTCCAAATGCTCCTAATGGTTAGTACATAGTCTGTTCTGTTAATGGAGAAATTAATCCTGCAGTTCCACTAAGTATATATGATCTCTTGAAGCTTTTCTCTTTGGATGATTTTTTGAAGTCTTCTCATCAACAAAGTAATGTCAAAATTTGCACAACTAGCGAAACTCCAAGAAATGGGTTTCTTTGACACACAAGAGAACATCCGAGCCTTGGCCACTACCACTGGAAATGTTCATGCTGCAGTGGAGCGACTTCTTGGAAATATGGGCCAATAGAATACGATGATGATCATAACTGTACTCTGATCATGTGATTTGTAGTTGGCATTGTGAGATCATGTTTGGTTCATTGGTTTTACACATGAGATTGAGAGGCGACATCTAGATTCTGTGTTTAACGATGAATAAAGAGTGTACCTCCAATGGTGTTATTCATACATCCTCGAATAATACATATTGTTAGCGGATTAGTCTGCACAGGGCCCGCTTGTAAGCTCGTTTGTAATCGCTGGACGTGGTTGACGCGATCCGCAACGCTCGCCAACGCCACGTATGTACTCGCTCTGCCGCTGGCTCGCGTAGCAGCTTTGTAGGAGAGTCCGTTGAGCCAAGGCTCACCTGTACGTGTATATGTTGTACACCAGAGATCAATACAAAGTGCGGTTGATCATTCTTCCACTTTCACATATAAACCACGCATACGAGCTGCAGTAGCGTTTGTGTATATGCATTATATTGCAGGCGCAAGTAGGACGAGTAGCTAAGTGTCAAGTTACATTACAGTATAAAAGTTGGGGGGTTTTGGTCAAAATGAGGACGATACGTATACGTACATATACAAGTGGCCGTACATCACCTGTCGCACTGAATCCAGGTCCGACTACAGCACGTCCAGCCATGAGGGGTAACATGCATGGAAGGAAGACAAGATAATGCAATTACAATCCCCGTGATGTACTTCGTCAGGAGTACCTGCTCGGTGCTACGGCAGCTCAACTTTTGCATGTCTGCTTTAAACAATGCGGCTAGGTGCTCGTTCGGTTGTTCTTATTTAACATGTAACAAATCATTGCAAGTGTTCTGTGCTGATTCCACCGCACAGCTGCGCCTATGCTTTTGCCAAGAAAGAAACCGGACGACAAAGCTGGCTTACCTATAGATTGAAGCTGAATTTCGACCTGTGATTTTCTCCGTTTCTTTAGCAGCTGCTTTATCTGTATGCAACACTGACAGCACAGGCGGGTCGATGCTGAATTGCTGATAGCCAGACCGACGCTCTCGCGTTCCAAAGAAACGTGAAATGGGCAGGTCAGTGTTTAGCAAACTCATATAACTTCTAACACGTGCAGCTGCTCAGTTTGGGTATTTCCTTATGTTCTTCTTAATATAATGGCAAATTTTCTAACAGTTTACTCTGATTTCCCCCCCAATTGGATTATAGCATTTACTTACTATATATTAATTATTTTATTTCTCAAAGCATTCTTCTTTTTTCGAGAACAAGCCTTGGCGATGCCTTCGCACGTGTTTTGTTAAGCGAAATTGAGTTACACGACGCAACAACGAGAGTCCATTGTTACAGATTATTACAACCATTCCGTGCTCTTCATTACTTACGACAAAGCAGAACATGATCGCACTCGCATGGTTGATGTCTAAAGTTTACCAGCACGTTGGTGTATTTTAACGCTAATGCTACAGTTAGGCATGCGTCCGCCCGATCGCTTGCTTCCTAGGCTTGTGGACCGGGCCCAACAAGCCTGCTGGACGACATCTACAACTTCTAAAAAAACTAGACGCTTCGATGACTTCCCCACTCCGCCTCGTTGCGTTCTCTACCACCGCACCCGCGCTGCCCGCCGGGGTCTGGCCACTCGCCTGTGCCACTGGCTGGTCGGGCCAACCCAGCAGCAGCCGCGCAGGCACTCGGACTCCGCATGTGGTCAAGCGATTAGGAGAGGGGGCCATCGTTGACCAGGCCCAGGCCAGGCGCAGGCGTAGCTAGCCGCTGCCAGGCCGCGCCATCATCCTCGGCCGTCAGCCGGCCGGAATCAACTGTTCCCCACTCTGCTCTGCGTCGTATGGAAGAAGAAGGTTGAAAAACGTATGTTGCAAGCGTATGTTCGAAGCGTTTCAAATGTTTCTGAGGTATGATGCAAGTGTTTTAGATGGATGTTGCAAAAGTATATCGGAATATTTTGTATGTTGCAAAGGTTGTACACGTATGTTGCAAGAGTCTGTTCCCAATGTTTTATCTGTGTTTTCAGACGTATGTTGCAAGTGTGTTTATCTAGATGTTGTATATGTTTCACACATATGTTGCAAGTGTGTTGTTTGAATGTTGCGTGTGTTTGAAATGGTTTTCAAGTGTTTTCTGGTGTTTTTTTCAAGTGTTTCTGAAGCATGTTTCAAGTGTTTCATCTATCTTCAGACGTATGTTGCAAGTATTGTATCTGGATGTTTCAAAAGTAGATCGTGTGTTGCACATGTGATGCGCGCTAGAAGTGGGATGGGGCACGAGCGGTCCCCTTGCGCAGTCTGGTGGCGCGGGCGACGTTCGGGCGGTGGGCCCCGCATGGGCGCACGGGCGGAGGCGTGTTGGCGTGAGCGCGGGTGAGGAGTGCAGCGCGGGCGTCCGGACAGATATCCAGAGGACTTGTATTACTGATGGAAGGGCGCTACAACGGCTGGGACCGATATGTTTCTGCCTTACTAGCTACAACTACAAGGGCGTCCATGCCGTTGCCACGACGTGCCTTTGTATCAGCAGTGTCGCTGCTGTGAGTCGTTGAAAAAAAAACTGTCGCCGTCGCTGCAGGGCAATGAGCTCCAGCTCCTAGGCACAGAGGATCCAGATCGTGGTATTATTCTTTGCAGTCCCGGTGGTTGCCAGGCCATCCCCAACGCACCAGGCCGTCAGGTATGTCTACAGAAGCTGTGTTCTAGCAGCCTGTTCGCTTGCTCGTAAACGATCGTAAATTTCCAGTTAGGAATAGTGTTTTTCTCTCACACTAAACCAGCCAGCAGTAAATAATCCACGATACGATACGGCCTCCCGAACAGACTGTAGGTGAAGGCAGTAAGATGGAGCGAGCGTTGTGACGAGGAGACACACTACTCTGACATCATTTTTTCAGGACAAGTTCAGTCCGGGATGGAAAAACAGCCTGAACTTGCTAGTACCACGTTCAGTAGAAATTGTAGTCTGCGTTGAGGAATAAAAAAAATCTTAACTGCCTCGGTCTACGTGGACCGCCTGCATACTTTTCGGTGGGGCTTGGGACATGCCCTGAGAGCCCGTTGCATACGCTTACTGTGCTGTCTTTCCACTTTCCAACTGGGTGGTCAGTTTACATCATTCATGACAACTTCTGCACGGGAGTACAGGCTGTTCCACTTCCACCAGCGTATGTGGAAAGCACGGCTACTTATCTCCTATATCGATGATCGATCAAACATCCATGCTGGACGTCGGTGGTTTCAACTCCTACGGTTGAATTTGTAAAACGTCGACCAAATATCTATTGTCCATTTGGAAGGGGCACTAGGATCTCCCGATTAGTGTGAGTTTGGACTAACCTTTGAAATTTCATAGGTATACTCTCCATCTCCCAACATACTAAACCGATGATTTTTACTATGGCCTCCTTTTTTCAGGGTCGGTTCAAATAACAAACCACATCTAGAAATGTTTGTTTGCACTATAACTTCTGAATCTTTTGTGTAAATCGAATTTCAGGAGCAATTGACTTAATAAAACCACCGCTAAAAGCGGTTGACATAAAACAACCGCCCTAAGAATTCCATTTTTAGGGAGATTTCTAGCGCCAACCATCCATGAAAATGAGTGTGGATCCAGCAGAGCATATAAATTCAAAATTTTCAAATCAAGTTAGAAGAAAACAAAGTTTGTATTAAAATTGTAGAGCTCATTAGGATCTAGAGCCATCATGCCAGCCAAACACTCGTCATATTGCTGCTAATAGCATTCATCATTTTAATATGTAGTGTACCATGCATATACAGGAAGTGGCAAGAAAACCAGGTGCCTTCCACTCGCCACGCTCGCTTAGTCACTTCCAAGCTATACTCGTGTCCATTATTTTCCTTCTTTCCTTATTTTTTTAAGATGTAGCTCAATTATTGAAACTTTTTTTGCTAGAATTGTTTGCCAAATAATTATCAAAATTTTGAAAAAAAACTGTTATCTTTTCCTTTTCATCCATGGTTTTGTACAATGATTATTTGGATCAACTGATGCTGACCTGGTGGTGTGTAGACGTGTTGTGTACGTAGTGCTAATCAGGGTGCTATCCGACGACAAGTGACAAAACAAAACCCCCAAGAGCCCTTTCCTCTCGCTACTGATATTTGTCGAGGACACGCAAAAGACAAATCAAGCATTACCACTCACTTCCATATTCTCCCTTCTTCACCATCTTTGTAACAAACGGTGCAAGTATTGACCAAATAAAATTAAAAAGATCTTTTCCAAAAATATAGAAAGGTTTGAATAAAAAATTGTGGGGAAGTTTTGACAAATCAAAACTTGCCTAGATTGTTTGGAAACTTCCAAAAAAAAAAAAACTTGACTTGAAGCAACTCCAAGAGAATAGGTACCTCATTCACAATCTGTAAATTTGACAGAAACATAAAAATACACGGTTCAACATCTTGGTCATCTCCCTCTCTAAAATAGCTGGACGCTGGTACGCTGTCCCACAAAAGTCGCTCGATCGACAAAATAGGCGAGACGGTCTCGCTCTCATCCAGGGTGGCCCAGCGTTTCCCGAATGAGTAAATAGTATTACAGCCAATTTAGAGATGTAGGTTTACGTATGTTCTTTGGATCAGTTGCTCTTATTTTGCATTTTGTTTTAATGACGAATTTGGACCACATTGATTTGGTGGCGTGTAGTGCCAATTAGCATGCTCTCCAATAGTAAGCAACAAAACAAACCTAGTTAACTTAGACACACACAACTCACACACTTCACACTCATACACACGCAAAGAAAAGATTGAGAGGCTCTCTAGCCGGCCTTTAGTGCGTGAGAAAACACACTACTAACGCGCACGTGTGCGTGTACCCTAAAATTTTCAGAAAAATTCCAGAAAAAGGTGCGACACCAGGGTTTGAACTCCTGGTAGGTAGCATCCCACTGGACATCCTACCATTGAACCACATGCCCATTCGCTGGTTGAGTGAAAAACTATATGACAAATCATGATAGACGATAATGATGTGTTTATCTTTCATTAAGAGTACAACACATCTAACTACCACCTCTCCCCAAGGGAGTTGATTAGTGTGAGTCCATCATGCTATTGTATGTTCGCACACACATCATGTTGATCACCGATGCTGAATCTTTAGAATAAGTCATTCTAAAGTAAATATTTTGTTCGAATTTAAAGATTTATCATCGCCCTTGCTAGAACTGCTAGAATAATCAATTCGTTCTTGATCCTTGTTTTTTAGCAAAGAATGGGTCCGAAGCACTCGACCATATCCAATTTCTTTAAGTATCAGAAAAATTAGTGATATTTTAGATGACAATATAGAGATGGATCATGATTGCTTCAACATGGCTATTCGGATGGCTACGTGCAAGGAAGCCTAGTTGTTGGAGGAAGACAAATACCATTTCATGGAGCTCCAGTTCTATGTAAGTTGATATAATTGTTGCCTTATTGTGTATATAATTGTATAATTTGTATAATTAATCAAATAATTATAAATTTTGCAAAATGAATAGTCCATAACTCAGTTTGGACGAGATCCACGGTGCTGTTACAAGGTAGACTTCAAAAAACTGGCAAAATTGCTTGAATGCTGGCATGGCATGGAGTACAATATTAAAGATTGCAGCACTATAAGATATGTTTTGTATACTCCTTTGAAATCTTATATTTTATTTTGCAGTCACAGTCTGCGTGTTTGTTTTTAGGTTCTACTGCCATATTATCAAGATAGGCTCTACACTTTATTCATAATAGATAGGCGAAACAAAACTATGCACATTATGGATCCGCTTCATCTAGATCCAGGGTACAAGGGTCATGATCCAAGCATGCCATATATAGATACATTACACTATATTGCCAAAAAAAATCAATCTTGTCATGAAATTGGCCAATCCTGCGTGGAACGACAATATTTATTACTGGAAACGTGAATTCCAAACATGTGTATCAAAAACCATTGACGGGTAATAACTTATAATATGTTTCGTCATTTGATTTATGTACAACAAATAAACTCATGCTCTTCTCTAGAAAATTGGCAGGCTTCCTTGTATACCGTTTTATACGGTTGTGGGATGGCGTAAAATGTGACAGAACCGCCCAAAATAACACACTTATGGAGGCGCTCGTCTTCCACCAGACACTAAGCACCCCGAGAGCGAGCTACATCGGGCGGATTCCGTCGAGCACAACCCAAGGGAGAGCCCGAATAATCCATATTTTTCCCTCAGGATCCAATAATGAGAACGAGTTTACATTAATTAGTCAATTTCATACATCTAGAGTTCTCAAAAATATATTATTACAGTACCAAATTCAGAGTGCAGAAATTTAATAGCGGAATAAAAAGAAACATCTATCGATAATATATAAGGATCCGTCTATACACACCAGAAGAATCCTTCACACAACGGCTACGCCTCAAGCCGCACCTGCAATAGGGGTAAATAAACCCTGAGTACACAATGTACTCGCAAGACTTATCCGACTAGTGAGAATAATTTTCCGACTCCAAGGAATATGATAAGCTTTATGGTTTGCTGGGTTCTTTTTTGCAGAAAGCAATACTAATCGTGAATCCTTATGTATGTTAATTATTAGCATTCATGATTAGTTCATTATCTAATTATTCTATGTAAGCACATGTTCTACTTTCAAGCAAGAGTTGAGCAAACTGTTCCATTTCACCACCTTTCCTCTTTCAGTTCTTACTACGGCGCTAGAGTGTAGACAAGCCGTACCGGATCGCTCGACGTTTCGTGAATCAATGTACCAAGCTGGGTACCCCGAAACACATGCCCCGTTTGTACCCCAGGCACAAGTAGGACCAACCCATCACTCTCCTATCACGGGGTCTAGGTCCCCATCCAAACTTGGACTCCAAGCCCCCACTCCTGAGTCCCGGAATCAGTGCGGTGCTTAGACCTCTACCATCACCGCCTCTAATCAGTCGGTCCGGAAAGAGCCGGAACCCATGATAAGAGAGCAACAAGCCTTCCGTGTGCCCATACACAAGTATGTGCTCGGGATAATAAGTCTAAGACTTGCCTAGAGTCCAATGCAACGGCCGGTCCTTAACCGACACAGACAGAAAAAAGTGTAACCAAGCTATGCCCCATTGGTCGCAGGACACAACCTCTTACACCCACCAATACCCAAACCATATCCCTGCCCGGTCTCCATTTTTCCTTTCCACCATTTTATCATGAGTGATCTTAATAATCACCTATTGTGAGTAATGATAGGTTACTCACGCTACCGAAATCCTAAGCATAGCAGCTACTCGACCTGTACTAGTAGGACTCATAGGTAGATATATCAATGCCTGTAGTTTCCATAAAATGCCTGTAACATAAATGCATATATATATATGCATACGGTAAGGCTATTCTACAGCTGGCCACAGAATAACTTATTCTATGGCCTCCTTGATTTACGATAATGTTTGTACCAATTTACGATAATGACAATACACATTTACGATACATGGGTTACTATAATTCAAGATGATACTTACCATAATGCTATTGTAAATCACTTATGAGGGAGTTACCATAATCTCGTAAATTAGTATAGTAATTATCATAACTTAAAGTGGCCATAGAATAACTTATTCTACGACCAGCTACAGAACAGTACGTCTATATATATATATATTCAGTGATCATTCAAAATTAGAGTTATGCATCGGGGCTTGCCTTGGGTAGGCGGGGTGTCAACAAAGTCAGCAACTGATGGCTCCGGGGCTCCCTTTTGTACGAGAATCTCCTCCTCGTACTCGTTTACATAAAAATTTAGAGAGTCGTAGGGACTCGAAAGCTCCCAAGATCGTGTCATCAAAGAATCAATTGCGTGTAGATCGAAACTAGTTGATTCGGATGCCAAAAACTAGAATCGGCTTTCTTCAGAAAGCGCCAGCGGATAATGACAAAGGCTACGTTCGGCACCAAGACGAAACATGTTGGAATCTACAAAAAAGGGAAAGATTAGAGTCCAAGTTATCTTAAATTAGAAATGTTTTCTTTAGGGTCAAAATTTATGATGAGTCGTGCTTAGACAGGAGTCATGTGCAGGTCCCGGGTATAAATATCAAGCCCCGTCTATTGTAAAAGACATCAATCAATCCAAGTACAAGTCAATTACTTTTTTCGGCTCCGGCTACCCCTTAGGAGTAGGAGTAGGAGTAAATCTCAGCGAGTTCTTCAGCGAGTATGGCTGCATCGATCCGGTCGACCTTCACTGCTTGTCTGTAAGTACCGTCATGGTTTGTACCTCTGTTCGTATGGCTGCATCGATCCGGTCGACCCCCACTATGGCACTGGTATAAGCTAATTATCGACTCTTGTTTAATTCAAGTATGGCCTGTGTGATTCTGCCTCACACCCCACTGCTTAAATTAGATCAAGGTCAAGTTATCGGCTCTACCTTAGAATGACAGTCTTTGGTAGACTCATTAAGTTACCGATATTGCTTATTACTTTCATTATTTATCTAATTACAGCAATATCACTCTACCCGATTGAGATTGATTTAGATTGGCCTTATATCTTATTTGACCCATCGTTTGCTAATCTAAAACTGATCTAATCTACACCTTAAATGATGAGTTATGTTTTATCGTCTATTTTATATCAATCTTAATCGTGCATAATGTGCGGTTAAGGTATGCTGCGTCTTGAGTAGATCTATTGGCTAGCGAAAACCGTTCCACGGCCCATTATCACGGCCTGTGTGATTCTGCCTCACACCCCACTATTAGCACCGTGGAGTGGGGATCGTTATTTAGTAGATCTATTTCTGATAAGGTATGACTTTAACTGTGCGCTATGCCTGAATCGGCTGTTTTAGCCGATATCGAGTGCTTTCACGAATAGTTCGCGTCACGAGACCGTTGAAGTAAAGATGGGTTGAAAGACGTGTTAGCCCCATGATCTTATTATTGTATTACGACCTGCATGATTCTGCCTCATGCCCCACTGATATTAGTAATGAGTTAGGGTCATCGAGTTTATCGTTATTTTTATGGCCTGCATGATTCTGCCTCATGCCCCACTGGTCATAATGATAGATGAGATCTAACATGTTCATTAGATTTATCTTTATTAAACGGTTAAATGGTGTTGAATTGTTTCTTTATATAAAAGGGGTTCGATTATTTATACTCATTGGCTAAGCACATACCGATTATTGTTGATATCTTATTGTCATTGATTAATATTTACTCAAATAACG
Source organism: Miscanthus lutarioriparius (assembly GCA_904845875.1). Classification (NCBI taxonomy): domain Eukaryota; kingdom Viridiplantae; phylum Streptophyta; class Magnoliopsida; order Poales; family Poaceae; genus Miscanthus; species Miscanthus lutarioriparius. The sequence continues at coordinate 87,114,089 of CAJGYO010000005.1, read as the reverse complement.
ATATTTATCCTAAATGATAACCGATTCTTCTTACACAACCACATGAGCTTTAATTGATTTATTCTCATGAATATACCAGAATTGGCTATTTAGTCGATCTCCTTTCATATCGGCTCTCATAGCCACACATTCGGGACTGTCTGGCAACTCCGGTAAGTTCCGCCCTTAATTACTGATAAAGTTTATCTCCTTGTCAATTGAAGGGTGAAATTGACTGGCATGTCTCGGGAGGATTGCGTAGGATCGACCATCCCTGCGTGGAAGCTAGGCGGATCTGCTCCATCGAGCGGACCCTTCCGGCTTGCTGCGTGTGTACTCGGCACGGGACAAAAATTATGTGTCGACACACGTTTCTGGCATGCCCGATGGGAACCCACAATCATCATGGCGGTTCACAACAAAAACGACATCCTTATGCTACATTATGAAGATCTACCTGATGGGGATAAGGGTATCATCAGCAAAGCTATAGAAGAGTTTTGGAACAAATGTTTGTTGTCCTACACCAAAATACGTGACAACACAATTGTTCAGAAATTTGCACTACCAAGAGTTCTGTTACATGGGCAGACGGACACAACTGAAGCTGAAGACAGGCGTTTCTTTAAAGAAGTTGTGGACAAATCTATTCGTGATGCCATGTCAAGTCACAACGAAGATTTCGTGGACGTATTCCACAATGCCATGAGAGAGGCGATTCATGGGTTTTTGGTTGGTCAAGGTGGGCTGGCTTATTACAATATTACAAATCCATCGAGCCAGGGGACTAATCAAGTCAGTACCAGCCATCAAGAAGCAGCACCGGCTGGTAGTGGTGATATCCAGACAGTTTAGGGTTCATCTGAATAAACTCAAGAAACTACTGCAAATCAAACACAGTACCATCCTGGACCATCAGTACAGCATGTGCAACAGTCGGTGGGGTAAAGTCAGAACTAGGTGATCAATTTTGGCACATCAGGCCACATACTGTCATCGGCTCAAAAAATAGCACAATCAGTTCAAAGGATCCGTAGAGATATAGATCCTTTTATCTATAATCAGAGACTTCAAGCAGCAAGCCAGCAAAGGACGCAGCAGATTGAGATTCCACAAGGGTATCACTATGACACATATTATAACACCCTCCACATGATGCCAAATCTAGGATATCAAGGCACGCGGGATTTCAATCCACAGATGGGTCAGCAGGTACAGAGGAATCCAAATCCGCAAGCTGATGAATTATTGCTGAGGGTGACTGAGATGATGAAGAATCAGTTCGGTCTGAAGCCAAAAGGGCTGACCTTTCATACAAACACCCATATTCAGAATGGTATGATTTGGTCACTCTTCCAACAAATTACAGGCTCCCAGAATTCGCTAAGTTCATTGACCAAGATAGTACAAGCATGATAAAACATGTCAGTCGGTATCTTACACAATTGGGTGAAGCGTCAGTTGAGGATGCCCATCGAGTTCGTTTCTTCTCTCTGTCCTTATTAGGGCCAGCTTTCACTTGGTTTTCATCATTGCCAGTCAATTCCATCACCAATTGGGCTGACCTAGAGAAGAAGTTTTATACATATTTTTATACTAGGACTGGAGAAAAAAGATTACCGATCTAACAACTATAAGATAGAGGACTAATGAATCAGGCATTGAATTTCATTAGAGGTTTCGAGAAACCAGGAACTTGTGCTTCTCTTTAAACTTGGCCGATGATCAATTAGCTGCTTTAGCTGTTCAAGGAATGCTGTCAATGTGGAAAGAAAAGCTACTAGGACAAGAATTTGACAACTTGGGACAATTGGCTCAACGAGTAGCAGCGCTTAATAGCCAATTCCAGAGTATGCGTAGAGATACCCGGTTCCAGAAGAGTACCTCAGTAGCCGAAGCTTATGATCCATACTTAGTCGATGACGACTATGAAGATGAAGAAGAAGAGGTTGCTGTAGCTGAATAGAATTGGGGCAAGAAGACAATGATGGTACCAAATCCTTGGGGAAGAGGAGTCGAGGAGAGCTATGACTTTGATGTCACCAAATCAGATAAGCCCTTCGATTTCTTGCTTGAGAAAGGGCAGATCAAGTTGCCCGATGGTCATGTCATGTTGCCCCTTGATCAGTTGAAGAATAAGAAGTTCTGCAAGTTCCATAACGCTACTTCTTATTCCACTAATGAATGCAGAATCTTTAGGAAGTATATACAGAGAGCTATTCAGCAGGGAGGCTCAAATTTGATACGCCTCGAAAGATGAAAGTTGATGATAATCCTTTCCTAGGAGATCAAAACATGGTTGATGCTGGACTATTTAAAGGAAAAACTAAGGTCTTAACATCGACCAAATCAAAAGAAGCTAAAATAGTTGATCCCAAGATGCAAATATCGGCTGACAAGTACAGAGAGATTAGAAGACGTCGTGTCGAGCAAAAGAGCCGATACGAGCAGGGGAAGGCATCTAAAACAGAGATGACAAAGCCACAGGTCACATCTCAGATTCTGTTGAATAAATGGCAGCGACAGAAGGAAAAGGATTATCAACGATGGTTGAAAGATCAAGCATACCAGCATCAACTGAAACAAGAGAGGTATGAAAGGGAACATGCTGAATTACATTAGAATTGTCCCTTCTTCAGACATTGCTAGAATAAAGGTTTGAAATTGCCTACCAGACATGACTGTGCTGAATACAGCAATCAATATCGGGAGTATAGGCAGTCTCAAACCAACCGCTGGTCTATCCATGCTCAAGATACACATCATCATAATAACATGGATCGACGCTTAAAAAATAAAAGTGTTCATGATCGGCTTGAGAAAAAAGTCATTGATCAGGACTGGGCTAATGATGAAGAGAATGGCACTAAAAAAAGATATATGTGGCAGGAAGGCCAGTGGTGCCCAGGAGGTTTAACAAGAAGCCAGAAGAGAAGGGTGCAACACCTATGGAATAAAGAGATGGAACAGACTTAGGCATCCGGTAGGACTCAAGTGTGGCGTACCAAACATATAGCTGATAGAAAGCAACCACCGGCTAATATTCAAATGGCTTTTCTGTTGCCATCGGAATTTAGAGCTCCGGTAGGTTAAGAAGTTTATTCGGATTTCGACGAATCAGAGTATGAGGAGATAGTTGCCAAATTGACGGTTGTACAGCAAGCAATATTTGACAAACCAGTCAAACATCGGCACTTAAAGGCATTATATGTGAAAGGTCCTGTCGATGGGAAGCCGATGAACAAGATATTGGTGGACGGAGGTGCTTCTGTCAATCTTATGCCTTACACTACTTTTTGTAAACTTGGCAAAGGACCAAAAGATCTGATGGAGACTGACATGATGCTTAAGGACTTCGGGGGTAATACGTCTAAGACCCGGGGGGCAATAAACGTCGAGCTAACAATCGAAAGTAAGACTCTGCTCACTACATTCTTCGTCATTGATGGAAAAGGGTAGTACAGTTTGCTCCTCGGTCGTGATTGGATTCATGCAAATTGTTGTATACCATCGACCATGCATCAGTGTTTGATTCAATGGCATGGAGATGATGTCGAACTGGTTCGTGCTGATGAGTCCATGAGCATCGCAACAACTGATCCAGTCTTTTGGGAACTAGGAGATTTCGAATGTTTTTTTGGCAAGTCATGGGAAGGAGGCTTCATTAAGATCAGCAATGAAAGCCAACAACCGATGCGAGCGATTGGCTCTGAAAGCTTGTTTTAGTAGAAAAAAATCATGACTTCACGTCGGCCGTTGGATTAAAGGAAAAATAAGCGTTGAGTCTTGGAGATAAAACTAGGCCGAAGTATGTGAATGCTGAATCAGAGTGTAAGTGCGATTCAGAGTTAATGGATCTCTTAAGAAGTTCTGTTTCGCTTAATAGGACACTTGACCTGGGTTGATTGATCATTTGACCTTTGATATGAAAAGTTCTATGGTACGTTATCCTAACATTTGATCAACACTTGATAGCCGATTCGTTCTTGGCTCTAATAACCGGTACTAGGAAGGTATCGCCTCTAGTTCAAAAAATGAGAATCCTCAAAGACAATAAAAGCCGATACGATATGTATCGCCTATAGAGTAAAAACGAGAGATGAAAAATAGTTATATACAAGGGCATTGCACTAAGGCACATTCATGAAAGAATATGAGTCTTTGTTCATCAGATTACCCTAAATACAAACTAATCAAAGACCTTGTTCACCACATCCTGAGCGGATGTGATGTCTACTATGGCCTCCGCTACCATGGTGAATTCTTCGAGCAGGTCCTCGTGCTCCTCGAGGCCATCGCCCATTGGGAAACCAGTCTCCATGGCGTGGAACTCTAGTTTGGACTTGTGCCGCGGTCAGCGTCACCGCCGCACCATGACGGACACCGTGAAGGGCGATCTCCTGAACGTGGATCGGGACATCCTGGAGACAAGCGGTGATAGGGGAACCCCGTGCATTGATGGCATCCACGACCGCATTTGCCGCCAGCTGGAGAGACTCCAACTACACCGTCAGGGCTGACAGTCACAGGAACAAAAGACTATCAAGATAAATATAATGGAAATCAGAATGAAGCATTCCTGGAGTTTGTCTTACCCGCCACCATGGCGTCAGACTCGGCTAGCCACGCTCGAACGACACTGGTCTCCTTCTCAGCCGCGTGAAGGGCGGCCTAAGAAATCCCGAGGCGAATCTTTAGTTGGCCATTCTCCCAAGTCACCTCGGAATAGCGAATTCTGAGCTATCCTCCACTCATCAAGGTAGCGCCAGGTGTCATCGCCATTGTAGGTGTCAGAAGAATCCGACGATGAGGCCGGCACAGAAGATGCGGCGTTAGAAGGCCCGCTGGCCCTAGGAAGAGGATGGAGACTGTCATTCACAACAAACCTGTAGGCGAGTCAGAACTGTTCATCATCATAAATAAGAAATGTCAATCTCACGTCATGCGTCGGAGACACTGGTTCATCGGCATATTCTCCTCCGGGATTTCCTCCGCCGCGTGCTTGCCTCGGTTATCTTCGCCAACCATAGAAGATGGTTGGATCTACGAAAGGGAGAAGGAAAACCGCTACAGGGTTTCGGCAGGCAGAGAAGAGCGAAAGAACAGTTGCGAGTGGAGGTGTGTTCGAGGCCGAAACCACCGGCTGGTATTTGAAAACCTAAAGTGAAGAGGCGGATACCTTGAGACGTGTGAAAGGCAACCACAATTAATGAAAGGCAAAAATGCCACTTCACTAATGCTGATGGGAGTACGACGTTGAGCAACTAAAGGTAGGAAATCGAACGGTTCTCCTAATAAAAGCCGTATTTTCAGACTTGATTGGATTAGAAGTCTAGATCGGTTGTATCAAATCGGCTCTTTAGCCGAAAGGGGAAGCGTAATTGAATAATGGAGAGTATGATCGATTCCACACAAGATACGCGTTGACATGAGTCTAGAACATCATAGATCGCTCTCAATATTTCTAGCTATAAGGAAAATGGACCCTTGGCCCATTTACTTTGGATTTTGGTGTTTGATGACCAACACAACCAAATTGGACTAATGAATTTACAAGTGTTTGTTTTGTAGTCCAATAGGGTGCAAGACGTGACTTGGACGAAGGCGACGTGATGATCTGATGATCAACACCTCAAGCAAGACCTTAGAAGCACAAGAAAAGACCCAAGATGTCAAGCAAAGTCCAAGCATGAAGATAGGAACCAAGCCGTGCGCAAGATCGCAAAGAAACGAGCTCGCAGAGGCGACCGGACGCTGGACCGGACGCTGGAAGCGCGACCGGACGCTGGACCGGTGGCTCGGCAGACAGGCGACCGGACGCAAGGACCAGACACTGGCGGCAACCGACCGGACGCAGAAACGCAGCGTCCGATCGAGTACAGAGAGGTTCCAGGCGCGCGAAACTGCGACCGGACGCTGGCAGCGTCCGATCGGTAGTTCGCGGCTACAACGGTCGGGACGACCGGACGCGTCCGGTCAGGACGATTCAGCATCCGGTCAGTAGCAGTTTCGCGGGAGTTCGACCCCAACGGCTACTTTCTCAGTGGGGCTTATAAATACAACCCCCAACCGGCCATTTGAGAAAAGTGGAGCTGAGGAAACATACCAAGGGTGTTGATACACCATTTTAGTGATCTCCACTTGCTAAGTGCTTAGTGTTTCATCAGGTGATTAGCGTAGGTGCTTTGCGAAGTACTTAGGTTGATTAGACCACCGCTTATGCGCTTGCTCTAGGTGTATGCCTAGTGTTTAGTGAGGTTTGCATACCTCTTGCCACCCCGTGCTTGCGAGCACAAGTGTTGTACATCGGAGGAGCTTGAAGTCTTGCGAGATCACACCAACCGCGTTTGTGGTGTGGCCGCCACCGTGTATCAGAGGGAACAAGTCCCGCGGCGTTTCGGCCGAAAGCTTGATAGTGAAGACGGCGGAGAGCATCCGAGAGAGAGGCTTGCCGGAAGGCACATCGGAGACCCACTTGCGCGTGGGGAAGGCCCGAGGCTATCCACGGAGTTACCCGACCGGGAGCTTGGCCCTTGCGAGGGATTCCTTGCGAGGGGCTCCAACGAGGACTAGGGGGAAGCTTGCGCGCTTCTCGATACCTCGGTAAAAATACCGGAGTCATCGACGGGAGTTTGCATATCTCTACCTTGCTCTTTAAGCTTCCGCATTTACATTGATCATATTATTATCATTTGCGGTAGAGATAGCAACACACTAGCAAAACCGTAGTTGCACATCTAGATAGATTATCTTTTACATAGGTTTTGCTAGAGGTAGAAAAAGAGGCCATAGTTTAGAGTTAGTTTTTTTAAGTTGCCTAATTCACCCCCCTCTTAGGCGTCCACGTGTCCTTCACTAGCCAGATAACACTAGCTCCCGCAATCTGTTTGGCTTCTTCGGCTGATCTGGGGATGCTCTCGAAAACACACTTATGACGGTCAATGGCGATGAGACTCCAGAGAAAGCTGGGGATGGATTACCCTTGATAGCCAAAAGCGAGATAGCCGGTATGGTCACTTAATTGAGAAAAACCTTATCGGATCAAGCGTTGTGCGCCTGATGATATTTACATTTTGGAAACACTGAGAGGAGAAGAAGATTCGATAGAGCAATCAAATAGGGAATATTTAAAGGAATATTACCCTAACGTTTGGATTAACACTTGACAACCAAGCTGCTCAACTGTCAGTTCTAATAGCCGATACCAGCAAAGTATTGCTTCTAGTGCAAAGGTAAACCCAGAAGGACAAAAGCCGATACGATGTGTATCGCTTGCAGGAGCAAAGCAAGTATGAACAAAGTAATGGATGAAGTAAAAATCATTGAAGATGAAGGAGTTTTTCACTGATATTACTTATTACAAGCTACAGATCAGAAAACACTTTGTTTACTATATCATTGGCCTAGGAAGTCAGGGCTACAGAATTGGCGGCGTCAAAGAAATCCTCAACCAGTCGCTCGTAATCCCTAGGGTATTCGGTAACTAGAGCTCCATGAGGAAGAAGTCGAAGATCATGGTCGGAGTGAACTTGCGTAGCGGCCAACGCCATGGCAGCACCATGACGAATGCCGTGAAGAGCGACTTCTCTGATGCGGTTTGAGATGTCATGCAAATGAGCCACCGAAGCGGCACCCCTAGCATTGACAAATCCTGCCGCATGGTCCGCAGCCAAACAAAGACTTTCCAGCTGAGCCGATAGATCTAAAGGATTTGAAGAAGAGGTTTGCAGGATATCGGAGAATAAAAAGTTGAAAAAGAAACAGAAGATTATGGTAAATGTCTCACCAGCAATTCTGGCTTCAGCCTTGGCCAGCCTCTCCCGCACCGGGTTGGCCTCAGGGGGTGATTGGCCTTGGACTATGGCCAGAGCTGACTCTGCAATAGAGAGGTAGTCGGCAAGTTTCTTGCCGGTCCGGTCAATGGAAGTGATCAGGTCGTTGTTATCTCTCGGCCTCCTCGGATAGCAGGGGAGCTGGCAACAAATTGGTGCTGAGGATGACCCCAAAGGCCGAGTAGAGTCGGCCCTCTGCTCTGGGACGACGGGAGCATCGCAGGTTGCACCCTCCTGATGGTGGATGCGCTGGAGTGATGATGCATATCCATCAAGGGCCTCCTCAGCAGATCTCTTGCTGTCCTCCATGAGCTCAAACCTATGGAAAAAGCAGAAGCTATGCTAAGGATGCAGAAAGTTTGAGATGAAGTGAGTTGTTGTTTGGTCCACGGCCGTGACCCGTATATATATATAGCCCAGGAGGGCGAGAAGATAGATTTCACCGGAGGTGTGAATTTGGATTTAGAAACAGAAGAGGAACAACACTCCAGGAATTCAGGGGACGGACAATGAAGAGATAACAGATTCGAATTTATTGCTTCTCCAAATTACAAAATATCATGAAACAGATTCAAAGATTTTACATTGACTAGAGATCAACCTATCAAGGCTTCTTTGGATTGAAGGGAGTCCGGATCCCCACAAGGCCGAAGATCATTGTGAAACGAATCGACATTGGCCCGTTGATAAAATTGTGCTCGAGAAGAGGAAAAATCGCCCACCTAACATGTGCTCAACTGATTCCTCGGTGAATTGAGAAACTATGGGGAAGAAGCCTATGGCTTTCCCGGTGGGCGTTCAGTGGAACAAATAAGGGGAAGGTGTCCACACATTTTAGCCCTTACAAACACTAGAACTGCTTTGCGAGCATGGAGAGAAGACTCAGGTGATATCACAAGAATTCTTCTAACCGCAACGGCTGATCCTCTTGCTCGACAAGGCGCTAGAATGAGCGACACAATCACCCTATGCACAAGAATTCTTCTAATCGCTCATGATTTTCATAAGACTAGACTATGGGGGTTCAGTGGAGTCGGGAGCACTTGAGGGAGCAGATGGAAGAAAAACATGGCTGAATTGTTGAGTTGCTCTCGCCAGGGTCGGATAGGCATTTTATAGCCGGCCCGGAAAGATAAATCCAAGTGCCCGTGAAGCAGTGACGCTCTTATAAAAAGTTTTTTGAGGCATAGGCTCATGAGTTGACGCAAGCGACGACAAACAGTGGACCCCAGATCAAGGTTCTCTACCCGTGACTGTGGACCAATTAGGGATACAGACATGATAATTTTGGAATAAAATTACTTTTATCCCAAAATTAGGGGGCATGTGTTTACACCCAAATTTGGAGGAAGAGTCGCAGGGACTCGGAAGCTCCCAAGATTGTGTCATCAAAGAATCAATTGCGTTTAGATCAAAACTAGCTGATTCGGATGCCAAAAACTAGAATCGGCTTTCGTTAGATAGCGCCAGCGGATAACGACAAATGCTATGTTCGGTGCCAAGATGAAATATGTTGGACTCTACAAAAAAGGGAAAGATTAGAGTTCAAGTTATCTTAAATTAGGAATGTTTTCTTTAGGGTCAAAATTTATGATGAGTCGTGCTTAGACAGGAGTCATGTGCAGGTCCCAGGTATAAATATCAAGCCCTGGCTATTGTAAAAGACATCAATCAATCCAAATATAAGTCAATTACTTTTTTCGGCTCTGGCCACCCTTAGGAGTAGGAGTAGAGTAGATCTCGGCGAGTTCTTCAGCGAGTACGGCTGCATCGATCCGGTCGACCTCCACTGCTTGTCTGTAAGTACCGTCATGGTTTATACCTCTGTTCGTATGGCTGCATCGATCTGGTCGACCCCCACTACGGCTTTGATATAAGCTAGTTATCGACTCTTGTTTAATTCAAGTATGGCCTGTGTGATTCTGCCTCACACCCCACTTCTTGAATTAGATCAAGGTTAAGTTATCGGCTCTACCTTAGAATGACAGTCTTTGGTAGATTCATTAAGTTACCGATATTGCTTATTGCTTTCATTATTTATCTAATTACAGCAATATCACTCTGCCCGATCGAGATTGATTTAGATCGGGCTTATATCTTATTTGACTTATCGTTTGCTAATTTAAAACTAATCTAATCTACACCTTAAATGATGAGTTATGTTTTATCGGCTGTTTTATATCAATCTTAATCGTGCATAATGTGCGGTTAAGGTATGCTGCGTCTTGAGTAGATCTATTGGCTAACGAAAACCGTTCCACGGCCCATTATCACGGCCTGTGTGATTCTGCCTCACACCCCACTGTTAGCACCGTGGAGTGAGGATCGTTATTTAGTAGATCTATTCCTAGTAAGGTTTGACTTTAACTGTGTGCTATGCCTGAATCGGCTGTTTTAGCCGATATCGAGTGCTTTCACAAACAGTTCGTGTCACGAGACCGTTGAAGTAAAGATGGGTTGAAAGACGTGTTAGCCCCATGATCTTATTATTGTATTACGGCCTGCATAATTCTACCTCATGCACCACTGATATTAGTAATGAGTTAGGGTCATCGAGTTTGTCGTTATTTCTACGGCCTGCATGATTCTGCCTCATGCCCCACTGGTCATAGTGATAGATGAGATCTAACATATTCATTAGATTTATCTTTATTAAACGGTTAAATGACGTTGAATTGTTTCTTTATATAAAGGGGGTTCGGTTATTTGTACTCATTGGCTCAGAACAGACCGATTATTGTTGATATCTTATTGCCATTGATTAATATTTGCTCAAATAACGATATTTATGGATAACCGATTCTTCTTACACAACCCTATAAGTTTTAATTGATTTATTCTCATGAATATACCGGAATCGACTATTTAGTCGATCTCCTTTCATATCGGCTCTCATAGCCTCACATTCGGGACTGTCTGGCAACACCGGCAAGTTTCGCCCTTAATTACTGATAAACTTTCTCTCCTTGTCAATTGAAGGGCCAAATTGACTGTCACGTCTTGGGAGGATTGCGCAGGATCGACCATCCCTACGCTGAAGCTAGGCGAATCTGCTCTATCGAGCGAACCCTTCTGGCTTGCTGCGTGTGTCCTTGGCACGGGATAAAAATTATGTGTCTACGGTACTCCTCAATGATCTCCTCATACTCCTGTTCACCCGCAGGCACGAACTCTACCAACTCGTTATCTACATGCATAAAATGATGATGCAACACTTAGTAATACGGCAACAGCAAATCTTAAAATAAAATACATCAATCAAGCTACTAAGCTAGCTCTACCAACTAAGATGCTAAGTTACCTATTATTCCACTAACAAATATGAAACATTGCATGCATTATCTTAGCAACTAAAGGCATCCCTATTCTTAATATTGATTTACTCTGTATATGATAAAATAAGGAGTACTAGCTACTCTATTTATCAACCTACTCTGGGGCTACAAAAATTATAGTGAGCACATAATAATTTAATGATCCTGTTGTAAAAATTTCATGGCTAAAGCTATCATCAATTAACCACAAAAAATTCCTACAAATATTAAGCAAAATAATACTAAGCTTTCCTAAATGAATTAATGAACCTATCATTAGCACAGATAACTATAAACTAACTACACCAACAGATAGATAATATTTTTGTGAACCTAACAAACTTTGTTTTACTATTTTTGGACACCTACAGAATTTACTATAATTTTTCAAAGATCAGCTCAAAACTAATTTGAATAAACCTTTACAACGACCCGCTACGGGGAGGCCCGCACGCACTGGCCACTTATGCGAAAACACCCCCAAACAAACTGCTATTCCCCTGACTACTATGCGGCCTATGCCTACAGTCGGGACTTAAGCAAACTAGCCCTCGGAACAATCCCTCTTTACAACGGCCAGGTCCTCGGGCCAACCCCGCGCGCACCGGCGATGGCACTGGACCACCACGCCGGCCAACCGAGACACGCTCCGCCCTAGATAGCGAGCCGAATAGCACCTACAACCCTAGAGCCTACCCTAGCTGAGTTTACAAGGGCGACCGAGCTCGCGGAAGTGGCGGCCACGACGCGAGCACGTCGGCCACCCTAAACCACCGCGGGGAGAGCTGGCTAACTCTAAAGCTCCACTAACGTACCCTGGTTGTTGTTGTGGTGATGATTTGGCTAGGGATTCCCCGAACCGAGCTGGCCACGTGCAACGGTGGGATGCGGCGGTGCACTGTGGCGACACCGTCGCGTCAGTGACCAAGGCGGGCTGATAGCGGCAAGGCTGAGGTGCATGGGTTGGAGGAAGGACCAAAGCGAAGGTAATGGTGCAGCTAATTGGGCAGCGAGCGACGGGCGAGCGAGCTATCCTCGCCCACGACCAAGCGTGGCCTTAATGGCTCGCCGGGGTGGAAACGTCAAATTGGCGCCTGACCGGCTATCATCAAGGCTGCGGGTGGCACAGACGGTGAGAGGACAAGAGAGCACAGGTGCGGACGAGGCGAATTGAAGAGAGGTGACTTCTTTCTGGCGTGCTCATGGGCGTAAGGCAACGGTGGCGGCAGAGAGAGAAGCAGGGCACACGGGCGGACGGGCCGGCTGCGGGACCCATCAGACTTCAACTGGGGCACGTCTTGGTGGGGTGCGGGTGCCATGGCCGAGGGATCCTCACCCCAAACGCATTGGACGAGCGAGCGCGTTGGCGACATGCCGTGGCTCGCGCGTTGCGGCACCATTAATGGCGTCGCGACGACCGACGCTGCGACGCCGAGTGCCCGAGGCACGGTGACCGTGCCCATGCGATGAAACCGGCCGGGAACGTGCCATGCACACTTTTTAAAGCGTAAAAAAATCCAATTCGATGATTCAATTGCCAAACCACCTATGCTATACTGAAGAGGACATGTTAGGCTACTTAAACAAGCCCTAATACCCCATCACTCCCTAACCCGATTGCTCTACAAAAATTGCCAAACTTAGCCTTGTCAAACCATTTTTCAACTTAAGAAATTTGACTAAGTCTCGATCGGATTCGCGTCAATTTCGATTTCCAAGCTATTAGATATGCTAGCTAGTGAATTCATTCCTTGATCGTAGGTATTTCATCGCCATCTACAAAGTTCATACTTCTAACTTTATTAAAGTTCCGTATATACGTTCTATAGTGTTTTCGCTTAAAAAAATTGGTTTAAAACCCTAAGTGATATTTCACGACATTGAAATGTAACTTTCATTTCGCGTTTCCGATGGTCGTTTCGAGTTACGAAAATTGATCTACCCTCTATATGACATGCATTAACACATAACCATGATGCTCATGACATGTTTAGCAAAAGATTTACAGCGTAACACCGATGGTGTTACATAAAATTGCCACTGATCAATCCTGTGAGCATATATACTCTCTATGTATATTTTGTACACTACATAGCAAATTAATAAGTTAACTTATTATCTGCCATGCACAACTATCGACTTCACTAAGGATAGAATTCTTGGTGGACATTTTGAAGAGCCGTACAAATGAATGTTTTGAAAAACTTCCCTGGAGATTTCGAAGGCCTACTTAAGGTCTTAGGCACATTGTAAATTAGATGGTTAAGGCGAGACAACTTTATTATGCCTTGTTATGTATAGTATTTCTTGGATTATATACATGGTCATATACAATTGTGTGAAAGTTGAACTATGGAAAAAGTCGTTTCGTTGTTTTCTTGTGCATCCCTGAAATGAAGCCGTGGCGTTAGCACGAACACTATACTAGTTTGGATATATTGTTTTGAAACGTTTGTATTTAATGAACACCTAGCATATATCCGTAACTTTTACATTCTCCACCCAAACTATTATAAAATTCAAAGTTTTAGTTTAGTCCCTACGATTTGTGTCATTCCCATATAAAAGTGTATGGTACACATATTCGTGCCGTTCGCTGGTCTTATAAGATCAGCCGGCTGGCTGATCTCCCCTCACGCGACACTGTTCATCCATTCAGCCAAACAGTGTTTCTCTCTCATACAACCAGCCAGTTTCAACCAAGATTCTGCCAGCTGAACGGAGCCATTGTAAAATTCAACCTATGCAATATGATTCAACCACTTTCTTCTAAGTGTACATTGTTTATAAGAAATGTCTAGCCTTATTCGACGAAAGAAACACACACAAACACGAGACCACTACCACTACCTTTAGAAACGCCAAAACACAACATAACACCACAATGGTAAAAAAACCATGTCATTCACGATCGCATTGGTCGATAACATAACAAATACATTTAATCGCTACTAAATATGCTCGACCTAGCTGGCACTCTTCTTCACCAGCTAAAAGAACTATTTCAACGTACGCCAATTTACGCCCAACTAACTCAGAGTACGTTACACCACGTCGGATAATGAGCGTTACGCCACGTGCGCGCAGCTGTACTGCCAGCTGGACATGTTCTCTAGCGAGATGACCGTTGAGCACTTGAAACCACGAACCCCGCGTTACTCGTCGCACCAAACCGTTACGCGGAAGAGCCCGTCTAAATCCTCCATTTCTTGTCTGCACCAAATCATTTCTTTCACCTTTTAAGAAGAGCCTTCCTTTGGAATAGTTCCAAACTTCAGGTACTAATGTGCACATTCAACGACAGCTGCAGCCCACCCACTGGTATATATACCCCACCACTCCCTCCCCCACAGTCCACAGAGCACACAACTCACTGACATCCAACCCCACCACCAGAGGAGATCAAGCAACGGTTAACCCCTTGGTCCCCTCCATGGAGCTAGAGCTAGAGCTGGCGTCGACGTCGGCGTCGCCAGTCAACCGAGCCGGTGGCCCGAAGGCGCGCCGCATCGTGGCGGCCCACCGGCTACCCCTCCACGCGGTGGACCCGAACTCGCCGTTCGGCTTCGCCTTCTCCATCGATCCTGACGCGGTGGCGTTATAGCTCTCGCGCGGCCTTCTGGCGCTCGTCACTTTCATCGGTACGCTGCCCGCTTCGGCCGAATCTAAGGTCGTCCCCTCCAACGAGCTGGACGAATACCTCATGGAGAATTTCTCCTGCCTCCTCGTGTACCTCGACGGCGCCAGCCATAGTGAGTTCTACGACGACTTCTGCAAGCACCTGTTCCACTACTTGCTGCCGATCTCTCCGGCCCACGATGGCTACCTAGCGCTTCGACGCTGGTACGTACCGAACGTTCCTCGCGGTGAACATGCAGTGAGCAGTCGTTGTCTCAGCGGTAGTTAGCATGCCCCTTGAAATAATGTGTATGGAACATTTTTTTGAGCTCACATAATTTAAAGGAGTGTATGGAACACAGAGGCAATATTTTTGATAAATTTGTTTTAGAAGATTGATTTGCTATTTCTGATATACATAAGTACGGACCCTAAATTGGATGTGCTAGTTCCGTCCATTGAACTTCCTGTTCCCTTCTCGTTCTGGGCCGCGTGGACACGAAAGCTGTCAACGATGACTGGATTATAGTTGCTGCTCCAAGCCTACAAAGGCTAAAATGAACAGTGATTCATGTGAGATGGACCAGCCCAGATACAACAGCTCTAACCAAAGCGCACCGCTTCGACTCGTGTTGCCTCGGCTCATAGTCAATCACCAATTGTGATACTCTCTTACTCCCCGTTTGTGTATGGAACAAATTTTCTTTAGGCACATGATTTAAATAGTGTATGGAACATAGAGATAGAGGTAGTACTTGATAAATTTACTTTAGAAGATTACCAATTAATCTGTGACGAAAAATTTCCGTCATGGATTACCAAAAAACCGTCACAATACACCATCAGTGATGATTTAGATATCGTCATGGATTGAGCATCATGGATTAATCTCCGTGACGGTTTTCCGGAAACCATCACAAATTAACAGAATCTGTGACCATCTCAGACCATCATAGTAAAAGCCCCAGGCCTAGTTAGCCCAGCCCAAGCCCATTTTCCGTGACGAAAAATAACCATCACGGATGAATTGTCACATCACACATCACCATACCAGCTCATTTATTAAATTAGTGGGCCAAAATCAAAGATGTAATTTTGAAAACACAAATGAGACAAAACTTAATTAATCAAGCACATTATTACATACAATATCTCATGTTTTTGTCTAGCATCAAATCAGATACTAAGTCTCAAGTTACATACAAGTTTTCATCTAGCATCACATACAAGTTTTCATCCAGCATTATATAAAGTTTCTTTGAGCATCAGAAACAACAAAAGATACGTTCCAACAAATAATAAATGCATTTGCCCTCTTCCCTACTTGTAGTTCTGCTTCCAGTTTCGTGTGCTCTAAGTTTGGTAGCCCTGAAAAATAAAAAAAAAACAAACACAGGATTTAGAAGCATGTTTATGGCGCTTAATAGACTTGAGCAGAATTCAGATAGCTTGCAACAGGTGCTGCATGAGGAAGAATACCCTACACAGGAAGCTTCTTTGTGATATGAACTGAAATTCAGATTATTTACTAAACTGAAACTCTAAATGTCTGCTCTCATGAACAACACACTAAACTGCATATTTAACACCAAGTTTTTGAAACTGAGTAACCTGACAGCTGAGGGAGAGAACAGATAGCAGCAACAGCAGCTATCACTGATGAATATTTACTGAAAATAGAAAACTGCAGTTCCAGGCAGTGTTCAAAAAGGCGACTCCTTAGGCGCGCCTAGGCGCGGCTAGTCACTAGTCGATGGGTTCCCGCCTGGCCTATGGGGGTAAGCGGACATCCAGGCGCAAGGAGGTAGGTCGCCGGTGGGGGAGGTCGCCGGTGGGGGAGGAGGAGCTGAGAGCGGGCGGAGGCGCGCTGCGTGCATGCAAGTGGGCGGCAGCAGGGGGGTCCTACTGGCCTAGGGGGGTAGGCGGACCCTTAGGGCGGCCGGACTCGTCTGTGGCGCGGCGCGTGTGGGGGAGGAGGAGCTGGCGGAGGTCGCTGAGAGAGGAGGAGGAGCTGCAGGGAAGGGGGAAGGTGGTGGGCAAGCGTGTGGCGTGCAAAGTGCGGCAAGAAGCAGGGGGGTCCCACTCGGCCTAGGGGTGGCGGACCCTCAGGCGGGCGCCACTCGTCGAGGCGCCGGTGGGGGAGGAGGAGCTTGGCGGAGGTTGCCAGAGAGGAGGAGGAGCTCATGAGGCGGGGGGGCACGCACTAGAGGAGAGAGAGATGCCGGAGAGGGAGAGGAATCGGAGGCGGCGGCTAATGCGGGCTACCGAACAGAGGAAGCGGCGTCGAGTAGAGGATGCGGGAGACCGAACAGAAGGATAAGGTTGGAGACCTGGAGTGGGAGATGGGCTGGACTGTTGCCATTTGGGCCTTTCTATCTCTCTAAGCCAGCCTTTCAATCTATCTAAACCCACTATTTCAGCTGTTTATTTTTTCTTTTAGAAGATAATATATGTATATTAGTATATATACAAAACGCCTAGAAAAACGCCTTAAAACGCCTAGGCTCGCTTAAGCTCGCCTAGGCTCTAGGCTATGGGTCATCGCCTAGAAGTCACCTAGCGCCTAGCTGAACTTTGGTTCCAGGACAACACAAAATAACCTGCAGTTCCTGGAGGCAGTACATACCTGTCGATTCTGTAGGCTGCATCTTGGACCTTCCTATGCAATGTCTCTTCCTTCTTTCTGTAAACTGCAGTTCCTGGACAACACAAATAACGATGGGTTCATTTTCTCTGTAACATAACCTTACTCTGCTTTCTATTTCATTTCTGACATTGTTGCCTCTATAACCAGCCATGGTAGCAAATACATTGAACCAGCAAAAGGGACACAAATACGAGGACTGGATGAGAACTGCACCTTTACTGAATGTTGATGTCGACCTGCTTGCTTGCCGACCAGCTGTTGGTGATGCTGACATGCGGCCACAGGTTCCACAGAACTGCTGCTGTGCTACAAACTGTCAATCAGCACTCAGAAAAAAATTGCAGTAAAATTGTCAAATGTCTTGCATTCAGAAAAAAACATTCGCAAGGACACTAGAACAGAATGTCATCTCTGCTTTACTTAACAACAGGCAAGAACAGTCATTTAACATGACAGAAGAAATGAGCTGTGGTGAGAGAAAGTTGCATCTCTGGACACAACTGAGTGTTAGGAGTATTTCATTATAACATATTTGTTGCAATCACTTGTACTTTAAATTAGACCACGACAATACTCATAGGCATTTGAACCAACACACAGTATAAAATTTTATATAAGCCATGTGCCCATAGGTACAGAAATATAGAATTCTGGTGATATAGAAATCTTTACTGACCATTCTGCAATAATCCAGGGCGAACGATCATGTGTTCATACGCTTCTAGATAGATAGCTTGATACATATCTGCAATCCAGCGAGCTGATATCTGCAAGACAATCTATGTGTCATTATCAATCGAATAAGCTCAAGAAAAAAACAATAGTTAACCCTATCTAGGTAGTAATAATCTCCTCAAAATATAAAACAATATGTGGCAAATTAAATCACCTAGTTCTGCATATAAGAATACGGCTGCACGAACAAATTACTAATTTGTCTTTATTAGTTACTGATTAACATGATTACTAATTTGTTCTCATAGCTCCCTTGCTTTAGCACTTTAGCTATTTTATTACTGCAGTTCCTCTGCATCAACAGCTTGTGACTAAAGGGTGAAGGCAAATCCAAATAGTGTAGCAGATGGACTAGGTAACTATAACTAGAGGGTTAAGCTATACCAAGACCTGGTTTCAACAATGAAATTTTCTGCATAATGAATTTCAGACATATATGAAACACAAATTAAATCACCTAGTTCCGCATCACAGTAGCTATTGCATATCCACCTGCAGGTGGTGCTCGTTCACCTCTGTGCCGATCTCCTCCCCTGCTCGCCGCGTGCCATCCTTGTCTCGTTGGTCCTCCTCCAGCCGGCCTCCTCAGTGCGCCACCTGCTGTCCTTGGCCTCCTCCGCACCCTGCGTGCCGGCATCCTCCGCGTCGAGGGCCAGCTACGCCGTGCTGAGGTCGGGCGCCGCCCATCGGCCTTCTCCGCGCACCACCGCGAGCAGCATGCCGTTTCAGATCCATCGAGGGCTGGGGTTAGGGCGCATCTAGGGTTGAGGCGCTGCTCACTAGCCTCCTCCGCGCGCCGTGCGCCGTCCTCGGCCTTCTCCGTGCCGAGGGCCAAATGTGCCGATCTGGGGTACGGTGACGACTAGTGCAGAGAGGCAGCCAGGAGGGGGAGCGGGCGGCGGCTGGTGGGAGAGGCGTTGGGTGGGTTAGGTTTTGCGGCTCGTTTATATACGCGAACGGATATTGGGCTTTGGGCTGGATATCACTGTAGCTTGTGTGTTGTTAGAGATGGGGGCATTATTAGTGACGTTATGTGAATCCGTCATGAATAATCCGTCACGGATTAAAGGATTTGTTGTAGCGTATATGCTAGTTCTGGTTGCAAACACCTATCCAGCACCGTACATCTGGCGGCCCATGGGAGGATGAGGTTCTCCCTCACCGACGGTGTTGGAGGGCGAATCTCATCTCCCTCTCCCTCACCGACGACGCTCAGGACAGATCTTGTAACCCCCAGTGTTAAGCATTGCATTTGACACTTATATTTCATGAGCACAAGCAACATCCATTCATTCATGAGCATGAGCATATGAAATTTCATTTAATTCTTTATACATTATCTCATGTGATGTTGATTATATATATGCATATGCTTGTAATTATGTATGACCAATGTATGAAATGGTTGTGAGGTCATGAAAACACCTTAGACACATCTATGATGATAAATAGAACAATTTTTATATTCATGACATGAACCAATTTTGCTTCTAAGTGTTGGTTTACTTTAAAATGTTATTTTCATAATGCTAGTTTGACTAAAGTTGAGCAGTAGTTTAGAGAGCTTGCAAGGCTATGTGACCTAAAAAAAGTTGTAGTTCTTATCATGGGTAACAAACTTTGTTTAAGGGTCATGAGTTGAATCAGTGTCTAACATGGTCAAATAGAGCTCACAAGTATCAACAAAATGCTATTTTGTGACTTAAATTTTTTCTCTGTGTAGAATGCTGATTTCGGTTTCAAGGTACCTCACTTTAGAGCTTTGTAGTTTGAAAACCATTGTGAATTAGACAAAACTCCTTTAAGCAATCTTATAGTACTCACATAGCTCTATAATTTTTATTAAGGAAGTTTTTACTAAATCGCCACGGATTAGAAGGACTGATTGCTTTAACTTGCTTCGTCAATCGGGTTCAGTGGTGTCTGAACCGGCGCCGCGCATGTGTCGTGGCCGACCGACGTCAGGCATCGGTCGCCACGTGGAGGCCGTCCACCGGTGTCGGGCCCACGTGTCAGGCCGAGGTGGGCAGCAAAACCGTGCAACGCCGCTGCTCTCTCTGACTCGCGCTCACTCTCTCTGCCTCGCTCTCGCTCCCGCTCTCGCCGCGCTAGAGCAAAACCGAGCGTCATCGCCATTGCCGCCGAGCTTCGCCACGCTCGCTCGTTGTCGCCACCGCGCCATTGTCTGATTGCTCGCGCGCACCGCTCGGCCATCACCTCCTCCACCTTCCCGACTAGTTAGCCGTGCCAATCGAGCCAAGGTAAATGCCTAAGGGTGAGTTTGTCGTAGCCACGCCATCGCTGGAACACCGTCGAGCTCACGCTCACCGTGGCCGTGCTCCGCCGAGCCGTCTCACTCACGTGTTCCTCTCGTTAGGGTTAGGTTAGAGCTAGGTTTAACTCAAAGCAAGAGCCTAAGGCCGATGCCGGCCTCGTCGGAGCAGAACACTGCTGTGCCGCCATTGCGCTCGCCTTGCCGTGCCATCATGCACGCGGCCAAGCCTCACCGCCGCTTCATAGTGACTCGATCCGTGCCGTAGAGCTTTGCTAGGGTTAGCAGATATCGTAGCCGTGCTCGCCTGGCCATGCCATCGCCGAAGGCGACAAGTCCACCACCGCGTGTTGTCGCCGAGCCACCATCGCCACCGTCGAGCTAGCTTCGATGAGCCTCTAGGCCAACCAAGGGCACTAGTAGATGCGTGTGGGAATAGGGAACACAACGGTGGTGACCTCATCGCCGGTGACCTCGCCGTCGGTGAGTTCTCGCCGATCAAAGCGCCGCCCTGCCTCAGTCTCACTGACATGTGAGGTCGGTTGACTTCCGAGGCCCACGCGTCAGTCACAGCGGGGTGTATGGACGGGTGTACCTAGCAACAGACCCCGAGTGAATTTGATTTTCTTTATTTGTTTTCACAGATTTTTTAGCAAACTTGCAAAAATTATATCTTGAGCTAGGAGTATCCAAATGGGGTGAATCAAATTTTGTTGGATTCATCTTAAAGTGTACTATTTGATAAAAATATTAAATCTACTGTTTAGAAATTTTTTCTAGAAGAATTAAATTGAGCAAGATAAGCACTTTTAAAATAGTTTCTATTTTGTAAATTGCATAACTTGAGCTAGGAAGGTGATAAAACTATGATTCCAATTTTGCTGGTCTTGTGTTGGCATGTTCTAGCTTGGAAAAATAATAAACCTACAGTAGACATACTTGTAGTATGGTCTTCCTATTTAATCTTAATTAATTGCTAGTTTCTAGTGAAATTTAATGGGGGTAAAAATACATAACATATGACCATATAAATTTTTGCACAGTATTCTCATGCTAGAAAGAAAGTAAGAAAAATATTAAATCTATTGTTTGACACTTTGCACTATGCTAAACTATTTTTTGCTAAAGTAAGCATATGTAACTTGTCATTTTTGTAGATGTAGCTATACTTATCTAAATGGCATGAAATTTGTACAATAGACTATTAGGGTCAAGTGTTGTCTACTATAAGTTTCTCGGAATTTATTGAGCACTAAAAATATTTACTCTGTAAATCATTTTATTATCTAAGGAAATTAATAAATGAATATAAATAAATTAGTTAGGCTTAACCACGATGTTTTCTGTGGTGTGTGTGATGCATATAATCTGTTGATACTATTAGTGAGGTTTAGAAGTATTTATTTATAGGCAACTAGTTAATTATTGTTTTTATAATTTAACTAGAAGGCTGTATGTATGGTTTTTGGTGTGGTGATGATTTCATGATGATAATGATCTTTTCTGTAAAACTTGTTAATAACAAAGCTGTAGATAACTTACTTATCTACCTGGTATTAAATTTTCATTGTCATAGATCTTATGGTTTAAGAATTATGGCTGTTAGAAGTCTGCTGTCAGAAATGCTTGCTTTCTAGACAAATCTAAAAGATTAAATTGTTTGACCTAGATAACCGCTAAATCACATTAAGATGATTAAAAGAAAGTTGTAGAAAATTTCATAAAATTTCTAGAATGTTTACAAGCATATTATTTTGATGTATAAAACTCTAGTTATGGTCAAAACAAATGGTTGTTGTCTTGCAGCCTAGAAAATGTTTAAATAGGTGTTTGTTTAATTATTAGAAAGGAGATATGCACCTACTCAGTAAAAGAAATTAATCTTGTTATCACCCTAATACCTTGCTGTTAAGAACACTTATGATTATGCATTTTATCATATCATATCATCCATGTCATTACCTATGCATCCATGATATCTTATTCATGCTTATGCATATAGGATCGTCCAAAGGAGTAACCCTACTGGAATTCGAAGAAGAGGCGGTGGACAATCAAGGGACACCCCAACCTGTAGCTCCTAAAGGAGAGGAGCTGGCCATTGTTGAACTTTCGGAGTGTCCTGACCATGGACCCACTTTCTTTCTGAAAGGCAAGCCCCAGAGTATTTTAAGCTTCCTATATTTTACAAAACATCACTTGAGTCCTTTATATTTGATGCATTAGGTTATAAGAGTTGAATTGGAAGCACTTGATGCATAGAACTACCTTGTCTAGATAAATATACATTTAACCCTATATAGGTCCAGGATCGAATATATGCTTAGCCATGCTTAGACCGGTAGAAGTCGTGTGATTTCCTGTCACCTGCGAGATATAGGTGGATACCGGAGCACGGTTGGCTATATTTGCTATCGTGGAAAAGAATCATGGGGTAATGTAACTAGAGGCTAGGCAGAGTCTATGTAGGTTGTCTTATGTGATTCTGTCTGTGTCGATTAAGGACCGCATCGTTGGAGGCCCTCTTGTCATTTTGAACGCGTGCCTCTCACTTAGCTGGCCGGATAACTCATTCCGATCGTAAAGCCGAGTAGCTCAACTTAGGTCAGGCCTCGTTCTATCAAAGTGCGCACTCTGAATGGTAGTAAGGATGTGCGGGGAGCCAGATGTGAGCCTAAGGGCAGGGTAGTCCTGATCGTCCTGACAGCTGGTTGTCCCTGGTTATGCGGCGCTGATCGAACCCGCGAAATATGGACCTAAGTTATACCAAAGGTGACCTAAGGTTACTATAGTTGGTAGAACAAGGTTTGTGTTAGGAATAACTGCCCAGCTGGTTGCAATCGATTCGAATCGCCGTCCCTCCCGGATAGTGAGAAACTTGGCGGAACCCCTTCATCGTAGTAATTGAACTATGGAATGTGATGGTTATGATGAACATGGAAAATGTTACACCAGCTATGGTTACTATTGTATGCTACTAAATGACATAACACATGTTTGACACATGTTAGTTGCTAATC
This sequence comes from Miscanthus lutarioriparius, assembly GCA_904845875.1. Classification (NCBI taxonomy): domain Eukaryota; kingdom Viridiplantae; phylum Streptophyta; class Magnoliopsida; order Poales; family Poaceae; genus Miscanthus; species Miscanthus lutarioriparius. The sequence continues at coordinate 87,090,672 of CAJGYO010000005.1, read as the reverse complement.
TAGAGATGAATAGCTATAATCAAGTTGGTTACCGAATTACAAAATGTATAGCTCAACTAGTGGCTTTTATGCAAAATATTGTCAAGCTAGCTCCACTTATAAAGCCTTGCATGATCCTTAGAGTCACTTTATTTTTAGTTTATGATGGGTAAGTCTAGTGGAGTACCTTCTTATACTCAGGGTTTATTTCTCACTTGTTGCAGATAGTACAGTCTATCATGGCTACTGTAAGAACTGCTTCTATCCCGTTGTAGACGAGGAGTAGGGCCCTAGGCAAGGCATCTCTCGTTAATCCCTCTATTAGGCTTTTGTGGTTGTGATCCTAAGCTGTCATAGTATTTGAACAATGATGTGAGATGTTGGTTTCAAACTTTAATTGCTTCCGCTACTATTTTACCTAAACTTGGTTTGTAATAACTTTTAATCGTACTCTGATGTATGGAACTGTATTTGTGAACTTTATGTAACGTGTGACATATATGTTGAATCATATATGATCTTGGTTGTATGTTGGTTAAATCGAGACCATTCGTGGTATTCGATGGACTACTGGGTTTATATGGGCTCAAGTATGATAGTGCGACCGCTTGCGGGCTGCTATTGTACTTGTGCTCTTATAAATTGGATGGTTCTGCTATAGCTGGCATCAGAGCAAGATTCAACATTAATTACCACATGTGTATTTAAAACAAAGGTTTTTATTTTTCCAAAACCAGTTTTGGCAACTGATATATATATAGGTGTTTAAACCTAAAGTTTGAATCTAAAGTGCTAGTGATCACTTCCTTTATACCCAGTTAAGGATTTCAGGTGGGTAATTATGTACTAACTTGGGGGTTTTTATTTTTGTTGTCCATACGGTGTGCTATTGTATGAATGCCATTCACTTGAGTGGTAATGTATGGATCAACTGCCTCTACGCCTAGGTAAGATGATGAGTGGCATGACCGCAAGATGTGAGCGTGCGGTCTAATGGGGAGAGTTAGCTATGATACTAAAGTATATATATATTTCATATATATACGGAGGTATTTAATTGTGGGTTAGCTTTGATACGACTGTATATGCATATTTATATGTATATATGGGACGTATTTACTTTCGGGTAGCCTTGATACGGAATTATATATATGGGTTTATATATATGGAAGTATTTAGCTTGCAACCTAGAGCCCAGATTTTATTTCTGCATATATACTTGTGGGGTTGGGCTGAAATGAAATTCTTGCATAGGTACACTAACAGTAAAATGTGTAGCCCGACTAGCTATGTTATATATGAGAGAACGCATGTATGCCACCGTGTATGCCGTTAGAAGTTTAATTTTTCTAAGTTTGTGAGGACGTACGGAACGTGTATGCATCATGATAAATCATTTATTACCTGCTTGCATTGTTCCTCCCCTTATAAGTCTCTTATTCGGTTAGGTAACTCTTTTTCTATTATAATGTTGTTCTCACGAGAGTTGCACCATTTTGTTGGAAATGTTTGGTACCCCTGCCCTACTTTGGAGGGTCTTGCATTTTGTGTGGTATACCAAACTGCCCCTCTATTTTTGGAATCAAGAATACCTGGAGGGACAGCCATGGTATGAGGTACAGCAAACCATACATGCTCGTACCCAAACACCCCTATGGCAGGAGTGGAAGGCGGACTCTGAGGGAAAATCTCCTTGGGAGGCTGCCCAAGTAGTGGCTTTTGAGGTGCTGAGTCTGATGTGTCAGCAGCATGGGGATAAGCTTATCGGTAGTGCCGCTGGTACTTTTTCTTGGGTGGATCCATCTACAGTAGTATGGGCACAGCGCAACCACAATGCGTTGATCCGAGACCGGGGTGAGCGGGCAGATAGTTTTAGTCCCGCTATGAGTGCCATGTTCACCATGATGAAGATATTCTATACTCGTCAGGATACCTAGGACTTCTAGCAGGAGTCCTATACCACTTGCAGGGACAAGCTCATGAGAGTTGAAGCCGCACAACATAAACTGAGGAAGCATGTGTGCAAGCACAAAAAGGCAGCAAGTGAGGCTCGTTGGGACTTCGATGAAGCTTACCTAGCATTGGAAAATCTCCACACTCAGATGGAACATGTCGATCAGCAAAGAGCTACCGTCGAAGTGGCAAGAGCTGATGATTAGGTAGTGCTAGCAGGAATCTAGGAGTAGTTGGAGGCCGCTCACGCCGAAGCGCTCACAGCTACGTGCCAGTGGATCCAAGCAAACAACCGTGCAGCCATGGCAGAAGCAGCATGAAACAATGCCGAAGCCTTAGCCACACAGTAGAACCGAGTCAAAAGGGACTTGCGTCAGTAGCTTGCACATATCCAGAACGTGGTGGTTGATCTTCAACGAGAGGTGCATTATCTGAACAACCAACTACACCCGATCTTTGATGAGGAAGAAGAAGATCCAGAGATGTTAGTTGAAGATGATAGTTGGGAGGAAGAAGAAGTGGATCTAGAGGATGAGGATGATGCTATCTCTGACCTTGACAGCGAGCACGCTAAAGAGTAGGGCCGTTTAGTGACTAGTTTGAAGCGCTAGTTGTATCCCTGCTATTTATGTAATTGAATTGTAGTTTGAACTTCAGTACCCGTGACGTAACTTCAGTGTAATTTTGGTACTTTGCATGTTAATCCATGATGGGTTGAACTTTGATGAAATTCCAGTTTCGTTTTACTGGTGAAATATGACATGCATGTTAACGCGTTGCAAGTACGATAAGTGATCAAATTGGTGATGTTATGTTGTGAGAATGAATTATTCTGCCTCTGTTTTATTGTATGAATTTAAGATTCTCTCCAGTAAATTTAGTTTAGCATGATTACACAATTCATCTGCAATCTCTTAACATCATCCAATAATCACTTATGGTTGTAATTTTGTAGATGACTCACGCTCGCGCTGGAGCAGGCACCAGCCAAGGTGGCAATGATGGTGACTTACCACCACCACCGTCACCGTCTGTAAATGAGTTTTTCGCATAGTTCCTGGGAAATCAGAGAGCAATGGAGGATACACTGTGCCTCATTGTACAGAACACTGCTCACGCCCACGAGCAATATCAAGGGCCAAAACCAAATCAGAACAGTACATTCACATACTTTCTAGACACTAAGCCTCCTATCTTAAAAGAGACAGAAGAACCTCTCTAGGCTGATGAGTGGTTGAACACTATTGAACAAAAGTTCTATCTATTGAGGGTCATCGAAATGATGAAGGCCGAGTATGCATCTCATCAACTGCAGGGCATGTAGGTATCAGGTGGACTCATTATTTGTCTGCCTTACCTACTGGAGCAAATGTTACCTAGGAGCAATTCAAGACAGCCTTTAGGGGACATCATATACCCCCGGGGCTGATGCACATGAAAGCCGCTGAGTTCATGAGACTCACTCAAGGGACCAAGACCCTTACCGAGTACATGCATGACTTCAACAATTTGTCCCGATATGCCCTAGGGTTTGTTGACATAAAAGAAAAGAAGATAGAAAGCTTCATGAGAGGCCTTGGAACCAAACTGATGAAGACTGGCCAACTCAAGATGTGCTACATATAATGAGTTTGTCAGCGATGCCTTCACCTAGGAGAATCAGAACAACTTGCACGCAATAGCAAAGGGCCAAAAAAGAGCAACTGATGTAGGTGCCTCAGGATCATCTCAGTCCAAAGCTCCAGTGGCAGTTAGGCCACAGTTCCCGTCCTCCAGTGCCTAAGTTTAGGCCTCCTCAGCAGAAAGCCTAGGCCAGCCAACCTTAGAAGGTGTTTCACAAGCCATTCACCATTGCCCTGCCCAAGGGTAACGCAGGGCAAGGAAGCTCAGTAGGGCCAAGAAGTAACCAGCCATGCTTCAATTACAATCAGATGGGTCACTGGTCCAAGGAGTGCCCAAATCTCAAGAAGGGTGGAAATCAAAACTAGGGTAATCAGAAGCAGGTCAATCCTAAGGCATGTTCTGGATACGTGCACTACACCACAGTGGAAGAAATTCCCACAAGGGAAGTTGTTACCGTCGGTATATTTCTTGTTAACAAACATCCTGCCATTGTTTTATTTGATTCTAGAGTTTCTCATTCATTTATGAGCTAAACATTTGCATCTAATCATGATCAGAAGATAATTGAGGTAGACAAGGGTGGTTATAGTATAAGTTCAGCTGGGGCTACTATTTCTACAAATTAAATAGTCAGAGATGTGCTCATCTCCATACAAGATAGGGAGTACACTATGGATCTGATAGTATTACTAGGATTAGCCATAGATATGATCTTGGGCATGAAATGAATGAGTGGACATAGGGTTCTCATCAACACATCCACTCAAACCATTATGTTGAGGGAACCTATGGGGGAGGGTGTTTTTCTAGTGCCACTTCCTAGAAGTTTTGATCTTCAAAACTTTTCTTGTGCTATCCAAACCACTATCCTCTGTGATATTCTAGTAGTTTGTGAATTTCCGGATGTGTTCCTAGATGAGTTGCCTGGCTTACCGCCTGATAGGGACATGGAATTTAAAATTGAGTTAGTGCTAGGCACAACACCTATCTTAAGAAGACCCTATAGGATGCCACCCAATGAGTTAGCTGAACTTAAAATTCAACTACAAGAACTTTTGGACAAAGGTCTCATTCGACCTAGTTCGTCTCTATGGGGTTGTCGAGCTTTATTTGTGAAGAAGGACAAATCCTTGTGGATATGTGTGGACTATAGGCCGCTCAATGCAGTAACCATAAAGAACAAGTATCCTTTGCCTCGTATTGATATTTTGTTTGATCAACTATCAAGAGCAAAGGTATTCCCTAAGATTGACTTGAGATCAGGCTATCACCAGATCAAGATCAGGCTAGAAGATGTATCTAAGACAACTTTCTCAACTAGGTACGGCTTGTATGAGTATTTGGTAATGTCTTTTGGACTGACAAATGCTCCTACCTATTTCATGTCCCTGATGAATTCGGTGTTCATGCCCGAGCTTGACAAGTTCGTGGTCGTGTTTATCGATGATATCCTGATTTACTCTGAGAATGATGCAGATCATGCAGAGCATCTAAGAGTTGTCTTGTCTAGGTTGAGAGAGCATAAATTGTATGCAAAGTTTAGCAAGTGTGAATTCTGGCTGAAGAAAGTATCTTTCTTGGGTCATATATTATCTCAAGATGGAATCTCTGTAGACCCATCTAAAGTACAAGAGGTCATGGATTGGAAGGCCCTAACTTTGGTTCATGAAGTTTAGAGTTTTCTAGGGCTAGCAGGCTATTATCATCGTTTCATTCCTGACTTTTCCAAAATAGCTAAGCCCATGACCAGATTACTTTAGAAGGATGAAAAGTTTAATTGGACTCCAGAGTGTGTGGCTGCTTTTCACTCTATGAACCTTGCTAATCACTGCTCCTGTTCTAGCATAACCCGACGTTGAAAAGCCTTTTGATGTGTTTTGTGATACATCACGTAGAGGTTTAGGATGTGTGCTTATGCAAGAAGGTCAAGTTATTGCCTATGCTTCTCGACATTTGAGGAAGCATGAAGTCAACTACCCTACACATGATTTAGAACTTGCCATAGTTGTTCATGCATTGAAGATATGGAGACATTACTTGTTGGGAAACATATGTCACATATACACTGACCACAAAAGTCTCAAGTATATCTTCACTCAACCAAAGCTGAACATAAGACAACGTAGATGGTTAGAGCTGATCAATGACTATAATTTAGAAGTGCACTACCATCTAGGAAAAGCTAATGTTGTAGCAGATGCACTTAGTCAGAAATCTCATTGTAATGCCTTAGAAGCCTTATTGGAAGATGGGTTTAATCTACTGCATCCTATTGTGCTACACAACATCACTGTTAGTTGTTCACTTGAGAGCAAAATCATAAAAAAAATAGAAGACAAATGTAGGTGTGTTTCACATAAAGAGAAAGATGAAGGAATAGGAAACCAAGCATTTCAGGTTGGATGAAAGAGGTGTGCTATGGTTCAAAACCCTACTTGTGGTACCAAAAGACTGCGAATTTAGAAATCAAATCTTAGATGGAGCTCATTCATCCAAGTTAATCCATCTGGGTAGTAGCAAAATGTATCAAGATTGGAAACCCCATTTTTGGTGGACCAAGGTGAAAAAAGAGATCGCCGCCTATGTCGCTAGGTGTGATAATTGCAGTAGGGTCAAAGCGGATCATTTGAAACCTGCTGGATTGCTCCAACCTTTGTCTAATCTAGGATAGAAGTCGGAGGAGATCAGCATGGACTTTATTGTAGGACTTCCACCCACTCAGAAGGGTTTCGATTCGATATGGGTAATTGTGGACTGATTGACAAAGTCTGTGCATTTTATTCCGGTTAGCACCCGCTACCGACCATATGAATACGCATCATTGTATATCATGCATATAGTGTGACTACATGGGGTACCAAGAACCATTATATCAGATAGAGGCTCTCAATTCACTGCTCGGTTTTGGGAGCACTTGCACAAGTAGTTAGGTATCAATTTGGTTCGAAGCTCAGCATATCACCCTTAGACCTCTAGGTAGACTGAGCGAGTAAATCAAATCTTAGAAGATATGTTGAGAGCACGTGTGATCTCTTCAAGGGTTCATGGGAAAAGTAGCTACCTTTAGCCGAGTTCTCCTATAACAACAGTTATCAAAAGAGCATCAAGATGGCTCCTTTTGAGGCCTTGTATGGTCACAAATGTAGAACTCCTTTGAATTGGATTGAGCCCAGAGAAAGGAGGTACTATGGCATAGATTTTGTCACAGAAGTTGAAGAACAAGTACGTGTTATCCAACAACACATGAAAGCAGCTCAGTCAAGACAAAACATTTATGCTGATAAAAGGAGAAGACCACCAACCTTTGAAGTGGGAGACTTTCTGTACTTAAAAGTTTCACCCATGAAGGGAGTGTAGAGATTCAGAATGAAAAGGAAGCTTGTGCCTAGATATGTAGGCCCATACCAGATTATCGAATGGAAGGGAAATGTCGCCTAGAAGTTACAACCTCCCTCAGAGATGAGTGCTATATTCAATGTCTTTCATGTTTCTCAGTTGAAAAGATGTCTTCGCATTCCTGAGGAAGCCATTGCACCCACCAACATTAAGCTCCAATAGGATTTGACCTATGAAGAGAAATCAATTCGAGTGCTAGAAGAAATGGAAAGAGTAACCCGGAGCAAGGTCATTAAGTTCTACAAGGTGGTGTGGCATAACCACAATGACCAAGATGTCACGTGGGAACGGGAGGATTATTTACGTGAGGTTTATCCCGCTTTTTATGAAGAATGGTAGGTCTTTCAAATCTCGGGATGAGATTTCTATAAGGGGGAGGGGCTGTAACACCCTAGTGTTAAGCATTGCATTTGACACTTACATTTCATGAGCACAAGCAACATCCATTCATTCATGAGCATGAGTATATGAAATTTCATTTCATTCTTTATACATTATCACATGTGATGTTCATTATATATATGCATATGCTTGTAATCATGTATGACCAATGTATGAAATGGTTGTGAGGTCATGAAAACACCTTAGACACATCTAGGATGATAAATGGAACAATTTTTGTATTCATGACATGAACCAATTTTGCTTGTAAGTGTTGGTTTACTTTGAAATGCCATTTTCATGATGCTAGTTTGACTAAAGTTGAACAGTAGTTTAGAGAGCTTGCAAGGCTATGTGACCTAAAAAAAGTTGTAGTTCTTATCATGGGTAACAAACTTTGTTTAAGGGTCATGAGCTGAATCAGTGTCTAACATGGTCAAATAGAGCTCACAAGTATCAACAAAATGCTATTTTGTGACTTAAATTTTTTCTCTGTGTAGAATGCTGATTTTGGTTTCAAGGTACCTCACTTTAGAGCTTTGTAGTTTGAAACCATTACGAATTAGACAAAACTCGTTTAAGCAATCTTGTAGTACTCACGTAGCTCTATAATTTTTATTAAGGAAGTTTTTACTAAATCGCCACGGATTAGAAGGACTGATTGCTTTAACTTGCTTCGTCAATCGGGTTCAGTGGTGTCTGAACCGGCGCCGCGCGTGCGTCGTGGCCGACCGGCGTCAGGCATCGGTCACCATGTGGAGGCCGTCCACCGGTGTCGGGCCCACGTGTCAAGCCGGGGTGGGCAGCAAAACCACGCAACGCCGCTGCTCTCTCTCACTCGCGCTCACTCTCTCTGCCTCGCTCTCGCCATGCCAGAGCAAAACCAAGCGCCGTTGCCATTGCCACCGAGCTCTGCCATGCTCGCTCGCTGCCGCCACTGCACCATTGTTCGATTGCTCGCATGCATGGCTTGGCCATCACCTCCTCCACCTTCCCGACCAGTTTGCCATGCCAATCGAGCCAAGGTAAATGCCTAAGGGTGAGTTTGCCGTAGCCACGCCATCGTTGGAGCACCGCCGAGCTTGCGCTCACCGTGGCTGTGCTCCACCGAGGTGTCGCTCATGCATTCCTCTCGTTAGGGTTAGGTTGGAGCTAGGTCTAACTCAAGCCAAGAGCCTATGGCCAATGCTAGCCTCTTTGGAGCAGAACGCTACCGTGCCGCTAGTGCGCTCGTGCCGCCGTGACGCATTCACGCGGCCAAGCCTCACTGCCGCTTAGGGTTAGTAGATATCGTAGCCATGCTTGGCTGGCCTTGCCATCGTCGGAGGCGACGAGTCCGCCACTGCGCGCCGCCGCCATCGCTGTCGTCAAGCTAGCTTCGACGAGCCTCTGGGCCAACTAAGGGCACCCATAGATGCGCGTGGGAATGGGGAACACAACGGTGCTAACCTCGTCGCTAGTGACCTCGCCGTTGGCAAGTTCTCGCCGGTCAAAGCACCGCCCTACCTTGGTCTCACTGACATGTGGCGTCGGTTGACTTCTAGGGCCCACGCACCAGTCACAGCGGGGTGTATGGACCAGGTGTACCTAGCAGCAGACCCCGAGTGAACTTGATTTTCTTTATTTGTTTTCACAGATTTTGTAGCAAACTTGCAAAAATTATATCTTGAGCTAGGAGTATCCAAATGGGGTGAACTAAATTTTATTGGATTCATCTTGAAGTGTACTATTTGATAAAAATATTAAATCTTTTGTTTAGCATATTTTTCTAAGAGAATTAAATTGAGCAATATAAGTGCTTTTAAAATAGTTTCTATCTTGTAAATTGCATAACTTGAGCTAGGAAGGTGATAAAACCATGATTCTAATTTTTCTGGTCTTGCGTTGATATGATCTATCTACGAAAAATAATAAACCTATAGTAGACATACTTGTAATATGGTCTTCCTATTTAATCTTAATTAATTGCTAGTTTCTAGTGAAATTAAATGGGGTGAAAATACCTAACATATGATCATACAAAATTTTACAAAGTATTGTCATGTTAGGAGGAAAGTAATAAAAATATTAAATTATTTGCTTGACACTTTTCACTATGCTAAACTAATTTTGCTAAAATAAGCATATGTAACTTGTCATTTTTGTAGAGATAGCTATACTTATCCAAATGGCATGAAATTTGTATAGTAGAGTACTAGGGTCATGTGTAGCCTACTGTAATTTTCTCAAAATTTATTGAGCACTAGAAATATTTACTTTGTAAATCACCTTATTATGTAAGGAAATTAATAGATGAATATAAATAAATTAGTTAGGCTTGACCATGATGTTTTCTATGGTGTGTGTGATGCATATAATCTATTGATACTATTAGTGAGGCTTAGAAGTATTTGTTTATAGGCAACTAGTTAATTATTGCTTTATAATTCAACTAGATGGCTGCATGTGTAGTTTTTGTTGTGGTGATGATTTCATGATGATAATGATCTTTCATGTAAAACTTGTTAATAACAAAGTTGTAGATAACTTACTTATCTACATGGTATTAAATTTTCATAGTCATAGGTCTTATCGTTTAAGAATTATGTCTGTTAGAATTCTGCTGTCAGAAATGCTTGCTTTCTGGACAGATCTGAAAGATTGAATTATTTGACCTAGATAACTGCTGAATCACATTAAGATGACTAAAATAAAGTTGTAGAAAATTTCATAAGCTTTCCAGAATGTCCACAACCATATTATGTTGATGTATAAAACTCTAGTTATGTTCAAAACAAGTGGCTTCTGTCTTGCAGCCCAAAAAATATTTAAATATGTGTTTGTTTAATTACTAGAAAGGAGATTTGCACCTACTCAATAAAAGAAGTTAATCTTGTTATCACCCTAATACCTTGCTGTTAAGAACACTTATGATTATGTATTTCATCATATCATATCATCCATGTCATTACCTATGCATCTATGATATCTTATTCGTGCTCATGCATATAGGATCGCCTGAAGGAGTAACCCTACTGGAATTCAAAAAAGAGGTAGAGGACAAACAAGGGACACCCCAACCCATAGCTCCTGAAGGAGAGGAGCCAGCCATTGACGAACTTCTAGAGTGCCCTAACCACTGACCCACTTCCTTTCTAAAAGGCAAGCCCCGGAGCATTTTAAGCCTCCCATGTTTTACAAAATATCACTTGAGTCCTTTATGTTTGATGCATTTGGTTATAAGAGTTGAATTGTAAACACTTGATGTATAGAACTACCTTGTCCAGATAAATATACCTTTAACCCTATGTAGGTCTAGGTTGAATACATGCTTAGCCATGCTTAGACCGGTAGAAGTCGGGTGATTTCCTATCACCTGCGAGATATTGGTGGATACCAGAGCACGGTTGGCTATATTTGCTATGATGGAAAAGAACCATGGGGTAATGTAACTAGGGGCCTGGCGGAGTCTATGCGTACGTTGACTCATGTGATTCCATCTGTGTCGATTAAGGACCATATCGTTGGAGGCCCTCTTGTCATTTTGAACGCACGCCTCTCACTTAGCTAGTCGGATAACTCGTTCCGACCATGAGGGCGAGTAGCTTGACTCAGGCCGAGCCTCATTCTATCAAAGTGCGCACTCTGGATGGTAGTAAGGATGTGTAGGGAGCTAGACGTGAGCCCAAGGGTAGGGTAGTCCTGATCATCCTGGCAGCTGGTTGTCCCTGGTTGTGCGACACTGATCGAACCCACGAAATGTGGACCTAAGTTATACCAAAGGTGACCTAAGGCTACCGTGGCTGGTAGACCTGGGTTTGTGTTAGGAATAACTGCCCAGATGGTTGTAATCGATTCAAATCACCAACTCTCCTAGATAGTGAGAAACTTGGCGGAGTCCCTTCATCATAGTAATTGAACTATGGAATGTGATGGTTATGATGAACATGGAAAATATTACACCGACTATGGTTACTATTGTATGGTACTAAATGACATACCACATGTTTGGCATAGGTTAGTTGCTAATCTAGAGATGAATAGCTATAATCAACTTGGTTACCGAATTACAAAATGTATAGCTCAACTAGTGGCTTTTATGCAAAATATTGTCAAGTTAGCTCCACTTATAAAGCCTTGTATGATCCTTGGAGTCACTTTATTTTTGGTTTATGATGGATAAGTCTAGCTGAGTACCTTCTCGTACTCAGGGTTTATTTCCCACTTATTGTAGATGGTACAGTCTATCATGGCTACTGTAGGAACTACTTCTGTCCCGCTGTGGACGAGGAGTAGGGCCCTGGGCAAGGTGTCTCTCGTTAATCCCTCTATTATGCTTTTGTGGTTGTGATCCTGAGCTGGCGTAGTATTTGAACAATGATGTGAGATGTTGGTTTTAAACTTTAATTGCTTCCGCTACTATTTTACCCGAACTTGGTTTGTAATAACTTTTAATCGTACTTTGATGTATGGAACTATATTTGTGAACTTTATGTAATGTGTGACATGTATGTTGAATCATGTACGATCTTGATTGTATGTTGGTTGAATCAAGACCCTTTGTGGTACTCGATGGACTACTGGGTTTATATGGGCTTAAGTATGACAGTGCGACCGCTTGCGGGCTACTATTGTACTTATGCTCTTATAAATTGGATGGTTCTGCTACAGATCTTGCCTCCCTCTCCCTCACCGACGCTGTCGAGGGTGGATGCCGCCTCCCCTCTAAAAGCTCTAGTTTGGTTTTGGTGAATTGATGAAACCTTTAGTGCTAACCCTTTGCTCTAAGTGATCATGAGATAGGGAAGCACATTCCAAGTGGTGGAGCAAATGGATGAAGATCATGATGGTGGTGATGGCCATGGTGATGATCTAGTGCTCGGGCTTAGAAAAGAAGAAAGAGAAAAATAAAATGGGCTCAATGCAAAGGTGATATCCATAGGGCCATTTTGTTTTGGTGATTAAGACACCTAGTGGGTGTGATCACATTTATGATAGATAGCCGTACTATTAAGAGGGGTGAAACTCATCGTGAAATGCGGTTATCAAAGTGCAACTAGATGTTCTAACTCATTGCATATGCATTTAGAGTCTAGTGAGTGCTAACACCCTTGAAAATGTTTGTGAAAATATGCTAACACACGTGCACAAGGTGTTACACTTGGTGGTTAGCACATTTGATCAAGGATGGAGAAGTGGAGGAGGCTTCCCGAGGTGACCGGACGCTGCCTAGGTAGTGACCAGACTCAGAGGCCTACGTTCGGTCAGTGGCGCGCGGTGTTGGGCACGCTCGGGCTCAGGATAGAACGCTGGTCCAAGTGCTGGACCGAACACATAGGGGGTGCGTCCAGTCACCTATGATGTACGCTGATGTAACGCATGTAGAAGGCCAGAGAGGATCGAACTCAGGGCTGTGTCCGATCGCTTGTGAATGGACGCGTTTAGTCGCGGATTTTCCTCTCTGGATGCTTACTGGAGTCGATTGGACTCTGCGGGCATGCGTGTCAGGTCTCGCTGAGGTGTGTTTGGTCTTGGCATGAAGGCAGCGTGGGGACACGTGAGAGAACGTGGTGGTGCAACGTCAGGTTAGGGCAGGTGCGCCCAGTCTTGACTTATAGGCTGGCATGGAGCGAGTTGACTTTTGGAGATCGAGAGGCGTAAGTTTGAAGGCGGGACATGTGGCGAAGATCCTGCGACCAGACATTGGGCTGGGTGTGTCCGATCCTTCTAATCAGAGTGTTTGGTCAGCACGAGCTGTGCTCTGTGTTGAACCCAACGGCTCTATTTCGTTGGGGTTCTATAAAAGGCGTGTGGCCAGCTTGGGCTCACTCTCTTGGCCATTTGTGTTGAGTATACATCCTAGTGAGCATAGCCACACTCTCTAACTCACCTTGCTTGATTGGATCATCATCTAGTGGGATTTGAGAGCATCCAAGTGCATTGCTTTGAGTGATTGCATCTAGAGGCACTTGGTGATTGTGTTTCGCTGAGGATTTCGCTTGTTACTCATGGTGGTTGCCACCACCTAGACGGCTTGGTGCAGCAAGGATCTAGTGGATTGCTCTAGTGGATTGTGGATTGCTCATGGCTTGTGGATCCTCATCTTATATTGGTTGTGCAGCATCCGATTACGGGTTAGGCGTGTGTTGCCTATTAGCGCGTGAACCTCCAAGTGAGTGAATCACCACAACAGGGACTAGCTTATCGGTAAGCAAGTGAACCTCGATGAAAAATCAATGTCATCTTGTCTCCGAGGAATTCATTTGGTATTCATTGTGACTGATTGATTGTCACTTGCCATGGTGGTATAACCCTCCTACCTCTCTTGCACTTACTTTCCTAGTGTAGCTAAACTCTTTAGTGTAATTAGTTGTGAGAGCTAGCTTGTGTCTTGTTAGTGGTTAGTGAGGCTCCTTAGTTAGTCTTTGAGAGCTCACTAACTTAGAGAGTAGTGACTTAGACTCTTGTGTGACATAGAGATCATAGATAACTAGAATTGTGGATAGGAGGCTTGCATTTTTAGTAGGCTAGCGCAACACTCGCTTCTCCGTTTAGTTGTCTAACTATTTGGTTTAAGTGTTGTTGTAGAATTTTTTAATAGGCTATTCACCCCCCTCTAGCTATTAGAACCTTTCAAGTGGTATCAAAGCCATGGTCACCGTGATTTAAGGCTTAATAACCCACGGTGTGAAAATGGCTCAAATCAACAACACCAAGAAGCCACCTTAATTTGATGGCTCAAATTATCTATATTGGAAGGCAACGATGACCACGTATATCAAGTCAATCAATAGAAATGTGTGGAAGGTGGTGGAGACCAAGTTTGAGATAGCCGATCCGGAGACTCCCACCGCGACCGAAGAAGTGCTACTCCAAAACAATGATATTGCTCTTAGTGTCATTCATGATGCATTGGATGAGACAACATTTGAGCAAATCAAGAACATTGAGATGACCCATGAGGCATGAAAGAAGTTGGAGGAATCATTTGAGGGCATACAAGCAGTGAAGGGTGCCAAGGCATCTATCCTCAAGGAGAAGTTTGCAAGCTTCAAGATGAAGGAAGATTAGAGTGTGCCAGAGATGTTCCATAGAGTTCAAGTGCTTGTCAATGATCTCAAAGCACTTAGAGAAGAGGTGAAGGACAAGGACTTCTCCCACAAGTTCTTGAGATACTTACCATCGAGATTTGGCACATTGGTCACTATTCTAGTGAGGAGTGGTTTGGACACCATGACACCAAACCAAGTGTTGGGAGATGTGAGGACCGATGACACTTATAGAGATGATAATGAGAAAGAAGAGAAGAAGGAGAAGAAAGATGATAAGAAGGATGAGAAAAAAGGAGTGTGGCATTCAAAGCCACATCATCATCCAAGGGAAAAGCAAAGCAAGAATCATCAAGTGAAGATGAAGACTCAAGCTTCGATGAGATTGATGATGAGAAGATGGCTCTCTTTGTGAAGAGATTTGGAAAATTCATGATGAAGAAGGGCTATCATGCTAGAAGGAAGAAGTCATCATCAAAGAACAAGGATGAACCAAGGAGGTGCTTCAAGTGTGGTAGCAAGGATCATCTTGTTGCTCAATGCCCCTACAATAGTGAAATTAAAGATGATGACAAGAAGGGCAAGAAGAAGGAGAAGAAGGACAAGATGACCTTCAAGAAGAAGAAGGGTGGTTGATAGTGATGCTTCCTCAAGTGATGATGATGATTGTGATGATGACAAGACCACCAAGAAGAAGGCTCTTACAAGCATTGCCATAAATGAGAAGCCTTCTATCTTTGACACTCCATCGACTTGCTTCATGACTAAGGCCACTAAGGTACAATCTCATGATGATGGATGTGATGATGAACATGATAATGAAAGTGAAAGTGATAATAATGATGAACCAACTAAAGATAAACTATTTGACATGTTAGAAGATACTAAGGAACTAAAAGCCCTTAGAAAAGCCTTTGATGAGCTCAATGCATCTCATGAGAGTCTAAAGGAAGACCATGAGGAGCTTGGCAAGGCTCACAAAAAGCTTAAAAAAGCTCATTCCTCTCTACTTAATGAGAAAAATAAGAAGGATCATGTTGTAATATGTGACATAATTGATGAATGTTTCTATAAGCTATTGTTGTTGCTCCCGCTAACCCTTCTTGTAGCTCGTCATCCACTTTCACTTCACCTATGAGTGATGGTTTCACTTGTGTTGCCTCACTTATGGTTGAGAATGAGATCTTAAAGAAGGATGTCAATGAGCTCACTCGCGCCCTAGGCAAGGCCTATGACGGTGAGGACCGTTTGCTTATGTGCTTGGGTAGCCAAAGAGCATCTCTCTACAAAGAGAGATTGGGCTATACCCCTAAGAAAGGCAAGGCGGCCTTTGCTCCTCACAAGACTGGTTTTGTGAAGAATAATGGTCGGTTTTGCACTAGTTGCAAGAAGTTGGTCACAAAGAGCATGATTGGAAGAACAAGAATAAGAATGCTATTGTATCCTCAATCAAGTTTGATTCTTGTTATTTGCTTACTAAGGGTGCCAATGGTGTGAAGGCTAAGTTTATTGGTACATCCATGTTGGGCCCAAAGAAGAAGGCCATTTGGGTACCAAAGAGCTTAGTAACTAACCTTCAAGAACCAAAGCAAGTTTGGGTTCCTAAAAAAATTAATCTTCTTTTGTAGGTCAATTACAAAGCTAGAGGAAGGCATTGGATTCTTGATAGTGGGTGCACTCAACACATGATCGGTGATGCAAGAATGTTCAACTCAATCAACACCAATAATAGCAATGGTTATGATAGTATCACATTTGGTGACAATGGCAAAGGCAAGGTCAAATGGCTTGGTAAGATTACAATATCCAATGACAGCATTTTCAATGTGTTGCTAGTAGAGAGCTTGAACTTTAACTTGCTATCCGTAGCTCAATTGTGTGATCTTAGATTTAAATGCATATTTTGAGTAGATGATCTAGAGATCATAAGTATAGATGGCTTTAGATATGAGAATCTATACTTGGTTAATTTCAATGCTAGTGAAGCTCAATTGTCAACATGCTTATTCACTAAGTCTAGTATGGGTTGGTTATGGCATAGAAGGCTTGGTCATGTTGGAATGAAACAATTAAATAGATTGGTTAAGCATAATTTAGTTAGAGGCTTGAAAGATGTGGTATTTGAGAAGGATAAGCTTTGTAGCTCTTGTCAAGCCGGTAAACAAGTTGGTAACACTTATCCTAAGAAGAGAATAATAAGCACTAGCAAAACATTTGAGTTGTTGCACATGGATTTGTTTAGGCCAACACAATACACTAGTATCGGTGGAAACAAATATGGCTTTGCGATAGTGGATGACTATACTAGATACACTTGGGAATTCTTTCTAATGGAGAAGAGTGATGTGTTTGTAACTTTCAAATCATTTGTCAAGGGCATTCACAATGAGTTTGAAACAACCATCAAGAGAGTTAGAAGTGACAATGGTAGTGAGTTCAAGAACACTAGAATTGATGAGTTATGTGATGACTTTGGAATTAGACATCAATTCTTGGCCAAGTACACTCCACAATTAAATGGCCTTGTTGAGTGGAATAATAGAACCATGATTGACATGGCAAGATCAATGTTGAGTGAGTATAATGTGAGTCAATCCTTTTGAAACAAAGCAATCAACACGGCTTGCTATTGTAGCAACCGCCTTTATTGTCACACTTTGAAGGAGAAGACACCTTATGAGCCCTTGAATGGTAGAAAGCCCAACATTGCATATTTTCAGGTCTTTGGTTGCAAATGCTATATCTTGAAGAAAGAAACTAAATTGGACAAGTTTAATAAGAAGTGTGATGAAGGATTCTTGCTTGGTTACTCCACTACAAGAAAATCATATAGAGTTCTGAATTGGCAAGTGGTACTCTTGAGGAAGTTCATGATGTGGAATTTGATGAAACCAAGGGTTCCTAAGATGAAAATGAGAACTTGAAAGATGTTAGAGGCATTCAACTATCAAATGCTATGAAGAAAATGGATATTGGTGAATTGAGGCCTAGACAAGTGATAGATGAAGAAGATGATCAAGTGCAAGTGCTCTCTAACTTAAATGTGCAAGTTGACACAAATCAAGGAAGCACAAGTGGCTCTCATAACAATGTGTAAGATCAAGTGGCTAGTTCACCATCTCAACCAAATCAGCAAGCAAGTGCATGCAATCAAGTTCCAATACTCCAACCAACCAATATTGCTAGAGATCATCCATTGGACACTATAATTGGAGATATTTCTAGAGGTGTACAAACAACATCAAGGTTGGCTTCATTTTGTGAGCATTTCTCATTTGTGTCATCCATTGAACCAAAGAAGATAGATGAAGCTTTGATAGATGCTAATTGGGTGAATGCAATGCATGAAGAATTGAACAACTTCACATGAAATCAAGTATGGGAATTAGTTGAGAGGCCAAAGGGACACAATATGATTGGAACCAAATGGGTCCTTTAGAATAAGGAAGATCAAGATGGGATAGTAGTAAGGAACAAAACAAGATTGGTAGCACAAGGTTACACTCAAGTAGAAGGTCTTGACTTTGGAGAAACATAAGCCTCGGTTGCTAGATTGGAAGCAATTAGGATCTTGCTAGCCTATGCTTGTGCTCACAACATCAAGCTCTATTAAATGGACATCTAGAGTTCATTTCTCAATGGCTACATCAATGAAGAAGTTTATGTTGAGCAACCTCCTAGTTTTTAAGATGACAAGAAGCACAACCATGTTTACAAGTTGAAGAAGGCATTGTATGGCTTGAAGCAAACACCTAGAGCATGGTATAAGAGGTTGAGGGACTTCCTACTCTTAAAAGGATTCATGATGGAAAAGGTTAACACCACTCTTTTCACCAAGAAGATTGGCAAGGACTTGTTTGTGTTGCAATATATGTGGATGACATCATATTTGGATCAACCAATCAAGACTTTTGTGAAGAGTTTGGAAAGATGATGGCTAATGAGTTTGATATGTCCATGGTTGGAGAGTTGAGTTACTTCCTTGGTCTTCAAATCAAGCAATTGAAGAATAGAACATTTGTGAGTCAAGGCAAGTACATCAAAGATATGCTCAAGAAGTTTGGAATGAGTGATGCCAAGGCAATTAATACACCAATGAGAACAAATGGAAATTTGGATAGTGATGCGAATGGCAATATGGTGGATCAAAAGTTGTATCGCTCTATGATTGGAAGTCTACTATATATATGTGACCGCATCAAGGCCGAATGTCATATTTAGTGTGTGCATGTGTGCAAGATTTCAAGCCTCTCCAAGAGAAGGTCATTTGAAGGCAATAAAGAGAATATTGAGGTACTTGAAGCATACACAAAATATTGGTTTGTGGTATCCCAAAGGAGCAAAGTTTGAGTTAGTTAGATATTCGGACTTTGATTATACGAGATGTAAGGTTGAAAGAAAAAGCACATCAGGCACTTGTCAATTGTTGGGAAGATCACTTGTTTCATGGTCATCTAAGAAGCAAAATAGTGCTGTATTATCAACCACCAAAGCCAAATATATATCTGTCGGTAGTTGTTGTGCATAATTTCTTTAAATGAAGGCCACCTTGAATGACTTTGGAATCAAGTTCAAGAAAGTGCCATTGGTATGTGACAATGAGAGTGCAATCAAGCTAACCAACAACCCGGTTCAACATGCAAGAACAAAGCACATTGATGTCCGCCACCATTTCATAAGAGATCATCAATAAAAAGGGGACATTTGCATTGAGAGTGTGGGCACCGAAGATCAACTTGCTGACATATTCACCAAGCCACTAGATGAGAAGAGGTTTTGCAAGCTAAGGAATGAGTTGAACATATTGGATTTCTCAAATATGTGTTGATGCACCCCCACTTATATGACATGCCTCTCCTTTGAGCAACCAAGGTAAAAGTTGATTGGCATGCATACATACTTTGCTAAGGACATGTTTAGTGCATCTAGTCATTCCTCATATTTAATAGGCTCATTCATGAAAATAAATGAATTTGATGCTTGTATGGTGCCACTATTGCTTCTATGTTTGACTTGATCAAGTGGTGGCATATGACATGTTTGTGGGCTTACGAACCTAGTGCTTGATCTAAAAAATGAGCTATAAGTGTTTAACTCAACATAGTCAAGATAACCCTTGAAACGAGGTGTGAAGAAGCTTGTCCTTGGTTCAAACCGAGTTAAATATCTTTGGTAAGTGTTCTAGATGGGACCAAATTTGGGAAAATAATCCTCACCACATTGATTGACATTGATAATCTTAACCTATATAAAATTGGACTTTTATGGTCATTGATGACAAAGGGAGAGAATTAATTCACAAAGATAGGGGGAGGTAACATAAGCGGAGAAATATGACAAAGGAAGGGGATCAATTAAAATTTGAGCACACAAATAGGGGGAGCAAGCTCATAAACTTGTATGTTGTATTTTAATGTGCATTACATATGTTTGCTTGCATGACACAAGTGTTAAATTAAAATTTCATGCTTGTGTGGTGTATGCTAGTTGTAGGCTTGAATGATGAAATAAAAAACTAGCATGCATAGGTTGATAGTTAGATACAACTTGCTTACTTTCAAGTGGTACTAGAGCCTGGCATATAATGTTGATTTTATGAGTTATCTAGTGTTTGTGTTTTGCAAGTGATTCCAAGAGGTATCTAACTAACAATGGTGCTAAGGATGGTATATTTGGTGCACTCCGATTGGTATCACACTTCAAAGGTCCATCTCTTATACCTTAGCATCATTTGGTAGACATTGCCCTCCCACTTTTCCTATCTATGCTTATGTGTAAGCTTCTTTCCAAACTCTTAGCACATATGTAGGGAGAGCCAATGCTACCAATTCAGGTTCATGAAACTTGTCCATATCCTTTACACAAGGTAAAATGCTTAGGCAAGCAACATGGATTCAAAATGATTTCAATTCATATCTTTATAAAAGGGTTGTCATCAATTACCAAAAAGGGAGAGACTAAAAGCTCTAGTTTGGTTTTGGTGAATTGATGAAACCCTAGGTGCTAACCCTTTGCTCTAAGTGATCATGAGATAGGGTAGCACATTCCTAGTGGTGGAGCAAATGGATAAAGATCATGATGGTGGTGATGGCCATGGTGATGATCAAGTGCTTGGGCTTGGAAAAGAAGAAAGAGAAAAACAAAATGGGCTCAAGGCAAAGGTGATATCCATAGGTCCATTTTGTTTTGGTGATCAAGACACCTAGTGGGTGTGACCACTATTAGAGATATGGGCTAGGGGAACCTACACCACCCGTATATATGACTACCACCAGGCTATCGGCCCAGCATCCATCAAGGAGGAAGCCCACAAGGGCTGACGCAATCAACCAACTTAGAGATCAAGGCAAACCAAGGTGGGTGTATCTGGATGATAGCTAGGATCAATCTGTTGCATATATCGTGTAACAAACTAGGAACACAATCTGCTAGCTCAATCGCCCTCCCTGTAACCCTACCTCTCCTACCTATATAAAGGAGGGCAGGGTCCTTAGGCACGGGATCCAATCTTCCACCTATTCCATCTACCTCGTAGCTAGGAGCAACAGCCCTAGTTATTGAGCATACAAATACAAGAGCAACCACACCATTGGAGTAGGGTTTAGCATGCACCATGCCCCAAACCAGTGTAAATCTCTGTGTCTCGTGTGCTACCATCTGATTCCGTCTACGTGATCACATTGTTGGATATTGCTAGAGCAAAACAATCCGACACTTGGTGCGCCTGGATGAGTCAAAACATGCTTACATGGATAAACAAGAGACAGGCTCGGGAACGTCTCGATGCTTGCCTTGATCCCTAGAGCACCGGCTCACGCCAGAAACCTTAGCCAGCATTTTACCTCCCGATTCTATGGTTTCCGCTTCATCGGCTACACTGGTGCTACCAGAGGCACCCGACTTGCCCGAAGAAGCAAAACGAGAAGAGGAGAAAGACGACCCGGCCACCAGGGAGGATCCCATGACCGGGGCCTAGAGCACCAATGGTGCAAACCACAATAAACGTTAGGTCAACCCCAAGCAGAGGAGGGACAAAGACAATAGGGCGAACCCCACCAGTGCTGTTAATACGCACTAATCATTGCTCTCCCACCTTTAAAAATATATATGGTTGCTATGCACGAAAGGGTTTTACGCCTTAGACAGCTAAGGAAACACTTTCCTAATGAAAAGCTTGGGGGCTATATCCTAAATGCTATGCAACATTGCCCCCCCTGAGTAAAGCCATACTGGCTAGTCGACACTCATGCTCGGGGGCTTTGCACTGACACAACAATGCCAAAAAAGTTACTTTAATGTGTGTGGTCTTAGCACTCAGACATGTTATACTAACCTACCCGAGTGCTCGGCGACTACAACTACAATTATGAAACTACCAGTCTACAAAGTGGAATTTTATTCAGATAATATTTTACACAAAAAGCAAACAAACAGGACCTGACCTCAACGAGGAGTGCCCTTGATGACTTGCTCTACACTTACAACTACTGCAATGGCATTGGCAGCGACATTGAAATCGGTTATCAGCCGTCTGACATCGACATCTTCGGGCACCTCCGTCCACGATGGGAACCCAGGCTCCATCGCATGCAGGTCTACCTCTAGCAGAAGACGAAGGTGAGCGGAAGCAAGGGACGCCGTGGCTGCATGGTGAACGCCGTGTGTCGTCACCTCCCTAATTCATGCTAGGAGGCCAAGAGCTTGCTCGCGAAGGCCTGACCCCATCGGTTGCACTGACTTGACGATGGCCTCCTCTGCCCTCTCCAGCGCCACACAATGGTTGCTATTAATTCACGCCATGGCAGCACTGCCATGCGCCCAATCCGCTGACTGGTCACATAGATGAGTCACTTCCACCAGGCTGTCGGCTAGCTCCTCATTGACCCAATGAAGATCCGCCACTTTAGCCAGGACAGAAACGTAGAGGTTCAAAGTCAAGACAAAAAACACTTTTGTAAAGGAAACAAAGAAGTTCAACTCACCGGTGAGCTCAGTGTGGGTCACCACGTTAGCGACCCTGGCATCGTCCACCTCCCCGTCCATGGCATCGAGCATGGTCTTGGCTGTCGCAAGGCACTCCTTCTGCCGTTCCACCTCTCGACACCCATTCTAGAGGGATTGCCCGGCCACGGCCTGCTCCTCTCATATGGTTTGGATGTCATGCTCGTCTCCTTTGGCCTCCTCATCATTGGAGAAAGAAGGCGAGCCCGGCGATAGCATGACCTACATTGCCGGGGGACATGACGGTGATAGGGCCTCTCGGGTGGCAGCGGGCCACAACATTGAGCACGCCGACAAGAAACCACTACACCAAGAAACACATTAGATTCATCCCCGATGAAGTCAACAGCAAGATCTATCCTTACCCGAATGCCATCAAGCCTAGGCGGAAGGCCCAAGCGAAGGGAGGCACGCCCCTCCCGGTAGATCCCTCATCAGGCTCCTCCTGCTGGCGCTTCTCTCTAGCCATGGACGGTAGGCAAGATCTGACGAGGACAGGAAATGCGACGAGCAAAGGAAGGTGAGCGTGCAAAGGCTACTATGCAAATGTACTAACTCCCCTATTCTAGTCCTCTGTTTTATAGGAAGGGGACGCGCACGGTCAATGGAATCTAGTAGTCTCCATGGGCGAAAGTGGGAGTTAAGGCCTGGCTATGCCCCCACGATCTCTGAGAGGCATAGCTTCCGAGATAGACATGTGGGGAGACGAGCCGCTAAAACCGATGCCTTAGCTTCATGGAGAAGGAACCCATCGGCGTAACCACAGAGGCCATGGGGCCAAAAGGTCTAAAATCCGATGCACCATCACCTGAGTCGATGTAGGCGAGTGATCTGATGCTTAGATTGGGTACTCGGCCCGGCTCACCCCCTCAACAGGTGTAAGTGGTGGTGATTCATTCACTGTTGACCCTGCCCCTCTAGAGTCAGGGGGTATTTAGGAGGGTCACTAGTCTGATCCTAAAACCTCTAACACTTCGTGTCACGTAAATCTCCCAATACCCGAATGAGCTCAAAGTACCTTATTTCAGCGGACATGTGCCCGTTCGTGGGAAACTGGAAAAATGGTTGGCCCATGGCTGTAACCAAAGTACGAGCTCCTAGAATATGGAAAAAGAGTTTTATGATGTGCCCCCGCTGGTCAGGCTTAACCCTGCTGCTTCCTTTCAGTGATAGCAGATGTTCACTCGTTCTACCCATTACCAGCTCAAAGAGTAATAAACGCAATTGCCGACAGCTGCTCACATGTTTGTTACTCACCCATAGTGGTGCTCGCACTAGGACACTACTATATTGGCCTCAGGGCTCTGGGACAATGTCCTCACTCTTCCACTAATGAGGGTCACAAAAATTCAAATAATGTTACTTGATGAATCTCGAAGAAAAACATGACGACCTTAGTGCTCGACCTACAACAGGTCACCCGAAAATCAACTAGCTTAGTGTCGCGCGGGCGATGGAGGTGCACATATCCCATCCTCATTATTGTTTTACAACTAGGACTTAATGATGCGCTGTAATACCCCAGTGTTAAGCATTGCATTTGACATCTGCATTTCATGAGCACAAGCATCATCCAAGCATTCATGAACATGAGCATATGAAATTTCATATCATTCCTATACTTTGTCACATGAAATGTTGATTTATATATATGTTTATGCTTGCAATCATGTATGACCAATGTATGAAATGGTTGTGAGGTCATGAAAACACCTTAAACACATCTAGGATGGTAAATGTAACAATGTTTGTATTCATGACATATGCCAAATTTGCTTCTAAGTGTTGGTTTCATTTGAAATGCCATTTTCATGATACTAGTTTGACCAAAGTTGAATAGTAGCTTAGATTGTTTGCATGGCTATGTGATATAAATAAAAGTTGTAGTACTTGACTAGGGTAACAACTTTTATTTTTGGGTCAAGGTCTAATTTAGTGCATAACATGTTCAAAAATAGCTCACAAGTATCAACAAAATGTTGTTTTGAGACTTGCAAATTTTTCTAAGAGTAGGAACAATTTTCAGTTTCAAAGTACCTCACTTTGGAGCAGTGTAGTTTATTAACCAATGAGAATTAGATGATGGTTCTTAAAGCAAAGTTGGAGATCTCATGTAGCTCTACAACTTTCATTAAGGAAGTTTTTGCAGTGGACGAATGGACTAGGAATTATAACATCGTTATGTTGTAGTGTTAGTCGACGATGGCGGCGTCTGAACCCACGTCCGTGCGCGGAGTCATGGCCACCGCGTGGTGGCAACACACCGGTGTAGGCTCGTCCGGTAGGGCCCGAGCATGCACTTAAGCACCGCACAACCGCCACTCCATCCACTCGCTAGCTCTCACTCCCTCTTGCTTGCTCTGCCTCTCCGCAGCACCGCGCCAAGCTCACCACAGCATCGCCGCAACCGCTCGCCACTGATGCAGCCTTGCTAATCGATTCATCTTGGCCATAGCTACTATGCCATCACCTCCACCTCCTCAAGCCAACAGCACCACCTACCGACCCTAGGTAGTGTGGCATTTCGCCTCGCCGCAGTCGCTGTCGTCACTGGAGCGCCACCGCGCTCGTGGCTCACCGTGGCCCGACTGTTCCACCGCACCGTATGCCTTCATTTTCTTTAGTCCAGCACTACGATAGAGTCTAGAAGCTTAGGGTGGAGTTAGGAATGATGCCACCACTTGACGGCGTGGGAACGAGTCGCCGCTCCGCCTGTGTCCGCCATGGCCGCCGTGGCACTCGAGCTCACCACCGCTGAGTTGGTTCGCCGTCTCCCTCCTTTCTCTCGCGCCTTAGGTCAAGTAACTCTAGGCCTTGCTAGTGGTATGACAGAGACCCGCCTTTTGCCGCCGTCTTGCCAGAACAGCATGAGCACTGCCGTGCTCCGTGCGCCGCCGCACGACCATGCACGCGGCCAAGCTCACCGACGCCACCTTGAGCCCTCACCTACGCCGTGTAGCTCCGCTAGGTCACCAGGATGGAGTAGCCATCCTCACCTGAGTGTGCCATAGCCAAAGATGGCTGGTGTACCACCGCTGACCTCCGCCGTCCACCATGGCCACTGTCGAGCTTGCTCTGGCGAGCCACCGAGCCAACTAAGCCTACTAGTCGATGCGCGTGGGTGAGATGAGTGTAGTGGTGAAGATGTTACCGCTGGAGACCTCATTGTCGGTGAGTTCTCGTCGGTCAGCGCCATCCCCTGTTTTGTCTCGCTGACGGGTGGGTCCCCATTGACCGCGGGCCCCGGCTGTTAGTGTGTATGATATTTGATTTTCTGGATTTATTTCACATATTTGAATGCATGTTTCAAAAATTTATATCTCAAGCTAGGAGTGTCCAATTTTGATGAAACAATTTTGTTAGTTTCATCTTGAAGTGTAGTATTTGATAAAAATATGAGATGCATTGTTTTAGGTATTTTTCTGGGAGAATAAAATGTAGCTAGATAAATGTTTTATAAATGGTTTCTATCTTGTTAAATGCATAACTTGAGCTAGAAACGTGATAAAATTGTGATTCTAATTTTACTGGTCTTGTGTTGACATGCTCTAGCTAGAAAAAATACTAAACATGTAGTAAACATACTTTGAATATGGCCTTCATATTTAATCCTAATTAATTGCTAGTTTCAAGTGAAATTAATTAGAGTAAAAATACATAACATATGATCATGCAAATTTTTACACAATATTCTTATGCTTGGAGGAATGTAATAAAAATATTAAACCTGTTGTTTAACACTTTTCACTATGATAAACTATTTTTACTAAAATAATCCTATGTACTTGTCATTTTTGTTGAGGTAGTTATACTTATCCAAATGGCATGAAATTTGTACAGTAGACTATAAAGGTTATTTGTAGGCTGGTGTAATTTTCTCAGAATTTATTAAGCACCAAGAATATTTATCCTCTAAATCACCTTATTAGCTAAGAAAATTAATAAATGGATATAAATAATTTAGTTATATTTAACCATGATGTTTTCTATGGTTCTTGTGATGCATATGATAGGTTGATGTTATTAGTTAGGATTAAAAGTAATTGGTTATATGCAATTAGTTAATTATTACTTTATAATTCAACTAGATGGCTACATGTATAGTTTCGGTTATGATGATATTTTCGTGATGATAATGGTCTTTTATGTAAAACTTGTTAATAACAAAGTTGTAGATAACTTACTTATCTACCTTGTGTTAAATTTTTATAGTCATAGGCCTTATGGTTTAAGAATTATGGCTGTTAGAATTCTGCTATCCAAAATGCTTACTCTCTAGATATATTTGAATGATTGAATTATTTGACCTAGATAACTACTGAATAACATTAAGATGATTAAAAGAAATTTGTAGGAAATTTCATAAGCTTTCCAGAATGTCCACCATCATATTATTTTGATATGTATTACTCTAGTTATGGTCAAAACAAGTGTCTGCTGTCTTCTAGTCCAGAAAATAATTTACATAAGTGTTTGTTTAGTTATTAGAGAAGAGATAAGCACCTACTCAGTAAAATAAGATGCAACTTGATATTACTTGATGCAAAGTCGTTGAAAACACTTATGAGGATGCATCCATTACATAATATCATATTATACATGTCAACATATATGCATTCATGATATCTTAATTCATGCTCATGCATATAGGATCATCCGAAGAAATAACTCTGTTGGAGTTCAATGAAGAAGAGGAGGAGGATCGGCAGGAGATGCCTTAGGCCACAGCTCTAGGAGAAGAGGAGCAGAGTCTCGAAGATCTTCCTAAGTGCCCAGATCATCGGCCAACCTCTTTCCTTAATGGCAAGCCCCGGAGCATTCTAAGTCTCCCATGTTTTACAAAATATTACTTGAGTCCTTTATGTTTGATGCAATAGGTTATAAGAGTTGATTGGAAACACTTGATGCATTGAACTACCTTATGCAGTTACATATACCTTTAACCCTATGTAGGTCTAGGATCGAATATATGCTTAGCCATGCTTAGACCGGTAGAAGTCAGGCGATTTTCTCTCACCTGCGAGATATAGGTGGATACCGAAGCACGGTTGGCTATATTTGCTATCATGGAAAAGAACCATGGGGTAATATAAATGGAGGCCGGGTAGAGTCTATGTGTAGGTTGACTTATGTGATTCTGTCTATGCTGATTAAGGACCGTACCGTTGTTAGCACTTCTGATAAGATTGAACACATGCCTCTCACTTAGCTGGCCAGATAACTTGTTCCCACCACGAAGCTGAGTAGCTCAACTTAGGTCGGGCCCCATTATGTAGAAGTGCGCACTCTGGATGGTAGTAAGGATGTGCGGGGAGCCAGGCATAAGCCCAAGGGCAGGGTAGTCCTAATCGTCCTGACAGCTAGTTGTCCCTAATTGTGCGGCGCTGGTCGAACCTGCGAAATGTGTACATGAGTTGTACCAAAGGTAACCTAAGATGACTTTTGATCTAGTCTGCCTGGGTTTGTGTTAAGAATAAATTCCTAGCTGGTTGAAATCGATTCGAATCGCCGTCTCTCCCGGACTGTGAGAAACTTGGCTAGCTCCAACATCGTAGTAACTATGTTATGGAATGTGATGGTTCAGATGAACATGGAATTACTACACCGGCTATGGTTACTATTGTATGCTACTAAATGATATACCACATGTTTGGCACAGGTTAGTTGCTAATCTAGAGATGAATAGCTATAATTAACTTGATGACCGAATTATAATTGTACAACTGTGTTAGTCGCTTTTTATGCAAAATGTTATCAAGCTAGCTCCACTTATAAAGCCTTGCATAATCCTTGGAGTCACTTTATTTTTGGTTTATGATGGGTAAGTCTAGTTGAGTACCTTTTCGTACTCAAGGTTTTATTCCCATTGTTGCAGATGGTACAGTTTATCACGGTTATTACAAGAACTGCTTCTGTCCCACCGTGGACGAGGAGTGAGCCCTGGGCAGGCATCTCTTATTAATCTTTCTTATATGCTTTTGTGGAAGTGTGATCACGAGTTGGCACTGTATTTGAACTATGATGGCTGATGTTAGTTCCAAACTTTAATTTGCTTCTGCTACTAGTTACTAAATTTGGTTTGTAATAACCTTAATTCATACTCTGATGAATGAACTGTATTTGTGAACCTTATGTAACATGTGACATGTATGTTGAATCATGTATGATCTTGGTTGTATGTTGATGGTTAATCGAGACCCATCGTGGTACTCGATGGACTACTGGGTTTATATGGGTTCAAGTATGACAGTGTGACTGCTTGCGGGCTGCCATTGTACTTGTGCTCTTATAAATCGGTCCATTTTGCTACATGCGCAACCACTATTTACACACCAGAATGCGTCGGGAACCAACTTCTCAAGTACTGCGGTATTTTTTACCCTAGCATGGCATCTACGATGTCCTAGGAGCTATGCTTCTAGTTATTGGGTAGACCACCCGATCGAGACGTTAACAACATCCCAAGGGCTATGCCTAGGAAACTACATTTCCTGATATGGGGTGCACAACCCAAGCCAGGCACTTACAACCGCCAGGGAATGATGTTCCTTGATGTACGGTATACCACCGCCTCACTCGATGCTTGAAGAAGATTCTCGCTACCCGAGAAATGCTCTTAGTACTCGAACGGCAATATACTGGCTCCCCAATACATGGGAATATCCAAGCGCACTACTCAGAGCTTCGGCACCCAAAGATGCTCACTATGTACTTATAGTATGCAAAACTTATAGGGGAGACTGTGATGTCCCGAGGGCTTGAATCTACATGCTAGTTTATCATTAAGTCCTACGGGGGCTACTGTCGGAGATATGTGCCAGGGGTACCAACACTGCCCGTATATATGACTACCACCAAGCTATCGACTCAACAACCATCAAGGAGGAAGCCCACAAGGGCTAACGCGATCAACCAACATGGAGATCAAGGCAAACCAAGGTGGGTGTATCTGGACATTAGCTAGGATCAATCTGTTGCGCATATCGTGTAACAAACTAGGTACACAATCTGCTAGCCCGATCGCCCTCCCTATAACCCTACCTCTCCTACCCATATAAAGGAGGGTAGGGACCTTGGGCATGGGATCCAATCTTCCACCTATTCCATCTACCTCATAGCTAGGAGCAACAACCCCTATAATTGAGCATACGAATATAAGAGCAGCCACACCACTAGAGTAGGGTTTAGCGCGCCCCGCGCCTCAAACTTGTATAAATCTCTATGTCTTGTGTGCTACCATCTAATTCCATCTATACGATCATGTTGCTGGATATTGCCGGAGCAAAACAATCCGACAATCACATTTAGGATAGATAGTCATACTATTAAGAGGGGTGAAACTCGTCATGAAATGCGGTTATCAAAGTGCCACTAGATGTTTTAACTCATTGCATATGCATTTAGAGTCTAGTGAGTGCTAACACCCTTGAAAATGTTTGTGAAATATATGCTAACACATGTGCAAAAGGTGTTACACTTGGTGGTTAGCACATTTGATCAAGGGTGGCGAAGTTGGAGAAGTGGAGGAGGCTTCCTGAGGTGACTAAATGCTGCCTAGGCAATGACTAGACTTGGAGTCTTGCGTACGGTAAGTGGCGCGCGGTGTTGGGCAGGCTCGGGCTCGAGATCAGACACCGGCCCAAGTGGTGGATCGAACACGTAGGGGGTGCGTCCGGTCACCTATGATGTACACTAATGTAATGCATGGAGAAGGCCAGAGAGGATCAGACTTGGGGCTGTGTCTGATTGCTTATGAACGGACATGTTTGGTCGTGGATTTTCCTCTCTGGATGCTTACTAGAGCCCATCGGACTCTGCGGTCACACGCATTCAGTCTTGGCATGAAGGAAGCATGGGGACGCATGAGCGGACGTGGTGGCATAGCATCAGGTTGGGGTAGGTGTGTCCGGTCTTGACTTATGCGCTAGCACGGAGCAAGTTGACCGTTGGAGATTAGGCGACACAAGTTTGAAGGCGGGACACGTGTCGAAGATCCCACGACCAGATGCTCTTGGCCATCTGTATTGAGTATACATCCTAGTGAGCATAGCCAACACTCTCTAACTCACCTTGCTTTATTGGGCCATCATAGCCAACACTCTCTAACTCACCTTGCTTGATTGGATCATCATCTAGTGGGATTTGATAGCATCCAAGTGCAATGCTTTGAGTGATTGCATCTAGAGGCACTTGGTGATTGTGTTTCACTGTGGATTTTGCTTATTACTCTTGGTGGTTGCCGCCATCTAGATGGCTTGGTGCAGTGAGGATCATCGTGCGGAGGGTGGTGCTTGTCTTTGGCTCGAATCATGGTGATTGTGAGGGGTTCTTAACCTTTTCCCGATGGAGAGCCAAAATATACTCTAGTGAATTGCTCGTGGCTTATGGATCCTCATCTTTTGTTGGTTGTGTGCCACCCGATCATGGGTTAGGCATGTGGTGCCTATTAGCGCGTGAACCTCCAAGTGAGTGAATCACCACAACAGGGACTAGCTTGCCGGCAAGCAAGTGAACCTTGGTGAAAAATTATTGTGTCATCTTGTCTCTGAGGAATTCATTTGGTTTTCATTGTGACTGATTGATTGTCACTTGCCATGGCGGTATAACCCTCCTACCTCTCTTGCATTTACTTTCCTAGTGTAGCCAAGCTCTTTAGTGTAATTAGGTGTGAGAGCTAGCTTGTGTCTTGTTAGTGGTTAGTGAGGCTCTTTAATTAGTCTTTGAGAGCTCACTAACTTAGAGAGTAGTGACTTAGCCTCTTGTGTGACATAGAGATCATAGATAACTAGAATTATGGATAGGAGGCTTGCATTTTTAGTAGGCTAGCGCAGCACTCGCTTCTCCGTTTAATTGTCTAACTATTTGGCTTAAGTGTTGTTGTAGAATTTTTTTAATAGGCTATTCACCCCCCTCTAGCCATTAGGACCCTAGTGTTAATCATGCATTTGGAACTTGCATTTCATGAGCACAAGCATCATCCAAGCATTCATGAGCATGAGCATGTGAAGTTTCATTTCATTCACCTTCTCTTTATCACATGTGATGTTGCTTATATACTTACATATGGTTGTGATCATGTGTGACCAATGTGAGAAATGGTTGTGAGGTCACAAAAATAGCTTAGACATATCTAGGATGGTAAATAGAACAATGTTTATATTCATGACATGGGCCAATTTTGCTTCTAAGTCCTAGTTTACTCATAATGTCATTTTTCATGATCCTACTTTGACCAAAGTTGAACTATAGCATAGATTGTTTGCATGGAAGTGCACCCTTGATAAAAGTTGTAGCTTATCTTATATGGAACAAACTTTGTTTAAGGGTCATGAGCTAAGTCAGTGCCTAAAATGGTCAAATAGGGCCCACAAGAATCAATCAAATGCTGTTTTAGGGACTTGTGAAATTTTTTGTCTTTAATGACTTACAGTTTCAAAGTATACCACTTTAGAGCGCTGTAGTTTGAAAACCATTGGGAATTTGACTAAACTTTCTAAAGTAAAGTTGTAGATCTCCTATAGCTCTACAAATCTTAGTAAAGGAGTTTTTGCTAATTCTGCATGGATTAGGGGTAACAATGGCATGAAGATGGCTTATTAGTCGGCCTGATGGTCGGTTTGAACCGACAAGCCATGCGTGTCATGGCCCACCGGCGTCAGTGCACACGCGCCGCTTGGTGGCCGTATGCTGTCGCCGGCCCCGCGTTGCCATGCTGAAGAGGAGAAGAGTCCGGGCGCTCGCTCTCCACTCTCACTTGCGCTCTGTTGCTCTCGCTCTGTTCTCTCTAGTACTCACCACGCTAGATTGGGCATCGCACCCGCACGCCGCCGTCGAGCCTTCACCGGCAGTGCTCACCATCCTTGCTGCACCTCTATCTGATCCATCGTGCTCACAGCTCTGCCATCATCTCCTCTACCTCCCTGACCCGCCACTGCCACTGTTTGAGCTAAGGTAAAACGACATTTCACATCGCCGTCGCCACCATGATCACAGAGCGCCACCGAGCTCCAAGCTCGCCGTGGCTAGACTTATCCACTACTCCTCCTACCTCTTTCTTCCCTAGTCCATAATCATCTTAAGTCACAGTAGCTCACGCCATAGTCAGTTTAACTGCTACCGCCGTCACTGCGCGGGAACGCACGACCGCACCGCACGCTCTTGCCAGGGCCACGAGCTCAAGCTCACCGCGGCCGGCACCGACTAGGTCCTGTCGTCCCCCTCTAGCGCGTGTTTCCACATATCCATTAACCCTAGCACCATCACTGAAGATGGAGATCTATCACGGATTGCCATCTTGTTGGAACGGTGACCTCACCGTGGCCGTGCTCGTGCCGCCATGCACGCGGCCGTGCTCCTCTAGCGCCGCTACTAACCCTAACCTTCACCCTTTAACCTCGCTAGGTCACCGCGAAGCTATAGCGAAGCTCGCCTGAGTATCTCGCGGCTAGAGATGGCCGGTGCGCCGCCACACATCGCCGCCGAGCCGCCATGGCCACCGTCGAGCTTGCTCTGGCGAGCCTTTGAGTCAACCGAGGGTACCCCTCAATGTGGCTTAACGAGACGAGTGTAGTGGTGGTGATGCCATCATCGGAGACCTCGTCGTCGGTGAGTCCTCGCCGGTCAAAACCCGCGCTCTGCTCTGCCTCGCTGACGTATGGGTCCTGTTGACCCGCGGGGCCTAGCTGTCCGTCAGAGTTTTAAATGTTTTATTTATTTGTTTTCATAGATTTAAATGCAAACTTAAAAAATCCATATCTTGTGCTAGAAATGTCCATATGGGGTGATCCAAATTTTTCTAGATTCATCATGAAGTGTACTATTTGATAAAAATATGAAACCTACTGTTTGGGGTATTTTTCTGGGGGAATTAAATTAAGCTAGTAAAGTGCTTTTAAATTTGTTTCTATCTTGTAAAATACATAACTTGAGCTAGGGAAGTTCTAAAATTATGATTCAAAGTTTGTGGGTCTTGTGTTGGCATGTTATATCTAGGAAAAATACTAAACCTACAGTGGACATACTTGGAATATGGTCTTTCTATTTCACCTTAATTAAATGCTAGTTTCTGGTGAAATTAATTGGGGCAAAAATACATAACTTATGATCATGAAAATTTCTACAGAGTGTTCTTATGCTAGGATGAAAGTAAGGAAAATATGAAATATGTTGTTTGACACTTTTCACTAGTCTAAACTATTTTTGCTAAAATAAGCCTATGCAACTTGTCATTTTTGTAGAGTTTGCTATACTTATCGAAATGGTGTGAAATTTGTATAGTAGACTACTGGGGTCATATATAACCTACTCTAATTTTTTCAAAATTTATTGATCAATGTAAATATTTATCCTCTAAATCACCCTATTATATAAGGAAATTAATAAATGCACATAAGTAAATTATTTGGGCTTAACCATGATGTTTTCTATGGTGCTTGTGATGCATATGGTCTTTTGATATTAGTAGTTGTGCTTGGAATTAATTGGTTATTGGCGACTAGTTAATTATTGATTCATAATTCAACAAGATGGCTGCATGAGTAGTTTCTGTTGTGGTGTCAAATTCATGATGATAAAGATCTTTTCTATGAAACTTGTCAATAACAAAGTTGTCGATAACTTACTCATCTAGCTTGTCCAAAAATTTCACGGTCTTAGGACGAATGGTTTGAAAATTATAGCTTTTAAAAGTCTGCTGTCAGATTTGCTTGTCCTCTGGACAGATCTGAAAGATTGAATTGTTTGACCTGGATAGCTACTGAGTCATCTTAAGATGATTATAAGAAAGTTGTAGACAATTTTATAATATTTGTAGAAAGTCCAAGATCATATTATTTTGGACATGTAAAACTCTAGTTATGGTCAAAACAAGTGGCTGCTGTTTTGTAATCTAGAAATTTGTTAAATGGGAATTTGTTTAATTACTAGAGAGGAGATATGCACCTACTCAGTAAAAGAAAATTTATATTGTTACCACTTTAATACATTACTATTAAGGACACTTATGAGTATGCATTTTATCATATCATATCATATCATCCATGTCATTATCTATGCATCCATGATATCTTATTTCATGCTCATACATATAGGATCGCCCGAAGGAGTAACCCTACTAGAATTCGAAGAAGAGGCAGAGGAGAATTAGGAGACACCACAACCAGTAGCTCTCAATGGCGAGGAGCCATCTACTAACCACCGACCCACTTCTTTCCTGAAAGGTAAGCCCCGGAGCATTTTAAGCCTCATATGTTTTACAAAATATCACTTGAGTCCTTTATGTTTGATGCATTAGGTTGTAAGAATTGATTTAGAAACACTTGATGCATAGAACTACCTTGTCTAGATATATATACCTTTAACCCTATATAGGTCTAGAATCGAATATATGCTTAGCAATGCTAAGACTGGTAGAAGTCGGGTGATTTCCTATCACCTGCGAGATATAGGTGGATACCAGAGCACAGTTGACAATATTTGCTATCGTGGAATAGAACCATGGGGTAATATAACTGGAGGCCATGCATAGTCCATGTGTAAGTTGACTCATGTGATTACATCTGTGTCGATTAAGGATCGCATCGTTGGAGGCCCTCTTGTTATCTTGAACGCATGCCTCTCACTTAGCTGACCGAATAACTCATTCTGACCATGAAGCCGAGTAGCTCAACTCGGGACAGGCCTCATTCTGTTAGAGTGTGCATAGTGGAGGTAGTAAGGATGTATGGGGAGCTGGTGTGAGGCCAAGGGCAGGTTAGATTTCGGATCGACCTGGCATCCAGAAGTGTCCCTGATTGTGCGGTGCTGATCGAACCCTCGAATTGGACTTGAGTTGTACCAAAGGTTACCTAAGGTGACCATTGATCTAGTCTACCTTGGTTTGTGTTAGGAATACTGCCCAGCTGGTTGCAATTGATTCGAATCACCGTCTCTCCTAGATAGTGAGAAACTTGATGGAACCCCTTCATCGTAGTAATTGGATTATGAAATATGATGGTTCTAATAAATATGAAAATCTTACACCGGCTGTGGTTACTATTGTTATGCTACTAAATGATATACCACATGTTTGGCATAGGTTAGTTGCTAATCCAGGGATGAATAGCTATAATTAACTTGATGACCGAATTATAAAATGTATAGCTGAATTAGTGACTTTTTATACAAAATGGTGTCAAGCTAGCTCCACTTATAAAGCCTTGCATGATCCTTGGAGTCACTTTATTTTTCGTTTATGACGAGTAAGTCTAGCTGAGTACCTTCTTGTACTCAGGATTTATTTTCCACTCGTTGCAGATAACACAGTCTTTCATGGCTATTGTAAGAATTGCTTCTATCCCGCTGTGGACGAGGAGTAGGCCCCGGGCAAGGCACTTCTGCTTATATATCTTATCTGTGATGCTTTTGTAGGTGGTGATCACGAACTGGCTTGTATTAAACAATGGTGTGAGATGTTGGTTTTAAAACTACTTTGTGTCCGCTATTATTACTTTATTTGGAACTTGGGTTGTAATAACTTTAATCACACTCTGATGTATGGTAATGTATTTGTGAACTCTATATAACATGTGGCATGTATGTTGAATCAAGTACGATCTTGGTTGTATGTTGGTGATGAATTGAGACCCTTCATGATACTCGATGGACTACCGAGTTTATATGGGCTCAAGTATGATAGTGCGACCATTTGCGGACTACCATTGTACTTGTGCTCTTATAAATTGGACGGTTCTGTTACAGCTGGCATCAGAGAAAGATTCAACACTATTGCCATATGTGTATTTAAAACAAAAGTCTTTGTTTTACAAAAACCAGTTTTTAGCAACTTATAGCTATTTATATAGGTGTTCAAATCTGAAATTTGAATCTAAGGTGTGCCAGTGATCATTTCCCTTATGCCCAATTAAGGATTTCACGTGGCTAAAT
This sequence comes from Miscanthus lutarioriparius, assembly GCA_904845875.1. Taxonomy (NCBI): domain Eukaryota; kingdom Viridiplantae; phylum Streptophyta; class Magnoliopsida; order Poales; family Poaceae; genus Miscanthus; species Miscanthus lutarioriparius. Next base: position 87,054,388 of record CAJGYO010000005.1, on the reverse strand, counting down.
AAGTACTAACATGGGGGGTTTTATTTTCGTCGTCCATACAACGTGCTATTGTATGGATGCCATTCACTTGAGTGGTAATGTATGGATCAAATGCCTCTACGCCCAAGGTAAGATGATGAGTGGCACGACCGCAAGTTGTGAGCGTGCGGTCTAAGAGGAGAGGTAGCTTTGATACTGAAGTATATATATGTCTCATATATATACTAAGGTATTATATTATGGGTTAGCTTTGATACGGCTATATATGCATATTTATAGGTGTATACGGAAGTATATATATGGGTGTGTATATATATGGAAGTATTTAGCTTGCAACTTAGAGCCCATATTTTCATTTCTGCATGTACAATTGTGGGGCTAGGCTGAAATGAAATTCTTGTGCATGTACGCTAACAATGAAACATGTAGCCTGACTAGTTACATTTATATATAAGAGAATGTATGTATGCCACCGTGTATGTCGCTAGAAGTTTCAATTTTCCTAAGTTTGTGAGGACATATGGAACGTGCATGCATCATGATAAATCATTCATTACATACTTGCATTGTTCCTCCCCTTATAAGTTTCTTATTCGGTTAAGTAACTCTTTTATATTATAACGTTGTTCTCATGAGAGTTACACCATTTTTGCTACAAATGGCAGCTTATTACCCGCCGAAAGATAACGAGGTGTTCTTGGGTATCTTTGGCACACCTGCCTTGCTCTGGAGAGTGTTGTATGTTGTGGGGTACATAGAGCCACCCCAATACTTTTGGACACAGAGGCATGTGTAGGAGGAACCATGGTATGAGGTGCAAGTGCCCTTCCCAGCTTGTACACAGGCACCGCAGTACCAGGGCTGGAAAGCGGAGTCTGAGGGAAGAACCCCTTGGGAAGGCACTCAAGTGGCAGCCTTTGAGATCTTGAGCACACTTTATCAGCAGCATGGTGATTCACTTACCAACAGTGCAGCGGGATCTATTCCTCAGGTGGATCCAGCTATGGCAGTTTGGAGGCAGCATGACCACGTTTCTATGGTGCAGGACCATGACAAGCGGGCATAGAGCTCGAGTCCTACTATGAGTGCTATGCTCGCTGTCATGTAGATGTTTTATGCCCGAGAGGACGCTCGCTATTTCTGGTAAGAGTCTTTATAACATCTGTGTGAACAAGCCCATGGAAGTTAGGGAAGTACAACGAAGGCTAAAGAAGCGTGTGTGTAAGCACAAGAAGACTGCTAGGGAGGCTCTTTGGGACATTGCTGACGCTCATACAGCGTTGGGAGTCCTCCAAACTCAGATGGAGAATGCTGTTGTAGATAGGAACGCAGCACATGTAGAGAGACATGCAGCTCATGCTCAGAGGGTGCAGACCATCCAACAAAGGGATGAGGCCTACCGTCTTGTAGAGGCTAGAGAGGAGGCTAGGACTAGGACTATGGTTCTAGCTAGGCGGTTGGAGAATGACTACCGTCAGAGGGAGGTGGAGTACCAGCGTCAGATTTAGGAGCACCAAAACACCATTGCGGAGCTTCAGCATGATGTTCATCGCCTCAACAACATCATTAATCCTATTCCTCCCCCAGTAGCCATAAAAGAAGAAGAGGAAGATCCAAAAATGTTCGTGGAAGATGACGGTTGGGAAGTGGAAGAGGAAGCACAACTTGTGCCTGTGGACAATGACGATGCAAATGCTATGTTCGGTGTTGACAGTGACCACTTTGAGGCATAACTCAGCTATATTGCTTAGCTAAATGCGCTAGCTCCTTATCTTTTTCGATCTTTTATGTAATGGACATGTGATTTAAGTTTTGATCTTTAGATGTATCATTAATGTAACATTGGAACCTTGCATGTTGGTCCATGATGGTTGGAATTTTAATGAAATCCCAGTTTTGTTTTGCTGGAGAAATGTGACATGCATGTTAACGCGTTGTGAGTATGATAAGTGATCAAATTGGTGATGTTATGTTGTGAGAATGAATTCTTGTGCCTCTGTTTTATTGTATGAATTTTAGATTCTATCCAGTAATATTAATTTGGCATGATTATAAAAATTCTTCTACAATCTCTTAACATCATCCAATAATCACTTATTGTTGCAATTTTGTAGATGCCTCGCACACACGCTGGGGCCAGCACCAGCCAAAATGGTGGCGATGATGGTGACCTACCACCACCACCGCCACCCTCCGCGAACAAATTTTTTGCGCAGTTCTTGGGGAATAAAAGAGTGATGGAAGAAACACTATGCCTCATTGCGTAGAATACCACTCGCGCTCGCCAGCAAAACCAAGGGCCTCCTTCAAGGATTTTCAGGACACTAAGCCTTCGGTCTTCAAAGAGGCAGAAGAACCGCTCCAAGCAAACGAGTGGTTCAATACCATTGAGCAAAAGTTCCGCTTGCTGAGAGTCACTGAACCCATGGAGGCAGAGTACACATCCCGTAAATTGCAGGGGCCAGCAGGAATCTAGTGGACCCATTATCTATCTTCCCTATCTGCAAATGCAAATGTCACCTGGGATCAATTCAAGGCAGCATTTTGGGGCATCATATTCCCCCAGGGCTGGTGTGCATGAAGGTAGCTGAGTTCATAAAGCTCATCCAAGGGACCAAGACTCTTACAGAGTATATGCATGCATTCAATAACTTGTCTCGCTATGCCCTAGAATTTGTTGATACAGAAGCAAAGAAGATTGAAAGTTTTAAGAGAGGCCTTAGCACCAAGTTGATGAAAACAATGGTCAACTCCAAATGTGCTACATACAACGACTTTGTTAGTGATGCCCTGACACAGGAAAACTAGAACAACCTACATGCGGTAGCAAAAGGCCACAAGCGGGCAGCTGAGGCAGGTGCCTCAGGTTCCTCACACTCTAGGGCTCCAGTGGTAGCTAGGCCACAATTTCGTCCCCATCACCTAAATTCAGGCCTCCCCAGTAGAAAGCCTAGGCCAGTCGTCCTCAGCAGGTGTTTCGCAGAACCTTCACTATTGCCATACCCAAGGGTAAAACAGGCCAGGGAAGCTCCACAGGGCCAAAAAGCAATTTACCATGCTTTAATTGCAACCAAACCGGCCATTGGGCTAGGGAATGCCCATATAAGAAGGGTGCAAATCAGAATCAAGGCAACCAAAAGCAAGCTAATCCAAAGGCACGTCCTGGATACGTGCACTATATAGCCATAGAGGAGATTCCTGTAGGGGAAGTCATGACTACTGGTATGTTTTTTTGTAAACAAGCACCCCACAATTGTTTTATTTGATTCTAGAGCTTCTCATTCATTTATGAGCCAAACATTTGCATCCAAGCATGATCAAAAGATAATTGAGGTAGACAAGGGTGGTTATAGTATAAGTTCTGTTAGAGCTACTATCTCTGCAAACCAAATAGTTAGAGATGTGCTTATCTCTATACAAGAGAAGGAATATACTGTGGATCTCATAGTATTGCCTTGGTTAGCCATAGATGTGATTTGGGGCATGAGTTGGATGAGTGGTCATGGAGTTCTCATTAACACGTCCACTAGAACAATTATGCTGAGGGAATCCAAGGGGGGTAATGCTTTTCTAGTTCCACTTCCCAGAAGTTTTGATCTTCAAAACTTGTCATGTGCCATCCAAACCACTACTGTCTGTGATATTCTAGTAGTTTGTGAGTTCCCTGATGTATTCCTAGACGAATTGCCTGGTTTGCCCCCAGATAGGGATGTGGAGTTTAAGATTGAGTTAGTGCCAGGTGAAAGGTCCTTGTGTTGTTTTGGTAATTGAGAGACAACCTAGGTGGACTAATTGTGTTTATGTGAGATACATAGGTGATTAGTCCACAGGTACATGTGTGTGAGCAACATATGCCATGAAGGTGGAAATGGCTCAAAGATGTTGCAAAGCTCACACATGTGATGATGAAGGAGCTCATTACACATGAGACATGACATTGAGTCATGTGATCAAGGTGGAGAAGATCAAGAGAAGACTTGGCTTGATGGGCCGGTTGCAAGCGTGAAGGGCAAGTTAGAGGCTTTGGAACGATGGACCGCGTGGCAGTGAAGCTTGAGCAAGACTTGACGCTGATGGACGAAAGAAACGGTGACAAGCAAGTGAAGTCAAGATCGATGAACCAATATGATCACATGATGAAATGAAGTGGATCATATCATTGTTGATCATGTTGGTGCATGTGTTGCATCAACATTGGAGGAGATGGAATGGAATGTGCAAGGCAAAGTTATAACCTAGGGCATTTCATTTCACCAGTCATAGGTGTGTAGAGAAGTTGATGACTAGGTTTAGGATAGATGACCGTACTATCAAGAGGAGCAAACTTGTTTGCATATCGGTCATCTAGTGCCACTCGAGTGATCTAACTTTGCATCATCGCTAGGATCGAGTGGCGTGGCAAGGTGAGTGGCTAACCCTTGAAAACATTTGTGAAAATATGCTAACACACATGCACAAAGGTGATACACATTGTGTTTAACACTTGGGAGCAAGGGTTCGAAACTTCACCGGCGGAGTGTCGGCCCGTAGAGTGCGGACAGTCCGATGGCGCCACTGGCGCCCTATACAGAAAAGACAGGGTTTCACAGAGTGCACCGGACACTGGTCATGCAGTGACTAGATGCTGGGGTCCTGTGTTTGATCAGTAGTAGCAGTGAAGGCATAGGTGTCGGTCTTTGACCGGACGCTGGGTCACTTTGTGACCGGACAATGGGTGGATGTATCTGGTCCCACTGACATGGTGGCATAGAGAAAAGGAGAAAGGACCGAATGCTGATGCTACGTCCGATCGTGACCGACCGGACGCGTTCGGTCGCGGTTGAGCAGCTCTGGAAGCTTACTGGAAGTGACTGGACACTAGAGTCCTGTGTCCAGTCGTGATCAAACTAACGCGTCTGGTCGTGAATGGAACCTCTCTGGAAATGATCGGACTCAACAGAGGTGCGCCCGGTGTTGGCACTGTGCTATGTCCAGTCATCACTTGACCATTGAGATCAAGCGACTGAGGTTGAACAGAGGTGACACATGGCGTGCATCCGTTGACCAGATGCTAGCAGGGTGCATCTGGTTGATCTGACTGGAGCGTCTGGTCACCCCGAGCTGTGCCCAGTGAAGGGGTACAACGACTCTATTTTTGTGGGGATATAAATAGAAGGTGGTCTCGACCATGGCTGGGGCTGAGCACGTTGGGGGACTTTGTGTCCATGCTTGAGTGCTTAGGAGCCCTCCATCTCACATATGCTTGATAGTGATCATATGATTGTGCGAGTGAGCGATTCTAGTGCGATTGCATCATGAGGTTGCATCGAGTGGCACTAGGTGATCGAGTTGCAAGCCGGTGGTGCTTGTTACTCTTAGAGGTTGCCACCTCCTAGATGGCTTGGTGGTGGTCCTGTCGAAGCCTGTAAGAAGCTTGTGCGGTGCTCCAGAGAAGAGCTTTGTGAGGGGCATTGTGCTCACCCCGCAGGAGCCACGAAGAGCAACTCTAGTTGAGCGTGTCATTGAGCTACCCTCACTTTTGGGGTAGGTTCTTGCGATGCCCGACATGCGGGCTTGGCGGGTGATGCCAATTAGCCGTCAAACCACCAAGTGAGCGGTCGACACAATGGGGACGTAGCGTGTTGGCAAGCACGTGAACCTCGGGAGAAAATCACTGTGTCAACATTGTTCTTCCCGTTGGTTTGCAATCCCTTTACACAAGCTTGTAATTATTTTCATATACATTGTGCTTGTGTAGTTGCTCTTGTAATTAGTTAGCTTGTGTAGCTCACTAGTTACTTTCTTGCTTGTGTAGCATAGAAGTAGCTCCCTTGCGTGGCTAATTTGGTTAGTGTAACCTTGTTAGTCACATTGCTTAGTTTGTGTAGCTAGGTATTTGCGCTCTCTAATTTGGCATTGGTTGCCTTGTTATTGAGCATTGCTAGTGAGCTTAGTTGGATTTGTGCTCTTGCTTACTAGCATGTGTAGGAGCTCCCTCGTTGCTTAAAATACTAGTGGCCTAGGTTTGTGTGACCTTGCTCCTAGAATTGGATAGGTGAGCTCTAGCTAAACCGACACCTTCGTTGCCTAACTAGGATCTTTATAAGGTGCTTGTGAACTTCGATAGAGGGGTGTAGTCTTGGTTAGACCGATTGTTTTAATTCCACAATTGTTTTGGTTAGCCAGCACGATTAAATTTAGTAATGACTATTCACCCCCTCTAGTCACTATCTCGACCTTACACCAGGTACAACACCTATCTCAAGAAGACCCTATAGGATGCCACCCAATGAGTTAGTAGAACTTAAAATTCAGCTACAAGAACTTTTGGACAAAGGTCTCATTCGACCTAGTTCATGTCCCAGGGTTGTCCAGCTTTATTTGTGAAGAAAAAGGACAAATAATTATGGATGTGTGTGGACTATAGGCTGCTTAATGTTGTAACCATTAAGAACAAGTACCCTTTGCCTCGTATTGATATTTTGTTTGATCAATTGGCAAGAGCAAAGGTATTCTCTAAGATCGATTTGAGATCAGGCTACCACTAGATTAAGATCAGGCCAGAGGATATACCTAAGACAACTTTCTCCACTAGATACATCTTGTATGAGTATTTGGTCATGTCTTTTGGACTAACAAATGCTCCTGCCTATTTCATGTACCTAGTGAATTCAGTGTTCATGCCCGAGCTTAACAAGTTCGTGGTCGTCTTTATCGATGATATCCTGATTTACTCTAAGAATGAGGCAGATCATGCAAACAATCTGAGAGTTGTCTTTGTCTAGGTTGAGAGAGCATAAATTGTATGCAAAGTTTAGCGAGTGTGAATTCTGGCTGAAGAAAGTACCTTTCTTAGGTCATATATTATCTAAAGATGGAATCTCTATAGACCCATCTAAAGTACAGGAGGTCATGGATTAGAAGGCCCTGACTTTGGTTCATGAAGTTTGAAGTTTTCTAGGGCTAGCAGGCTATTATTGTCGTTTCATTCCTGACTTTTCCAAAATAGCTAAGCCCATGACCAGATTACTTCAGAAGGATGAAAAGTTTAATTGGACTCCAGAGTATGAGGCTACTTTTCACACTCAGCGAACCTTGCTAACCACTGCTCCTGTTCGGGCACAACCCAACATTAAAAAGCCTTTTGATGTGTTCTATGATGCATCGAGTACAGGTTTGGGGTGTGTTCTCTTGCAAGAAGGTCGAGTTATTGCCTATGCTTCTCGACAATTGAGAAAGCATGAAGTCAACTATCCCACACATGATTTAGAGCTCACATCAGTTGTTCATGCATTGAAGATATGGAGACATTACTTGTTGGGAAATATATGCCACATATACACTGATCACAAAAGTCTCAAATACATCTTCACTCAATCTAAACTGAACATGAGGCAGCGAAGGTGGTTAGAACTGATCAAGGACTATAATTTGGAAGTGCACTATCATCCAGGAAAAGCTAATGTTGTAGCTGATGCACTTAGTCGAAAATCTCATTGTAATGCCTTAGAAGCCTTGTTGGAAGATGGGTTTAATCTATTGCATCCTGTTGTGTTACACAACATCACTGTCAGTTGTTCACTTGAGAGCAAAATCATAGAACTACAGAAGATAGATGTAGGTGTGTTTCACATAAAGAGAAAGATGAAGGAACAGGAAACCAAGCATTTCAGGGTGGATGAAAGAGGTGTGCTATGTTCAAGAACCGACTAGCGGTACCAAAGGACCATGAACTTAGAAATCAAATCCTAGATGAAGCTCATTCGTCCAAGTTGTCTATCCATCTGGGTAGTAATAAGATGTATCAAGATTTGAGAACCCGTTTTTGGTGGACAAAGATGAAGAAGGAAATCGCCGCCTATGTTGCTAGGTGTGATACTTGTAGTAGGGTCAAGGCAGATAATCTGAAACCTGTTGGATTGCTCCAACCTTTATCTGTTCTAGGATGGAAGTGGGAGGAGATCAGCATGGATTTTATTGTTGGACTCCCACCCACTCAAAAGGGCTTTGACTCGATATGGGTAATTGTGGACCGATTGACAAAGTCTGCGCATTTTATTCTGGTTAGCACCCACTACCGATCTCATGAATACGCAGCATTGTATATCACGCATATAGTGTGCCTACATGGATACCAAGAACCATTGTGTCAGATAGAGGATCCCAATTCACTACTTGGTTTTGGGAGCACTTGCACAAGCAGTTAGGTACCAACCTAGTTCGAAACTCAGCATATCACCCTCAGACCTCTAGGTAGACTGAGCGAGTAAATCAAATCTTTGAAGATATGTTGAGAGCATGTGTAATCTCTTCCAAGGGTTCATGAAAAAAATGGCTACCTTTAGCCGAGTTTTCCTACAACAACAGTTATTAAGCAAGCATCAAGATGGCTCCTTTTGAGGGCTTGTACGGTCAAAAATGTAGAACTCCTTTGAATTGGGTTGAGCCCGGAGAAAGGAGATACTATGGCATTGATTTTGTCACAGAAGTTGAAGAACAAGTACGTATTATCCAACAACATATGAAAGCCGCTCAGTCTAGGTGAAAGAGCTATGCCAACAAGATAAGAAGGCCTATTGAATTTGAGGTAGGTGACTAAGTATACCTCAAAGTATCACCCATGAAAAAGGTGCAATGGTTTGGTGTGAAAAGGAAACTAGCACCTAGATATGTAGGCCCATACAAGATCATCGAGCAAAGTGGAAGTGTAGCTTACAAGCTCTAGTTACCTCTAGAGATGCGAGCCATATCCAATGTCTTTCATGTTTCTTAACTTAAAAAGTGCCTTCGCATACCTGATGAAGCCATTGAACCCGCCAATATTAAGCTCCAATCAGATTTGACTTATGAAGAAAAACCCATCCAAGTGTTGGAAGAAATGGAAAGAGTGACCCAGAGCAAGGTCATCAAGTTCTACAAAGTGATGTGGAATAACCACAGTGAACAAGATGCCACGTGGGAACGAGAGGACTATCTATGTGAGGTCTATCCTGCTTTTTATGAAAAATGGTAGGTCTTTCAAATCTTGGGGCGAGATTTCTACAAGGGGGAAGGGGTTGTAACACCCTAGTGTTAAGGAAGCATTTAGAACTTGCATTTCATGAGCACAAGCATCATCCAAGCATTCATGAGCATGAGCATGTGAAGTTTCATTTGATTCTCTTTCTCTTTATCACATGTGATGTTGCTTATATACTTACATATGCTTGTGATCATGTGTGACCAATGTGAGATATGGTTGTGAGGTCACTAAAACAGCTTAGACATATCAAGGATGGAAAATGGAACAATGTTTGTATTCATGACATGGGCTAATTTTGCTTCTAAGTCCTAGTTTACTCATAATGTCATTTTTCATGATCCTACTTTGACCAAAGTTGAACTATAGCATAGAGTGTTTGCATGGTAGTGCACCCTTAATAAAAGTTGTAGCTTATCTTATGTGGAACAAACTTTGTTTAAGGGTCATGAGTGAATTCAGTGCCTAAAATGGTCAAATAGGGCCCACAAGAATCAATCAAATGTTGTTTTAGGGACTTGTGAAATTTTCTATCTTTAATGACTTATAGTTTCAAAGTATACCACTTTAGAGCACTGTAGTTTGAAAACCATTGGGAATTTGACTAAACTTTCTAAAGTAAAGTTATATATCTCCTATAGCTCTACAAATCATAGTAAGGGAGTTCTTGCTAATTCTGCATGGATTAGGAGTAACAATGGCACGAAGATGGCTTATCAGTCGGCCTGATGGCCGGTTTGAACTAGCAAGCTACGCGCGCTATGTGGCGACCGTACGCCATCACCGGCCCTGCGTCACCGTGCTAAAGAGGAGAAGAGGCCAGGCGCTCGCTCTCCACTCTCACTTGCGCTCTCTCACTCTTGCTCTGCTCTCTCTCATACTCGCCGCGCTAGAGCGGGCACCGCACCCGTACGCCGCCATCGAGCCTTCGCCGGTAGTGCTCGCCATCCTCGCTACACCTTTATCTGATCCATCATGCTCATAGCTCTGACATCATCTCCTCTACCTCCTCGACCCACCACTGCCACTGTTCGAGCCAAGGTAAAGTCACATTTCATGTTGTCGTCGCTGCCATGGCCATGGAGCGCCGCCGAGCTCCGAGCTCGCCGTGGCTAGCCATATCCACCGCTCCTCCTACCTCTTTCCCCCCGAGTCCATCACCATCTTAAGTCATAGTAGCTCACACCGTAGCCAGTTTAACCGCTACCACCGCCACCACGCGGGAACACGCGACCGCACCACGTGCGTCTGCTAGGGCCACGAGCTCAGGCTCTCCGCTGCCAGCACCGACTAGGTCCCATCGTCCCCCTCTAGCGCATGTTTCCACATCTCCATTAACCATAGCACCATCACCGAAGATGGAGATCCATCATGGACCACCGTCTCGTCAGAACGGTGACCTCACCATCGCCGCGCTTGCGCCGCCGTGCCGCCATGCATGTGGCCGTGCTCCTCTAGCACCGCTACTAACCCTAACCTTCACCCTTTAGCCTCGCTAGGTCACCATGAAGCTATAGCAGAGCTCGCCTGAGTCTCATGGCCGAAGATGGCCAGTGCACCACCGCGCATCGCCGTCGAGCCACCATGGCTGCCGTCAAGCTTGCTCCGGTGAGCCTCAGAGTCAACTGAGGGTACCCCTCGATGCGGCTTAACGATCCGATTGTAGTGGTGGTGATGCCGTCGCTGGAGACCTCACCATTGGTGAGTTCTCATCGGTCAAAGCTGAAGCTCTGCTCTGCCTCGCTGGGCCCAGCTGTCAGTCAGAGTTTTAAATGTTTTCTTTATTTGTTTTCACAGATTTAAATGCAAACTTAAAAAATCCATATCTTGTGCTAGGAGTGTCCAAATGGGGTGATACAAATTTTGCTGGATTCATCATGAAGTGTACTATTTGATAAAAATATGAAACCTACTGTTTAGGGTATTTTCTAGGGGAATTAAATTAAGCGAGTAAAGTGCTTTTAAATTTGTTTCTATCTTGTAAAATGCATAACTTGAGCTAGGGAAGTGAGAAAATTATGATTCCAATTTTATGGGTCTTGTGTTGGCATGCTCTAGCTAGGAAAAATACTAAACCTATAGTGGGCATACTTGGAATATGGTCTTTCTATTTCACCTTAATAAAATGCTAGTTTCTGGTGAAATTAATTGGGGTAAAAATACATAACTTATGATCATGCAAATTTCTGCACAATGTTCTTATACTTTGATGAAAGTAAGGAAAATATGAAATCTATTGTTTGACACTTTTTACTAGGCTAAACTATTTTTGCTAAAATAAGCCTATGCATCTTGTCATTTTTATAGAGGTTGCTATACTATATCGAAATGACATGAAATTTGTACAGTAGACTATTGGGGTCATATGTAACCTACTATAATTTTCTCTGAATTTTTTGGTCATTGGAAATAATTATCCTCTAAATCACTTTATTAGATAAGAAAATTAATAAATGCACATAAGTAAATTATTTGGGCTTAACCATGATTTTTTCTATGGTGCTTGTGATGCATATGATCTGTTGATATTAGTAGTTGTGCTTGGAATTAATTGGTTATAGGCAGCTAGTTAATTATTGCTTTATAATTTAACTAGATGGCACCATGGTACTTTCTGTTGTGGTGACAAATTCATGATGATAATGATCTTTTTTACTGAACTTGTCAATAACAAAGTTGTAGATAACTTACTCATATAGCTTGTCAAAAAATTTCATGGTCATAGGCCTAATGGTTTGAAAATTATAGCTTTTAAAATCTACTATTAGATTGGCTTATCCTCTGGACAGATCTGAAAGATTGAATTGTTTGACCTAGATAGCTACTTAGTCATCTTAAGATGATTATAAGAAAGTTATAGATAATTTTATAAAATTTCTAGAAAGTCCAAGATCATATTATTTTGAATGTGTAAAACTCTAGTTATGTTCAAATCAAGTGGCTGCTATTTTGCAATCCAGAAATTGCTTAAATAGAAATTTGTTTAATTACTAGAGAGGAGATATGCACCTACTCAGTAAAAGAAAATTTATCTTGTTATCACTTTAATACATTACTGTTAAGGACACTTATGAGTATGCATTTTATCATATCATATCATCCATGTCATTATCTATGCATCCATGATATCTTATTTTATGCTCATACATATAAGATCGCCTGAAGGAGTAACCCTACTAGAACTCAAAGAAGAGGCGGAGGAGAATCAGGAGACACCACAGCTAGCAGCTCCTAAAGGCGAGGAGCCAGCTACTGAGGAACTTCTAGAGTGCCCTAACCACCGACCCACTTCTTTTCTGAAAGGTAAGCCCCGGAGCATTTTAAGCCTCCTATGTTTTATAAAATATCACTTGAGTCCTTTATGTTTGATGCATTAGGTTGTAAGAATTGTGTTTACACCAAAATTTGGGAAGAAAAACATGGGAACTTGAAGCTTCTAGGATTGTGTCATCAAGGAATTGATTAGATGTGAATCGATATCAGCTGATTTAGATGCAATCTCAGAATTGGCTATTTTATAGATGACGTCAGCAAACGGCGTCAATGTGCTATGCTTAAATGGCGTGAGGAAGATGTGTTGGACTCTACAAATAAGGAAAATTAGGATCCAAGTTATTATTAAGTTAGGAAGTTTTCTTTTATTCCAAGAATTGTAATGAGTCGTATTAGAGTAGGATTCATATTTAAATTCCAGGTATAAATATTAGACCCTGGTTATTGTACAAATGGATGAACACTCAATCAATACAATATTTCTGGCTTTTGCCATCGTATTAGGAGTAAGAGTACTATAGATCTAGATGAGTTCTTTAGCAAACAGGGCCGCATCGACTGATCGACCTCCAGCTTACTTGTGAGTACCGTCATGACTTGTATTGTGCTTATAAAGCTGCATCAACTGATTGATCTTTTATGAGCTATAATATAAATGAGTTATCGATCCATATCATTGTTTGTAAGGCTGCATCAGCTGATTGATCTCTTACGAATCATAATATAGATCAAAGTTATTGATCTTGTGTTAAATAACTTGTTTAATACAATATCACCAGTTATCGAATCTGCTAAGATTAGTAAGATATTCCTTGCTATTTTTTGGTTGATTCACCAGTTATCGATCTTGTTATTATTAATGTTTTATTAATTATAATAAAACCACCTGATTGAGATAGAGATAGATCGGCATCATATCATCTTAATTGGTCGTCCTTTGATCTGGTCACGCTTTAAATCTTATAATTGATGGCTTAATTTCGCTAGATCGGTTGTTTTATCTCTATTCCAATCAAACATAGTATGCATCTAAAGACGTGTTTCAATCTTGAATAAACTCACTAGTTAATGAGATCTAATCTAATGATACTACCATAGCTACATCGATCCAGTCGAACCTCACTGGTAAGATTTTAGATTAGAAATTATCGATTAGTGGTCTTGTTCATGATCAAGATATGTACTCTGTTTGTTTGGTATGACTGTATCGGCTATTTTAGCCGATTTGCTTATACTCTCATGCATATAGCATGTTTTCATGAATCTATCAACATATAGGTGATTTTATAGATTCTTTGGCTTTAGTTTGTTAATATTATCATAGCTGTATCGATCCGATCGAACCTCACTGTTGATGATAATAGATTAGATTCAAACTGTTTGTAGATTCATTTATATTAGATAGTCGATTTGTTCACATGTTATACTCTTTTCATCAAACTTATCGGCTCGACGCTTTATATCGATCATGTTCCATTTAGCCGATGATGCTTTCTTATATCGCTTCTTGGTTGATTATCAATTCTCTAATCAATCGATGACATCAATCAACCATTTGGTCATATTTGTTGGAATTTTAAGGAAAGATCTTCTGATTTTGTATTTGGGTGTATTATACTTGTTTTTGTCTAGATTAATCAGCCATCATAAATCTGCTATGATCCATGAGCATCGGTTATTTTGATTCATATCATTATCATTTAATATTAGTCAATAATCCTTGATTTAAAGATCTTCATTTCATGGATGTGCCAGATATCGACTATTTAGTCGATAGCCTTATTGAATCGGCTATCTAGCGATACATTTGGAACTGTCTGGTGCAACACCAACATGTTCCACCTTAAATTACTGATAAGATTTTCTCTCCTTGTCAATTGCAGGTCAAATTGACTGGCACGTCGTTGGGTTTTCAGAATCAGCTGGTTCTATGTTGAAGCCAAGCAGATCTCTGGTTTCGTTCCACTCAGATCCTCTGACTTGCTGTGTGTTGATCACATCACCACATTTTTGTGTCAACAAATTGATTTGGAAACACTTGATGCATAGAACTACCTTGTCCAGATATATATACCTTTAACACTATATAGGTCTAGGATCGAATATATGCTTACCAATGCTTAGACCAGTAGAAGTCGGGTGATTTCCTGTCACCTACTAGATATAGGTGGATACCGGAGCACGGTTGGCTATATTTGCTATCGTGGAACAGAACCATGGGGTAATGTAACTGGAGGCCAGGCGGAGTCTATGTGTAGGTTAACTCATGTGATTCTGTCTTTGCTGATTAAGGACCACATCGTTGGAGGCCCTCTTGTCATTTTGAACGCATGCCTCTCACTTAGCTAGCCAGATAACTCATTCTGACCGTGAAGCCAAGTAGCTCAACTTAGTCCAGTCCTCATTCTGTTAGAGTGCGCACAATGGATGTAGTAAGGATGTGCGGGGAGCTAGTGTGAGGCCAAGGGCAGGTTAGAGTCCTGATCGACCTGGCATCTGGTAATGTCCCTGATTGTGTGGTGCTGATCGAACCCACGAATTGTACCTGAGTTGTACCAAAGGTGACCTAAGGTGACCATTAATCTAGTCTACCTAGGTTTGTGTTAGGAATATTACCCAGCTAGTTGCAATTGATTTGAATCGCCGTCTCTCCTGGATAGTGAGAAACTTGACGGAGCCCCTTCATCATAGTAATTGGATTATGGAATATGATGGTTCTGATGAATATGAAAATCTTACACCGGCTATGGTTACTATTGTTATGCTACTAAATGATATACCACATGTTTGGCATAGGTTAGATGCTAATCTAGAGATGAATAGCTATAATTAACTTGATGACCGAATTATAAAATGTATAGCTGAATTAGTGGCTATTTATGCAAAATAGTGTCAAGCTAGCTCCACTTATAAAGCCTTGCATGATCCTTAGAGTCACTTTATTTTTGGTTTATGATGGGTAAGTCTAACTGAGTACCTTCTTGTACTCGGGGTTTATTTCTCACTTGTTGCAGATAACACAGTCTTTCATGGCTATTGTAAGAATTGCTTCTATCCCGCTATGGACAAGGACTAGGCCCTGAGCAAGGTGTTTCTACTTATATATTCTATCTGTGATGCTTTTGTGGGTGGTGATCATGAACTGGCTTGTATTAAATAATGGTGTGAGATGTTGGTTTTAAAACTACTTTGTGTCCGCTATTATTACTTTATTTGGAACTTGGGTTGTAATAACTTTAATCGCACTCTAATGTATGGCAATGTATTTGTGAACTCTATGTAACATGTGGCATGAATGGTGAATCATGTACGGTCTTGGTTGTATGTTGGCGATGAATCGAGACCCTTCGTGGTACTCAATGGAGTACCAGGTTTATATGGGCTCAAGTATGATAGTGTGACCGCTTGCGGGCTGCCATTGTACTTGTGCTCTTATAAATTGGATGGTTCTATTACAGTGGTGGCCAATCAATGTGTTGGCAGTGGGCAGCGGCGTCGCGTCGGTCCTTTGGACTGCGGTGGGTGTAGCGGAGGATGGTGGAGCCCTAAGCATCGACGGTCAGTCCTCGGTAGGGAGAAGGCGGATACAACGGAGGTGGTTCCGTAGGCAGCTGTGCCCTAGGGGCAACTGTGGCTTGGAAGTCTGACCTCCTCCTTGACGGCGGCAACCCTACTAGTGGCAGTAGCCCAAGCATCGGTGAAGATTTTGGCAAGGAGGAGGTGGATTATGTGGAGGTGGATTTCATTGGTAGTGGTGACCCTAGGGGCGGTGAAGGCCTAGGAGTCCGGGTGGAGGAGGATAACCTCTGCGACAGTGACAGAGGGTAATCAAGGTGGCTCACTGATGATAGATGGCGTCACCTAACTTGAAGCGGATAAAAATGGCACCAGCGGAGGTTCATAACGTTGGCGCACTAGGGGCAACGGTGAGTTGTGACTTCCACAGACCAAATCTAGCTATTTTAGGAGAGGATGTCAGGAAACAAGGATGTACCGAGGTTGTAGTTTTTTCCTTTTTTTGGTCATGTGTTCTCTTTGTTGAGGTGTGAGTCTAAGTGCTCTTGTATCCTTTTGGCTATGTATATCCTTTATGAATATAGAGGCCAGATTAGTGAATCCATTATCTAAAAAAGAACTACAAATCCTATATATTGCATCTTCTAGCTAGTACTATCTATTGAACTTCCCGATCCCTTCATTCTATGGTGCAGGGACTGGAAAGCTGTCATTGATGATTGGATTGCTGCTACAAAGGCTACAATAGATAGTGATTCAAGTGAGGTTAATGTGGTATATCTTAGTACTTGTCTACTTCATCATTTCCTTCTTCATCCATCATCAGCTTAGGTAAATGAAATTATTCTATAGATAAACCTCTGGATATATCGAATACATTTACTGCAGAAGATAAAAGAGGACTTGTGTTGGTATATTTAATGCACACAGATAAATCTACAAGCGCACAGATACCGCTGTAGCTTTCACCCAGAAGTATTCCAAGTATCGTATCCATAGGGAAACACGTGAGACTAACTACGGTCTAACTTAACTAAGGGTAGTAACAAGGTTAGGGTAAACATGAGCGTAGAGAGGATTACTAAGGTTCTCTAGTTCTGACTTGGGTAAGCTATGTCTTCTATTATTCAACTAGGGACATTACTAAAGAAAGACACCAGAAGTGGATGCTTTCTTTCGTAACCAGGTCCTACTTGGCCTACAGACGGGAGGTGGACTACAAAGGATCAACGATGCTATATAGTACTCAATGAGGCTATATAGTACTGAAGTCACACACGCGATCTACCACTGATCTGGAATGCAGGGTCTATCCACAATTAACCTAAGTCTAAACACCACGCTTACACTCACGATTAATACTTTACTCCCTCTAGAGTAGAAATAAAACACTCAAAAGAGTCGTGAACCTGAAGAACATTATAAACAAGATGCTTACTTGAATCAAAAGTTGATTACCAGAGAAATCTCAAAGGCAAGCTCAGATAGAACTTCGATCTGCCAAGGTACAAGCCATAGAGACCAACAGGCCAACACCTCCTCCAATCTCTTCCCTCACTCTCTATTTCACTATTTCTATTCATAAGACTAGATCCTATGGAGGACTAATCTTCTCTTGATAGCTGGATCTGATCCTGATGAGGAGAATATGAATTTGGGTTTTAGGATGGCTCCAGGGAGGGGGTCTAGGCATCCTTATATAGGCCAAGGTGGAATGGGGCAAGGAATCACCATGTCATCGATCTGCGTTAACTCCCTCGATCACCGTTGGTTGAACCGACTTAAATAAATGGCGTAGATTTAATCCTTAAGGTGGTGGAGAACCGACGGTGCAACGAGGGGCTGACATGTGCGTCTAGGGGGCCGGCCGGCCTGCAGGTGGGGTCTGTCGGCCCCACCTGTCATGCTCCTGTGGTCTTCTTCGGTGGTTTGGCTTCTGGTGTCCTCTAGAACCTTCTAGAGTTGTTTTCATCATGGATAAGTGTCGACGAAATATGGTCGGCAGTCTACCTAGGGGTATACCCAAGGTAGTAGATTGTCGGCAAACAGATGCGCAAGCCACAAACAAGACGGTGACGCAAGACAGACACAAGGTTTTATCCAGGTTCGGCCGCCAAGAAGGCGTAATACCTACGTCCTGTGTCTGATTTGTATTGCTGTATGTCAATGAGAGATGTTTTTTAGAGGGGTCCCCTGCCCGCCTTATATAGTTCGGGGGGCAGGGTTATAGATCTAGAAACTAATCCTAGCCAGTTACAATTGCCATATATGGCCGGATAAGGATTCCTATTCTAACCGATCAGGATCTTGATTGATCGCCAAATCCGCCTTGACTCCTTGCGCGGGACTCCGATCAGGTTAACCGGGCCGCATGTCGTCTTTTGGTGGACCGGACCCACCGATCCGGGCCAGCCCAAGCTTAGCCATAAGGGTATAGGGGTTAATACCCCCACAGCTAGTCCCTGAGCACCATGTATTATGCTGCGACACGCCATTTTAACCTTCTCTGACAAGTAAAGCTTGAGTCCTTGACGTCTCTGACCACCGTTGTCGTCGGAGAAGTAGGTTGTCCGAAGAATATATGGTGCTCTTAAGAAAAAAGAAAAAGATCTCTGTCCTGGGAAGTGTGCCCACTTGTATTTCTGAACAGAAATGTAAGTGCGTCTTGGAGCGTAGCGTCCTTGATCATCAGAGGCGTAGGGGTCGAAAAACAAACACATTCACCGCAAGGTGAGTGTGTGCCCACTTAGTCCCCGAGCCTGGTAGTAGGTGACGTAGGCACGTGGTGCCAGGTCGAAAAGAATTCCTAATTAAGTTGAGAACCCAATTGTCGTGTACAAGCAATACGAGATGCACGGCAGTGCATCGCATCGATGTAGTCCCGAGCTTGCCGGAAGGAGAAGTATGAGCCTTGTAGCAAGGTCTAAATAAATGTCTCTCAACCGTATGTGAGTACAAATCACATGTAGCCGAGAAGAACGATCTCCAGCAAAGTGGTGGGACAGTCCCCGAGCACACATCAAGAGCCGGAGCAGTCCCCAAGCGTGGCGAAGAGTGGAGCAGTCCCGAGCACGGCAGCGGTGGTCGAGCGATCCCCAAGCACGGCGGTTGGTCAGGCAAGTGCTCGAGCACGGCGATGGTGGGTCAAGCGATCCCCAAGCATGGCAGTGGTCTGGTCCATCATTGAGCTCAAGATATGCAGCCAAAAAAAAGAACGCCGCTTGTATTATTATTTGGTGTATTTATTTATCTCCTTACTCTGTCAAGTCCAATCTGCCATGTCTGGTCAAAAAAGCAGACGGATATAACATATCACTCTGCCTTCTTACTCTTTCTGGCAAATAGTCGCTTGGCACCTGTATGGAGGTGCGTCAGTGTGGGCCCTCTCACATTATCAACGAAGAGGCGCGTACACTGGAAACAAAGAGGCGCGTTTGTTAGCGTAGATCTCGAGGTTGTGAAAACAACCATCTGCGGCGCGTGTGCACGTCTCCTAAGAATCTCGGGCGGACGAAACGACGAAGCCCTTGGTTATTTATAATATAGAGCTGATAAGTTACTTTTTACCGATCCCCATTGTCATTCACCGCCGCAACCTTCTTCCTCTCGCCGAACCCTACTCCTCCGAAAATCACCACCAATCCCTCCTCCACCGCATCCACCCTCTTAACAAGGGCAGATTAATGGCGAAAGAAAGCGCCCGTAAGAAAGGTGGAGTCATGGCGAAGGAGTGGTGGAAGTCAAGGAGCAATGAGCAGACCATCGAAGACCTCGTCGCCATGGGAGTGCTCCACAACAAGGCACTCGCGGGATGGCATGCGCCGGAAGGAGAAAGCTTCCCCGATCCACAACTGTGTGAGATTATGGTTTTGAGGATTTCTTCAAGCGGGGTTTTGGGGTTCAGTGCACCCTTTCCTTCAGGGGCTCTGCTTGTATTACGAGATTGGGATTTGCAATCTGCATCCCAACTCGATTCTTCTTGTCTCCACCTTCATCCATCTTTGCGAAGCTTATGGTGGCTTCCAGCCCCATTTTGACCTCTTTCGCCATCTGTTCTGTCTGCGGAAGAAAGGGAGCGGAGGCTCAAGATAGCCGGAGGCGATACCTCAATCTCTGTGGATTGTATGAAGGCCCAAAGACCTGACCGCCCATGGAACACCCTCACCGGATGAATCATACAAGAAATGGTTCTACATCCGCGAAGAGCCGAACACGATCACCCTGTGTGATGTGGGGTTGATTCCGGAGAAGAAGAACAGCTGGTCGGAGAAGCCCGAGCACTTGGAGCAGATCGCAAAACTGCTCGGGTTGATCCCGTGGGGAAAGCTGGATGGTCCAAGCGTGGTCAGGAACTTCATCAGCCGAAGGATCCAGCCCTGCCAAAAGAGGGTACATCCTGGCTTCGAGTACCAGGGTAGCGCAGATCCGATGAGGACCAGAAAAGAGGCGCTCGACAAGATAGAAATCAAGGCCAGAATTGGGGAGCTATTCAATCTAGCCGACCGCAATTATGTCAGGTTAAACGACATCGAGCACGCCTTCAAGATGGCCCAACCTCCCCCAAAGGTAAATGATGCCTCCTTGTACCTGTAGATTTATGTTGCAACAAAAAATTGACTATTGTCTCCTTTATGTTTCCCAGAGTAACGGTCATGACCGGGCAGCAGTGTTCGTGTCTCCGCCCCCTGGCGTGGATTGGCTGCAAATTGCCGGCTCAACCGCCCAGACCAATGCCAGTACCGAAGACGTCGACTGGGCGGTACTCGGGGTTGGGGAGGATGTAACGGCCAGGCCATCTTCCCCCTTTCAGACGATGAAACAAAGGATGCGGACATCTTCCGACTCATCCCTCGAAAGAGGAGGAGACAAATGGGGTCAACAGAGCAGGGTGGCTCCTCTGTGCCAGCAGTGATCGCATCACCGACCACTGCAACACAAAAGACAAGCAAGGGAAGTGTCGAGCACCAAACCCCGACACCAGTACCGGTGGTGGAAAAAGACCCGGTGGAACCCACCGAGCACGTGGAGCAGGCGCGGTCGAAGAGATGTTCCTTCGCCACGTCATTCCATGCTTTCGAACTATAAGTATCTGTAACTTTGATATAATCTTATAATTTGTATTGAATACTATTGTCTTCTGAACTTTCTCTGGTATATTAGGTCGGCGTCCACCGAAAATCCCAACCAGATAGCCGGGTGTGGCATGGCTTCGCTAGTACTGGCGGAAAGAACTGCTTGGCAGCCGACTGCGGAGGAACCTATAGAAGAAATTCTGCCGTAACGTCAGCAGACGAGCGGCCCGACGTCAGTCCCCGAGCAGCTGGTCAAGAAGACAGCCGAGCAAAGTACAAATGCTCCGAGCACTAACCCTACTGAGGCGGATACCTTGGCACCAAGGGAACCAGACCGAGATGAGGAGTAGCAACCGGAGTTGGCACAGAATACTCTTGCCGATGCTATGGCTCGTGGGAAAGCCATAGTGGTCGCGAAGACTACTATCTCTGGCCCATCGCTGCCCCCTGAACAAGAGGCCGAAGAGGACGAAGTCGAAGAGATCCTAGGCCATCCCAAAGACAAACGACAACATGTATATGTGTCACGCAGGCGGAACGACGAGTGGGTTATGCATGAAGAAATCCCCGAGATCGAAGAGACCCTAAAAGTTGAACGAGCGGCAAAGCATTTGGTGACAGAAGTCTAGGTATGTTTGGCTTGACCACTTGACCCTGTAATGTAGTCGAACTGTCTGACTTAGCTTGTTTATATGCAGGACTTGATGAAGACCGCAAAGTACCAAAAGAGGTGCTTCGACCAGATTGAGGGAATCACGGCAAGCAATAGAGAACTGGCGGCCGAGGTGGAACGCTTGCGCCGCCAACTTGAAGCCGCCGACCAGGAGAGGACAGAGCAAGAAGCACAGAACCAGAACCTGGTCGGCTAGCTCAATAACAAAGAGCGTCAAAAAACAAGTAAGTTGTCATTTCATCACATCAAGTGTATGACACGTGTTGTTGTGTTGTTGGTAATGACAGCTGTAATGCAGGCTTAGAAGCTTAGGTAACCCACCTCCAAGAGGAGAATAGCCGCGTGACCGCAGAGTGTGGTCACCTGAAGGAGTACAACGAGAAACTGGCGCGCAGCCAGTCTCAACTCTAGGACCACACCACCAAAATGAAGGAGGAACTGAAGAGTAAGTATTCCAGACCACCGTTCTCACTCTGTTGCCCGCCTTGACTTGTCGTGCCTTTACATTTGATGTCTTGTAAGGTGTGCAATTTTAAAAGTCAATGCCAAGAGGCATCTAGAAGCCGTGATGAAAGAGCGTGACAGCTAGAAAGCACGATGCCTCGAGGCCACCGAGGATCGGGACACATGGAAGAACCGATGCCAGGAAGTGGCAACTGGCATTTTGCCCATCCTCAACCTTGTTGACCAAGGCACACAGAGGAAGAGCCAAGGACCCCCAGCTCTGGATGGTGGTCGAGAGAGATGCGAGATAAGCATGGGGATGGTTCAGGAGTTCATAAAGGAGGTGGGTGAGTACACGGGCGCCATGTGCTAAGCATGGTGCATGCCCACTACCTCTCGATCGATCTCAAGCACTGGAGGCTGGATACCAAGGAGGTAGACCAGCATAAGGCGGAGGAGCTTCGGGTGGCCCACTGGACACTGTCGTCAAAGATAATTGGCGACATTAACTTGTGTGGAGGTGGGACAAAGACCAAGACAGGTACGCCATCGACAAGTCATTGGAAACGCCATCTCTGCTTGCTAGCTAACCGACGAAGCCTCAATGGCCTCGACCAGCCAAGCATCGGTGGGGCCATCCCTTTAGCTCGACTAGCACAAGAGTCCCCGAGACTCGAGTAGGATATCGGAAGCAATGAGCAAGATGGGTGCCATGGCGCCCCAACCAGCCAATGTAATAGGCTTAGAGTCAGAGAAGGAGGACATAGTTGTGTTATTGTAAACTTGGGCCTCTTCGTGCAAGCTTGTAATAACGTGAATCAGATATCATTATAAGCTTGTTTGCTTTGTATAAAGCGTATTTAAGCTTGAAACCTATGTTGGTGGAACTAAGTGAGAACATATAATAATGTTCATTTAGTTGTACCATTTTGCTCGACACATCATCCTCGAAAAGTTTATGCGGCCCTAGTTTGCCATGTGGTCGTCGATGTGAGGTGCGTGACTGTGCACACGCAGACGCGGACAAGTCAAACCAAGGGGACCTGCCGATCACACCATAACGAGAGAGCGGATCCCATGCACGTGTTGGGAGGAACCGAAGACAGGTCCTGCTCCGAAAACCGTAGAAGGAGTGGTGGTCGGCTTTTACTGGCTAAGTTAGAATAACCATAAAAGTCAAAGTGACACATTAGTGTGGTCGGAGAAATAATAATAGCTTTATTGAAGTAAATCGAAAATACAAGAGGGGTACATATCTCAGTAGTTAAGCATAGAAACGTCTAAGCTTGTCGATGTGCCACGAGTTTGGTACGTCTGTACCGTCCAGGTGAGCTACCCTGTAAGATGTTGGTTGTGTGACCTCCTTGATCATGAAGGGCCCCTCCCATGGGGTTGCGAGTTTATGGACACCAGCCTAGTTCGTCTTCCACTTCAGGACCAGGTCCCCGACCACAAAAAACCGCTCTTTAACGTTCTTGTTGTAGTACCTGCGCAAAACAGCAAGGTATTTGGCCGTACATACACAAGAATCGAGCCGCTTCTCTTCTGCGCTATTCACTTCTAGCTCCCGTACTTCATTGGCCTTGCCTTCGTCGAAGTTCTCTACCCGTGCTGATCTGAAAGCTATATCTGCGGGGAGGACCGCCTCAGCGCTGTAAACCATAAAGTATGGCGAGACACCGGTGTTACAGCTGGGCTGAGTTCTGAGTCCCCAGACCACGGCTGATAACTCTTTGAGCCATCTTCCGGGAGCCTTGTCATTTTCTCTATACACCCTCTTCTTCAACGCATCCAAGATCATGCCATTTGCCTGCTCGACCTGTCCATTAGCTCTAGGGTGCGCCACCAAGACATATTTTACTACTATGCTCCTTTCATCGCAGAAGTCCTAAAAAGCGTTCCCGGTGAACTGAGTACCCAGATCGGTGATGATGCTGTTCGGTATGCCAAAACGATGGATGACCTGGTCGAGGAACGTGACAGCCTTTTCTGAGGATGCCTGTACCAAAGGCATGTATTCTATCCACTTAGAAAATTTGTCGATCAGCACAAAGACGCATGTAAATTTCCCTGGAGCCGGTTTGAAGGGCCCGATCATATCCAGTCCCCAGCATGCGAAGGGCCAGGAGGCTGGTATTGTCTAGATCTCATGTGCTGGTACGTGGATTCTCTTGGTGAAGAACTGACAACCCTCTCAGTGGCGGACTAGCTTCTCTGCGTCGGATAGTGCTGACGGCCAATAGAACCCTGCTCGGAAAGCCTTGCCGACCAGCGTTCTTGAGGCCGTATGGTTGCCGCAGGAGCCAGAGTGGATTTGGTCTAGGAGATGTTCGCCATCCTCCTAGGTTATACACTTCATCAAGATTTCCTCTTTTGCGTTCTTGCGCCATAGCTTGCCATCAATGAGCAGGTACTGCTTACTACGACGCATCAGGCGCTCGTTCTCTGTCCGATCAGTGTAACCACTACCATCTGTTAGGTACTTGATGAAAGGTATTCTCCAGTTAGGCTCATGAGTGGTCGGAGGGGGCTCGGCGGTGCTTGACGCCGGAACCGTAGCCACCAATTGCTGGTCTAGTGGCTTGTCTGCCGTGGAATCTTTCTCTTCGATGGAAGGCGTGAGCAGGTCTTGGACGAATACGCCATGTGGGATTTTTGCTCGGGATGATCCTAACTTTGATAGTGCATCCGCTGCTTGATTCTTGTCCCGGACCACGTCTATGTACTCGATGCCATAGAACCTGCCTTCTAGCTTTCTGATCAAATTGCAGTATGCATCCATCTTTTCGCTGGTTGTGTCCCAGTCCTTGTTGAGTTGGTTGATGACTAGAGCAGAGTCTCCATAAACATAGAGACGTTTAACGCCAAGCTCAACCACAATGCGCAAACCATGTAGGCATGCTTCGTACTCGGTGGCATTATTAGATGCTGGGAAATAAATCCTAAGGACGTACCGGAGCTGCTCCTTGGATGGTGACATGAAAAGGACTCCTGCTCCTGCACCGTCAATGTTGAGAGAGCCATCGAAGTACATCGTCCAATATTCGTCGGATCCGGGAGAGGCAGGCGTGCTTAAGTCTGTCCACTCGACGATGAAATCGACAAGTGCCTGAGACTTGATTGTAGTGCGGCTTGCAAATTCCAAGGAAAAGGGGCATAGCTCCATTGCCCATTTGACGATGCGCCCATTCACATCCTTGTTGCTAATGATGTCTCGTAGAGGGTACTCAGTCACGACCACCACACGATATCCGTCGAAGTAGTGTTTTAACTTTCGGGATGTTATCAGTAAGGCGTAGATCAACTTCTGAATCTGTGGGTACCTGGTCTTAGACTCGTTGAGTACCTCACTAATGAAATAGATTGGCCGCTATACCTTGTAGACGTGGCCGGGCTCGTCTCACTCGACCACCATGGCCATGGAGACCACTCGATTAGTAGTCGCAATGTATAGCAGGAGTATTTCGTCTTCTCTTGGAGCAGTGAGTACCAGAGGTGACGTAAGGTATTGTTTCAGCTGTATGAAGGCAACGTCTGCTTCCTCCGACCACTCAAACTTTTCGGACGCTTTGAGTAGTTTAAAGAACGGTAATCCTTTTTCGCCTAATCTTGATATGAAACGGCTGAGGGCGGCCATGCATCCGGTAAGCTTCTAAACATCCTTCACCTTTTTGGGCGGCTTCATGTCCAAGACAGCTTTGACTTTTTCCGGGTTAGGGCGTATGCCGTCGTGACTGACGACGTTGCCGAGGAGTATGCTAGAAGGAACACCAAAGATGCACTTCTTTGGGTTTAACTTCCACTGGAATGTGTTAAGGGCTACAAAAGTGCATCCCAGGTTGTCAACAAGGGTATGAGCTTCCTTGGTTTTGACAACTATATCATCAACGTAAGCCTCGATGAGGTCATCTTTTATCTCATCTTTGAGGCAAGCTTGTATAGCGCGTTGGTAGGTAGCCCCGGCGTTCTTGAGCCCAAATGACATGGTCGTGTAGCAGTAGGCGCCGAAGGGCATGATAAAAGATGTCTTGATCTGGTCATCCTTTTTGAGAGCGATCTGGTGATAACCAGAGTAGCAATCGAGAAAAGAAAGGAGCTCGCAACCGACGGTTGAATCTACGACCTCGTCTATGCGAGGCAAGCCAACGGGGTCTTTAGGGCAGTGTTTGTTGAGATTAGTGTAATCAACGCACATTCTCCATTCATTATTCTTTTTGCATACAAGAACCGGGTTGGCTAACCACTCCGGATGATACACTTCTTTGATAAATCTGGCTGCCAAAAGCCTAGTAACTTCTACCCTAATCGCCTCCTTTTTGTCGTGAGCGAACCGTCGTAGCTTCTGCTTGATAGGTTTGGCCTTGCCATTGACATTCAAGGAGTGCTCAATCAAGTTCCGAGGTACACCGGGCATGTCAGCAGGTTTCCATGCAAACACATCCACGTTGCTCCTCAAGAACCTAACGAGCGTGTCTTCCTATTTGGGATCCAGGTGGGCCTCGATAAGGGCCGTCTTGCTGGGATCACCGTCGACTAGGTAGATCACCTTGTGCTCCTTGGACTTGATGTTCTTGAGTGGAGCCTCGAGCTCCGAGATCTCCTGGTGGTCGATCGAGGTCTTCTTGGCATCGAGCATGGTCTCGGCCATGCAAATAGAGACGTCGTGAGCCTCTGCTATTTTGAAACTGTCATCTTCGTAGGTATAAGCTGCGTACACGTTGCCTCGGAGGGTTAGAACTCCTTTCTCGGTAGGCATCTTGAGCACCAGATACCTGTAATGAGGTATGGCCATGAACTTGGTGAGCGACGGTCGACCAAGAATAGCATGGTAGGTGCCGTCGAAGTCGGCGACCACGAAGTTGACGTAGTCGGTGCGGAAGTGATCCGGGGTCCTAAACTGCACTGGTAGCGTTATCTGCCTGAGAGGTGTAGAGCTCTATCTGGGGAGAACACCCTAGAACTGTGCCTCGTATGGCTTGAGGTCCGCCTGAGCTATCTTCAGGGCGGGCAGACTGTTCTTGAACAGTATATCAATGGAGCTGCCGCCGTCGATCAGTACTCTGTCGAACTGAACTTTGTTGATACAAGGATCGAGGACCAGGGGAAAATGCCCTGGCTCAGGTATTGCGGCCCATTGGTCCTTTCTGCTGAAGGAGATTTCGCGGTGAGACCATGGAGGGAGCCGCGGATCGGTGAGGAGATTGTCGGTGTTGGCCATGTTCAAGCAAGCGCGGGCGAGCAGCTTGCATTCTTGTTTGGTCTCGATGGACACTTTGCCTCCGATAATGGTGTGCACGCGATCGGTTGGCTTGACGTACTTGTGACGGGGGTCTGCATCGTCGTCGTCGTTATCCTCATTGCGCTGTTCCCCTGCATCATTAGGCTTGTCGGACGTATCCGGAGCTTGTTGATGCGTGTAGATAGACTTGAGGACGTGACAATTCTCCATGGTATGGTTCGACTTAGGATGGAGCTGGCAGGGCCCCTTCAATGCTTTGGCGTAGTCATCTTCATAGTTACGACGTCCGCCACCCTTTTTAACGGTGTTGACCTCGCCGTCGTCTTCCCGAGCACGCTTGCTCCTGTAATCGTCACGGCGGTTACGCCGCTGATTACGTTGGTCACGGTGGTCGTGGGAGTCGTTGCGCTGGTTGCCGTGGTAGTCGTCGCGGTGTGGGGGGTGGTCGGAGCGCAGAACCCTTGCTGCTTCAATAATTATCTTTTTAGCGTCGTCGGCGTCCGCGTATTTCTTAGCGGTGGCTAGGAGCGCTGTGACCGAATCAGGTCTCTTGCGAAGGAGCTTGTCCCTTAGGGCATCGTGGAAGCAGAGGCCAGTGATGAAAGCCTCGATTGCCTCATTGTCGGAGATTGATGGGACCTTGATGCGCATCTCCGAGAAACGCCGAACGTACTCGCGCAGTGGCTCATCTTTTCAATCTCGAATACATTGCAGATCGTATTTGTTGCCTGGTTGTTCACAAGTAGCAATGAAGTTGTCGATGAAGGCTTGCTTGAGCTCCTGCCAAGAGTCGAAATAGTTCGCCGGCAAGCTGACTAGCCATTGGTGACCCGCATGGCCAATAGCGACTGGGAAATAGTTAGACATGACGTGCTCGTCAGCCATGGCTGATCTGCATGCAGTCTCGTAAAGCATGACCCATAGTTCAGGGTTTTCCTTGCTGTCGTACTTCTGAAGTTTCTCGAGCTTGAAATTCTTGGGCCATATGACTTGGAGAAGGTGTGGAGTAAACTGCTTCAAACCTGGTGGGCCGTGGGCAGTGTCATATTCCATACGGCGATAACTTTCGTGGGACGCTCGATCGTTGGCTCTCTGGTTGATGCGAGCACGCAGATCGCGTCCACCGAGGTAATGGCGGAGATCGTTATTGCCATCGCGGCGATCTCGATTGCCATCTGGATTAGCCCTACGATCGTG
The DNA here is from genome assembly GCA_904845875.1 of Miscanthus lutarioriparius. Lineage (NCBI taxonomy): Eukaryota > Viridiplantae > Streptophyta > Magnoliopsida > Poales > Poaceae > Miscanthus > Miscanthus lutarioriparius. The sequence continues at coordinate 87,025,997 of CAJGYO010000005.1, read as the reverse complement.
GTTATCGTGGCGATTGTCGCGGTTGTCCCGGCGGCGGTTGTCGTCCTGGCCACCATCATGGCCACCGTTTCCTCCTTGACGGTTGTCTGATGGGTCGTTGTTGCGCGAGCCACGTTGGTTGGGCGGCTGTGAGTGACTTGGGTGCTGACGGCTGTGGCTTGACTTGACCGAGATGGATGGAGCCCGAGCTTGGTTTTCAATCTCCGCGGTCTGGGCCATAGCAGCCGTTAGATAGGCTTGTATTTCATCGCGAACTGCTTGGGTTTCCGGGGTGTTGGGTAGCCGTTGCATTGTCGCCATGGCGATGGCTATGTTGGCACTTGGAGTTCTAAAGACCTGTTTGTCCCCCACCCTGTCGAAAGCATCGTTGAGGTCACGTGGCTGGACCCTTATGCGTCGTGCCTCCTGGTCTGCTTCAGCTTCGATTTGTCGGTGATTAAACTGGTCAATATTGCGTGCTTCGCGTGCAGTCCTTTCTTGTTCTGTTTTGCCAACTACTGGCGGTTCGTCATTGCTGACAACATGGATCAAATCCCCTCATCTTGGCGGGAAAGACGGGAATTGTGAGAATCCCGAGGCGTGGTCTGGGATATCCAGATCGTACTTGACGCCTTCATCTTCGTGATGCTGAAGCTCGGTGTGGACAGATGCATTAGATGTGGTGCCAGACGAGGAGCTGGAGTCACCCTCTTGGACTGTGTGAACGGGTCCTTCTTGATAATCTTCAATCTGGATCATGTTGACGAAGTTGCGTGGCTTCGGCTGAGGTCGGTGCATAAAACACAGATCCAAGCGGTGTTGTAGGTTGTAGGTGTAGCTGGAGGCAGCGTTTCGCAGGTCGTAGGGCTGGACCTGGTAGTTCTCCATCGAGGCTTCGTACTCGGAGAGCCGGAGACCCATCGCGAAGGCTGGCCGACGACGAGCAGAGCACCCTTGAGGAGTAGACGTGACCACGAGATCTATACCAAGTCGTGCAGGACGACTGGTCCGAGCTGGTCGGGTAGATCTGTTGTGGGGAGCGGTTACCTGCTCATTAGGCTGACTTTGAATCGTACTTACCAGAGCTAGGGTTTCAGCGAGCTTGGTGCCGACCCGATCGATGGAGTCGAGTAGGTCGGTGTTGTCGATCTGCTTCCCTTTGTAGCGGGGAAGCGGATGATAAGTTGTCAGCGTGGCTGAAGGTGATGCAGGCATGGTCGGAGCCAGATGTACCATGGTCGGAGCCAGATCCATCATGGTCAGAGCCACATCCATCGTGGTCGGAGCCATATCCATCATGGTCGGAGCTGTATCCACCGTGGTCGGAGACGTAGCCGATGTAGGTGAAGCAGTGGTCGATGCAGACTGAATCCACACCTCCTCCGGGGTCATGGCAATGAAGTCGTCGGAGCCGGTGGTCCAGGTGATCTGGCCAACGGTGAACGTGAGGCCATTCGGCGTAGCCATGGAGCCGGAGATGATGACCATCTTGTTTGCTTGGAAAGCAGTACGCACACCCCCTACCTGGCGCGCCACTATCGACGAAATATGGTCGACAGTCTACCTAGGGTTATACCCAAGGTAGTAGATTGTCGGCAGACAGATGCGCAAGCCACAAACAAGATGGTGACGCAACACAGACACAAGGTTTTATCCAGGTTCGGCCGCCAAGAAGGCGTAATACCTATGTCCTGCGTCTGATTTGTATTGCTGTATGTCAATGAGAGATGTTTTTTAGAGGGGTCCCCTACCCGCCTTATATAGTTCGGGGGGCAGGGTTACAGATCTAGAAACTAATCCTAGCCAGTTATAATTGCCATATGTGGCCAGATAAGGATTCCTATTCTAACCGACCAGGATCTTGATTGATCGCCAAATCCGCCTTGACTCCTTGCGCAGGACTCCGATCAGGTTAACCGGGCCGCACGTCGTCTTTTGGTGGACCGGACCCACCAATCCGGGCCGGCCCAAGCTTAGCCATAAGGGTATAGGGGTTAATACCCCCACAATAAGCGTGATTAATTCTGACATTTAGGTCCACCTTGATGGTTTTCTGGATAAACCCTCTTGCATTCACAAATTCATCAAAACTCATGGAATTTATTAGTTTAAACCCCTATACCTATGTTTGATGGTGGAATTAAGCATATATGCAGGTTATGTTGATGGTTTATAATTAGTGCTAGTGACTGTCAACAACTTGCTACTCCACCTATTAATGTTAGAATACTCTATCTTGTGAGCGAGGCTACTACAATGCAAAATGTCTCCAAAGTGCTAGCATATACATCATGTTCCTTAAAAATAGTGTTGACACTCTGAAAGGTCCCCAATGGCTAGAGGGGGGGTGAATAGCCTATATATAAAAAAATTCTACAACAAGACTTAAGCCAATTGGTTAGATAATTAAGTGGTGAAGCAAGTGTTGTGCTAGCTTACTAAAAATGTGAGCCACCTATCCATAATTCTAGTGGCTATGATCACTATGTCACACTAAGTCTAAGCCACTACTCTCTAAGTTAGTGAGATCTCAAAGACTAACTAAAGAGCCTCACTAACCAAACTAACAGGCTCTCAAAACTAGCTACACTAAAGAGCTTGACTAAACAAGTATATGACAATAAGTGTAAGAGAGGTAGTGAGGGTTATATCACTGTGGCAAGTGACAATCAATCAATCACAATAAATATCTCAGAGACAAGATGACACAATGATTTTTCCTTTGAGGTTCACTTGCTTGCCGGCAAGCTATGTCCCTGTTGTAGCGATTCACCCACTTGGAGGTTCACGCGCTAATAGGCATCACACGCCTAACCTGCAACTAGGTGCCGCACAACCAACACAAGATGGAGATCCACAAGCTATGAGCAATCTACTATAGTCACCTTTCACGATCACCCATGGGGAATAGGTGCAAGAACGCCTCACAAGGTCATCGAAGTCGGCCACGAACAATCACCAACACATGTTGTACCTCCACTGCTGCTCCAAGCCATCTAGGCATCGGCAAACACCAAGAGTAACAAGAAAACCATAGCAAATCAATCCCCAAGTGCCACTAGATGCAATCACTCAAGCAAATGCACTTGGAATCACTCAATCTCACTTCGATTCGCACTATCAAGCAAAGGAGATGAGTGGGAGGGTGTTTGCTTAGCTCAAATGATGTTATCACATGTAAGAATGACAAAGAGAGTGAGCCAAACACACCCAAGCTCTATATATAGAGCCCCAAAAAGTTATAGCCGTTATGCTCTCGGGGAGGTCCGGACCATGGTTTCGGACCATCTACAGTGAAGGTCCGGACCCTAGGATGTCTCCGCGTGTCACCGTTCAACAGCGACCCTTAGATCCCAACAGTGACTATTTTTCAAGCCAAACTGGATAGCTCTGGACCATGGTTCGAACCATCTCAACTCAGGGCCTAGAGGGATCCAGAGAAGGAAAAACCCTCTGGACCTGATCCAAACCCAGCCTCTGGACCTTCTCCAGGGTCTGGCCTTTTTCTGCGCGACCAGCGAGCCACCACGTCGCCTCCTTTCAACTACACGAGCAGCGGCCGGTCACTAGGGCATCTATCTAGACCAGCCGCATGGCTAGGTCTGAGGCTAATGCGCGCCCATGCTGTGATCTATTGTCACGACTCCACATGATTAGACTCTGTGCGCCCGGTCTGAAGCCCATGTGATACCGGGTTCGAGGCCACGACCCCGACACCACGCCCAGCCGCTCGCCAAATCACATAGACCGGACCCACATTCGAGGCTATGCCACCTTAGGGTCCCACTACTAGAAATATCCACTTCTATGACAAAAATGTTAATGATGAGTCCGAAACCAACATAGAAGAGCGCTTTTTATAATGAATATTTCCGTTTTGTCATAGATCAGTTACAACGATCCTGCTACCCTCCCTTTCTATGACAAAATTAGGCATCGTCACAAAAAATGTCATAGAAGAGCGCAGGGTTTCGTCACAGATCACTCATGTGGCTCATCTGTGACGATCTCCTTTAAAACTATGATGAACATGGCTTCGTTATTGAACTAATTACACATCTATGATGAATAATATTCGATCTATAATGATGGTGCTTCATCATAGATCTCCACATAGTACCTTCTCCATCTGAGGTATACCTATGGGACCTGCAGTTTACTCATCCGTGATGCTTGCAATTCATCATAAAAATCTCCGCTCGATCCTTTCTCCATGCGACGTGTACTTGTGGGACCCTTCTCCATCCGACCTGTGGGACCCGACGGCTTACGTGTCATGTGTACATGTGGGGTCTTTTTCCATCTCCATCCAACCTATAGGACTCAACGACTTACGTGTCACTTGTGCTTGTGGACCCTTCTCCATCCGACTTGTGTGACCCAACGGCACATTTCTCCATCTCTATCCGACCTGTGAGACCCGACGGCGCCTTTCTCCATCTCCATCCAACCTATGGGACCCAACGGTTTGCATGTCATGTGTACCTATGGGACCATCCGACATTTGGGAACCGATGGCTTATGCATCATGTGTACCTGTGGGACCTTTCTCCATCTCCATCCAAGCTGTGGGACCCAACGGCTTCCGTGTCACTTGTTGCCGCCAAGGTTTAATAAATTCAAACTCAAAAAAATCCATGAGACCTGAGAGTCGAACCTGGGACCCAGAGCAAGGAATATAGTGTCTTCACCATTGTGCTAGATGTCTGGTTGTGTTGACATGTCTTTGGAGTAGTATATGTTCTCTGTGTGGACATGGTGACTTATATATTGGATATATCCCTATCCCCTGCAAGTGGAAACAAATTTGTGCCCGTTGGACTTACGACGGCGACGACGACGGCAATGGTGGATCCCCAATGTGCTTTGGTGGCTCAGGCGTCCTTTTGGAGGCTTCCCGGTGGAGCACGGTGGCATTGGCGTCCATGTCTGTCGTGTGCTGTGATAGAGGCAACAGATCCAATCCGTAGGTCTCCTTTCTCATTTTTTCATGTTCGCTTCACTGTTTTGGTCCTTGCTTGAACATGACATATACAAGAAACATTGTAACATTTTAGATCTGGTTAGGCCAATGATGATGAAAAGAACTAGGAGGTGGCACTGGTTGGTTTTCTGTCGGTGCGTGTCACTTGCAGATCTATCTAAGCAAACAAATAGGCCCTTCGCTTCTTCCTTAAACTATTTTTTTGTCCAGTGCTTGCTTGATTCTACATTTCTGTTTTATATGCTCCAGTGCCACCAGTGAGTCCTTATGGTATCTTGAACTTGTAACATATCTAAGGCCACATTTCTATGCCAATGATGTCTACATGGCTGTTGGATGTATTAGAATGCAGCTCATATGTTTACTTTCTGTGTCTTCTCCTTGTTGACAACCAAGTTATCAATTTGGTTCCAAACAAGATGAAGGCATTGAAAGCAAATCAATGCTTTGTGTCCATCATTCATATGACTAAGGCCACTAATTAATGTCTAAGCTGCACATGTTGCTACTAATGCCAATGATGATCACTACCACTTGTTCATTGACATTCTACTTGTGAAAACTAAGGTAGCCTATTCGGGTTGTGCAGATTTGAGATGAGTCATCCCTGCTATGTTATGTTCAATGGCCATGAGCCAGGAATTTACTACAACTGGCCTGACTGCCATACACATGTTCATAGGTTTTGTGGTGTTTGTTATAAAAAGTACAACTCCTATGAAGAAGGAATTGCTGCCTTCAAATCAAGAACCAACTCAAATCTAGCCTTAGCTCATGATGATGACTTCTATCTTCAAAACCCAATAGCTGCTCCACCCTCTTCATCCTTCAAAATTGTTGTAATTATAGTCCTCTTAATCTTTGTCTGTCTCCTATGGAAGAAGCTCTGAGCTCATGTACTGATTGTAAGTGTGATGGTTAGACTTGATTTAGCTAGAATTGTAATGGTTACAGCTCCATTAACTACTACTCTAGTTTGAGTTATATATATCTATGTGGTGCTACTCTAAATTTTTATGAGGTCGTACCATGGAAATTGTTAATGGTTGTTAAAGTTACACTTTGGTATGAGTTGTGGACTTCACTGATGGATCTTTGTTAGATTATTTTCCTCCTCATTGATCTCATTACTAAGCAAGCTCTCCTCCTACTGTATGCACACTAACGAAATGGAGGAGGCCCCCAATAAGAGGAACACACTGTCTAGCCTCATGGACGATGTCTTTATCGAGATCCTCCACCGCCTCCCTGCTCGCTCCTTGTTTTGCTGCAAATATGTTTGTCGCTCCTAGAAATGCCTCATCTCGGACAACCATAAGTTGATGCCCTAGACTGTGGCTGGCTCTTCTACGATGGAATCTATGGCAAAGAAACTTCACTAGCATCACCAGTGTTTACCCCTCCTTGTCCTTTTTGCCCTTCACCATGAACAATGTAGCTGTCTCAAATTGCTGCAATGGCCTCATCCTATGCTGGTGCCTTGGGGCTGATGGATACCGCTATATCATCTGCAATCCGGCAACCCAGGAGTTGACGATACTGCCATCTAGAATCCATTCTGTTGGTGAGGCTCTATTGGGGTTCAATCCGATAGCCTCCTCGCACTTCCATGTGTTTGAATATATGGAGGAGGATGGTCAGTGCATGGGTGTGGACATTTACTCATCTAAAACTACAGCATGGATCTTTAAGGAATCTAAATGGGGTGAGGAGGCTGAGTGGACATTTTCAAAATCAACAACTATGTTTCTTAATGGTTGTCTGCACTATATTGGGTTCTACAGGGGTTATCATCGCATACTTGCTATAGATATGGAGGGAAAGTCATAGAGGAAAATTCCTAACTAGCCACATGGTTTTTCACACTCCATCCATCAAGCTCAGGGTCACTTGTGTTAATGTACTATTGGTGGTTGCAATATGTCCAAGCTTTCAATCTAGATCCTTGAAGACTATGGTACTAATAATAATGGACATTGAAGCATACTATCAGCCTATGTAAGTTGTTTGGAAATACTAAGAAACAAATGGGTTACTTCGATTTTGGGTCGTGCTACACAATGGTTATAGTTCACCCAGAATGGAATTTGGTTTTCTTTGTTGGGGTTGGGGTGGAAAGAGCCATCATCGCATATAACATGGATAGTAGAAAAGTTCATGTCATCCCTACACATTACATTATGTATGGTAGATGTGACATCCTGCCAGAAATCAATGGTAGACCTTACTATCTTCCCTATGTTTCCTTGTTCTCGAAGTTGGAGTGATTAGCAAAGTAGTAAATAAAGCTACATTTGATGTATCTCTCTATCATGACATGTTGAAATGGATCAATGGTGTTTTATTGTCTATGGACATGTTAATTTCCTCTTGGATGGATGTTGTCATTATTTTGCAGCAACTTTAACTTATTTGTAATATAAGCTAAGGTCTATGCAGTGTGTCAGACGCATTCAAACCTACAGAGATTGGACTTTCTTATGTGTGCAATAATATTTCAACACCAATGGCTCCTCTTTGTTCCCAAAAAATAAAAAACACCAATGGCTCCTCTATAGTAGTGATATATTAATTGTCATGATCTCTTCCACAACTCTGCTTGTTTTCCTTCCTTCCCCGAGCCCTCCCATTCCCACTGCAGATCTAAAATTGCTAGGAATGTAAGGTTGCCTTTTCCAAACCCACTTCACTCTTAGCCACCGCCATGGTGAACGGTGAGCCTTCTACGAAGCATGCACGGGGGGATGATGTCGTGCCCATGGTGAAGGAGGATGATGTCGTGCTTGTGGTCAAGGAGGATGACACTATGCCCGTGGTAAATCAAGATGAAGCTCCGGTGGACCCCTTTGGAGATAGGGATGATTAGGCCATTGGCATCATGAGTAAGGCTTTCTTAAAGATCAGGCATGTGCTACAAAACACCGGTCTAGGCACCCTCAACCCACCTCGGGAGGAAAAGGTGAGCAATTATGTCTTCATTTTTCACCAACTCGCCGATGTCCTAGAAGAACTGCCAGCCTACCTGAACAAGAATCATGCAGACAACACGGAGTACATCCTCGCCTGCTACCACAGCCAGATAGATGGCTTCGACACTAGCGTCGTGACGTAGGGAATCAGCACCGTCGACAACACTGAGAAGCACTAGCGCAACCTGGTTTGTGTCGATGCTGAGCAGGTGGCCAACCGCATCACCGCTGACGAGCGAAAGGGCCTCATGGCTATAGAGGAGGACGATGACGTTGATACCAATGACAAGGACATGGATGAGGACAGTGATACCGATGATGAGTAAAGGAGTAAATAAAGTTCCATTTGATGTATCTCAGGTTGCATTTGATGTATCTTCCTTATGTTGGGAGTACGGATGGAGTACATGTTGTTACTCTTCCTTATTATGTATCTTCCCTTGCATTTTATGTGAGACGCGTTCAAATGTACAGAGGTTTTGATTTGTGAAGTCTGATTTGCATGTCTATGTTTACTTTTGCTGAACTTTGTATTAGGTGGGTTAAACTCTATTGAGCATGGTGTAGATCAGATCCTTTGGTCAATTGGTAGCCGGTTTCTAGCTCCTGTTGGTTGGTTTTGCCTGCAGGTTTCTTTCTGGTTCTCTTTCTGATCTATAGTATGGTAAACATGCATAACATAATTCATCTGATCAAGTCTCGTGTCAATGTAATGCCTAACAAAGGAGCTCTGTACTATATAGTGTCTAACGAGATCAAATGTGCCACATTCGGACTTTCTTGGAAGCGCAGTAAAATATGAGAATGAAGCAAATGCGGCAGGAAAGCTAGACACAAGAAGTGAATTGAGAAAAAGAGCTTTTGACCACCATGACACGCTTAAGACTAGAATGCCTGGTACGGTTGTAATAGGTCTTTTCTATACTTATTTGACTCCAATCCAAGCAGTCATGTCAGTCGAGGGGCAGACTAATTGCTAAGACACTCTACTATCCTATGAGATCAAATACACAGTGGCTGGACTTTCTTGCGTTCACAGTAAAAGTCAATAGCTTTGGCTCCTCCATTCTGCATTAGATCAAGGCGAGACTTGTTCAGATGTACTCCTCGCTGCATGGTTCTTTCAAGTTCAACAAATTTTATTGAAGACACGAGTTGGCTTTAGCAAAGATCAATGGCACCCATGAATGTTTAGCAAATTAAGTTTCAGGAGCTCTGGAGAGAGAAGGCAGCAGGTGTATAACCTTCCCTCTCGCCCCTTGTCTCTGCTGCTATAGTTTGGGGGCCATCAACCATCCCACGACCGAGATGTTTGCGTGGGGTGGTGGTGGGGCTTCACCCGTCATATCAATGTGACGGGTCAAGGCGACGTCCCTCGTCATAATAAAAGTGCCGACGCCACCCATGTAAAAGGCTTCACGTGGGAATGCAGGAGCACATCATCCGGGTAGTCAAGATTTCAGATGCCCGAACCTTGTGTGATCCTGTGAAGTATAAAAATTCTAAATAAAAATAATCTTTGATGCATGGTTCTTGCAAGTTCAACAAATCTTATCAAATACATGAAAATAAGATGAGCTGGGTTCAACATAGATCAAAGCCACTCATGACTACTACTACAATCGATGCAAATTGGTGAGAGTGCACTCTGTAGGTAATAGTTTTACTCACATGACTCTATACTATATAGTGTCCGACGAGATGAAATGTGCTACATTGGACTTTCTTACGAAGCGATAAAATGTTAGAGTGAAGCGAATGTGGCAGAAAAGATGGACACAAGAAGTGAATCGAGAAAAAGAGCTTCTAACACGCTTGAGACTTGAATGCCTGGTACAGTTGTGATAGGTCTTTTTTGTACTTATTTGATTCCAATCCAAGCAGTCATAGCAGTCGAGGGGTAGACTAAAGAGTGAAAAGTGAGATGTGTCTGGCTCGGTCAGATTTGGTATATCGGCTCGGTCAGATTTGGTCTATCGGCGATAAAGTCACCGTGAGTTAATTCCCAACTACTTGCATCAACATTACTTGCACTTCTCCATCTTCGGCTGACCTATTTAACCTAGGTCTGAATGCACCTGTTGGGCTCAATCCACACACTCGTGAGCCAATCATCTTTCTTCATCGCCTAGTGGTGCTTTGTCTTCCTCCTTGCACCTCTCATGACCTGGAGCCCGTGAGAGGTTCAAGATGGAGATAAAGCACCTCATAGGTTTCTAGTGTTTGGAGAAGGCCTTCAAGATTGGGTGCTTTAGATTCCATAATCTTGTTGCATTTGAGCATCAAGATGTAGATCTGCATCCCTCGATCCTTAGAGGTAGCAAGATTATGGAATATAAAGCACCTCACTGAGATGCTGGTGCAAGTTTCATGAGGTGCTCTTTCTCCATCCTTTGCGAGGTGTTGCCGTTGAACAGGAGCTTGACCTTGATGATTGTAGATCATCTTACAGATCTTGTATTAATAGAGGATTTGTAATCATCTAGTTCTCTCTTGTTCTAGGGCTCCATACTTGATTGGGGGTGCTTCAAGTTTGCTAGGTGCTTGTTCTTCAAGATTGGGTGCTTAGAGCATCTCCAAGAGTTTCTAATAATTAGCCAATTAGCTGTGTTATTAGTCCATACCTGTTTGTATGGTAGATGTAGCATCCTACCAGAGTTCATCATCAGACCTTACTACCTTCCCTATGTTCCTTTGTTCTAGGAAAATTAGCAGAGGAGTAAACAAAGTCCATTTGATGTATGTCACGTTGCATGGTGCACTAAATTCGGCCCGTGTTGTTTCTCAACAGCCGAACAATCCTGCGCGACCCAGATTTAAAAACAGGGTCCAAACTTAAAATTGTAAATGACACAGTAACAGGCATCACAGGAAAACGAGAAAAAATAAGACTTGCTTGTGTGAACTCTGCAGCAAAAAGCAACCAACAGGGGCTAGACCATGCTCAATAGAGTTTAACCCACCTAATACAAAGTGCCGCAAAAGTTCACACAGACATGCAAATAAGAGTTCACATATTTGGAAGGGCGTCCCATAGATCATAGCTAGTCATGACTCCTAGTACTACTGATACGTCTCACAGATCAAGGGTCGAGGTGGGCATGCAGGAGTTGCTCCATGTTCAACTTCGATAAGATACCGTTGGTGGCTGGCCGGAGGCTCTCGATGAGATCATCGATCTCATTGTCATCCGATCCTAGCGGAAAAACCCGCTCCACCATCCAGACGTTCACCGCCTCGCCAAACTGAAGCTGGGTAGTGGCTTGCGCCGTGGCAGCCGCTTGACAAATGGCTTTGGGCACCACAGCTGCCTTGTCTTCTCATGCCTAGGTGGCTTCCTGTAGGGCCACAACAAGTGCGGCGCGCACGGCCACCAAGTCACCGCGCAGCATGTCGGCGTGCAGCCTGGATGCACACAACGCTACTCGAACCTCGTGGTAATGCTTCAATAACTTATGATATTTTTCGTCGCCTGAAGATTCACCCACTTCAGAACTAGAGGGCTATGTGGGGACAGACAGGCTCGGCGGCGGTGAACGGTGATAGGACGACTCTTTGGCACCACCAGTAGGAAGCCCCACGATGGGGGGTGGTGTCGCCATGGAGGAATTGCTGCAAAATGCAAGACAAGTTCAAGCCCAAATGAAAAGGGGGAGAGCGATCAAATTTGGAAGACAAACGATTAACCAATCTAACCAACGCCGCATGGCACAGAATCATCGTTGGCTGCCCCCATCGGCGATCTAGCCTTAGTTCGTCACCAGTGTACGATGGTGGGCAATCTTCTTATCGACGGCATATGTCCCGTGTGGGTGGCGGTTGGCCCAAGCAAGGACATGCTCCCTGACGATGGACTGTGTCCAACCATGGGGCGCACTCTCTAGGCAAAGGGGGTAGACCAGCAAGCCATAGCGGCTGGCGCGTATCATCAATTTCTGGCTCTTGAGGACAGGAGTTGCGTACCAATGTCAACGATCATCCTCCGAGTCCATCATAATGTAGGCCGGAGAGCGCTCGAACATATCATTAGCGGACATCGAGCGGGAGCACGAGGATACATGAGACCCACTCATGATGTGGGCCAACAAGAACAGAGGAGTCCACATAGCCTACGACGATGGCAAAGTGGAGCGCACTAGGAGTGGCAGTGGCGAGGGAACCACTAGTGATGCTAGCGCCAGCGTCATCATTGAGGGCGATGGGGAGAGCAATGGCAGTCTTGGAGACGGTAGGTGGGAGCACGATGGGAACATCGGTCTCCCACGACTGGACGTCGATGCCGCCTCCGCCGACACCGAAGCAAGGCGCACCATCGGCCCCACCTCCTCTGAAGCGGGGAGAGCCAGTACACTGGAGTAAGTGGGGACCGAAGCCGGGCGACCCTTCCTTGAGTAGCGCTCATGGGCATGACCTTAGTTGCAAGCAATGCGGAGGCGGAGTTCTGGACTTTGTGAGGCAAGGCGAGGGTTTTTGCGCAATGCAAGGTGGAATCAAACAATGGGAGCGAGGCTAGGCTTTATGTATACACAGGGTGGACCTTCTATATGCTATGAAGTATACAGGCTTTATGTATACACAGGGCAGCACTTCATGGATCAAGATTCTTGATTAAGCTCATTGTCAGGTTCGGTATAAAATGTTGTTCTATTTGCATGATTCGGTGAGATCTTTTGTGATGTTTTGGATTGTACTCGTGTGATTGCTTTCACGCGAATTAGATAAGATTATGTTCTAATTGGTGTGATCTTTTATGTCATAGATGTTGTTACTATTTCCTATAAAGTTAGTCAAACTTAAAATTGTAAATGTTGTTACTCTTCCTTATTATGTATCTTCCCTTGCATTTTATGTGAGACGCGTTCAAATGTACAGAGGTTTTGATTTGTGAAGTCTGATTTGCATGTCTGTGTTTACTTTTGTTGAACTTTGTATTAGGTGGGTTAAACTCTATTGAGCATGGTGTAGATCAGATCCTCTGGTCAATTGGTAGCCGGTTTCTAGCTCCTGTTGGTTGGTTTTGCCTGCAGGTTTCTTTCTGGTTCTCTTTCTGATCTATAGTATGGTAAACATGCATAACATAATTCATCTGATCAAGTCTCGTGTCAATGTAATGCCTAACGAAGGAGCTCTATACTATATAGTGTCTAACGAGATCAAATGTGCCACATTCGGACTTTCTTGGAAGCGCAGTAAAATATGAGAATGAAGCAAATGCGGCAGGAAAGCTAGACACAAGAAGTGAATTGAGAAAAAGAGCTTTTGACCACCATGACACGCTTAAGACTAGAATGCCTGGTACGATTGTGATAGGTCTTTTCTATACTTATTTGACTCCAATCCAAGCAGTCATGTCAGTCGAGGGGCAGACTAATTGCTAAGACACTCTACTATCCTATGAGATCAAATACACAGTGGCTGGACTTTCTTGCGTTCACAGTAAAAGTCAATAGCTTTGGCTCCTCCATTCTGCATTAGATCAAGGCGAGACTTGTTCAGATGTACTCCTCGCTGCATGGTTCTTTCAAGTTCAACAAATTTTATTGAAGACACGAGTTGGCTTTAGCAAAGATCAATGGCACCCATGAATGTTTAGCAAATTAAGTTTCAGGAGCTCTGGAGAGAGAAGGCAGTAGGTGTATAACCTTCCCTCTCACCCCTTGTCTCTGCTGCTATAGTTTGGGGGCCATCAACCGTCCCACGACCGAGATGTTTGCGTGGGTGGGTGGTGGGGCTTCACCCTGTCATATCAATGTGACGGGTCAGAAGGCGACGTCCCCTGCTGTAACAGGCTGCTGATGCCACCCATGTGTGTGCGTCTACGCGGGAATGCAGGAGCACATCATCCGGGTAGTCAAGATTTCAGATGCCCGAACCTTGTGTGATCCTGTGAAGTATAAAAATTCTAAATAAAAATAATCTTTGATGCATGGTTCTTGCAAGTTCAACAAATCTTATCAAATACATGAAAATAAGATGAGCTGGGTTCAACATAGATCAAAGCCACTCATGACTACTACTACAACTGATGCAAATTGGCTGAGTGCACTCTGTAGGTAATAGTTTTACTCACAGCTCTATACTATATAGTGTCCGACGAGATGAAATGTGCTACATTGGACTTTCTTACGAGCACAGTAAAATGTTAGAGTGAAGCGAATGTGGCAGAAAAGATGGACACAAGAAGTGAATCGAGAAAAAGAGCTTCTAACACGCTTGAGACTTGAATGCCTGGTACAGTTGTGATAGGTCTTTTTTGTACTTATTTGATTCCAATCCAAGCAGTCATAGCAGTCGAGGGGTAGACTAAAGAGTGAAAAGTGAGATGTGTCTGGCTCGGTCAGATTTGGTATATCGGCTCAGCCAGATTTGGTCTATCGGCGATAAAGTCACCGTGAGTTAATTCCCAACTACTTGCATCAACATTACTTGCACTTCTCCATCTTCGGCTGACCTATTTAACCTAGGTCTGAATGCACCTGTTGGGCTCAATCCACACACTCGTGAGCCAATCATCTTTCTTCATCGCCTAGTGGTGCTTTGTCTTCCTCCTTGCACCTCTCATGACCTGGAGCCCGTGAGAGGTTCAAGATGGAGATAAAGCACCTCATAGGTTTCTAGTGTTTGGAGAAGGCCTTCAAGATTGGGTGCTTTAGATTCCATAATCTTGTTGCATTTGAGCATCAAGATGTAGATCTGCATCCCTCGATCCTTAGAGGTAGCAAGATTATGGAATATAAAGCACCTCACTGAGATGCTGGTGCAAGTTTCAAGAGGTGCTCTTTCTCCATCCTTGCGAGGTGTTGCCGTTGAACAGGAGCTTGACCTTGATGATTGTAGATCATCTTACAGATCTTGTATTAATAGAGGATCTGTAATCATCTAGTTCTCTCTTGTTCTAGGGCTCCATACTTGATTGGGGGTGCTTCAAGTTTGCTAGGTGCTTGTTCTTCAAGATTGGGTGCTTAGAGCATCTCCAAGAGTTTATAATAATTAGCCAATTAGCTGTGTTATTAGTCCATACCTGTTTGTATGGTAGATGTAGCATCCTACCAGAGTTCATCATCAGACCTTACTACCTTCCCTATGTTCCTTTGTTCTAGGAAAATTAGCAGAGGAGTAAACAAAGTCCATTTGATGTATGTCACGTTGCATGGTGCACTAAATTCGGCCCGTGTTGTTTCTCAACAGCCGAACAATCCTGCGCGACCCAGATTTAAAAACAGGGTCCAAACTTAAAATTGTAAATGACACAGTAACAGGCATCACAGGAAAACGAGAAAAAATAAGACTTGCTTGTGTGAACTCTGCAGCAAAAAAGCAACCAACAGGGGCTAGACCATGCTCAATAGAGTTTAACCCACCTAATACAAAGTGCCGCAAAAGTTCACACAGACATGCAAATAAGAGTTCACATATTTGGAAGGGCGTCCCATAGATCATAGCTAGTCATGACTCCTAGTACTACTGATACGTCTCACAGATCAAGGGTCGAGGTGGGCATGCAGGAGTTGCTCCATGTTCAACTTCGATAAGATACCGTTGGTGGCTGGCCGGAGGCTCTCGATGAGATCATCGATCTCATTGTCATCCGATCCTAGCGGAAAAACCCGCTCCACCATCCAGACGTTCACCGCCTCGCCAAACTGAAGCTGGGTAGTGGCTAGCGCCATGGCAGCCGCTTGACAAATGGCTTCGGGCACCACAGCTGCCTTGTCTTCTCATGCCTAGGTGGCTTCCTGTAGGGCCACAACAAGTGCGGCGCGCACGGCCACCAAGTCACCGCGCAGCATGTCGGCGTGCAGCCTGGATGCACACAACGCTCCTCGAACCTCGTGGTAATGCTTCAATAACTTACAATATTTTTCGTCGCCTGAAGATTCACCCACTTCAAAACTAGAGGGCTATGTGGGGATAGACAGGCTCGGCGGCGGTGAACGGTGATAGGACGACTCTTTGGCACCACCAGTAGGAAGCCCCACGATGGGGGGTGGTGTCGCCATGGAGGAATTGCTGCAAAATGCAAGACAAGTTCAAGCCCAAATGAAAAGGGGGAGAGCGATCAAATTTGGAAGGCAAACGATTAACCAATCTAACCAACGCCGCATGGCACAGAATCATCGTTGGCTGCCCCAATCGGCATCTAGCCTTAGTTCGTCACCAGTGTACGATGGTGGGCAATCTTCTTATCGACGGCATATGTCCCGTGTGGGTGGCGGTTGGCCCAAGCAAGGACATGCTCCCTGACGATGGACTGTGTCCAACCATGGGGCGCACTCTCTAGGCAAAGGGGGTAGACCAGCAAGCTATAGCGGCTGGCGCGTATCATCAATTTCTAGCTCTTGTGGACAGGAGTTGCGTACCAATGTCAACGATCATCCTCTGAGTCCATCATAATGTAGGCCGGAGAGCGCTCGAACATATCATTAGCGGACATCGAGCGGGAGCACGAGGATACATGAGACCCACTCATGATGTGGGCCAACAAGAACAGAGGAGTCCACATAGCCTACGACGATGGCAAAGTGGAGCGCACTAGGAGTGGCAGTGGCGAGGGAACCACTAGTGATGCTAGCGCCAGCGTCATCATCGAGGGCGATGGGGAGAGCAATGGCAGTCTAGGAGACGGCAGGTGGGAGCACGATGGGAACATCGGTCTCCCACGACTGGATGTCGATGCCGCCTCCGCCGACACCGAAGCAAGGCGCACCATCGGCCCCACCTCCTCTGAAGCGGGGAGAGCCAGTACACTGGAGTAAGTGGGGACCGAAGCCGGGCGACCCTTCCTTGAGTAGCGCTCATGGGCATGACCTTAGTTGCAAGCAATGCGGAGGCGGAGTTCTGGACTTTGTGAGGCAAGGCGAGGGTTTTTGCGCAATGCAAGGTGGAATCAAACAATGGGAGCGAGGCTAGGCTTTATGTATACACAGGGTGGACCTTCTATATGCTATGAAGTATACAGGCTTTATGTATACACAGGGCAGCACTTCATGGATCAAGATTCTTGATTAAGCTCATTGTCAGGTTCGGTATAAAATGTTGTTCTATTTGCATGATTCGGTGAGATCTTTTGTGATGTTTTGGATTGTACTCGTGTGATTGCTTTCACGCGAATTAGATAAGATTATGTTCTAATTGGTGTGATCTTTTATGTCATAGATGTTGTTACTATTTCCTATAAAGTTAGTCAAACTTAAAATTGTAAATGTTGTTACTCTTCCTTATTATGTATCTTCCCTTGCATTTTATGTGAGACGCGTTCAAATGTACAGAGGTTTTGATTTGTGAAGTCTGATTTGCATGTCTGTGTTTACTTTTGTTGAACTTTGTATTAGGTGGGTTAAACTCTATTGAGCATGGTGTAGATCAGATCCTCTGGTCAATTGGTAGCCGGTTTCTAGCTCCTGTTGGTTGGTTTTGCCTGCAGGTTTCTTTCTGGTTCTCTTTCTGATCTATAGTATGGTAAACATGCATAACATAATTCATCTGATCAAGTCTCGTGTCAATGTAATGCCTAACAAAGGAGCTCTGTACTATATAGTGTCTAACGAGATCAAATGTGCCACATTCGGACTTTCTTGGAAGCGCAGTAAAATATGAGAATGAAGCAAATGCGGCAGGAAAGCTAGACACAAGAAGTGAATTGAGAAAAAGAGCTTTTGACCACCATGACACGCTTAAGACTAGAATGCCTGGTACGGTTGTAATAGGTCTTTTCTATACTTATTTGACTCCAATCCAAGCAGTCATGTCAGTCGAGGGGCAGACTAATTGCTAAGACACTCTACTATCCTATGAGATCAAATACACAGTGGCTGGACTTTCTTGCGTTCACAGTAAAAGTCAATAGCTTTGGCTCCTCCATTCTGCATTAGATCAAGGCGAGACTTGTTCAGATGTACTCCTCGCTGCATGGTTCTTTCAAGTTCAACAAATTTTATTGAAGACACGAGTTGGCTTTAGCAAAGATCAATGGCACCCATGAATGTTTAGCAAATTAAGTTTCAGGAGCTCTGGAGAGAGAAGGCAGCAGGTGTATAACCTTCCCTCTCGCCCCTTGTCTCTGCTGCTATAGTTTGGGGGCCATCAACCATCCCACGACCGAGATGTTTGCGTGGGTGGGTGGTGGGGCTTCACCCTGTCATATCAATGTGACGGGTCAGAAGGCGACGTCCCCTGCTGTAACAGGCTGCTGACGCCACCCATGTGTGTGCGTCTACGCGGGAATGCAGGAGCACATCATCCGGGTAGTCAAGATTTCAGATGCCCGAACCTTGTGTGATCCTGTGAAGTATAAAAATTCTAAATAAAAATAATCTTTGATGCATGGTTCTTGCAAGTTCAACAAATCTTATCAAATACATGAAAATAAGATGAGCTGGGTTCAACATAGATCAAAGCCACTCATGACTACTACTACAACTGATGCAAATTGGCTGAGTGCACTCTGTAGGTAATAGTTTTACTCACAGCTCTATACTATATAGTGTCCGACGAGATGAAATGTGCTACATTGGACTTTCTTACGAGCACAGTAAAATGTTAGAGTGAAGCGAATGTGGCAGAAAAGATGGACACAAGAAGTGAATCGAGAAAAAGAGCTTCTAACACGCTTGAGACTTGAATGCCTGGTACAGTTGTGATAGGTCTTTTTTGTACTTATTTGATTCCAATCCAAGCAGTCATAGCAGTCGAGGGGTAGACTAAAGAGTGAAAAGTGAGATGTGTCTGGCTCGGTCAGATTTGGTATATCGGCTCAGTCAGATTTGGTCTATCGGCGATAAAGTCACCGTGAGTTAATTCCCAACTACTTGCATCAACATTACTTGCACTTCTCCATCTTCGGCTGACCTATTTAACCTAGGTCTGAATGCACCTGTTGGGCTCAATCCACACACTCGTGAGCCAATCATCTTTCTTCATCGCCTAGTGGTGCTTTGCCTTCCTCCTTGCACCTCTCATGACCTGGAGCCCATGAGAGGTTCAAGATGGAGATAAAGCACCTCATAGGTTTCTAGTGTTTGGAGAAGGCCTTCAAGATTGGGTGCTTTAGATTCCATAATCTTGTTGCATTTGAGCATCAAGATGTAGATCTGCATCCCTCGATCCTTAGAGGTAGCAAGATTATGGAATATAAAGCACCTCACTGAGATGCTGGTGCAAGTTTCAAGAGGTGCTCTTTCTCCATCCTTTGCGAGGTGTTGCCGTTGAACAGGAGCTTGACCTTGATGATTGTAGATCATCTTACAGATCTTGTATTAATAGAGGATCTGTAATCATCTAGTTCTCTCTTGTTCTAGGGCTCCATACTTGATTGGGGGTGCTTCAAGTTTGCTAGGTGCTTGTTCTTCAAGATTGGGTGCTTAGAGCATCTCCAAGAGTTTATAATAATTAGCCAATTAGCTGTGTTATTAGTCCATACCTGTTTGTATGGTAGATGTAGCATCCTACCAGAGTTCATCATCAGACCTTACTACCTTCCCTATGTTCCTTTGTTCTAGGAAAATTAGCAGAGGAGTAAACAAAGTCCATTTGATGTATGTCACGTTGCATGGTGCACTAAATTCGGCCCGTGTTGTTTCTCAACAGCCGAACAATCCTGCGCGACCCAGATTTAAAAACAGGGTCCAAACTTAAAATTGTAAATGACACAGTAACAGGCATCACAGGAAAACGAGAAAAAATAAGACTTGCTTGTGTGAACTCTGCAGCAAAAAAGCAACCAACAGGGGCTAGACCATGCTCAATAGAGTTTAACCCACCTAATACAAAGTGCCGCAAAAGTTCACACAGACATGCAAATAAGAGTTCACATATTTGGAAGGGCGTCCCATAGATCATAGCTAGTCATGACTCCTAGTACTACTGATACGTCTCACAGATCAAGGGTCGAGGTGGGCATGCAGGAGTTGCTCCATGTTCAACTTCGATAAGATACCGTTGGTGGCTGGCCGGAGGCTCTCGATGAGATCATCGATCTCATTGTCATCCGATCCTAGCGAAAAACCCGCCCACCATCCAGACGCTCACCGCCGCCAAGGCTGAAGTTGGGTAGTGGCTAGCGCCATGGCGTACCGCTGACAATGGCTTCGGGCACCACAACTGCCTTTGTCTTCTCATGCCTAGGTGGCTTCTCAGAGGGCCACAACAAGTGCGATGCCAAGACGGCCACCAAGTCATCACAGCAAAGACATGTCGGCGCGCAGCAGCCTGGATGCACACAACGCTCCTCGAACCTCGTGGTAATGCTTCAATAACTTACAATATTTTTCGTCGCCTGAAGATTCACCCACTTCAAAACTAGAGGGCTATGTGGGGATAGACAGGCTCGGCGGCGGTGAACGGTGATAGGACGACTCTTTGGCACCACCAGTAGGAAGCCCCACGATGGGGGGTGGTGTCGCCATGGAGGAATTGCTGCAAAATGCAAGACAAGTTCAAGCCCAAATGAAAAGGGGGAGAGCGATCAAATTTGGAAGGCAAACGATTAACCAATCTAACCAACGCCGCATGGCACAGAATCATCGTTGGCTGCCCCAATCGGCATCTAGCCTTAGTTCGTCACCAGTGTACGATGGTGGGCAATCTTCTTATCGACGGCATATGTCCCGTGTGGGTGGCGGTTGGCCCAAGCAAGGACATGCTCCCTGACGATGGACTGTGTCCAACCATGGGGCGCACTCTCTAGGCAAAGGGGGTAGACCAGCAAGCTATAGCGGCTGGCGCGTATCATCAATTTCTAGCTCTTGTGGACAGGAGTTGCGTACCAATGTCAACGATCATCCTCTGAGTCCATCATAATGTAGGCCGGAGAGCGCTCGAACATATCATTAGCGGACATCGAGCGGGAGCACGAGGATACATGAGACCCACTCATGATGTGGGCCAACAAGAACAGAGGAGTCCACATAGCCTACGACGATGGCAAAGTGGAGCGCACTAGGAGTGGCAGTGGCGAGGGAACCACTAGTGATGCTAGCGCCAGCGTCATCATCGAGGGCGATGGGGAGAGCAATGGCAGTCTAGGAGACGGCAGGTGGGAGCACGATGGGAACATCGGTCTCCCACGACTGGATGTCGATGCCGCCTCCGCCGACACCGAAGCAAGGCGCACCATCGGCCCCACCTCCTCTGAAGCGGGGAGAGCCAGTACACTGGAGTAAGTGGGGACCAAAGCCGGGCGACCCTTCCTTGAGTAGCGCTCATGGGCATGACCTTAGTTGCAAGCAATGCGGAGGCGGAGTTCTAGACTTTGTGAGGCAAGGCGAGGGTTTTTGCGCAATGCAAGGTGGAATCAAACAATGGGAGCGAGGCTAGGCTTTATGTATACACAGGGTGGACCTTCTATATGCTATGAAGTATACAGGCTTTATGTATACACAGGGCAGCACTTCATGGATCAAGATTCTTGATTAAGCTCATTGTAAGGTTCGGTATAAAATGTTGTTCTATTTGCATGATTCGGTGAGATCTTTTGTGATGTTTTAGATTGTACTCGTGTGATTGCTTTCACGCGAATTAGATAAGATTATGTTCTAATTGGTGTGATCTTTTATGTCATAGATGTTGTTACTATTTCCTATAAAGTTAGTCAAACTTAAAATTGTAAATGACACAGTAACTATGGAGGATACTTTGACTAACTCGTGTGCAGGGGTGCATGCTCGTACGGAAAAAATACGATCAGCACCAGCAGACTTTGAACAACGATATACACATATAGTTGATGTTGTTGCAAAATTAAAATAAAGTCACCAACCACAGATATACATGCATAGATGTTTAACATAACTTAACATGCACTAATTCAGAATTAATCTACTACATTGATGTGATTAACTTATCACACTCCCATGAGATCCTACACTCCTCGCTGTAGAACCTAGACCACAACTCCCATACTTTAAATCTGACAGGCTCATCGTCGTTGCCACCACCTGTGCACTAATGATGCCCGTCCTAGCGATGAACGGGGCGAAGACCAAGCACTACATCATGGGGCACCATGTCCTATAACTGCCAGTACATGTCTTGGTGGAACTATGCTTCATCAGCACCTTCGAGCTCCCTCAACAGGCACCGGGCAATGTTGTCATTGCCGCCACCGGTATTGGATCTGTAGAGCATGAGGGCATAGACATACATACCAAGTTGATAGCCTGCCTCGGCGGAGTGCTGAAGCCATTCCATCGGCAACGTCAATGACTTATGGGCTTCCACGAAGACTGGACGCAAGCTGGCAAGGAAGCAAGCATCTAGGTTGCCCACGCTGGCCAGCCTGGTGGTGAGTAGGGCACGATAGTCGTTGTCATAGTAGTGGCACTCCTAGAAACCTTGACGTTGTAGCACTCGGTGTATTGGTATGTGCCGGGCAACTTTGGTGGTGTCGCACAGCCTGCGCATGAACGATCAAGTTGCTAGCAGGCTGGCAAGGTCGTCAATGGGGGCATATGACTATTTAGCGATGCGACCAATGATGTCTACGGCCAACTCCATCAGGAGCCAATCCATCATGACGTAGCCGAGGAAGAAGCAGAGTTAGAGCGCGCGTGTGACGAACGACGATGGATGCAGCGTCAGAGCGAAGTACGAAAGCATGACTATGATGAGGCGAAGAGCACTAGGGAAATAGGGCCGATGGTTTATGTAGGCGGAGACTCCGTGTTCTTGAAGGATCGTGTATACCATGTAAACGTGTCTTGGGGAAGTGAATCGTCCAATATGACGGTTCTTTCTCGAGGAACCAAATGGTGCCTCGCTTGAGTTCTAGGCGTCCGTGTAAACGTGTCTCAGGAAAGTGAATCCTATTCCCTTGTTCTCTCCTGTTTAGGTGCTCCATACTCAATTGGGGGTGCTTCAAGTTTGCGAGGTGCTCATTCAGGTGCTCCATGTTCCCTTGTTCTTGGAAAATTAGCAGAGGAGTAAACAAAGTTCCATTAGATGTATGTCACGTTGCATGGTGCACTAAAGTCTGGCCCATGTTGTTTCTCAATGGCCAGACCATCCTACACGCTGACCCAGATTTAAAAATAGGGCCCAAACTTAAAGTTGTATACAACATAGTAACAAGCATCATAGGAAAACGAGGAAAAACGAGACTTGCTCGTATGAACCCATCGTTGCATGGTTCTTACAAGTTCAACAAATTTTATCTAATACTTGCAAATAAGAGGAGAGCAGTGCAATCCCACTACTCAATGTCATCCAACTACTACCAATACATACTAGTTCTAACTACAGATGATTAACATGACTTCATACTTGAGAAAAGGAGCTTTTGACCACCATGACATGCTTGAGACTTGAATCCCTGGTGCGGTTCTCTTTCTGATCTATAGTATGGTAAACATGCATAACGAAATTCATCCGATCAAGTCTCACGTCGATGTAATGCCTAACGGAGGAGCCACATAGCTATGCAAATTATACAGCACACGCAAGAAAGTCTGAGCATTGTAAATCTGACCGAGCTATTGGTGGTCCTTAACTCACATTTTCAACTGCCAACTATCACATAAAATCATAGCATACAAACACCAAACCTAGAAATAGGGCTTTAAAACTAATCAATTCCATAAGTTTTGGTGATTATTCATTTACATGAGGACATGTCAGGATTACATAGGAAAAGAGCCTAAAGTATACAAGAAATGCAACATTGTAGACATCCAACATGAGCCCAAGGAGGAGGAGGCCCACAACTAGGCAAATCAGGGCCTAAACAAGAGGAAGACAAGCCCATAACCGAGGCAAATCCACCTTATCTTTGTAGAATACCACCATGGGCCGAGTCACAATGATCCCAAGAGGCGACCCACCAAAGATGGGTGCATTCGGGCTCAGCCAGGGTGCGGCTACACCCCTACCGGCCCCGTTTGGTCTAGAATTTAGTCGGTTGACAGATACTGCCGTTGCTACATTGGTTCCATAGATATTGGCTGGATTCAACGTACCTAAAGGGTGGTTTGCTCCTTCCATATGGGACCAAGCACATTTCCAAGGACCCCCCTCCTCTCCACCTAAAAAAGGAGGCTCTCTCCTTCCTCTTTACAACAACACACAAGAGAAAAAGAAGACCCAAGCAAGATCAAGAGCAACACCACTTCATGGGCTTAGGCCCTAGTTAGCTCTAGCAAAGTAGCAGGGAGAGATATGAGGGAGAGTTCAGCGAAGAAGTGCCGGGCTTGTCGATAACCTTCCCCTGCTTGTACCTCGACAAATACACGCTTTGTACCTCAAAGGGTATCTTAGTAAGTATTCATGGTTCCTTTGGTTATAAAAGGCTTTTACATACTTAAGCTATACTTTTACTTGTTTGTGGGTTCGTCATCCATCCCTGTGGTGGATACTCTAGTCGAGGGCTCCTGATAAAGATGGAATAACGCTGATCGACACTATTGTAGTAGTCGATAGCATAGACATGGTGTCTAGGCTAGAGGCTACCTTCGTTTCCATTGTACTCCACGGTTGAGGGGTAGGCGGTAGGTGGTGACAGCCCTATCCATTCCTTGTAATCCCTCATGTCAGGGTACGACGTAGAGCTATAGGCCAGCAATGCTTAGCAGACCAGGTGTTCACCGGTTCCTGAAGTAAGCAAGTAGAAGTAGAGTTTATCTATCCTTAGACCCCAAACCTTAGGAATCCTTCTCTACCCTTTTTAGCTATCCTTGTGTTGTCCTTGGACAAATTAGTTAGAAGAAAAAACTACGTTCCCTTTGGAAATACGATACCCTGAATACTTCCGGGTGAAAGCTACAACGGTAATTCCGTACGCTTACGAATTAACTTCTATAAATGTTAAGAAATACCAACAAGCTTTCTGGTGCCATTGCCAGGGAACGGTTGCTATTTTCTTTGAACCTAGTTTGTCCTCATATCTGTATCTTTTATCTTTTCTTTTTGTAAAAAACATAAAATACTTTCACCATGAAGCCAATACCATTTCCAAACCTTTCTGCTTCAAAGGGGGAGTTCCATGGGCCACCACTTCCTCCAAAACCAAACCGTTCATCTGGCTATGAACTCCACCCTGGCTTAATAGCCATGGTTCAGGCATTACCCTTCTTAGGGCACGATAATGAAAAACCTTTCCAACACCTATTAGAATTCGAGGAAATGTGTTCATGCCTAAGCATCTTGGGCATGGCACAATAAACTCTAAGGTGGAAATTGTTTCCTTTCTCTCTCACAGGGAAGGTGAAACAATGGTACACATTTGTCGTAGAAAGTACGAATGGGGACTGGGATGAACTTAAAGACAAATTTTGTCTTGCATTTTCCCCCATGTCCCGTATTGGCTCTCTACCAAGGGCGATCCTCGACTTCGAGTAGAATGAGAAGGAGTCTATAGGTGTAGTCTGGGCCTGGCTTTCAATGTTAATATAGGTCAGCCCATACTTGTCATTACCCAATGGCATGATTTTGCGTCTCTTTTGTGTGGGTTGTGACATAGATGCTAACCTATGCCTAGACGTGACTTTCGAAGGATGGTTCACACACAAAACTATGACAGAACAAGTAGAATTCCTTGAAAACTTCATAGACAGACACACTTCTTCCGTCATAAGAACCAAGCCCCTTTAGGCGAAAGTCATGTCAAGTGTGGAGGAGTCCTCGTTAATTGAATCCAAACTCATACCAACCCTAGGTTTGACTTATGAGCCCCCACCCAAACCACAAACACCGAAGGAATGAGTAATTCATCCTTCGGAGTTCCCGATCAAATTCAAGGATTATGGTAGTACCTCGAAACTCTCATGGTATGAAAAGCACATAAAGGATGTTTCCCCTAAAGTAGAACCATCAAAAGAATGGTTGTTAGAAGTGAAACGTTCTTCTAAAGCAATTAAGATTCTTTCACCTTCCACGGCCATGCCTTGTTTGTTAAGAGGAACAACCATAGAAGCCCTACACAACCCCACAGTCAGGACTAGTATCATGTCAGAATTCTTAGTGAAAAACCTTTTTGGGTAACATGCCGCTAGTCCTGACCAATAAACTCTTAAAAAGTCCTTTGGGACTATTGTTCGAGTGTTGTGGGATTGCTAGGGCCGTGCTAGTCATAATTGACAAAGTCCATGTTTTTATAGACTTCCATATCTATGCCATCCTTGAGTTTGATATTCTCATAAGCTACCCTTTGGAAAATCTTATCCAAGAAAAACCTTTCCATGGGGGCTTCATGAGAAGTTTGGGAAAACTGCTTTGGCCATTCCTATCTTACACCCAGAAATCCTAATGGCAAAGTGTAACAACCCAAAAATCCACACACCAAAAATCACAACTACAAATTTTTTGTTTAAACCCTATGTGATGTTGAGTGACACATGTAGAAGCCAAACCCTAGTTTTGGCTTAGATGTGACCCAACTAGGTTAAAGTCATAAGCATAACTTGGTTTTATGCCACATGTGTAATTAAATTCCTAAATAAACAAATCATGCATGCATCCTTAAATTCCACTTGTGATTTGGATTCTTTTGCCTTATGTGATGTTTAACTAACTTACTTAATATTTATGATAAACCCTAATATATGGGATGTATTTTGACCACCAATTGAAACACCTTGTGGGACCCACTACATAACTCGAAGCTCAAGTTTAAACTCTAACTAAAAGTGAATCAAAGCAAAAGAAAGAAAAGAGAAACAAACAGAAAAAGAAAAGGAAAAGGAGGGAGCAGCGGCAGCCCAGCCTGCCTCGACCGGCCTAGTTAGCCTAGCCAAGCCTCGCTTGCCCTTTCACGCGCGTAGCCCACGAAGCCGGCCCAGCATCGCCGCCCCCACGCGCAAAGCCGCTGACAAGCCGGACCCGCCCGTCAGCCGTCGCGCACCGCACGCCACCACATCAGGACAAGCTAACAAACCGGACCCCACGCGTCAGCCACCCCAGCAACAGGATCATCTTCCTCCCCACACCGACCTCTTCCTTGACCGGGGGCCAACTAGCGTGACAGGTGTGGGCCAGGGGGTCACGCACATAGCATGACCCTGTTCCCCCTTGTGCCGCGCCTACGCTACCACACGCGGGCCGTCGGATGCACCGCATGCATCACCACCGCCCGATCACCGTCTGCCATTGGAGCCCTTGGAGCTCGGATATAAAAGCCAACGCCCGTGAGCCCTAACCCTCAGCCCGTTCATCGCCGCCGCTGGTGGCACAGCACCACACTGTGTTAAGCCAAGAGAGAGGGAAGAGGAAGAAGCAAGGAGGAGGAAGGAAGCCGCTGTGGAACCGAACCTCACCGAAGCCAGGAGCACCGCCTCAATCGGCTACAGCGACATAGCTGCTCGGCATGGCGCTGCATCGCCTCATCACGGCCTCGCCTCGCCACCGCACCGCCATCCTATCGCCATGAGCACTACGGTGAGCCACGTCGTTCGCCGCTCACCACACTAACCGTACTCGCCATGAACGCCACCGCGTTCCCGCACCTGGGGAATGCAGAGGCGGAGCATTCCCGCTCCTAGACACGCTGCACACGCACCGCACGTGCACAAGCCCAAGGCCTGGCCTCACCGACCCCTAGTAGCTCGGGAACACCGGCTTGACCACTCCTAGCCTCTCGGACGCCATGAACGGACCACGTCGGAGCATGAGCTCTTGCTCCGGCTTAGCCAACCGATAGCATAGAAGGACCACCATGACCCTCTTGTTGAGCCAAACGGAAACGCGAAGCAAAGGGAAGAAAGGGGGCGACGCCGAGCCCTCTGCTCGGGAACGCCAGCGCCGAGCGCTCTGCTTATGCCATGCATACGCATCGCACGCATGCACGCGCTCACCATGGCCAGAGCACAACCATGGCGAGACCACCGAGTCTTCTATGTCATGGTAAAGGCGATGTTGACACCCTGACTGGCTCCGCCATGATGAGAGACACACCGCGCTCACCTTAGCCGAGGATGAAGCCCACCGGAGCCCTATGTTGCCGCACCGCACCTCGTCGGAGTGCCACCGCCTCCGCTTTGCCACAACCACCATGGTCGGAGGCATTGAGAGCTCCCGGAGCCCCTTTGACCTGCTCGCCATGGTCGTAGAAGCACCGTGGAGCTCACACGCTCCTCCAATTGGGCTCTCGCTACCACTGCAGCCCTATCCATGCACGCCGACAAACCCACGCCGCCGTTCACCACGGCCAACCAACTGGAGACGCCCGACCACCATGTTAACTTCACTGGGACACCTGCTATGGCATGGCCAAGCTTTTGCCCACCTTAATTGCACACCTGCGCCGCTGGAGGGGCTCACCAGTGAGCTCACCACCGGCAGGAGCACGACGGGGAAGAAGATTGGGATTTTCCCCTCGCCGGCCACACGTCCGAGCACTTGGTGCACGTGAAACGAACACTGGGAATGACTAAGTGGACCATGTCCTTCATAGACCGGCTCTGCGGTCTATGGACCAACGCAGGTGGGTTCACCATGAACCGCGCCTCACCTGTCAGACATCGTTTGACCCCGGACCCACCTATCAGCCGCGGTTTAGCTCGGATGGCGCCATGCTGACATCATGCCGATGAAGAGACCACGCCAGCGTCGGGGACTTCAGCAATCTCTCCGACCACTTTGGCAATCTCTCCGACCACCTCCGCGATCTCACCGACCACCTCAGCGATCTCACCGACCACCTCGGCAAGCCCTCCGACCATGACGGTGATCTCTCCGACCACTTCAGCGATCTCTCCGACCACCGCTGCAACCTTTCCGACCACCTCTGTAACCTCTCTGACCAGCTCACCAGCTGTGTCCCTACATGCCACGTGAACTAGTCACAGTGTGACACGTGTTAGCCCTGAATTAATCAACCTTAATTTAATCTTCGAAAATACATAACTAATTCATACGACCTCATAAAAATACAAGACTAGGACCAAAATTCATCTAAAATCGAGCTCTACGCAATGAACCCATGTTTGAGTGCATTTGGCTCTTTTGAATTTTCATTGCTTCTTTGTGCTATTCTATAGACGTCGCTAACGTGACTATAATGCGATCGTTTGCAGACTCGGAGGAAAACCAGACGGACAAGGACTAAGAGTACCGTGAGGAGTACGGAGACGACTTCACTAAAGGTGCCACATCCCACCCAACCTCGTAGCACCTATTACGCATGGCTAATATAGAACTGCTATCACTTTAATTTATTGTTATATTCACACTATGATAGGACTTGCATGGTAGTATGCTTACTTGATGGCCTTTACCTAGACGCAACCTTACCCCTGCTCACCCTGCTGTTAGGCTAGACACATGCTTGCTGCTATATTTCATTGCTTATTACTTCTACTACGCTTGAAATACATTGATGCATGGTGGAAACTGGTGTTATCTGGACTATGGGGAGAGTGCTGCATGTGTGACTTGGGTGCGTGGAGGGTGAGGGTTGTGTCAACCAAGTTGGAATATACGACGAGCCTGGGGCAAGTCTTGCCACGGGGTGCTACCTAGGCACCCCTAGAAATGGATACCTGTGGTGGGTAAATGGTATATGAGGTGGCCCTGGGTGTGAACCTGTGATGGGAGGAGCCCAGGGTGGAGGTGCTATGGTGGCATGGTAAATGGAAACCCTGATGAAGACATTCTGGCTTGGTCATCCCTAAGGACTTACTAGTACTCAGATTCATCGGGAAGCCTTACGTACCACTCGCCCTATATGGTGCGGGACGGCCGGACTACTTGGTAGGATATTGCCACTACTGCTAGGTTGATAGCGGACAGTGTGAGGGAGGTACGGGGCACGGAGGATTCCCCCACACCCTTTCGAGACTTCATGGAGACCTTGTGGACCTGGCTCATGACTCACAGTTTCAGCCACCCCAGACCAGACTTGGGGTGTACCAGGGCTGAATGGTAGAGTGGCATTATCCTAGGCTAGCAAGCGGCCGGAATCAGCCCAGTTGATGACGGTCAGTGAGCAAGGCGGATCTTGTGGTTATGTAAAACCTCTGCAGAGTGTATGGTTGATCGATCGATACATATGCCGGCTTGTCGGTTATGGACCTTTCCTAGGTTTCGCTTAAACTAGATAGTGAGATGAGTCCTTCTCTTCTCCCCCTAGGAGTGAGTGTTCGGACATAGCCAGGGGCTACGGGCCATGAGATAGTGCCGAGAGGGAGTTGGCCTATCGACTGAGCAATGGTATGGTTGTGATGTGGTGATGATGTGGAGATGGTGGTATATCGATCCCAGGATAGAAACCTGGCTCTGGACGGAAATGGGGTGGAATGGGTGTGGGATTGGTGTTAAAACTTGACCAACTATTAATATATATACTTGATATGCTAAAGCATAGGAAACCCCAGCCTTATAGGTTCCTTTTGAATATATCCAATTTGCATCTAATTTCCACAAAGCAATGCTCATAGGGTGGGAGTGGCCAGTACAAATCGTACTGATAAATTTTGGCACACAGGTTCTGCTGAGGAGTATAGCTCTGAGGAGTTTAACGGTTGAGGGGTTCGTTCCTATGCTCAAGTTTGGCGATCTTGTCTTCAAGCTGTTCTGAATGAATGCTACTTTTGATTCTGCCAATGCGGCGATGTAATAATTTATGTAAATCCGCACTATTTGTACTCTGATATTATCATTGTATGGTTGTGGTATTCGACTGGAATTTGGGTAATATGATCTACAACGGTCATAATACACTTCGACTCTGTGGATTTCCCTTCGTGGAAATCAGGTCGCTTCACAAAGCATAATCCCAACCATAATCCAGTCAAGGAGGTGAAGTTCATTTCCCCATTCATTCCACATCCTTGTGAAGCTGAACATCCATCATCACCCTCGCTCAGACTCGAGCCATGTCCCTCTAGACAACATGATATAACCCTCGAGAAAGAAAACTTGTTGGGCATGGACAAACTCGAAACATCAACTATAGAGCTTGAAATGAATGATTCCACAAATGAGAATGAAAGTTCCTCTTTTGAGTTTCCCCGCATTTCATGCTCACTTTTGGCATCTCTAGAGTTGATCACACTTAGTACCATATGCTTTCATGAAGACAACCATATCTCACTCCTCATTTGCAAACTCTTTAGGAGGATGGTTGTGGATGCATATGTTTATCACAAATATTGCAGATCTCATGGATGCATTATGGTACTAACCTTGCAGCTTGAGCGATAATGCTAAATGTTTGGTGGTAAAGCTGGGAACTATACCACCATTAATAGCTATAGGATGATGTTCCCGCGGTCAAGCTTAAGACCATAAATGAAGCACTGGCAGGAGATACCCCTGATTATCATAAAAAAATAATATATATGACTATCATAAAAAAGCTTTTAATAAAAGCAAGAACATATTGTCAGGTTAGTATGAACCTTTGGGTATTCTTGGTCGCTAACCTTTAAGGTTAAGATCAAGAAGAGCAAGGGACATATGATGCTCGAGAACGTGGGAGCTACATCAACTAAACATAATGATGCTCCTTGGTGATGAAACAAACTCAAAAAGAGATTCCGACCTTACACACTTGACTTTTACACAAAAGTCCAAGTGTGGGGGGGGGGGATGGCGAGAACATCGCTACATGTTTCATTTATACCAAGGGCTACCCAGGTTTGATGATGTTAGCTCTACCTTGCTATAAAAACTTATAAAAAAATATATGATAAAAAATGTTCACCAACTCCTTTACTCATTTTTGTCTCCATATGATGTTGCTCATGACAGTTCATGCTTTCTTTGTTTATGACATATGCTCTTGTTTGGATGTATTCTCGCGAGTTAAATCTATAGGCTTTTTAAATTAAGAATGGTGCTTAGGTTAAAATAGCCTTCTTTAATCAAATTTTGACATGGTGTTCAATTTTGATTAATGAACTTGAGTTATTGTTTTCATAATCAATGAAAGTAAATATTATGATGGAGATATACCAAGGCCTATTTTGCTCTACAACTTTACCTTAAGC
Source organism: Miscanthus lutarioriparius (assembly GCA_904845875.1). Classification (NCBI taxonomy): domain Eukaryota; kingdom Viridiplantae; phylum Streptophyta; class Magnoliopsida; order Poales; family Poaceae; genus Miscanthus; species Miscanthus lutarioriparius. The sequence continues at coordinate 86,994,150 of CAJGYO010000005.1, read as the reverse complement.
CTTGCTTGAGTACAAAAAGTTTGGTGAACAAAACAAAAAATATATAATAATAAACATAATAAATAATAATAATAGTGATTAATAAATTTAGGCTCCTCAGTGTTTAAGCCGGTAGAGCCCTTGCTTGTTTCTGTTATTTTTGTTTCTTTGTTAAAAAAATAAAGCATGTACAAAATAAGTATGGGGGAGATCTCTCAAACACAACAGACGCACATCCGAGATCTCCCACCAACATGAATGGTACATCATGTAGAAGGACAAGACATATAGCTCAGAGAGGATTGGCTGAACTTTTTGGTTTAGCCAAACCACCTCTGATTCCCCTCAACTCCTTCCTCTACAACGTTGGTTTGTGCAGCTCTACCCTCAACTCTCCTAAGTTTTGAAGTTTAAAACTGAACAAATTAAAAGGCAAACCTTTTGACACTCCAACTCCATGTAATCCTTTGACTGAATTTGCAAACTCTTTATTCCTCGCTAATATTCCTAAACTTGTGGACAACTCATCATAGGGACCCCATGTTATCTAAGTAATTGAAATATGTGATATAGTAGGATGAAAATAAACCTTGCTCTCTCATGAAAAGAACTTGGGATTTATTTTACAAAAGAAAAATTCAAATAGCATGCTCCTCAATGATGTTCAAATCCCTACCAAAGCCTATCTAGTGTTTAGAACATAAAACCTCCAAAAGTATGCTACTTATTCCTGCATTGAGTTTTGTCAAGTCTTGTTGACCCTTGTTGAGAAAGTTATCATGCCCCCAAGATCAAGATCATGTACACCCACATACATAAGCTATTCCTACATCGGGAATACGCTAAAACATGCCTCCATCCATCCAAAACTTTGCTCCTACACTAGGAGTAGACAAAAAATGTTTGTTAGGAAAACACTCCATGTTTTACAAGATAATGATCTCTCTCAATATGTGGTTTAAGATACATGGGCTATGCAAAAGTATGAAAAAAATATGGACACATGAAGGTCCAAGAAGAAAAAAAAGAGAGAAAAAATAGGGACACATGAAGGTCCCAAGGTATTGAAAAAAAAGAGATGAGCACATGAAGGCTCATAATAATAAAAAAATGAAATGATAGCCATGTCTCAAAATAAAAAGCTAGAGAGAGATCACTCATACAAAAGGAGTAAGTATAGATTTAGAAATGTTTTATCCACACACCTGCACTTCTTGATCTAAGGGTATGACATCTTTCTCCTTGGATCCAAGCTTTGACTTAACAAAATATGCAGAGTAAGTATGCCTTCATATCTTTCCCTACCCAAAGATCCATATAAGCTTTTTAGAAGTAGAAAAGAAAAAAGGCAACACTATGATATGCCTTGGTGAGGAACCAAACACATATATGAGCGATCCGAGAGAATCATTTAAGGAGCTAAGCTATGTTTACATTTTCAAAATCAGATCAAAACCCAAGTTTTTGAACTGCTTGATACAGGGGGATTTGAATCCATGCTGTTCCATTATTTAATTACCCAAGATAATATGGTAGACACTTCAAAGTTTATAAGTACAGGTGAAGCTTGGAATAACTTGTATGCATACGTCATATCAAGGAGATGACCCATCTTAGTCCTTAACTTTACTCGAGGACGAGCAAAGGGCTAAGTGTGGGGGAGTTGTTGGCAGTCCTTAACTCACATTTTCAGGCACCCACTATCACATAAAATCATAGCATACAAACACCAAACCTAGAAATAGAGCTTTAAAACTAATCAATTCCATAAGTTTTGGTGATTATTTATTTACAGGAGGACATGTCAGGATTACATAGGAAAAGAGCCTAAAGTATACAAGAAATGCAAAATTATAGACATCTAACATGAGCCCAAGGGGGAGGAGGCCCACAACTAGGCAAATCAAGGACTATACAAGAGGAAGACAACCCCATAATCGAGGGAAATCCACCTTATCTTCGCAGAATACCACCATGGGCCAAGTCACAATGATCACAAGAGGCGACCCACCAAAGATGGGCGCATTTGGGCTCAGCCAGGGTGCGGCCACACCCTGACCCCCACCAGCCCCGTTTGGCCTAGAATTTAGTTGGTTGATAGATACCGCCGTTGCAACGTCGATTCCACAGGTATTGGGTGGATTCAATGTACCTAAAAGGCGGTTTGCTCCTTCGATATGGGGATCAAGCACATTTCCAAGGACCCCTCCTCTCCACCTATAAAAGGAGGCTCTCTCCTCCCTCTTTACAACAACACACAAGAGCAAAAGAAGACCCAAGCAAGAGCAAGAGGAACACCACTTCATGGGTTAGGCCCTAGCTAGCTCTAGCAAAGTAGTAGGGAGAGATGTGAGGGAGAGTTTGGGGAAGAAGTGTCGGGCTTGTCGGTAACCTTACCCTGCTTGTACCTCGACGAATACACACTTTGTACCTCAATGGGTATCTTAGTAAGTATTCGTGGTTCCTTTGCTTATAAAAGTCTTTTGCATAGTTAAGCTATACTTTTACTTGTTTGCGGGTTCATCCTCCGTCCCCATGGCGGATAGTCTAGTAGAGGGCTCCTGATAAAGATGGAATAACCCTGATCGACACTAGAGTAGTAGTCGATAGTGTAGACGTGGTGTCTAGGCTAGAGGCTACCTTCGTTTGCCTCGTACTCCACGGTTGAGGGGTAGGCGGCAGGTGGTGACAACCCTATCTGTCCCTTGTAATCCCCCACATTTGGGTATGGCGTAGAGCTATAGGTCGATAGCGCTTGGTAGACCAGGTGTTCACCAGTGCCTAAAGTAAGCAAGTAGTAGTAGAGTTTATCTATCCTTAGACCCTAAACCTTAGGAATCCTTCTGTACCCTTTTTAGCTATCCTTGTGTTGTCCTTGGATGAATTAGCTAGAAGAAATACCTCTGTTCCCTGTGGAAATACGATACCCTAAATACTTCTAGGTGAAAGCTACAATGTTAATTTCGTACGCTTGCAGATTAACTTCTGTAAATGTTAAGAAATACCAACACGGGATAGACACATCTCACGTTCTACTAGAATATTCCCAACACATTCAGTATTGGAAACTGTTCGACCAACCCCTAGAATCCGGATGGCATTTACTAGAAGCCATCTAAGGTTCTCTACATTTGAAGTGATTCACTTCAAATTCCATCTCGTAACTGTCCCCCCATTCATCCCACAGCTATTTAACACTGGGTTCCCTTTAAATCATCCTTGCTCCAACTCCAAACCAATTCAAATCATATCATATCTACAAACTAAGCCACTAAAACAATAGAGTAGCCATCGCCATGAGCTCCGTCGGAGATCCTGCTGTCTAGTTTTCCACTTTCAAACACCGCATCAAGTGTAGAACGACATCGAAGAACATCTTAAACATCAAGGATCCATCTCGTGGGAGCGTACTTAAAGCATCGTTCTCTGTGACCCTAGAATGCACGGTGACCAAGACCCTCAAAGCTGGCGGTCACTGGCAGCCAGTCTATGTCCTGTACGAAGGAGGCAGCACCACCAGGATCTTGAAGGCAAATCAAGCCATGGGCATCCTCAGCGACCAAGAAGGTGTCCATGATGTCCTCCATGGCTTGATGAGGACATTCATGTGGCTGCAGCAAGTCAATCTCACCGATAAGTAGTGGGAGTACATCCTTCTCGAGCCCAAGGTTAATAAATTTGTGGCCCTAGCGCGCGAGGCCTGCCGGGATGGCTGCATCGCCCATGCCACGCTTGAGCTTTGGGTTGACGAACAGTTGAAGTTCATTGCGTCCGAGGCGCTCTTGACGCTCTGCGTGGAGGCGGAGGTGGCGCCCATGGGGTGTTGGGATTGTATCATCTGCCTGGAGGATGAAACATCTAATCCTACGGTCAGCCATGCTGTGGAAATGTCCAGCTGTGGCAACGCATTCCACCACAAGTGCATCACCAAGTGGTTCAACTAGAGATCCACCTGCCCGATGTGCCGATGAGATTTGTCTATGTATCTTCACTCGGTACTGCAGAGATACCTCTCACACTTCACCAAAGAGGATTATTGATTAAGCTCATTGTTTTATGTTGTATAAAATACTTATTACGCATCATACTCCTTTATATATATTTGGTCAAAATTCAAAATCTTAGAGTAAATCTCCGCTTCATCGCTTTCACCACTCCATCGCTCTAACCGCTGTGATCTCGTCTGCAACTCCGCTTGTTTTATTTCCTACCTTCCCAGAGCTCACCCATTCCCTCTACAGATCTAAACCATAAGGAATGTGAAGTTGCCTTCTCATACATGTGCTCAACACATAAAATACATGACTTCATGGCATCAGGCCAGACACCCAAGGCAACAAAAAAACAAACAAAAACCAACTGAGGAAACTTCATCCACTACAACATCTTCACTGTCCGAGGCATTTAAAAAATGGTAGGCGGACTTTCTTGCTTGTTTAGTAACATTTCAACACCAATGGCTCTTCTTTTCTGCATTAGATTAAGGCCAGACTTGTTCCTCGGTTCAAGGTTCTAGCTAGTTTAATAAAGTTTGACACAGACATGCAAATAACACAACTTACTATATTAGCAAGGGTTCCTACTACATGAGCTCAACACATACACTACATGACTTCGTGCTATCCCACAGATCAAAGTCAGTCATGGCTACTACTACTGCTACTAGTACTACTGATACAGGACAACGAACAGTACCCAGAGCACACAAAATCTTAATGTCGTCGAATCAATTTGGTCTTGTTGAGATAGTTGAGGTCACAATGACTTCCGATCAAGTTGAGACGGTGAACCATCTTGAAAATGATGCAGTCTTCACTAACATTGACACTGTAGTTAGAGAGCCGATGGGCATCCGCAATAGTGCTACAAAGCACAAAGATTTCTCTAGAATCATGGTCTTCAACAACTCTAGTAATGCGTTGTTGCCCAACAACCGCACGAACAACAACTTCAACAATTAGGCTTCACACAACTCGGTCATGTACACAATGCCCCCAAGTCACAAGCAACTTGTTCTATTCTCCTGACTCCACACCTAGCTGTGAATGCGGCAGGAAAGCTGAACACAAGAAGGAATCGAGAAAAGGAGCTTTTGACCACCATGACACGCTTGAGAGTTGAATCCCTGGTATGGTTGTGATGGGTCTTTTCTGTACTTTTTTGACTCAAATCCAAGCAGTCACAACAGTCGAGGGGCAGATTGGTTGCTACGACATTCAAAACCGATGACCCTTTATACTATGTCCTACGAGATCAAATATACAGCGGCCGAACTTTCTTGCATCCGCAGTAAAATTCAACAGCTATGTCTCATTCATTATGCATTAGATCTAAGGCGATACTTGTTGAGATGAACTCCTCGCTGCATGGTTCTTGCAAGTTCAACAAATTTTATCAAAGACTACTAATACGTGTTTGGATCTTGCAAAATCAAAGCCACTCATGACTACTAGTACTACTGATACGTGTTTGGTTCAACAAACCAAGGCACAAAGCAACCCTTGCGCGGTTGCGATGAGTGAATTAAATGCATGAGGAAAGCCTCTTCAGTTATTTCACTCCAAGCATTCACAGCAGTCAAGGGGCAGACTGAAGAGTGAAGATGAGTTGCTCTTGCTTCCATAAGCAATTTCTCTTGCTTGGTTTTGCAGAGCAGTAGCTAGCTAGAGATGGCTACATGGTTTCATAGGTCCTGATCGTCTGCACTCGCTTGGCTGTGGCTGAACATGCCGCTTCAAATCCAACCACCTTACTAGTACTTCATGCATGCCCCATAGCCAATGCAGTTGTTCTTTGTAGCACAACCGATCTGGCAAAAGTTCTAGTCACAGCTCAGTAGCAGAGTAAAATGTCTAAGCTGGTCAAATTTACACGACTCGGACTATGAGGCGTGCATATGATTTACAAGAAATAGGTAAACATCATTTCATTAATATTGTACTTGTTAATATATATGTGGTGAACAGAGTTTAACCCACCTAATACAAAGTTCAACAAAACTCCATTTATATGGATATTATTACAACAAGATAAACTAAAGAACATCACAATTGTCTCTAGTGAACATTGAAAACACAAATCAGAACATCAGTGTTATGAGATACTTGAACATCACACCTTTTTCAGAAATAGAGAACAAGGGCATATCTCTAATACCATAGATACTAAACGTTAACATCATCTGACTATGTTGCTACTACTCAGTTGAAAGGAACTGCACGAACTCCACCAATCTCTAAATCATTCGGACGGATTGTAAGCTAATAGATACGATGAGAAAATACTTCTGCACCACGAAACTCATAGCAGTATGAAAGCAAAGTCTGGAGATCTGCATTTGAACGAACTGCAACAAACACATAGGGTCCAAGATGATCCTCAGCAAGACGGTAGTTTCGATGGCCAAGAACTTGATGAACAACTACAGAAGCAATGTACCACCTACTGTAAAAGTTAGAATGCATTGCAAGCACTACAACCCTTGTTTGTAGGCCATGGAGAACATGAAGCTCACAGAAGACATAGCGATACACAGACATGTCCCAAGAATGATCATAGTTATCCATGATCTAGGTAAAAAAGAAAACAATATGCAGAAAAAAATGAAGAATAAAGATGCCCAGTAGTAGGGTGGATGGCAAAAGCTTTGGGATGAAACTAAAGCAGGAGCTCTGGAGAGCCTTCCTCTGGCCCCTTGTCTCTGTTGTTATATAGTTCATAGGTCGTGGACCACCCCACGACCCACACGCGCATTGATGCGCGCCCACGACCCCACATATATGGTGCAAGAGTTGACACGATCTGTATTTTGTTATTTCATCAAAACTATGATCCGGCCTATCAAGATTTCTTTAGTATCGAACTGTCTTAGGCCCTATTTGGATGGACTGCGACTAGTTTGCCATGGCTAAAAAATAGCCAACTAAGAATCAGCCAATTAGTTGTGTTATTAGTCCATACCTGTTTGTATCCATTGTTGGGTTCTATAGATTAGAACTAGTTGTTAGCCCCTAGTAGCCGGGTTCTATGGACTACTTGGATGGCCCCTATATTTCACAGTGATTCGGATCATCTATATTTTGAACATCTATAGACCCACATCCTCCGATCAGAAAGAGCAAACACTGTTAGTATAACCAGTTACCAAATGACCAAAGGACCTAAGCTACACAACGCTCAATAGATTTTAACCGACCTAATACAAAGTTTAACAAAAGTTAACACAAACATGAATGCAAATAATACTTCACATATGGTCATCCCACAGACCAAACCTAGTCATGACTTGGACTACTGATACGTCCCACAGATCAAGGGTCGAGGCGGGCGTGCAGGATATTGTTGTCCATGTTCACCTTCGCTAAGACGGTGTTGGGGACATACTCGAGCGAGGGAAAGTACATCACCGACTATGACTCCAGTGAGGAGGATGACGATCTGGAGTACTAGCGAGTCGGCGAAGTGCAAGAGCTAGCCAGGAGGAGGATGCTTTAATTTTTTTTCTCTTATCTAGAAACTCAAAGCACCATAGAATCCATGACTACTTTTTCCAAGGTGGAAAATCCATGGGGATATCATTTGAATAACCCATTTAGTTTTTTTGGAGGGTTTTCCATCCCTGGGCGTGTCTTTCCCTTGCTTCCTAATTATAGGCCTTAGTTCAAACAGCCATAGATGTAGTCACACACACACAAAAAAATCACCAGTTGCAGCGCAATAAGCTGCAGCGAGTAGGTTTATTTTTCTTTTTTTGGTAATTTTTAGGTGTTAAATTCATGGATCTTTTAATTGTTTATTATCATACTTTTTTAGTTTTATGTTTATTTATATTATGAAAAAACCAAAAAGGCAACAACTAAGGCCGCCCGAAATTTTGGTCTCTGCTGAGCAGACGGGGCAGTCTGCCCGCCCAAAAATTTGATTTCGCACTACGCCGAGCAGTCCCGCCAACATGCACCGAAAATTAGATGTCTCTCTTTTGCCCTCCGCGTGGAAAATAGGTTTATCACGCCATCAATTTTAGACAAGGGCATTTGTGGTAATGTGATGGCCACATAAAAGCACAAAGAGTCACCGTCTCCGCCTCCATCTCCATTCTCCAGCCACACCGTCTTTCCTCCAGCTCTAAATCCTAGTCCCATGGCCTCCCTTTTCACTCTCTAGCTGCCCCCTCTGCCACCCTACTCCAGACCCTAGGTGCCATCAGAACAGCAGCTCGACTCCCTCTCCACTCTCCAGCCGCACCCTCTCTCATACATTTCCAAACCCTAGCCAGAGCCGGATCCCCTTCAATTCATCGATAGTAGGTCAATCAGCTGACGGTGGAAGGACCGTCTTGATGATGGTACAAGCCAGATCTAGATCCCCTACCTAGCTCGGCACCTATCACGACTGATCGGATCTGATACCTAGCCAGAGCCAGATCTGGTACCCCTTCATCAATGCCGGCCATATTAGCTCCACGACCGCGATGATAGGACGGCGATGCCAACGACAAAGCAAAGCCAGGGAACACGGAGGAAGAGGTACCCAAATTCCTTTTATGATGTGTGCTCTGTTGTAGTGGCTGAACTAAGGAATTGTAGATAGCAATGGGGTTACATATTTCCTATACTTGAGTGTAGCTGACATGTGCTTTATTGGATTAATGACTTCCGTATAAGCTGTAGTTACTAGTTAGGTGCATATTTGCATACTCTTGCTCTATTGTGTTGACATTCCATATAAGCTTTAGTTAATAAATGCATTTGTAATCTAGATGAACAACCACTAACTGCTTATGAACGAGCATGGGATGCACAAATTGCAAGGAATCATAGAAAGATGGAAGAACTAGGAATACGACGTGTGGGCCCAAAACCTATGTCTCCAAAGGAAAAAAAAGTCAAGCACAAAGGGTAGATACGGTGAAGATTTGGAATATATCCCTAAACCAGGGAAGGTAGTTGAGGGATTTGATGATACAGATGAAACAGATTTAGATTTAGAAGATGAGCCAGTGCCCCTATCAATTGATGAGGTGCTTGTTCTATCTTGTATTTAGTTCAGAGGGGGAGGGGGAGTAGGTAGCCATGCAATGCTTTACTATTTGGATATCAATGGAATTTGTACATGCTTGCTGCTTAAGTTTGTATCTCCAATTTCAGTGTCTGGGTCGAAGACGCCATAGAGGAGGCTTTGCCAGTAGGACAAAAGGCAGCGCTACCATGAGTCTTGGGCGAAGGCTCTCCAAGCTAGTGAGGTCAACACCACCAGAAGATGCTGCTCATGGATTTTATACTCGGAGGTCTTCTGCTGGCAAAAAGGTGGAGGTAGCAGCAGTAGGTGAACATAATTCTCCATCACGACCAACACCCAGACCCAGGGATCAATTCCAAGTTCATCAATTGACTGGAGACATTGGTTGGGATGGCACCCTACCTAGCCCTAAGAGAGACTCCTCATGGCCAGATGATGATAGCCCTACTGAAGAGGAGCCCTCTCAACAAACTCCTGTCTCCCCCCACCTGCAGAACGATGAAAATTGCCTAGGTTGGTATTACCTTACAGATGTTTATCAATCAATTTGCACTAGCTATTTGATATCCATATAACTTTTCTAACAATCTGAATGTATAAAAACAATGTAGTACCATTGCCAGGAAGAGCGAGGAAGCCGAGGCCTCGAACTCATGGAATTATGCTTGACAAAATGAGCAAATCACTAGGAGTGAGGATGCACATCTCTATTGCCGAGGGGAACAGAAGGCCACATGATCCAGTGCAAGCTGTCAAGTTTGCCTCAGAGGTAGGTGTAGTAGTCAGGAGTGAAGTACCAATTTTGATGCATTGGAAACAATACAAGGGGAAGAGGCCCGACGCCGTCTATTGCAAAAGATTTGTGGAGAGGCTAAATGTATGTATGGGTATCCCCTCTTGACATTCAACTCTGCTTTGAGCAACTTTAACAGATTTACTTTTCATTCACACTACTATGTGTAGGGAAGGCTACGTGTTAATGATGCTCACTCACCAACAAAAGAAGCTTGCTAGAATGTAATGCAGTCTGCGGTATGGCAGGAATGCTATAGGTTGAAGAGAAAATACTTCAATGGCATCCCTGCTAATAAGATCCGTATGACCTCTCCTGTCTCATCCATGAACGATGCATAGTGGTGTGAACTTGTCAAGATTTGGTCTAGTGCTAAGAACAAGGTGTGTGAACCCATCGATTTCCTATCTAGTCTTGCTATGGTCTACTTGTGCTGCAGTCCAACACAAATGAAGCTATAGGAAACATCTGAGAAGAACAAGCGAAACTGTGCAAAAGTGAAATACCATCAGGCTATAGGATCTCACTCCTATGCTGTCTAGATGCACAAATTTGTAAGTGATGGTTGTGTTTTATTGTTACTCTTGCCTTTGTATAAATATAAACCGAATCTCATGTGCAATGTGAACAGAAGGAGAACAAGAGGGAGGCAGCAAAACACGATCAAGGACTTGAAGAAGAAAATAGTCCACCTAATGAAGATGTTAATACTATGGAAGTCTTTAGGGACTTCCATACCAGTAGGAAAAAGGGTCTGAGCAATGCTGAAAGAGCAGCAGTTGTAAGTACCTTCTTTTGTTTCCCTTGAAATCTACTGAAACCATTGCCCTAAAAGAAGGAAACGTAGCAGGAGCCTAGTGTTATGGAAATCTACTAAAATCTACTAAAACTTATGTAATCTCTATCAATAGTAGGCTAAGGAAGACCTATGCAATACTTGTTATGAATCAATCTCTTGGGTTTTCAATTGAAGTCCTCTTACACTATTTGTAACCTAATGTTTTACTGATTCAATTTTGTAGGAAGCTATGGAAACTATGCAAGCAGAACCTATTGCTAGTGGGCAGCAACCAATTACTAGTGCTGATGTTGTTTGCAAGGTCCTCTGCGTCTACCAGGGCAAGGCCCCTCCCAGGAAAGCGGCAACAACCTTTTTTAAAGAATGTTGGTACCTAGACAAGCTCTAGCAGAACAGATACATTGGTGGAGAGAATGCTTCGGGAATAGCTTGCTGCTAAATAGGAAAGTTCCGCTGCCCTCGTTAATCAAGTGGATGAACTAAAGAGGAAGATAGAAAATACTGAAAGAGAGCTTGAGGAATACAAGAAACGACAATAGGAGTACAAAAATCTCCATGAGCTATGCATGTGCATCAGCTCTTCTGGTAATTCTCAGTCTTCAACTCCTGCGGCTTGATATAGTGAACATTTGTGGTTTGATGTGTGGACTCATGTGCTAGTTTGATGTGTGGGCTAGTATGCCGGTTTGATGTGGTGATACTCTGTCAGTGGTTCGTTGCTGACGTGTGAAATGTTAATTGTTGTTATTTGATTGCTAGGCTAAATAGTTATTTAGTCAATCTGTGCAGTAGTGATGATCTCAAATTACTTCTATGATGACTTGATTGTACTCCACTCTGTAGAACCAGGACAGGCCACGTGATCAAATAAAAATGCTACACGTGGACGGACCAGTGCATGACATGTGTAATAGCCAGGACTCGACATGTGGGCTATTAAAATCCGACATGTGAAAGGAAGTCGTGAAGCCATGTGGCCGAATAAAAACATAAAACATGGATAGACAGTGCCATGATACGTGGTCAAATAAGAAACGGCCATGTGGACCAATAAAAATACGACACATGGTCCAATGATGAAGTGACACGTGATCCACCGCAACATGACACGTGTACCAATAGATAACTGACATGTGGAACAACAGGGACCCGACACATGGCCCAGTACAAACCTGATATGTGCAAGAACCAGAGATGGTCATGTTGTGCAATAAGAAGGTGACACGTACTCGAACCATCTCCAATGCAACTGGCTATAGCATGTACATGTGGGCTATAGCATGTACACGTGGAAAGCATCTCCGACAGAAGCACCCACCAGTGTGGCAGCCCCCTGCCACGCATGCCAAAATAGTTCTATGATGATCTATTTTTCATCATAGATCTAAACACTTCTATGACGATTCTGTCAGATTCATCATAGATGTGCAAGAATGACGTTACTTTTACGATGAACCGTTTTTCGTCATAAATTCATCACAAAATTGAAATTATGATGAATTTGGCTCCTTTAGTGATGAAATCTATTCGTCATAGAAGTAGATATTTCTACTAGTGTCCTTAGCCATGCTCGCTACACGCTCCTCTCTGCCCTACCGATCGGACCCGACAGGGATGGTCCGATGCTGCATCGCTCCCTGGGTTCGAAGCCCATAGACCGCACTCAGCCTGGTTGTAGAGAGGACCAGACTCTCGCTCTCCAGGGTCTGGTCCCAACCAACATAGGGTCCGGTCCCCTACTTCTTTCTCTTTTTCTTTTTCTAACAACTCAATCGCTTCACCCTTGCTTCTATATTGCCAACCACAAAGTGTCTCACCATAGTGCACGTGTGTTAGCATTGTTTCAACCATTTTTCAAGGGTTAATTGTTAGCACACTAGGTCCCAATGCAAATGCATGAATCACTTCACCTAGTGGCACTTGACAACCATTTTAACCAAGATTCTCCCCTCTTGATAGTATGACTTCTATCCTTAATCCACTCACACCCACTAGGTGTCTTGAGTGGCAAAACAAAATGGCCCTATCAAATATACCTTTGCCTTGATTCTATTTTGTTTTTCTGTTTCTTCTCTTCCCAGTCTAGAGCATGATCATTATCATCACATGTCCATCACCATCAACATGGACTTCATCTTGCTCCACCACTTGGATTGGACCATCATATCTAGTCACACACTTAGATGCAAGGATTAGTCTAAATAGGTTTCATCAATTATCAAAAACCAAACTAGGGCTTTCACACTCGAGCCAAGGTCACATATGGTATTGTTGAATGTCTAGGGTCTAATGAAGAAGTGATGACCGGCCTTCTCAGATCACCTTTCTTGATTGTGAAGGAAGGGTCCAACATCATAGATCCTCTTGAACTCAGAGGAAACCCATACCTTGTGGTGACTAAATTAACTGTTTCCATCGGTTCTTCAGGCTTCTTAGGGATTCTTCCTTTCTCAAAAGATGGACCTGCAGCTGCTAATTGAGCTAACTAGGTTTCTAGCATCTTATTAAAGCTAAGTTGGTTCTTTATAGCAGAGGAGAAATCTTCTAGTTTAGCATGAATATTTTCAAGCATCTTGTCATCACTGTCGTACAACTTGTTCATATTATCATTTATTTTACCTTGACCAAAGATAAGATCTTTAAAAGAGGGTTGATTATTATTATAGCCATTGAAATGGTTACCTCCTTGATTTTTATTGGAGCGATGATTCCATCCTTGACTTAGTTGAGGACGATGCCCATTGTTGTTGATGACGAAGTTGACGTCTTCATGGGTTTAGGGACATGCATCTCCTGAATGTCCAACATCACCACAGGCCTTGCACGTCATGCAGGCATCCATGGCTTGCATAGCTTCTTAGCTCTCATCTTCTCATGATCTTCTACCGTACTCATGGTGTTGCTGCTAAGTTATTTTGTAGGTACCTAAAGGACATTACATTGGTGGCCATGTCATCTCACCCATGCCGACAAAGTGGATGAATGATGGGAGCTGTTCAAGCTATGGTGGCGACGCCCATGGGCAAGGCAGCTACCAGTTATTAGTTAGGTTTAATATAATTCGTATCATAGGGCTCTCAACATAGGAAATACATGATAGGATAGCTCTCTGGTTCTCACTACACATAGGTTAGTATATGCCTTCATTAATGTTGTACAATTAATTTGTTAACTTCACAAGACTTTAAATACTTATTTTTGCTGATTGATGTAATCTTTTGTTGAGATGTGATCTTGGTGTGTATGAACTGGGACCCTAAGCCTTGATGTAGTGGAGATGTGGATGACATCTCTCATTGTTCACCAAGGTTGATTTATTAAATTAGGTCGGTTAAGTGGATGACACTTTGTTTAGGTAATGTTTAGATCAATTAACGCAATAGATCCATACACCAAACAACACATATGAGTAGTTAAACGGTATGCACTCAATGACCTCTACGCATCTATGGTATCTGATCATTCGTCCAAGGTATGAATAATAAATTTTATTTTTTGTGACTCATTAAAACTCTCATTTAACCTTTTACCACTTTACACTTCCTAACACACAACATATTTTGGGTCTTACATTGTACCCCCTTAAAAGAATTCATCCTCAAATTCTGCCGCTTCTTTGATAGAAACTAATAGAATGGTAAACTACATATAACTGCATAAAACTCACCGATGTCATAGAGTTCAAGATACTCCTTACGCATCTACTCCTCATGCTCCAAAGTTGGTTCACGTTCAGATTGATTTGTCCATAGAGCTCTCACATATTTGATAATCATTCTCCTTAGAACACACTCCAACATTTCTAAGATATTCACTGAGCGACACTCCATAATTAAGTCCTGCTCCACATGAATCGACTCTAAGTCAATCTTATGCTCTGGATCCCACAAATACTTTCTCACCATAAAAACATGGAATACATTATGAATCCCCTTCATAGACTTAGGAACTACAGACAGTAAGTCAAGCTGCGAACCCAGGCTATGATATCTTTGGTCCAATGTACATCAGGCTAAGCTTCCCATTAGAACCAAACCACACAATGCCTTTAGTGGGAGATATTCTGAGAACCTGATCACCTACTACAAACTCGAGGTCTTTCCTTCTAACATCTCTATAGCTCTTCTGGCATCTCTTAGTGGCCAACATATTCTAATGTATCTCTCGCACCTTCTTAGTTGTCTGTTGAATCCAGTGCAGACCAAAACTAAAGACCTCTCTCCCAATGTTTCCCAACAAAGAGGTGAGATACATCTTCTACCATACAAAGCCTCATGTGGTGCCATCTTTATACTAGCTTTGATAGCTATTATCATAAGCAAACTTAGCCAAAGCTAGGTGATCCTCCCAACCTCCCTTCCAAGAAAGGACATAAGCACATAGCATGTCCTCCAAAGTCTGGATAGTACACTCGAACTGACCATCACTCTGAGAGTGAAACACAACACTCATGTCAAGCCTTGTTCCCAAAGCGCTATGAAAACTCCTCCAAAAATTAGAAACAAATTTAGAGTCATGATCCCAAAAGATAGACTTTGGCATACCATGTGACGAGATCCTAACATAGGGGTATGTTAAGCCTCGGGATCAAGGGTTCCCGACTGAGAGACCCTCGACCAACCCTTCTAGGATTGTTCGGGGGCACGGGGGCTATACCCATCGGGTATGCTCGCGCGTACCCTTCGACAAAGGAATTAGGCCGAACTCGAGCGTGCCCGCTGCCTCTGCTCGGGACTCAGGGGCTCGCTCGAGCCTCAGGCTCTCGATCGAAGGGAGTCTGGACCTGATCCTTGGCTCCCTCCCAGTCTTTGGCACCAGGCAAGGCCCAGGCTCGAGACAGGTGCCCCGAGCCACCAAGGCTCGGGGGCTCCCTAGCGCTGCCCTGTAGGTGCAGCTCTATCAATTCCTCCGACAGGGTCATGCATGGGGCGTTACACAAGAAGACAACCTCTTTTGCTGGCTTCAGGGGCTCGGGGGCTCCTAGGCCCGTGTGTTTGCCCCTCAAGCCAGCCACCTTTGCCACCAAGAAGCCTCTAGAAGGTGCACCTGGTGGAGGCCGGTCCAAGATAACATAGCCTGACACTCAGCGTGTTAGAACGGAGCAGTCGAACGACGCCTAGAGCTTCTTCGGCTCCATGACATCGCCACGGTCCACACGATGCCACTACAAGACCCTCCTAGACTCCAGCGCATGTAGACCATAGGCTCAACTCCCCAAAACTGCCATGTACCTGACCTCCCTTGATATATAAGGGAACGTCAGATCCTAAGAGGGGAGATGATGATTTGAGGGGACAATTTCCAGAGGCAGATCATTCGACTCCTCACCATTCAACTCACACTCTACACCAAGAATAGACCAACCTAGAGAGAGGGACACCAAGAGCTCCTCCACCACTTCCATCGTCTTTCTCCTCTCTGGCGAGGGGAAGGCCTCACCAGTGGTGAGGCTTCCTAGGATCAGCACCAAGCGATCCCCTACCAAATCTCTCTCTTACACTCTGTTGTAACGCCCATATTTTGGGTGCTCTTGAGTATAAGGATCATCAGCTACTGGATGTAGGGCCCCATAGCCCGAACTAGGATAAACCATTGCGTCCCCTCTATGATTCTTGTGTTCTTGAGTCCACCCAAGCCACCGGAGACATGCACTCTAACACCCGACGAACAACAATCCTTGCCGCGGTTTCAACCCCCTTGACACCATGCAACCTCACAACCTCCTTGATATACAAGGGAACCAAGTCTATAGCGGAACTAGTTGTTTCATTTGAATGAAGTGTGCTGACTTAGTGAGTCAATCAACCACCGCCCATATAGCATCCCTACCCCGAGGAGAACAAGGTAAACCAACCACAAAATCCATAGTAATATGCGCCCACTTCCATTCTAGAATCTCTAAAGGCTTCAATAAACCTACAGGCCTCTTAAGGTCAGCCTTCACCTAATGGCACACACCACAAGTTGCAACATACTTAGCAGTATCAACCTTCCTTCTCTTCCACCAGAAGCTCTCACTAACAGTGTATGGAGTCCGATGACCTTCTCATAGGATATCCATCTCACAAAGGCGTCCTCTAAAATGGACCACATCATTCTCATCAATAAAAAACTCTCGAGGTTTGCCATTTACTATCCTCTTAATATGAACCTCCTGAATTAAACGATCATGCTATTGTCCCTCGCACACCCTCTCAAGAAGGGATGGCTGAATGAGCAACTAGGTCTCGTCTCTACCAGTGCTTTCATAGCATATGGAGACACCCATCCATACAATCCGAATCTGCAATCAACAGCATTGCCACCATAGGAACCCTAGTTCTACTAAGAGCATCTGCCACAACATTCGCCAATCCAACTCCCAGTAAGTGAAAATAATAATTTTTACATCGCGTGGCCTGATTAGCAAGTTTGAGGATTTGGATCTACAGATCTAGAAGTTAGAGACCTAGATGACACTACCGTGAAAGTTTAGGTACCTCATGTGATCCGTTTAACATATTTGGGGACCTCGATATGCAATGTTGGAAGTTTGGGACCTAGATGACACCACCGTGCAAGTTAAGGTGTTAGACTGAACATGTCTGATCCATGTCAGCACTGAGTCATGATGCCACATCGGCGTATGGAACTGGTCAAAACCCGTTGGACATGTGTTGGAGCCCCAGACAAGTTTGGGTACCTAGAAATAAAAAAATGGACATTTGGGACCTAGATGACACCACCTTCCAAGTTTAGGGACCGCTAGTGTATTTTACTCTAAGATATAGATAGATAGAGGTAGAGCATCTAGTCTGTCGGTGTCCACACAAAACAAAATTCAGAGAAGCCTTTACATTTGATTACTTAATTGAACATTAGACGAAATATTTGGACCATTAAAATATATGCACTCTTGCAGTTCAAAATCTGACTGTAGTTAATCATAAGGCAAGGGTTTGTTTTTTCTTTGTATAAACAACAAACCAAGCTGGTGCGTAGATCAAACATCCATGGTAGCTGATCATTTTATCGCAACACTATCATAGATCTAGCTAATGGAGGTAAACCAGTTGCATGACAATTATGTTCGACAATCCATGACGATCACTAAATACTCCGTCATAGAATTATCGCCTTATTAAATAACTGACCCATATTTAGTCTATCTACGACATTCTACTAAAATCTCACATGGTGCTCATCATTTTTTTTCTTAAATACGCAGGAGAGCTGCGTATCATTGTATTAAGAGAGGAAAAAACGGTTCCATACAATTATACCCCCTACTCCGGACCGAGCCGTAGGAGGGTCTTAAAACAAAATTTTTCTAACCAATAAAAATACACTCTCTGGGTGAGACCTGACCAACGCTCTAACCGCCTACCTACCTTGTGGCTAGAGTTGGACCTAAGGCATCAAGATTCCATGCACTCCATATTTCTTGTGTGTAATCTGACAGTGCACTCCATATGTAATTCATAGGTAACAAACTTCATATGCCCAGAGTTATTAATGCCTCATTGGATTTGGCAGGGAGAGAAATGGCTTGAATGTCAGCACTAGCCCAACTATCGACACCATGTTTATCGTCAGGAACAGGATCTGGTTACCTGCATTTTGTGTAAATGAAACAAATATATGCACTTAGTTATTATATTTACCTTTCTGAAATCCTATGGCAAAAATGGAAATTTGGAGGAGCCATGTATGTCCCATTATTTACCAGGTAAGAATAGCCCGCTTATGTGCTTCTGAGCCCATGAAAATCTGAAAAGCCAAGAAAAGAAGTTCAGCAAATTTAATCCATGATCTTATTGTTTTAGGGAAGCATATATATAGTAGCTTTCCAGCCATATAAAAGATAGAAGAATATTTACATAATTCCTGCTACTGCTGGAGCTACAGCTTTGAACGTTGACATCATAGTAACAGAGATACCATTAGCAGCACCTCTCTGCTTTTGTGTCTGAACATGTTATCAAAGAAGTAAGAATCTAGAAAAAGGATAAAGAAAATGTATTGAGACAAATAAACCTGCCAGATAGGATCGATATGTACCACTGCAGTATTTTGCAAAATGTTGCACGCAATAGTAATAGTAGCCTGTTTTATGCAAAAAAATACATTAGCATTTGTTTGTAACAAAGTATCCTTTTCAAATGACTAAACTAGTTATATATTATTAGAAGATTCGCTAAACTCGAATTCGGGAATACTTATTTTTTGCACCAGTAATGCCTTTTTCATATACTAGTTGCCAATGCAAACAGAAGGGATGGCTGAAATTTGACTCACAGCAAACACGTTCTTCAGAACTGATGCCATGTTAATAAGTATTTTGAGCTCCAGGCCATGTAGATTGGACATGAATGGATACGTTGTGAGGAGAAGTATGGACAAGATCTGCAAACCAAACATGTATTTGAATTCGGTACCAGAAAAGATAAATCAGATTAAAGAAGTTATCTAACAAAGACAAGACTACTGGCTCCGTTCGGTTCTTCCGGAACAGGTCGTTCCATGCCTGGAACGGTTCCGGCGCTGTATAAATTTACGAAGAAACTGTTCGGCTGGGATTGAATCTCTAGTAACCGAACGAGGCCTTAGGGACATCTCTTTTAAAAAAATGAACTGGGGAAACCCCATACAGTTCTGTTGAGGATTTTTCGTCCTCCAGTACTACACTACACACTACTCTATTATTATCCCCTTCCTAATATTCTAATTTATATCTTACAACCTTGATTTATTCTTTTTTTCTGTTAAGTATTTTTTGTCCTCCAGTACTACACAGTATTCTATTAAGATTCTTTATCCTTGTAAGAAAACCCCAATAAAGATATATTTCTCACATACCGCTGCAGGACGAAATGTCTTGATTGGTCCAAACTTCGAAAGGAAGGGATAAATAGTAAGTTGATATACCAGTACACTAAGCCCTACAAAGATCAAATGAATTGTTGCCATGTAAATAATTTAACAACACCAAATATTAGAGCTACATGTGCAAACATTTCACTGTAACTAGAGTATAATACATCCCATGGCCAATATCAGTTGAATGTAAATATTTTAAATGCATTAGATGATTTAGAAGCGTAGGTCAGTTATACTGAAAGAAAGCATTTCACTATTGGATGGAAGCAGTAAAGATGTATATATATGTTATTATGTGCTAATTTAACTCCTGTTACATGGTATTTTGCTTCTCATATTCAATAACTATTAGCTTAAAACTTGGGCACATACCTGAGAAGGCGAACACAGTACCAACATCCTGGGATGTAAAGCTTAGGCCCTGAAATTTTCTGCTGCTCACAGCCCAGAGTGAAAATATCTAAAGATGTTTTTTTGAAAAATATATTAGCATCAACATGTGCAGTATTAGCAGTTATTTCAATGTCTAGAGTGGAAACATCATTTTGCATTGATGTTTAATTGAATGAGTTACTCAGAAGATATCTTGAGGTTCAGAAATATTTGATATAGATTACCTCAAGATAAGCAGTGTCATGGAGAGAAAAGATAGAAAAGATGATTATTGCTGACATCAATTGCCAGTTCTTCAGCAGATTCTCTGTAGATTTAGAATCACCAACTTGTGACTCTAGTTCTTCAATAGCTTCCACTTTGTCATCATCATGAAAGTGCAGCGTTTCCTAAGAAAATGAAATAAAATGCAAGGAACTTTCTCAATAGGAAAGTTTCAGAAGAAGGGTTTTTATTGAATTACAGAAAAGTTGTACGTAGTGAATGGAGGAATATAAGTCCAAACAAATTTCATTTATTTTCTTCAGTATCTAACTATTTGGATTCCAAAAATCATAGGAGAGATAATGTAGTATACCGGAAGCCAAATGCATGCAATACATGATCCTACAGCTAGCACTGATATGACGAGGCAAGGGAGGAAGTATGGAAACCTGAAAGTTAGATGCAGATTTCAAAGGTTTATCATAGTCTGAAAATAATATATAGTTATATGACTGAAATAGGATGAGAATAATATACCTCCCAAATATGGACTCTTCAGAGAAAATTTTTGGGTACTTTCGTGCAGGCTAACACAAGATAAAGGATAGATAATGTTAGTTATATGTATCTTTTGCAATAGTTTTTTTATTAGATTATAATATGCAAATCTTCACCACACTTTGTTAAAGACTTCAATCATAGCGAGCAATCTGGTAAAAGCATAAAATAACCAAAGAATATATTTACACCAACTTTGTTCCGTATATAATTATGGGCTATTTCTAATATCATGATGAAAATCTGAAGTTCAGTTTATATGTTTTTGTTAACTGAACAACTATCCTCTTTTGTACACATTAGATGTCAGCTTAGATTTAAGGGAAACATGATGAAGGCACTCGACTTTTTTTTTGTGAAACGCACTCAGTGATATTTTAAATTTAACTTATCATGCTATCAATGTACAATAATCTTCACCTGTGCAAGAAAGCCTCCAATAGATGGCCCAATAACAAGAGCTATCGCTCGTGATGATGTAACCTAAGACATAATGTTAGAAGTAAGGTACATGTAAAAATAAACATACAAAATAAAAAGTTATTAAATAAAATTCAAAAAAGTCACAAAAGAATTGCTCTTACAAAAGAGATTCCTAGAGCTTGATGTTCTTTCCTACTGACTTCTGAAGCATAGGCCTAGAAAATGCAGATGCAACCATGAGAATCTAAGACCTATAATTTGCACATATTGGGTCTAGCGATCATCACAGTCAGTTACCTTGATGGGTCCCAATATACCACATAGCAATCCAAGCAATCCCCTAGTTACAATTGCCATCCAGTAAGTTGTGCTAAGTCCAAAGAGTGTGTTGAAAACAATCCTGAAAAGGGAATGGAAGCATTGTTTACTATGTTCTTGGTAATTGAATGCTAAGGTAGTAAGGTTTATCCCACAATTTGGCTTCATGATCCATACACTGAGAGGATACTAATCACAATGCATGGCTTCCTTCCATACTTGTCAGCAAACATGCCCCATGGCACAGCACTTATGGTTCTTCCAAGGAAATAGGTTGCTCCTGACAAAGAAATAAAATACAACCAGTAAGACAGTAAACAACACCAATTATAAACCATAATCAAATATTGTCAGTTTACTTGGTTGTTTGATGAAAATGCACATGTGACATGTGACTTTGTGTGAAGAGTATATATAAAACATTTCTACAAAACCAAGCCTTGAAACCCCAATCATGAAAAAAGACATTGCTCACCGACAAAACCAGCATAAAATCCAATGTCTTGCTCTTCTTTTGCAACTTTCAAGTCCCTGATCTGTTTGATTCCAACAAAGTTGAATATTTCATTCCATTGTACTCTTTTCTAAAAACAATTATGAAATAGAGCAAGTATTTTACACATTAAATAAGGTAAAGGTTGGGGTCTAAAAGAAGCATACCATGAAGTATAGATAAGGGAACAATGATTGGATCGGTAGAGCTAGAAAAAGAAAACACGAGGTATTAGTCACTGAACCAAAAACCTGACCAGAACAGAAAACTGATAAGAAAATAGACATATACTTTAAATTTGGACCGTATAAGTCATTAAACCAAAAACATGCAAGGCAAGGCAGATATGCACATAGTGTTCAAAATAAATATTAGTCACAGTGACAAAATTAATATTTTGTCTAGTCAATCATAGGTGTATTTACAAGTTACAAGTTTTCACCGATGAAATAGATGAAAACAAATTATACCCAAAATGAATATTGCTAAAACTGAGTACTAAAACACAACCTTTATGAAACAGCCACAACCTGCAGTCCTATATCATGAATGAGCACAAGCCCACTTATTACTACGTACCTTTGAAAACCGGCTAAGCCAACTTTCAAACCCAGTTATCTAGAATTTGGGCAAAACTGAGATTAAGATGTAATTTAACAGGTTTTGTAAAGGATTGGACTTTTGCCAGGGGTGATCTCCCTACCCAATAAATCTTATCTTATACTCTTATAAAGCTAAATCCCACTAGATGTTTTCTCTCTTCATACAAGATGTCCACATTATTTTCCACTAAGTGTCCCACTAACTTACAATCTTTTCATGCAAACTATCCATGTCATCTCTTATTAATTACAAAAAATATCCACATTATGTGCAATACTTTTAACCTTTAATCTATTAACGTAAAGTCATCTACGTATGCTATTTGTTTCATCACCTACCTTCTATAATGTGATCAAATATTCTATTGTTTTTTCTTCTATTAGCTTACCAATTTTATATCAAATCTGATATAATAAAATAATATGCAAGTCAAATTCATGTGTATATACACTATACAGAATACCATATAGTAATAATATATATAAAAAGATTTATTTTTAAGAAAATCCCGTGGCAACACACGGGGTATGCTTCTAGTATAAATTGTCACAACTGACTATGGGTACCCAGCCGATAAAAAAAACAATATGTTACATTTTTTTTTTTTTTGCCTTTTGCCTACTACCCTTTTGGCTGAACACTCTCTTCCACACACCTAATTGTTTTCTTCCTTTGCGCCTCGATGATGATTGAAGACATCCTAACCGGCATGCCGCCGAGCCTAGGACATACATGAGTGCGCTTGCCTCATCAGGGTCCCTCCTGAGCGAGCGTCCGGACATACTATATAGTCTGTCAAAACTGGCTACGCTAGGTTAAAATAGGTTAGACTGGGCTTGCAAAACAGGCTAAGCCAAGGTTGGTAGAGGTGCTACAAGGAGCACCTTTGAGAGTAGCACGTGATGTGCTTTGTGAGATGACATGTTTTACGCAACACCTTTACGCTGATGTCATATGCAACCATTGATCTAGCTATACTTAGAAGAGATAACACATGGGTAAAGAATCAGTTGGCTGGCTTCATTATGGTGGAACTTGTCCACTCGGGTTCAAGTCCTCGATGACAAGGGTGCTCGTGTTTTCTAGATTTATTATTCCAGAATTTATCGGCGCTATGCTTTCAGTGATAGGCGACGTCCCCGTGGACAGTGAGGCGTCTACGCTGACTTCGTGAATCTCGAGATCTACTGGCTCAGTCCTTCGGAGGAGCTCATATGGATAAGGTTTGCGTACGTGTATTTATAGGGATGAGTATGTGTTGTAGACATCTATGTTGTACTATGTAATTCTCAAGAAAAGATAATACTAAACGAAGGCACCCTATATATCCTGTATACAGTGGTAAGCATATGTGCCCTCTTCTCCCACCCAGGGCACCGCTCGTGCTACCACTATTTTTATGGTTTTCGAGTGTTAATCTTTTTTACCACTATTTTTCTCAGTAGCATATATAGTTATAATACCTAATAAGTAAAGAGTGAAAACCAGTTTCAAGACAGAATTTATATTTTGAAATGAAATATTTTTTAAAGCTATCGATTGTCAAAATTCAAAATTTTAATTTGACTAGAATTTAGGTCAAATCCTCGAGTGTCTGACTTGATGAAGGGAGTAAAAGCCCTGTTCGTTTGGGCTGGTTTGGCTTATAAGCCATGGCTGAAAATACTGTTGGCTGTTTTGGTGTGAGAGAAAAATATTGTTTGTTGGCTGATAAGCCATGGCTTATAAGCCAAATACGACCGAGCGAACAGGCTGAAAGTCCGTTCCACAATTCCTAGAATGTCGTGTACGTACTGCATATTACAAGCCAATAATTAAGACAAAATGAAAACGGGTGCCGGAGATTTGAGCCTTGTTTAGTTTTCTTCAAAATTCCAAGTTTTTTCACTCTCTCTCCATCACATTAATTTTTAGCCACTTGCATGGAGTATTAAATATAGGTAAAAAAAAACTAATTACACAGTTTAGTTGGAAATCATGAGATGAATCTTTTGAGCCTAGTTGGTCCACGATTGGACAATATTTACCAAATAAGACGAAAGTGGTACTATTCATCATGTTGAAAAAACTTTCAATCTAAACATGGCCTCGCTGGAGGTGAGGCACACGATCCAGCTATTAATTGATGAGGTTGAGGTAGGGGGTGTCAGTACTGATCTTGTTTGCCCCATCCAGAAGGCACCCGCACTGTTTGCGTAAACACCCGTTTAGTCTGTTTACATGTTAAACGGTAAACGAAGATTGTCTGTCGACTGTCGTTTAGATCCTAAACGGTAAATTAAACGGTTGGACCATTTAAACCGCTAAAAATCGTCTAAATGATCTAAACAGGATCAATTTAAATATGATTCAGCATTGCAAATAGAGGGCGAAATATGCTAGCAAGCTATAGTGGCCCCTGTAGCGGCGCTAAGCCAGTTAGCGTTTTCTCATCAAAAAGCATGCATTTTGTACCTTGGTCTTGTTGACTTGCATCTGTCTTCGTTGCCAGCTGTTTCATTCTCCCTTTGTACCAGTACTGGACTACTTGTACTACAGTTGGCAGTGCAGTTGTTGTACATACATAGGCGATGGGGGGATGGTGACAGGTGCAACCTTCGTGTCCACGGTCAACACACGCGGAGCGGCAACCAGCAACCGACTCTTGCAATTCACTCTCTGCCCCTTATAATCGTCGTTCATAGTTTACTACCATCATTGCCTAGATGCACATCATTACCGTGGCGCCGCAAAAGGTTCATAACTCGGAGCGAGACCTTGGAGAATAAAGAGGGGAGAACTGGAGATGCTAAGTTTTATGAACATGCTTATACACCATATATATAGATAGACTAGATTTGGACCAATGAACATTTTGACGGGTTTCATTTCTTCGTAGGTCGGCTGGCTGCACATTTAGCGTTGCTAAATTATGTGACGACAAAAGTGTGTAGCGCCACTAATGCTTGAAATAGCGCCCATAGCGGCAAAAGCAGTAATATATGCAATATCTTAGCGGCGCTATGTCAAAAACGTTGTAGCAGTGCTATAGCCCATTGTTTACAATACTGACGTGATTAAATAGCTAAACGGCCATTTAATTCACCCTTTAGTCAATAGAAGGATTATAACTACCACATTTGGCACCTAACTAATTAACATCGTAAGTATGAGGTGGAAAGGTATTAAGGATGGCAACAGGGCGGGTGGAGCATCCGTGGACCCACCCCCAAAACCCGACAAGCAAACCCGCCCCGCCCCATAAACCCAATTAGGGTGAGTATCCGCCCCCGCCCTCGAACCTGACGGGGACTCAAAACCCGACGGGGGACCCGAGACTCAGGTTTCATCAACACAGGCACAACGAAGGTGAATCCGCAGGAGTCAGGATTGCAGGCAAAGGGCCCCAGCATGTGGTGGCATCTAGTGTCGGCGCGTTGCAGTGAAGGTGAATACGCAGGAGTCAGGACCGTAGGCAAAGGGCACAGCGTGTGGTGGCATCTAGTGTCGCCGCGTCGCTTGTCCTCGTCAGGGGGCAGACCGGTAGAGGGCGTGGGGGCACGGCAAACCGGCGCAAGGGCGTAGCAGACCAGTGGTGGCGCGGTGTCGTGCGCGCCTATGCGGGAACTGTGGGTGCGGGTGCAGTGGGGAGTGGGAAGAGGAGAGGGGAGTCGAAGCCAATCGATTTTGGACTATTGGTACATATATAGCTAGGGTTACAGGTTAGTTGGGCCAGCTATAGTGGGCATTGGTAGCAGGCTCCTCATACTTCGGGTCCCCGACGGGCACCTACAAGGAAGAGTGAAAACCCGACCCCGACCCGCCCCTTTTTGGGTCCCCGAACCCAAAAACCCGCGGGGTGAGAAGTAGACCCGCCCCTGCCCCCGCCGGGTCTAAAACCGGCAGGTTTCGGGTCCAGACCCACCCCGTTGCCATTCCTAAAAGGTATTTAGTTTTCTTCCAAAAAAAATATTTGGTAGAATACTTATTTTTTTCCATACATAAATATGTATAAGTTTCTAGCATATTTGACTTGTACATATATAAATATGTATATTTTTGTGACACTATACAAAATCTAGGCCGTTTAACTCCGTCTAAACGTTCGAAACACTAAACAAAGGATGACCAGCCGTTAGGTTCATTGCCTACATTTAGATGAGGTGGACAAGGTAACTTATCAACCTTGCCACTGTGAGACTCCATCTAGTGAACCTTGCTTCATGATTAACTTTCTTTATCCTACTTCACACCCCACTCTTGGGCCATTCTATCCTTACACTAGGTGACCCTTCCATTGGTGGTGTTTTTGCTGAAAGAGGCTCTTTAATTTGCTATGTGCTTGGTTTGAGACCCACTAATCTGGAGTGCAGAAAGGGAACTTTTACTGGATCTTAAGCCTTTATAACTCAAGGGAGCTTAACCCATAGTGAGTGCTCCAATCTGGATTACGGGGTCGCAGCAACAACTTGATACCACAACCAAAAAAAAAAACAGGTTGTCTCTTGTCCATCTGTTTAATTCTTGCTTTTTACTTCATTGCAGTTTTTGTGTGCCTTTGAGATGTTGATTGACAAATAGACTTGGTTTTTCCTTAGAGTGATACACTAGATATGTTCAAATTTTTGCACTTAAAGACATTTATCTAATGTAATCAATCCAAGGACATGAATTTGTTTAATGGACCTAAGGACACTTCTTAGTATGTTTTGTCTAGTTCTAGGTCTTACCATGCAAGGGATGAATAGAATTGCATAGTTATGATTGTTAAGCTTTAAATACTTTAGATCTCAATTCACCCTCCCTCTTGGTCCATTCAATCCTTACAAGTAGCAGCTAACAAATTAAAAGACGTATTCACAACATAAGAAATAGCAGAAACAAAAAAAAACGAAGACAAAGACGCACTGGCAGTGAGGCAGATGATCCAGATGAAGCAGAAGTTGCGGTAGGGGATGCTGCTGCTGGCCTTGTTCGCCTCATCTAGTTGGCACCCAGGGCACCCCTGGTAGTGCCTCTTTGTTTCCTCACCCGTATTTACAGGAGGTAGAGGTGGAGGCAACTCTTGAACCTGACCGTTGTGAGACCCCATTTAGTGAGCCAGCTGCACAGGTAAATACGACAAAGCAAGCCCAATTAGATAGGTACTCCCTCCATCCTATAATATAGAACATACCAGCATTCAAAAATTGTACCCAAATATAAGGGATTCTAGAGAACCAAAAAACAATTTTGCGTTAAAAATACTTGCATTTATTAACCAATCACAATTAATCAAGTTGATGATTGCGTCTGATTAGGAAATAAAGTGATGGTACATGTATCTTTTGTGTTCTCTCTTAATCTATCTTCAAATTTCTAAAATGTACTATATTACAGGACAAAGAAAGTAGGTAGACAAACAAACATACACAGTCAAATCAGCCTTTAATGCAACAAATACATTGATAAGACTTTTGAATGTCTATTTCTTATAATAGTAGACCAAAGCACTATGGAATTCAAGTAGATTCTAAACACTTTGATAGAGTTGGAGAACTTAATTCAAGTTCACCAAAATCATAAGACGAACAAGAATTCAAGAAAAATAGTGGAATTCAAACGTAATATTGAAATGTTCAGTTTCTTCCATATCTTGTTAGAATTGATATCTTTCCAAAATATAATTATTCACATATGATTAGTGTATCGACGACACCTTGTACTTTCTCTAATGTTCAGGCCCAAATAAAAGTTTAGCATCAAGTGCCAATTATTTACATTGTGCATCAAGGCCCAAAAATACAGCAAAAACCTTGGCAAACAGGACCCATCCCCAAATCCAACACCATATGACAAACCCATGGGTAGAAATTTAATGCCGGGCCCTTTCCCTAACAGGGTAAAACCCCATCAGATTTCAGAAATTAATGCCGTGCCATTTCAAAGGTACCCGTTGCATCTTTATGCATGATGCACCGGAATGCAACCTTGAAAAAAACACGCACAAAGAACCTTCAGTACAAATAAACTCCCCTGCTACATCCGTGCCGATCTTACAACCTCACAAATCCATATATTTCCACCTACACCAGCACGGGGTGGGAGAGCTAGGGGAACAGGAGAGAGTGGTGGAAGATGAAGCCGACCTCTTTGAGAACTTCTCCAGTTTTTTCCTTCTGCCTTTCCCCCTCTCTATGCCTTTCCGAAGAAAACTATCATTATTGTTGTTTAAATAGGCGTGGTATTAGCTATGATTGGATACACGTAGAGATATAAGGCGGTGCACATCTTTGACTCCTACTATAGACGCCAGTTTGCATGGGCTCTATATAACAAATTGTTCCATCGTGATGACTTCATGAGAGGCCCAATGGCTGCCGGATATGAATTGGATTTTTTTAAGGAGAACTCTGTTGTTTAGTAAGCGAATTAAACAACACGTACCCTACAAGTGTCAGAACCCAACATAGGTTAGTCCTATATATCTTTAGAGCATCTCCACTAGATATCCTATCAATCTCCTCTGCCTAAAAAGTAGTATTTTAAGAGAAGGAGGTACTGCAGTAGATCTCTTATCTTATCTCTTATACCTAGAGATCTCCTAAAAGAAACATCACTTATCTAAAATAAAGGAGACAATCCCCTCTCCTATCACTAAAAAAAATATAGGAGACAAGTTTTAGATAATTTGTTGCAGTAATGCTCTCTTATATATCCTAAATTGTTTTAAGGTACTCTCATAAAACAACTTATAGGAGATAAAATAAGAGATCTGGTGGAGATCACATCCAACATACGCCAGCCAATAGAACTCTGTCCAAAAGACATCTATCTGTATCTATATCGAGATCTATATCTATATCTTTTTTTTAGATAAGGGAATAAAGTTCTAGCCTCTACCATCTTGGGATCATACACAGTTGATTGTCATGGTACAAACCAATACCATAAGGCAAACACACCAATGCGAAAACAATGCAACAACGTTCGGCTCAACTGGTGAGCGCAACACACAAAAAGGAAACACTAATCCTCAATACAACTCCTGAGTCTCTGGCCATACTTCACAAAGATAGTCATAATCAAAAGTCTCCCATATCTTCTGTAGCCCTCCTTGAACAAAGGGCGCTCCTCTTCTTCTGCAGCATAGATCACTGTCGGATCCAAAACATCGTTCTAAAAAACCTGCATCGAAGTATTAGATTTGGTTTTGGTAAATACCATATCATTCATATTCAACCATATCGCCCAACATAGTGCAGCAACCCCTAGCAAAATTTGGTTTCTAAGCTTTAGGCTTAAACCATGTAGTCAGGAACAAAATAAATTAACAAAGCTAGTAGGTGGTTGAATTCCAAAAGTGTTGTGAACAGTATTCCAAACAAAGTTCTCAAAGTGACAGTGAAAGAACAAATGCTGGATAGTTTCAACTGAACTACAGAGACAACATTTGACACTTCCTTGCCTGTTCCTATTTGCTAAATTATCTTTCGTGAGAGTTACCCCTTTTTTAGATACCACAAAAAAATCTTAATTTTTAGCGGTATCCTAATTTCCAGAGGGGACTTCTATTAGGTATAACACCCTGCCGGATTGATTTAGGTATAACATCCACGGCCACCCACGCGAGTCATGGGCGACGGAGCAGGGAAGATGACACGGACCGTTTGATTCCCTGCACTTTGCGATCTAACACTAACGCTGAATCACCGTATGAAACGGCGACGGGAGCTGCAATAATGACAATTTGCAAATAAACCAAGGCAAATACTTCCACCCCAGCACCATCTCAGTGAGGTGGTTTAGCTCACGTCTGTGTAACCAAGGCAAATACTATGACACTTCAAAAAATGGAGTAACAAGCATCACAGCCATTCAGTTATTAATTGTTTTTAAGACAAAAACTATATATAAATGACACAGTAACCATCATCACAATAATTTTATTGATAATTTCAGTTACATTCCAATTGTACAATAACAAAGACTTATCGAAGACTACTGGGTGTATAATAACAAAGACCTATCGAGTACTGGTACATCCCATAGTCGAGTCTAGAGACAGGCAGTGCAAGCCAAGGACGAGGCAACACCTCGCAAAACTTCCACTAGCATCTGCACCTCTCACGGTCGAGAGAGAGAGAGAGCAAGAAGAGGAGCATCTTAGTGAGGTGCTTTACCTTCCCTGCTGTACCACGCATGATCGAGAGAGAGAGAGAGAGAGAGAGAGAGCAAGAGGAGCATCTCCACCTCTCATGGTCACGAGCATGTGTATTCCTGCATAGGATGACTAATTGTCAACATATAAGTTTAACAGTAGAAAAAAAATGAAGGAAACCATTTTTGTCCACCTTTCTTGTGTAGTAACTTCCTTGTCGATTAGGATATGGTCATGCTCACGTCTCATGGTCGCGAGGAGGGCATGGAAGAGAAGCGCCGCCGTCGTCACTGCTGCTCCAGAGGAAGGAGGATTGCCAGGGCGCCGGGATGGTAAATCGGCACAAGAAATGTGCAAGGCAAACCAGGGATACCAAAGTGCATTGACTATCCCTTAGCTTGCCCAAATAAGCGAACCCCCTTCGCAAAACTTCCACTAGCACCTAGATCGAGCAGCCCCCGCTGCGCCTAGATGTTGGTAGTATCCAATCTTTAAGGCCTTCTCCTAACGCTGCTGCTGCTACCAAAGGAGTTAGAGAAGGAGCGCCATGGTGATGAAGAAAATATAGATGGTTGGCTCAAGAGCTTTGTCTGTATCTATTTGTATCTAAGGAGGAAGGAGTGTGTGGATTGCCAAGAAGCATATCCATCCCCAGCTTAAATGGGCTAACCTTGAAGATGGAGAAGCAGAGAGGAGCAGTTAATATAAGCATCAGAGAAGACGAAAGTAATGGTGATGCAATTGTGTTGTGGGTAGTTGGGAAATGGGGAAATAACTCACGCTGAATTTACTAATGCCGGTACACCAAATGGTCGTGTAGGGCCGGCGACCATAACGCATATCCCAGTCAGCACGGCGTTCCAAACGACGGTGGATTTCAACCCCACTACCACCGCCGTATTGATGGTTTTCAACTGCCAGTTTCCATCGTTAGGAGGCCTCCTAACAGTGGAAGTATCACACCGACGCTTTTATCGCTACGACAGTGAAAATGACGATAGTGATAAGTCAATCTGTAGTAGTGTACCTTGATTTCCCATAAGCCTGCATATCCTTGGAGTCTTTCCTTTTTGTCGGTTAAGTATTGTTAAGTACCCTCAAGTACTCAGGGTTTATTAACCCTTGTTGCAGGTGAGCCTCATCACCAACTATGCCTACGCCCCTGCTGTATGATGGTTCTAGAGGAAGAGAGCCGGCAGTAGAAGAGTTTGTTGTGCACCCTTGGGCAGGGTGAATCTCCTTTTGTGTGTTGTATAAAGTGGTACCTATCATGCTACCCTACTACCTTGATGGCTAAAACTTATGGTTTGTAATAACTAAATAAATGGTTTGTAAACTTATGGTTGTAAGACTTCCGCTATTTATTTCGATGTAATATATTTGCATATTTATATGAACTGTTGTAATACTGCAATGTCTTCTGTAATGAAATTCTGCTCGGAATAACAAAGTGGATGATTCGGGTTTCCCGAGGACACCCGATAGACTACCGGGATTATGTGGTTTACGTGTGCAGTAGTCAGAAATCTGGGAGACAATGATAGGCACACATGGGCCATATAATTTGAGCAGTTCTGCCACACAAAGCCACTTGAATTTTTTTCAATCTCTAAGATCTCCCCGTAATGGCTTTATATGCTTGCCTGCTCGTGTATAAGGGTCCCCAAATGTCTGACCACTGATCATTCAAGTGTTGTATTGGCTGGAGAGACAGGAACTTGTCTTACAAGAAAATCAACTACTTAGAAGCTTTCGAAGAGAGTGGCAAGTGGAAGTTATCTTTGACACTCCTAGAAAGAAAAGCAGCCACCGAGATGTTTTGGTTTCTTGCAAAAGAAAAAAGTTGTGGGAATTCTAGCTTCAGCAAACCAAAATTCCAAACATCTCCCCAGAGAGATACTGAAGCACCACTGCCTACCACACATGAGGCTAGGCCAATAAAATCCTGAGATAATTTCATAACATTTCTCCACCAAAAAGATCCAACTATTCTTCTTAAATGTGGGGGTACTGTATGCAAATAAAAGGCAGTCAAGTAAACTGTACCTAAGGAGTTTCATATTTGTTGTAGAATTTATCAGCAAATTTTAATAGAAAGTGCCTTATTTTGTGCCTTAAGATTTAAAATACCAAGGCCACCCTCATCCTTTGGACGACTGGCCATTGTCCAAGCTACTATGCACTTTCCTTGACTATGCAGATCCTTGCCATCCCAAGGACAGGCCTTCCTAAAATTGTGAATTTGCTTGATATCGGCCTTTGGGAATTTAATGGTGCTAAGCCAATACATGGGTAGGGATGAAATAAGAAAGTTAACCAAAATCAATCTTCCATGGTAAGACAACGAACTGGAAATGCCGTCCAATCTTCTTTCTATTCTGCACACTAGCGGTAGAAAATCATCAACAGTTGGCCGAGTGGTACCAAGGGGCAAGCCCAAGTAGGTAAAAGGAAGCTGACAAACTATGCAACCAAAAGTGGAGGCTAGATGCTATGCTTTCTCCTCTGTCAGATTGATGGGCACCAATGAAGACTTTGTAAAGTTGATTTGCAGCCCTGTTGAATCAGCAAATTATCTTAGGAGTCCCTTCAGCAAAAAAAATTCTCTAGCATCAGCTTTTAAGAATAATAATGCGTCATCAGCATATTGGACTATGGGAAAATCACCACCAAAAGTAGATCCCAAAGGATGACTGGTCAGGCCCGTAGAGGATGCATCATTAATGATACTTTAAAGCAAATCAATAGCAACCACAAATAGAAGGGGTGACAAAGGATCACCCCGCCTCACACCTCTTTTGCAATGAAAAAACTTTCCAGGAGTTCCATTTAACAACACTGCTGAAGTTCCATGATATAAAATTTGAGATATCCACCCAATCCACCTTGTGGTAAAACCTTTACAAGCTAGCATCTGCAAAATAACTTGATGCTCAACTTTGTCTAAGGGCTTTTCAAAGTCCAACTTAAGGATGACCATTTCCTTCTTGGATTGATGACAAATGTGTAAGAACTAAAAGGCCTAGGCTAGATAATCTTGAACTGTCCTTCCCTTTATGAAACCATACTGCACAATACTAGTCATCACAGTCTAAAGTCTATTAGCAAGCATTTTGGTGAGAAGCTTGACTGAGCAATTAAGCAAAGAAATTGGCCTATAATCATTCACTATCTTTGGATCTTGCTTTTTAGGAATAAGAGTGGTATAGGAATTATTGATAGGATGCAAATTCACTATACCTTCATAAAAATGTGCACAAAGCCTCTTAAACTCAGGCAGGATCAGATGCCAACATTTCTTATAGAAATACCATTGAACCTGTCTGGGCCAGGGGCATGGTCCAAGGGCATAACAACCACTGCTAACTGTATCTCCTCATCTGAAAATAATCCATCCAAAATAGGCTAGTCTATTGGCTGAATGAGGGCTTGCAGATTATAAGAAATGGCAGAAAAATCAGAACAACCCAGCCTATCTTTAAAAGCATTGAAAAGGATACCCGCTTTGAGCTCATGATCTATAACAATAGTGGACTCATCAATTCTGAGAGAGTAGACACAATTTTTGCAATAGCTCCAGGTGGCAAAAGTATGAAAGAATTTTGTGTTTTCATCACCTAAAGTCACCCACCGAGCAGTGCTTCATTGCTTCCATTGCTTCCAATGGATTCTTTTAGCTTCAAGAAGAAACATCAGATGCCTGCCCACTAAGGCTCTGAAGTTTAGCTTAATAAACTGAGAAGTCTTTGTTCCTCTAGCCCACCAAGTAGTGCTAACACCCAATTGCAGTTATCAATTAATTGACTTAAATTTGTAAGTTTCCTGCTCCACTTTGTCAACCCTTGTCTAAGAGACTTAAGCTTGGCATTCAGACCTTTGTCTGGCCGGTAAAAATAGGGTGACATATTCCAGCAGTGCTCCACCAATGGTGTTGATGGTCACTAAACACCCAATTTGACCAACAACATTCCACCCAAATCAAGGTAAACCAGCATCACATGTCCCATATTTTGTTTATAATTCACCTGGTTCCACTTGTACTTGGAAAAATTATTTGTATGCAGGAAAAATCACAAAAATGGACAAAAGATGTGCATAGGAGGCAATGGGACGTGGCAGGGGGCTATGGGCCCACATGCCACATCGGCCGACGCCTAGGGGCGTCGCCCAACGGCCCCACCCCCTTGCCATGTCACTGATCCGCGTGAAGCCCTCCACACTGCTGCTCCAACGTTGATCCATGTGGGTTTGATCCAAGGGACGACATTGAGCTACCACGGATCGTTGGGTCCACCATCATTCACTTGGGAGGCCCAAACCGATCTCCAAACCGCCATTCTGACCACGGCAACCGACCTACTTGCCATGCAACCGCCTCCAAGGGCCATCAAGCACCGTTGGATGGCAAGGCGGTGAGATGGACGGTCGGCCAACACCCCCTATGTCGGTCGACGCCCCCTGCCTCTCCACTGCCTCTCCTTCTCCTACAAGTACCCCCATACCCTCTACACACTGTAAAAGGGGCTGTGGTGCTTGGTGGAGATCATCACTCAAGCAGCTCTCAAGCATTCCAAGTGTTCCAAGCACCCAGAAGCTCTCCAAGAGTAGTAGCTTAGAAGTAGTAGCTAGCTAGTAGTGATATAGTAGAGCGAAACTCGCCTTAGAGCCCGGAAGAGTCTTTTGGTCTGGTATAGCTCCTTTGTAATCTTTCTTTTAGCATTTCCTTTTTTTTGTACTTTACTTTGTGTCAACACAGAATTTTCGTCTCCGTGCCGATGACACATACAGCAAGCCGGAAGGGTCCACTTGATGGAGCAGATCCGCCTAGCTTTAGCGCAAGGATTTGACCCTGCAATTGACAAGGAGAGAAAGCTTATCAGTAATTAAGGGCGGAATGTGCCGGTGTTTCCAGACAGTCCCGAATGTGCGGCTCTAAGAGCCGATATGAGAGAAGATCGACTAAATAGTCGATTTCAGCATATTCATAAGAATAAATCGATTAGAGCTTATGGGGTTGTATAAGAAGAATCGGTTATCATTCAGGATAAATATTATTTAAGCAAATATTAATCAATGGCAATAAGATATCAATGATAATCGGTTTATACTGAGCCAATGATTACAAGTAACCGAACTCCTTTTTATATAAAGAAACAATTCAACACCACTTAACTATTTAATAGAGATAAATCTAATGAACATGTTAGATCTCATCTATCGCCATGACTAGTGGGGCATGAGGCAGAATTATGCAGGCCGTAGAAACAACAATAGACTCGACGACCTTAACTCATTACTAATATCAGTGGGGCATGAGGCAGAATCATGCAGGTCATAATACAATAATAAGATCATGGGGCTAACATATCTTTCAACTTATCTCTACTTCAATGATCTCGTAATGTGTACTGTTCATGAAAGCGCTCGATATCAGCTAAACAGCCGATTCAGGCATAGCACACTGCTAAGGTCATGCCTTCTCAGAAATGGATCTACCAACTAAGGATCCCCACGCTACGGTGCTAACAGTGGGGTGAGAGACAGAATCCCACAGGCCGTGATAACGGGCCATGAAACGGTTCTTGCTAACCAATAGATCTACTCAAGATCGAACAAGCCTTAACCGCACGCTATGCACGATTAAGATTGATATAAAACAGCCGATAAAGCATAACTCATCGTTTAAGGTGTAGATTAGATCAACTTTAGATTAGCAAATGATGGGTTAAATAAGATATAAGGCCGATCCAGATCAATCTCAATCGGGCAGAGTGATATTGTTGTAATTAAATAAACGATGAAAGCAATAAGCAATATCGGTAACTTAATGAATCTACCAAAGACTGCCATACTAAGGTAGAGCCGATAACTTGACCATGATTTAGTTCAAGCAGTGGGGTGTGAGGCAGAATCACACAGACCATACTTGAACTAGGCAAGAGTCGATAACTAGCCTATACCAGAGCCGCAGTGGGGGTCGACCGGATCGATGCAGCCATACGAACAGAGGTATAAACCATGACGGTACTTACAGACAAGCAGTGGAGGTCGACCGGATCGATGCAGTCGTACTCGCTGAAGAACTCGCCGAGATCTACTCTACTCCTACTCCTAGGGGGTTGCCGGAGCCAAAAAAGTAATTGACTTGTATTTGGTTGATTGTGTCATTTTACAATAGTCGGGGCTTGATATTTATACCCGGAGCCTAAAACGAACCCTACTCGAGTACGACTCAATACAATTCTTTGGTATGAAGGAAATATTCCTATCTTAAGATAACTTGGACTCTAGTCTTTCCTCTTTTGTAGAGTCCGATATGTATCTTCTTAGCGCCAATCATATCCTGTCATCGTTATCTGCTGACGTCATTCGGAGAGAATCGATCCAGTTTCGCATTCGATCCAGCAGATATCAATCGTTACTCTATCGACTCCATGATTGGCATAATTCTGGAAGCCTGCGAGTTCCCGCGCTCTTCTCCCAAATTTTGGTGTAAACACATGCCCCCAATTTTAGGACGCCGCAATCGCACCATCCGAGATATACGCATGACTCCTGACTCCCCAACCCGAGTTCTATATAACATCCCAACGGTATATCTTGCAACTTTCTCGGCCTGTTCCCTTTCTCCTTTCTTCTTAAGCCAACTTTAAACAGTCGATGCCGTCATCGTCGAGGCCTCAAACCCTAGCAAATCATCTGTTCCAACGAGCCATCGTCCAAGCGATCCTCGCCAGATCCAAACCAATTTTTGACCGCGATGGCGACTGTCGACCACGTCCCTGAGGTATATTTCCAAGTTTCCATTTTTCGAGTATCTGCCGCCACCCCATATCTTCTTTCTTCTTGAATTTATTTTATCCGATTTCTAGGAAATGAGGAACGAGATCTTGATTCCATTAGTTGTCGTCCCTAATGCTTACTTTCTCGGGCCTATGGGTGATTCTGATCCATCCATTTTTATCCGCCAAGAAATCAACCAGATCCCCTTTAAACAGTCTGTAGTAGATTCATCCTCCTGGAACAAAACTTCCTTCAGAAACTGGCCTAACGCACCTAAGGGATGGAGAGATTGGTTCTGTAGGGTATCTGCGAAAAAAGGCGGAGACTGGGACCTTTATGATCTGAACCAATGCTTAACACTTTCGTTGTCTGAAATGGAGAGGAATGATTCACTCTTGATCTCTGCTTCTTATTTCTGGTCTAATGCTCTGAATGCTTTCATTTTTTGTCATGGCCCAATGACCATCACTCTGGCCGACGTATACATGTTGACCGGCCTTAGGATTACTAGATCGGTGCAACCTTATGAGTATTTGAGTGCCGGTCCCAAGAGATTGGCCAAGATAGCAGACTGTACCGGATGGGCAAGTTACATTCTGAATCATATTGAAGATGGACCAGCCGTTAGTGAAATGGAATACGTGGCCTTTCTGAACATGTGGTTGGAAAGATTCATTTTCTGTGGGGCATCTTGTGGTCCAACCTATAATCACAAACTCATGGCGGAGCACCTAGCATTAGGCAAGAATATCTCTCTCGGAAAATATCTGCTAGGAGCTGCTTATCATCTGATGTACCAGGTGGCTACCCAATTACTGAAGAATGAACCGATGCAGACTATCAGCGGTCCTTGGTGGCTGATACAATTGTGGCTCAATTTGTACATGCACAAGACTGTAAAGCCTGACTTCAGAGACCTGAGCTTTTCTTTCTCTAATTTTGGTGAGGAATATAGAGGCAAAGAAGGAAGAACTCGACGGTGTACGAACTATGGTGCGGCTGCATTAGCCATAATAATCAACTTCGATGCTGGCCACCTCTTCAAAAAATTTTATAGAGGGTTTGATGTGTTCGTCCTGACCTGGCTACCTTATAATGAGGAGGATGAACTGACTTTTCCATTCAGATTCTGATTTGAATCCGGCTGTTCGGACAAAACAGCGGCTGCGATCTTCAATTCTTTTATTAAGCCCTATGTTCTTCCGGCCGAATTTTGTCACAGTCGTGGCAAGATGATTAAAGGCTCCTCCATCCCAGGCAATCCTCCAACCTATGAGTTTTACAACCCTTTGTTTGTGGCCCATCAGTTCGGCCTTGGTCAACTCCCCGCTTGTCTGTTCTTCAAGAACACCCTGAAGCCGAGGGAAGATATCAGTGACGTGCTAGAAGCTTCTAGAGTCTTCCAATTGGGATCATATCTTCCTTCCTTTTCCTTGCATGACTGGGTCAGGGCCAGCTTTTCTTCCAATCTCTTTGACTCCTGGTGGCAAGAATGGCATTCCCATCTCTTCTGTGGGCCGGTCTACCCTCTGTTCATAGCTCTGGACGGGGAATTTGCTTCTGATAGTGAGGTAATCCCTTCATTCTCTTTTTGGAGAAATTACTTGGCGAATCTTCTTGCCAACTGTCCTAACCGACCCTTTCAGGATACTAAATTCGATCCTCCAAGCCGGGATAGGAGAGGGCGTCCGATAGATTACCAGCCGTCATGCCCAATTTCAAGGATGGGATCAACCGCACCTTCTTTGAAGAAGTTGATGAGAACCCATGCGGCTCCCATGATCATGACATGTCAATCTCCAAAGCGCAAAGTGGTTCCAGGGCAACTCAGAAAGCCACTACTGGAAAAAGACTCTGTAGGACAAGACCATTAGCTGCTCAGGTGAACGATTCATACTTTCCTCAAACTGATGTTCAATTTTTTGATCCTATTTTCTTCATAGTTGTCGAGCATCGCGTCTCAGTCTACTTTGGGCGCGGGACAGCTTTCTCAGGCACTTGATCCACCATCAACCGAACCTTCATCTCAGGAGAAGCCGATTTCAGTAGAGGCAACCAATGCTTTCACAATGGCAGAAAATGTGAGTTTTATCCTTGATATTCGTTGGAGTATTTTCCTTTAACTTTTTGATTTACCCGGCTTTCCAACCTTTATTTAATCATTTGTCACGCTAGACATCTTCTGAGGAAATACCCGTGCAAGAGCAGGGACCTGGCAGTTCACCTATTGACAACGATCCTGTTGGAGCTGGGAACAGTCCCATTGTTGATACTCATACTGCTGATTCCCCAATTCAGCATACACCTGATGGTAAGGAAATAGTGTGCTTGGCCTATTCCTCTGCAATAAACATGAATAAAAATCTCCCCTTGCCATTGCAGATATCAGCGCCAGAAATCTAGAGCCGATTCAACCAGATGCTATTGGTGCATCACCAGCTGCTCCCCCTTTTCTGATAGAGGCTACTACAGAGAAGGCACTGTATCTTTTCACCATCCATTTTGCGACAAACCGATTCAAACCTCTTAATCAAGATTTCCCCTATATATAGGCACTTGATTCTCCGGCACAGAGTTGTTCTTTCACTCTTGAGGAGTATTTTGATGAAGATAAAATCAGATCGTCAGCCACTTTCTCTGCTGAATCCTTGCCATAGGAGACCAGAAATTGGCTAAAAGATATATTGCCTGTATTTGAGAAGAACATAGTTGATTTGGTCCAAGATACTGAATCAATGCAGCGAGTCTTCTTGGCTATTCAGGGTGATCCATCCCCAGCTCTCTCCAGGGTCTTATCCTATTTGCCTATTTTCGAAGATCAGGCCCTGAAGGTGAAAACAATCCAGAGGAGCTTGTCCAACCATGAAGCCTTGCTGGCTAAAAGGGACTCCAACAGGCAAGAGGTCAAAGAACTAACACAGTCGATTGATGCTTTGAAGAACTCTTCCCTTGGGACCAATCCAGAGTTGTCCCAATTGGAAGCCAAACGTGCAGAACTTGAGAGGGAGCTGGAAAACGTGAAGGCTGCCATTGATCATCGCAAGTCCACTCTGGCTCAAATACCTGATGCCATCAAACAGAAGAAATAGGAACTGTTGGCCAAAGTGAAAGAAAGTAGAACTATCCGTGGTAGCCTAGAGAACACCCCTGGAACAGCTGAAGAACGCGAGCGCAAGATTATAGAGGTTAATGCTGTCCGGCTTGCAATACTAAAAATCATTTAGGATGTTCTGAACGTGTAATCTATAGGTCAACATACATATCTTGTGTACGATAACCGTATTTGTCTCGTTGTATTTCTTTCTTCGACCGAAGAGCCGATTGGAAACAACCGATTCTAGATTTATGATCTTGATCTTAATTGAATCTGAAAACGCGGCTTTTATTGAGAGAACCTTTCGACCTTCTACCTTCAGTCGCTTGATGCCACATCTTTCTCGATATTTGCGAGGTGGCGCTTTGCCTTCTATTAATTGCGGTTGCCTTTTGTACTTCCCCAAGGCATCTATCTCTTCACTCTGCGGCTTCAAATACCAGCCGAGGGCTCTGGCCTCGAACACATCTACACTTGCAACCGCTCCTATTCCTTTGCACTTCTCTGCCTTCACAACCCTGTAGCGGTTTTCTCCCCTTTCAATAGATCCAAGCAACTTCATGGCCGGCGAGGACAACCGCGGCAAGCGCGCGACAGAGGAGACTCTAGAGGAAAACATGCCGGTGAGCCAGCGCCTCTGACGCATGAGGTGAGATTGGTGCCTTTTGCTTATGGCGATGATGTGTAACTT
This sequence comes from Miscanthus lutarioriparius, assembly GCA_904845875.1. Lineage (NCBI taxonomy): Eukaryota > Viridiplantae > Streptophyta > Magnoliopsida > Poales > Poaceae > Miscanthus > Miscanthus lutarioriparius. The sequence goes on along the minus strand of CAJGYO010000005.1, from coordinate 86,953,023 downwards.
TCTGTTCATAGGGGTGAACTCTTGTTTTTAGGTTTGTTGTGAACGACAGGCTTCGTCCTCTTCCTAGGGCTGGTGAACCATCTAATGTCGTGTCCTCTACGCCGACCTCATCGTCAGATTCCTCTAATTCGTACAACAACGATGATGCTCGGCATTTCCTCTGGGAGTGGAGGGCAGCTCAGAACCGCTACTCTGAGGCGACTCGAGAAAATGGCTAGCTCGAGATCCGTCTCGGGGCTTCTCAGGCCGCTCTTCATACGGCTGAGGAGGAGGCCAGCGTCATCCGAGCCTGGCTGGCCGAGTCTGACCCTATGGTAATAGGTAAGATGATCTTTAGGGATGTCTCCATTCCGATTTCTCACTGCCTTTATCTTGATAGTTCCCCCTTTTCTGTGATCATCAGCCTTAACGACGCAGTTGGAGTCTCTCCAACTGGCGGCGAACGCGGCTGTTGACACCATCAATGCTCGTGGCTCCCTTATCAATGTTTGCCTCCATGACGTTTCGGCCCGTGTTCAGGAGATCGCCCTCCACGGTGTTCGTTATGGTGCGGCGGTGGCACTGACCGCGGCACAAGTTCAGACTGGGTACGAACTCCACGCCATGGAGACTGGTTTCCCATTGGGCGATGGCCCTGAAGAACATGAGGACCTGCTGGAAGAGTTTGTCATGGCAGCGGAGGCCATAGTGAACATCACATCCGCTCAAGATGTAGTGAACAAGGTCTTTGATTAGTTTGTACTTAGGGTAATCTGATGCACAAAAGACTCCTGTTCTTTTCATGAATATGTTTTAATGCGATGCCTTCACGCATGACTATGAATGTTTCTTGCTCTTTTTGTTTTTTGCTCTATAGGCGATACATATCGTATCGGCTTTTACTGTCTTTGAAGATTTTTACTTTTTGGACTAGAGGCAATACCCTCCTGGTATCGGCTATTGAAGTCGAGAACGAATCGGCTATCAAATTCAGATGTTAGGATACCATATCTTCAAGCATTTTTCATTCCAAAGATCAAACGATCGATCAAGCCAGGTCAAACATCCTATTAAGCGAAACAGAACTTCTCTTAAGAAATCCATTAACTCTGAATCGTACTTACACTTCAACTCATCATTTACATACGTCGGCCTAAACCCATTTCCAAGACTCAATGCTTATTTTTCCTACGATCCAACGACCGACGTGAAGCTGCAACTTTTCTAGTAAAACAAACTTTCAGAGCCAATCGCTTGCATCGACTGTTGGCTTTCATTGCTGATTTTAATGAAGCCTCCTTCCCATGACTTGCCAGAAAACACTCGAAATCTCCTAGTTCCCAAAAGACTGGATTGGCTGTTGCAATACTTACAGACTCGTCAGCGCGAACCAGTTCGACATCATCTCCATGCCATTGAATCAAACACTGATGCATGGTCGATGGTATGCAGTAGTTTGCATGAATCCATTCACGACCGAGGAGTAAACTGTCTGATCCTTTCCCATCGATGACAAAGAACGTGGTGAGCAGAGTTTTACTCCTGATTGTTAGTTCAATGTTTATTGCCCCCTGGGTCTTGGATGTATTTCCTCCGAAGTCTCTAAGCATCATGTTGGTCTCAAGCAAATCTCCTGGTCCCTTCCCAAGCTTACGGAAAGTGGTGTAAGGCATAAGATTGATAGAAGCACCTCCATCCACTAACATCTTGTTCATCGGCTTCCCATCAACAAAATCTTTCATATATAAAGCCTGAATAAACTTCCTGATCTACCGGAGCTCTGAATTCTGATGGCAACAGAAAAGCCATTTGGATATTAGCCGATGGTTGCTTTCTATCGGCTGTTTGCTTAGTACGCCATACTGGAGTTTTATCGGATGTCTGAGCCTGTTCCATCTCTTTATTCCTTAGGCGCTGCACCCTCCACTTCTGGCTTCTTGTTAAACCTCCGAGGCACCATTGGCCTTCCTGCCAAACATGTTCCCTCTGGTTGCTTCCTTCTTCATGATTAGCCCAGTCTTGGTCAACAACTCTTTTTCCCAGCCGATCATGAATACTTTTATTTTTTAAGCGCCGATCCATGTTATTATGATGATATGCATCCTGGGCATGGATAGACCGGCGGTTGATTTGAGATTGCCTAAACTCCCAATATTAATTGCTGCATTCTGGACAATTATGTCTGGTAGGCAATTTTCAAACCTTCGTTCCAACAGTATCTGAAGAAAGGACAATTCCAGTGCGATTCGGCTTGCTTCCTTTCATACCTTTCTTCTTCTAGTTGATGCTGGTATTTTTGATCCTCTAACCATCGCTGATAATCTTTTTCCTTCCGTCACCGCCACTTATTCAACAGGATCCAAGATGTGACTCGCAGCTTCGTCGCTCCATCCTTCGATGTTTCCCCCTGCTCATATCGGCTCTTCTGCTGATCACGACGTTTTCTAATCTCTCTGTATTCATCGGCCGATATTTGCATCTTGGGATCGACTGTTCCATCTTTCCTTGATTTAGCCGATGTTAGGACCTTAGTTTTTCCTTTAAATAGCCCAACATCAACCATATTTTGATCTCCTAGGAAAGGATTATCATCAACTTTTATCTTCCGAGGCGTATCAAACTTGAGCCTCCCTTGCTGAATAGCCCTCTGTATGTGCTGCCAGAAAATTCTACATTCATTGGTGGAATGAGAAGTAGCATTATGGAACTTGCAGAACTTCTTATTCTTCAACTATTCAGGGGGCAACATAACATGATTGTCCGGCAATTTGATCTGGCCCTTCTCAAGTAAGAATTCAAAGAGCTTGTCCGATTTTGTGATATCAAAGTCATAGCTCTCCTCGATTCCTCTTCCCCAAGGATTTGACACCATTACTGTCTTCTTGCCCCAATTCCATTCAGCTACGCAACCTCTTCTTCTTCATCTTCATAGCCGTCATCAATTGAGTATGGGTCATAAGCTTTGGCTACTATGGTGCTCTTCTGGAATCGGGTATCTCTGTGTATACTCTGGAATTGGCTATTGAGCGCTGCTATTCATTGAGCCAATCGACTCAAGTTGTCAAATTCTTGTCCTAGCAGCTTTTCTTTCCACATTGGCAGCATTCCTTGGACAGCTAAAGCAGCTAGCTGATCATCGGCCAAGCTCAATGAGAAGCACAAGTTCCTAGTCTCTCGGAATCTCTGAAAAAACTCCGTGCTTGATTCATTAGTCCTCTGTCTCATGGTTGTCAAATCGGTTATCTTCTTTTCTCTAGTCCCAGTGTAAAAATATGTATGAAACTTCTTCTCTCGGTCAGCCCAATTGGCAATGGAGTTAACTGGTAGTGACAAAAACCAAGTAAAGGCTGGCCCTGACAGGGATAAGGAGAAGAAACAAACTCGATGGGCATCCTCAACTGATGCTTCGCCCAATTGTGTAAGATACCGACTGACATGTTCTATTATGCTTGTACTGTCTTGACCAGTGAACTTGGCGAACTCTAGGAGCCTATAATTTGTAGGAAGAGCGACCAAATCACACCATTCTGGATATGGGCGTTTGTACGAAAAGGTCAGCCCTTTTAGCTTCAGACCGAACTGATTCTTCATCATCTCGGTCACCTTCAGCAGCAACTCGTTAGCTTACGGATTTGGATTTCTCGGTACTTGCTGACCCATCTGTGGATTGAAATCCCGTGTGCCTTGATATCCTGGATTTGGCACCATGTGGAGGGTGTTATAATTCATGCCGTAGTGATAACCTTGTGGAATCTCAATCTGTTGGGTCCTTTGCTGGCTTGCTGCTTGAAGTCTCTGATTATAGACGTAAGGATCTCTATCTCTATGGATCCTTTGAATTGATGGTGCTATTTTTTGAGCCGACGATGGTATGTGGCCTGATGTGCCAAAATTGATCATCTGGTTCTGACTTTGCCCCGCCAGCTATTGTACATGCTGTATCGACGGTCTAAGATTATACTGTATCTGATTTGTAGTAGTACTTGGAGTTTGTTCAGCTGAACCTTGAAGTGCCTGGACGTCACCGTTACTAGCTAGTGCTGCTTCTTGATGGCTGGTACCAACTTCATTAGTCCCTTGGGTTGACGGATCTAGAATGTTGTAACAAGTCGATCCAACCTAACCAACTGGAATTCCATGAATCGCCTCTTTCATGGCGTTGTGAAATGCGTCAACGAAAGCTTCATTGCGGCTTGATATGGCATCACAAACAGATTTGTTTATGGCTTCCATAAAGAAATGTCTATCTTCAGCTTCGACTGTATCTGTCTGTCTGTGTAGTAGAACTCTTGGTAGTGGAAATTTCTGAATAATTGTGCTATCACGTGTTTTGGTGTAGGACAACAAACACTTCTTCTAAAATTCTTCTGTAGCTTTGTTGATAGTATCCTTATCTTCATCAGGTAGGTCTTCATAACGTACCATAAGGATGTTGTCACTGTTGTGAACCGCCATGACGATTGTGGTGTCCCACCGGGCGTGCTAGAAATGTGTGTCGACACAGAATTTTCGTCTCCATGCTGAGGACACACGCAGCAAGCCGGAAGGGTCCGCTTGATGGAGCAGATCCGCCTAGCTTCAGCGCAAGGGTGGTCGATCCTGCGCAATCCTCCCGAGACGTGCCAGTCAATTTGACCCTGCAATTGACAAGGAGAGAAAGCTTATCAGTAATTAAGGGCAGAACATGCCGGTGTTGCTAGACAGTCCCGAATGGCGGCTCTGAGAGCTGATATGAGAGGAGATCGACTAAATAGTCGATTCTAGCATATTCATAAGAATAAATCGATTAGAGCTCATGGGGTTGTATAAGAAGAATCGGTTATCATTCATGATAAATATTATTTAAGCAAATATTAATCAATGGCAATAAGATATCAATGATAATCGGTTTATACTGAGCCAATGATTACAACTAACCGAACTCCTTTTTATATAAAGAAATAATTCAACACCACTTAACCATTTAATAGAGATAAATCTAATGAACATGTTAGATCTCATCTATCGCCATGACCAGTGGGGCATGAGGCAGAATCATGCAGGCCGTAGAAACAACAATAGACTCGATGACCCTAACTCATTACTAATATCAGTGGGGCATGAAGCAGAATCATGCAGGCCGTAATACAATAATAAGATCATGGGGCTAACATATCTTTCAACTTATCTCTACTTCAATGATCTTGTAATGTGAACTGTTCGTGAAAGCGCTCGATATCGGCTAAACAGCCGATTTAGGCATAGCGCACAGTTAAGGTCATGCCTCTCAGGAATGGATCTACCAACTAACGATCCTCACTCCACAGTGCTAACAGTGGGGTGAGAGACATAATCCCATAGGCCGTGATAACGGGCCATGAAATGGTTCTCGCTAACCAATAGATCTACTCAAGATCGAACAAGCCTTAACCGCACGCTATGCACGATTAAGATTGATATAAAACAGCCGATAAAGCATAACTCATCGTTTAAGGTGTGGATTAGATCAACTTTAGATTAGCAAACGATGGGTTAAATAAGATATAAGGCCGATCCAGATCAATCTCAATCGGGCAGAGTGATATTGCTGTAATTAGATAAACGATGAAAGCAATAAGCAATATCGGTAACTTAATGAATCTACCAAGGACTGCCATACTAAGGTAGAGCCGATAACTTGACCTTGATCTAGTTCAAGCAGTGGGGTGTGAGGCAGAATCACACAGGCCATACTTGAACTAGGCAAGAGTTGATAACTAGCCTATACCAAAGCCACAATGGGGGTCGACCGGATCGATGCTGCCATACGAATAGAGGTATAAACCATGACGGTACTTCCAGACAAGCAGTGGAGGTTGACCGGATCGATGCAGCCGTACTCGCTGAAGAACTCGCCGAGATCTACTCTACTCCTACTCCTAGGGGGTGGCTGGAGCCGAAAAAAGTAATTGACTTGTATTTGATTGATTGTGTCCTTTTACAATAGCCGGGGCTTGATATTTACACCCGGAGCCTAAAAACAAACCCTACTCGAGTACGACTCAATACAATTCTTTGGTATAAAGGAAATATTCCTATCTTAAGATAACTTGGACTCTAGTCTTTTCCCTTTTGTAGAGTCTGATATGTATCTTCTTAGCGCCAATCATATCCTGTCATCATTATCTGCTGACGTCATTCGGAGAGAATCGATCCAGTGTCGCATTCGATCCAGCAGATATCAATCGTTACTCTATTGACTCCTCGATTGGCATAATTCTGGAAGCCTGCGAGTTCCCGCGCTCTTCTCCCAAATTTTGCTATAAACACTTTGCCAAGTACTTTATTTAGTAATATAGCTTTGCTTAGTTCAAGTCTGTCTTGCTCTTGTGTATCATTAGTGAGCCTAGGTGCTTGTTCTCTGGCATTAGCATCATTATCATCTTAGTGTGTAGTTTGTTCATCATTAGTACTTGTTCTACCATCTGGTTAGGGTGTTTTGATCTTATTTCACTGGAGCTCGGATCAAAACAGTGAGTTTATAGATTAAGCGTGGTGCTTAGGCTATATCTTGCCTGTAGGTATGACTAGATCCCTGGATAGATTGTGGTAGTTGGCAGGTGGTGATAGCCCTATCCTTCCTCTATATTCCACCACGTTGGATCTAGTTATTAAAACATAGGGCTCATAGTGCTCTGTGCCTGATTGAATTCAGGGCAAGTATGCCCCTCGTACTAAGGATGTTCTCACTATCATTAATTTACTTTGGTTGCTTTAAGATTACATACTCTACTTCTTACACTAGGCTACACTACACTTCTAGTTACATTTGTTTGTGTGATCAACCCTTTTTATCTGTTATTTTACATTATTTATCCATCAACCCCGTGTTGCTTAACCTATCTACCTAGTCTACCTAACTACAGTACCCAAACACGTCCTCCCGCCTTCCTTTGAGAAAATATAAATTCGACACTTGGTTCTCACCAAGCGAAGTGCTACATGATAGTTCTGTGCACTTGCGGAATCCCCTTTCCTATATACACCCATAGTAACTGTCAACAATTGGCAGAAAGGAAGCAAATTCCAACCAAAAGTTTTCAAATCAAAAAATATGAGCTTTAGGAATGTCATTTTGTATCTGCAAGATATACGAAACATGATTTGATATTGGCCTGGACATGGCTTGGACCGAGTTGTTAGGAAATGACGTGAGCCAACCAGAGTTACAAAAGACCCAGTCAAGTTTATCCAAAAGGGGTGGATCCTACATATTTGACCAGGTGAAAGAGCACCCATTGAATGCATCTAGGCCCTAATATGGTGAACTTGGGGTTTTGGTGATTGATGAACGCAAGTACTATAACTAACATATGTTATGCTATAGTGATTGCATTTGAGTTAGTCACAATGAGAATAGCCAGTAGTGTCCTGGCCCTAAAGGCTTAGTTCATTTATTAGCTTATTGCGCAAAAGTTTATTCATGAAGATTATTAAGGATGCTATAGAGTGAATGTTGGTTGTGTGCATGGAGACATTCACTGTAGTGTGTGTTAGGGCTTTGTTTTTCCTATGGTCATATTATTAAAGAGTCCCAAGGTGTTCAACTTAAGAGAGTCAAAGCGAGAGCGTGTGGATGCACAAGAGTCTAACTTTCAGTCAAGTTGATGAATGTATGTGGCCCCATTAAGATGGTTTCAAGTTAAGGATCTCAAAGAAGTTCGATTGGTCAATAGACTTGAAACATGTTGAAAACAACACTAGAGTATGCATGAGATGATAGGGTTGACCCTTGGTGGATTCTATAGCTAGTCATATTGTTTCCTGAGTAGAAGTTATTTTGCTATAGTGACTAAGTGGTCATCATATGATCCGGTTTGGACTGTGCCCCTAATGGATCATCTAGGGAGCCACAACTTGACTTAGTGGCTTGTTGGCCAACTCACTAACATGTGCCATATGATATGGTGTGACTTTATGAATCATGGTAGTTCATCTGGTGAAAGTATAACTTGAGTTAGTAACTCATTAGAAATATACACAAACATACAAACACAGACACACAAGGTGCTACCATTAATAACTATCTGCAATCAACACCTAGGATAGTAGCAAATTGAGAAAAGGAACCATATTCTATGACAAAGCAAGCAATTCTAACAACAAACCAAACTCATCTCTAGCTCATTCACTGAAGATCTGTATACGTGGACTTGAGGATCGTGAGATAAGAATGAACTGATTGTAGATACCTCTTCCTAGTTGGTGGAAGGGGACTACTAGATAGATCCCATCCTAAGATACCGATGTGATGTTGGATCCGCATGACTGGTGTTTCTCGTGTGGAATTTTCTGAAGTCGTGACTATTGATGGTGCCAAGTTGGTGGAATTGCCATGTGTGTGTGCAGTACGTGGCACCATGTCGGCAAGGGATAGCTGTCGACGAGATATCATCGATAGTCCACCGAGGGGTATACCCACGATGGTAGATTGTGTGGTGAAGGTGCGCATGATCAGGAACTAGATGGTAATAGAGACACAAGATTTAGATAGGTTCAGGCCATCAATACGACATAAAACCCTACGTCCTATGTTTTGTTGGTTTGCATTGATTGTATATGCGGTGGAGTAATGAGATGAGATGAGTTGAGGGGGTCCCCTACCCATCTTATATAGCTGGGGGGTAGGGTTACAGGTCGGTTAGATCTAAGTCTAATCGTGTAAATGATAAGCATTACAAGGAATCAAATATTCCACATATCCTAATAGATCAATCTCTATCTTCAGGATATCCTCTAGATGACTTGCGTTGCATGCTAACCAGCGCCTTGCATCGTGCATCTTGGTCTTGTGGGCTGGACCGTCCCTGATGGTGCGGCCCATGTCTTGAGCCATGGGTACCTAGGGTTATACCCCCCACAATAGCCAACCATAGAGCATTGTGGTATAGGGCAGAGAGAAAGGACTGGTGGGAAAGCCTATCATACTTGTTCCCAAGGAGCCTAGGCTAATCTCTCAAGGGTAGCTAGCTAATCAGTTTGTTTTGGTAGCTCATGAGCCCCTAACTTCCAAACATGGCAATGGTAACTACTCTAGCTGTAGATCACAACGTTAAGCAGAAGCCTAATTTCCCAAGCCTAGCAGCATTTGTTGTACATGAACCTATTAATGAGAGAGGAGCCATCAATACACAATACTCGTTAGGTTTTACCCTTGTGTACTCCTCTCATGTATCCCTTTCTAAGGATGCCATCTATACACCACGTGTTGTGGCTCCGCCATTTAGCTTGCTGAGATGGTCAATCAGACCTAGCGCTAACTACATCTCTAATGAGAATCGGTCACGGCTGCCACTTTCGTACTTCAAGCAAGGCCACCCAAGCTATATATTATAATATTTGCTCTTGTTGGTTAAATAAAATGTATATACCATATTCATGATAGCTTATTTTTATGTTTTAGTGCTTTGTAATTCTATTCCAAGCTATTTTAGTATTTGATTGATCTAAATATCTTGCCATGCTTTGTTATCCAAGTTATTAATGAGCACAAATAATAATTAATAATAGTGTTTATGTGTATCACCATTACAAGCATCTATTTCATTCCATCCAACTACCAAAATATATTCCTTATTAGGGCTTGCTCCACAATATGACCATGTAGAGAGTAGAATACACTCCAGTCTTCTAAGATGATAGTGGAATCGTGGTTCTAACCCTAGACAGCTAGCCCCAAATAATTATAGACTAGGGGTAGTAATTTAGCCTACAAATATTGAGCCACAAGGGATCAACCCCCATCCTTAGTACAAACACATAGAGGCGAGAAAACTAAGATTTCCACATAGGGCCATGAGCTAGACTCAAAACAACCCTCACTAGCATTAGTAAATTACAACAATGTGCCATTACGGTAATCCCCTTGCCCAGTCTCAAATGCCCCCTCCATCCCCTGAATCCTCTCTCATGTTCACTCTCCTCCCTCCCAAACTTCTTAAGTCTCTAAAATGTAAGGTTCCTCCACCCACACTGGAGCAAGCTCAGGCCACTAGAAGATGATGGAATCATGACACGTCGATGGAAATTAAGCATCACCCCTCATCCTAAACTCTCCTGCCCTCTAAAACCTTAGGGCAGCGCTACCCACTAGCTAGAGAAAGCTAGGGGCACCCGGTGATGATGGAATCAGGGTGCATCAATACCACCTAAGCATCAACCCTCATCCTCCTTACTAGTGTGCCTCCATCATGGCTCGACCGGTGCTAGGCACCTAGGGGCGAGATTCTTGAGCCTAAGTCACCGAGGGCCAAGGCACCACCAACCATATATATATAGGAGAGATGAGTAGCGGGCAGAAGGAGTTTTAATCAAGTATATTTAGATAAAGAGATATCGACTTTGTGGCATGTAGTGTCAATCAGCATGCTCTCCGACAACAAGCGACAAAATAAAACCCAAGAACCCTTTCCTCTCACCATACATTTTGTTGTTTGCTAGCTAGGGCACCCAAAACACAAATCAAGCATAGCCACTCACTTCCATGTTCTTGCAGCATCCCTTTTACATAAGAAATGGTGCAAGTATCGAGAAAAAAGTTTGAAAAATATTTTCCACAAAAATATGGAAAGGTTAATTGTGGAGAAGTTTTGACAAATCAAAACTTTCCTAAACTATTTGGCAAATTTTCAGAAAAACATGACTTATTTTGCCCATTCTTTTAGTGACGAATTTGGACCTTACTGACTTAGTGACATGTAGTTCCAATTAATACACTCTCCAACAGTAAGTGACAAAACAAAACCTAGCCACTCACCACTCACTTAGTGGCTTCTCCCAAATGGTATTTCCTCAATTCTACTCCCTCCATCAAATTATATAAGTCATTCTAATTTTCTTTGAGAGTCAAAGCATCTTAAGTTTAACCAAATTTATATAATAAAATAATAGTATTTATGATAACAAATAAATATCATAAAATTCTTCATTAATTATATTTTTATAGTGTACCTATTTGATGTCATAAATTGATGAGGTAGTCAGGCAACTTCCAAATGACAAATCTCGTGGCCCAAATGGCTTTAGTAACGAGTTCATCAAGAAATGCTAGAACCATATCAAAAATGATTTTTATGAACTATGTTGGGCTTTTGAGGGGAACAATGTCTGCCTACAAAGTGTCAACTCCTCTTTCAGCACTTTGGTTCCTAAAATTCAGAGCCCCACCTGTTTGTCTGACTTCAGACCTATTTCCCTCCTTAACAGCTCCATGAAACTGGTCACTAAACTTCTTGCTAATAGGCTTCAAGATGTAATCATACCTCTGATCCACAAAAACCAATATGGATTTATCAAAAGCAGAACTACCCAGGACTGCTTTGCCCGGGCCTTTGAGTATCTGCACCTCTGCCACCATTCTAAGAAAGAAATCATCATACACTGAAGCTAGACTTTGAAAAGGCTTTTGACAAAATTGAGCACAACACCATCCTTAATCTTTTGGAAGCCAAAGGTTTTGGTCATACTTGGATCTCTTAGATAAAAAACATTCTTTCTTCTGGTACCTCAATGGTGTTACTTAATGGAGTTCCTGGGAAGACTATCCACTACAAAAGGGGGGGGGTCAGACAAGGTGATCCTCTCTCCCCTTTTCTTTTTGTCCTTGCTACTGATCTAATCCAGTCCATTCTCAACAAAGCAAAGAGTTTGGGATTGCTGAACCCGCCCATCCCTCTTTCATCCTCTACTGATTTTCCAATGATCTAATATGCTGATGATACCTTGATTATCATGGAAGGTGATGCTATGCAGCTGTTTTTCCTTAAATCGGTCTTAAACTCCTTTGAATCAACTGGTATGAAAGTTAACTACAGCAAGTCCCACATGGTGCCTATAAACATCTCTGAAGACAAATTCAACCATCTTGCTAACAACTGTGGTTGTGCTAAAGGCTCCCTGCCTTTTGCTTATTTGGGTCCACAACCAAGAATTGAGGATTACCTTCCTTTTGTAACCAAGTGTGAAAGAAGTCTTGCTTCAACATCAATCTTCCTCTCTCAAGCTGGTAAATTAGAAATTACCAATGCTATTTTGATAGCCCTGCCAACTTTTCACCTAAGTGCCCGTGCTCTTGCAAAAGGAGTTCTAAAACAAATTGACAAGTTCAGAAAGTACTGTCTTTGGAAAGGGGCTGACATAAATTCAAAAAAGGCCCCAAAAGCATCTTGGGGAAATGGTTGGGGTCCCTAACGAAGAAGGATGGCTAGGAGTTATTGACTTGAAAAGGCACAATGAAGCTCTTCTGTTACAGAATTGGATAATAAATTCTTTAATCACAAAGACATTCTTTGGGTTTCCTTGTCTGGGAAAAGCATTACTCAAATGGAAAGCTCCCAAACCATATTAAAAAAAGGCTTTTTTTGGTGGAGAGATATCCTCAAGCTGCTAGACTGCTTCAAATGCTTCACTTTGGCTTAGGTGCATAATGGCAAATCTTGCCGCTTTTGGTCAGACACTTGGATTCAACAATCTTTGAGGCTTGAGTAGCCTGAACTCTTCTCTTTTGCTAAGAATAAAGCCATCAATGTTTCCAAGTTCCTCTCCCAACAGTCTCTCTCTGACCTCTTTTCGCTCCCTCTATCTTCTGAAGCTTTTCCTTCAAGTTCTGCAATCTTTTAGTGAGCATTATCCTTTTAACAGAGCTGGAAGATAGCTAGACTCCTCAATGGGGTAGCTCATCTGCATCGAGAACTTACAAGCACCTCATTGGACACAGGCAGATTCCTCAAGTCTATAAATGGTTGTGGGAGTGTTTCTGTTAGCCAAAGCATAAGGGTTTTTCTGGTTACTATTGAAGGACCGCCTAAGCACAAGGAATATACTGAGAAGGAAAAATATGCACCTGGATTCCTATAATTGCGTTCTTTGTCAAGCATCAACTGAAGAAATAGTTGAGCATTTGTTTCTTGGCTGTGAGTTTGCCAAAAATTGCAGGAATCTGATTGGTATTAAATTTAGACCAAAGCATTACTGCGGCAGTTGATCAGATCAGAGACCAATCCCATACTGCTTTCTTCATGTTGGTCACAATGTTGATGTGTTGGGCAATTTGGACAGTCCGGAATGATTTCATCTTTAAGGGAGTTCAGCCAAACATCCCTATGGATAAAGCTGTGTTTGCAAAGGAAATGAAGATCCTCTCCCTAAGCGCAAGGACTAGATTTTCTCATACTTTTGATTTATGGATCCAGAATTTTTTTTTCCTTATCTTTTTCCTTTCTTTCTTTGTTTCTTAGCTTTTTGGTTGTCCCTATTTTCTCTTTTTGGTACTATCGGGTTCATAAATCCGGGGTCCCTCGGGGACCGGCTTACATGCCAAGACTCGGCCCAAGCAGATAGCACACAACTCATGGGCCGGCCCAAGAGTCTAAAACAACAGGCCGGAAGGGCGGTCTAGTCACCGACCGGAAGGTCTGGCCGAGGAGGAACAGCGCCCGCTCATCGACTACTTCGGCCCACCTCTCCGACCGGAGCGCTCACTTCGGACTCCAGCCGCCTTCGGACGGCCTCTCCGATCGGAAGGCCTGGCCCAAACACTACTTCCGACTCTGACCCTGCACTCTCCGACCGGGGATACGTCCAGCCCTGGCTCACCGCTCTTCTCCGACTGGCACGATCAGAGCCGACTGGGATCAACCGACCGGGGACGCTCGCTCGGTAGGGACCAGGAGACGTGCGGAGAAAAGCAAGGCAAGGCTCACAAGTCAAACCACGGTACCAGGGACCGTACCCTGCATGGAACAATACTCCACAACCGCCCTGACACAAACAGTATTGTAGGCGCCGACATTTCCCTCTATAGTATTGTGGGCGCCATTAACTCCCATATGGTAAGGCCCCCCACATGCCTCTGGGCATCGACAGTGTTGTGGGCGCCGGGATTTACCGTACCGAGTGCACATGGTGAAACTCCTCACATGTCTCTGGGCATCAACAGCATATGCAGGTATCGACATCTGCCATACCCAAACAAGGACGACGGAACCTCCCATGTGCATCTAACATCCAACAGTGTTGTGGGCGCCTACCATCATCCTGTACCCGTCGGTGTGGGCAAGAAGGCTTAGAAGCATTTGTACTCTCTCCCTCTCACTTGTAAGGCCATCCCATTCATCTATAAAAGGGGATGCGCTCCCTCCAACATAAAAAGAAGTTGATTCAAGCTCAGTCCCTTTAGATTCATTAGATCGACCAAGTTCACTAGTCCACAACCGTAGAACCGCCAGGTTCGAACTTCAAGCGCATGCTTGAACACTTAGCTCGTAGCGGAGCTCCTATCGCTCTCGGCCCTTCCGATCGGAGCCGACCGGACCTCTTGTACACCTCATCTTTCTCCTTCTCGTTTGTAACCCCACTGCAGACTTCGAGCACCTGGGCTCAGGAATAAAGTCACCGACTGACTCAAACTGGACGTAGGGCACGTTGCCTGAACCAGTATAAACCCTGTGTCATTGAGTGCTAGGCCACCTCCGATCACAATGTACGGCAAAATTACAAATATTTACGTGTTGGTCACTTTCTGCACCGACATGTACTCTGATTATTTAATAAATTGCGGCCTTTTTGGCCCTCTAGTTTCTTCAAAAAAAAATTGGTCAAACTTGAGATACTTTGATTCTCCAAGAACTTTATAATGACTTAAAATTTGGAATAGAGTGAGTAAATTATAAAATATTTTGATTTTTCTAAATGCATTGCTTTTACTATAATACTATGTATCTACACACTATATATCTAAGTGCATGGCAAAAGCCACGTATCTGGAAAAGCCAAAACGTTTGGCATGGAGGGGTACCTGCAAAAAAGAAGAAGAAGAAAACCTAGACTCTCGCCACTTAATTCTATTTTCTCTATGATTCATTTTTTTCTTTTTGGCAAGAAATTAAATAAGGAGTTTCATGGTGCCTACTTCGTTCGATTAAGGAGGGGTGAGCTAGGCTAAGTATTCTTTTCCCATCATATAGGTAGGTGTAAAATGTGAAAAGGAGACGTGAGAGATGACGACTAAATAGGAAATAGGAACTGAATGAAGTCTGAAGAAGTAAAGAATATGCTTCTGAGATTTGAAAAAGAACTGGGAAACAATCTCGAAGTACTTAGCAACATATCATGGTATCGATTTGCCCACCAATAGTTTATTTTAGAAAAGGAAATATATTAATATTCCAGATTCTGCATCGACCAATGCATATAGCAGTTGCTTATTACAACACAAGCACTGCAATCCATGCAATCTCAAACACAAAGTTTTGATCTAAAGAAAAAAATAGAGAAGTTTCCAAACTCGACATCTAGAGAGCAATTCTATTACTAAATATCCAACCGTGTCTACCAAATACTTTTATCGCGGTTGTCTCAATATTCTTGCATTCCATCGTCATCATTTGGCGATCCTTCTCCTTCTGTAGTAGCGACCAGGACCTGGTCCAGTAGGTCCCCCTGAAGATAACCTACAAATAAGATGGTGTTGCGGCCTTGTCAAAAATTATATTATTCTGGGTTAACCACATCGCCCAACAAACTGCACTTACACCCACAAGAATCTTAGATTTCAGTTTCCTATTACTCCCGTCTAACCAGCCTGTAAACAGGAGGGCCTTTTTTTAGACCAAAGACCGTTGGTCCTGCTTATATTGAAAGCGATAAGATCTGCTGGGGATACCAGCTTACAAAGATTGTTCAAATCCAGCATTACAAATAGACAGAACACCTCTTAACCTCACAGGAACACACCCAGAAAAAACTAAAGCGTAACGAAAGCTAGAAAAGGTGGCACAGCCACCGGCATCAGACGTCATGGCTTCTCAGAATCCCTTAATCACCAGGCACGTAGACCCTCCTGGAGCTTCAGAATGGTGTCCTCCATCACCCCTTGATCCTTCACCTTGAGCATCTTCTTCCACTGTTTTAACAAACCCACAATTTTGTAAGCAATAAGTTTTGGCGATTTGATTAGCTTTTTGTTAAACACCCAATCATTCCTAGTCTTCCAAATACACCAGACAATACTAGCAATCAAACAAAGAGCTACACTCTTAGATCTCTCAATCTCTCCCGCATAGAGCATATCCTGAAACTTGGTCAGAGAAGTAGGTCTCTGAGCCCATCTCAAGCTAATACCAACCCAAACCCAAATAACCTGAGTGATGTTGCAGTTAAAGAAAAGATGATCTCTAGTTTCTAAACAACCACAGTACTTGCAAAATTCTGAATGTTTGCTCTTCCTAATTTTCAACTGCTCCCCTGTTTGGACCCTGTCATGCCAGAGCATCCATAAGAAAACTTTAATTTTCAAAGGCAGCTTCACCTCCCAGATATCCTTCATTCTAGAATCCACCTCTCCAGGATTAACCATTAGCCTATACAGAGATTTACTAGTGTACTTCCCTGAAGCTTCCAAAGCCCAAATGAGCTCATCTCTAGTATCTGTAATCTGTACCATCTCCAGACCCACTTGAACAGTAGGGGCTAATCTGCAAATGCGCGAAACCTCATACAATTTCCAGCTCAGACGGCAGAGTTGTACGCAACGGCTACAACCAAAATAGGCAGTTAGTAACTGGCATTAAGTGCTGGAGATAAAAAAGAATGGAATAAACAGTGCAGAGTACAAAATACTCTACCTGGATCCCAATTAATTTTTCTGCAATTCTCCAGCCTCCTCCTCAAGGGCGCCGCCAGAGCAAGTCATCTGAGAATTATCTGCTGCAGCAGAAGCGGTGAGCAGCCGCCGATTCAGGGGGTCGTCGTCGTGCTTTTCGCTGCCTGTGCTTGTAGCTATTCGGTGGCCAGTGTTGACGTGAGTTGTGAAGATTTTCTCTCGGCGGCGGTGGTGTCGCAATCCAATCCAGCGCGCTCGCAGCCTCAGGTATACACTTGTTTGCCCAGCCCCACTCAGCCCCTCTATCATCATCAATCTTCATCCTTCAGTTTTTGGTTCCGTACGTTTAGCTTTCGGTAATCGGCATCTCGGTTTTCTACTTTTCTCTAAGAAGCCCACGGCGCCGGCACGACGGTCGTGTGAGACTCGTGAGTCGCTGCAACAAACTGAGGAGGTATCTCGCGCTCTTGTCCCATAGCTTATTTCGTCATCTATCCGGTTCATGAATTTTGAAGCATTGATGAAGCGCACGGATCCTGCTGGTACTCCAGGAATGAAGGTGTCGGGGAATTCTCCGCTGGCCGGTACGGCGGACGAGTCGGGGCTGGAGCCGTGGCGCGAGCTCTTCCGCGGTCGCGACATCTACGACGTGATCAGAAAAGCCATCCTCGTCGCTGCCACCGACTCGCCGCAGGAGTTCCGGCGCCGCCGTGACGGCATCGTGGAGCAGATATACACCGCGCCGACCGTGCCGATTCCGCAGGGAAGGGCTGCAGGCGAGCTGAGCGGCAGAGCACTGGAGGAGTCGGATAAGGGAAGCAAAGTGGCGAGCTGCACGGTCGCGCCTGCGGAGGAGCCTGAGGATAACAACGACAAGAAAAAGGGCATCGCCGCTGCCCAGCACGCAAATGGCAACGGTGACAATGCCGACGACGCTGACTACGGTGCGGCAGGGATGGAGTGGCTGAAGTCTCTCGCTGATCAGATGGACGCAGAAACCCAGGAGGTCAATGAGGTTCTACGGATCAAGGACATCCTCCTGAATCACCATGAGCAGGTAGCAAACTGGAAGAATACAAACTATTAAATCATAACCCTAGCTTGTCGATCTGAATCATGGCTGCATTAATTTATTGTATTTACCTTACAATGGTTTTCTGTCATTGTTGTAGTCAGCTGACAACTTGTTCGATTCACTGAGGAGGCTACAGCTGATGCAGCTCACTGCGGATAAAATCAAGGTACGTATAGGGATGAAACTCACAAGCTGCATGCCTTGGAATCGATGTTTTAAATAGCC
Organism: Miscanthus lutarioriparius; assembly: GCA_904845875.1. Lineage (NCBI taxonomy): Eukaryota > Viridiplantae > Streptophyta > Magnoliopsida > Poales > Poaceae > Miscanthus > Miscanthus lutarioriparius. The sequence goes on along the minus strand of CAJGYO010000005.1, from coordinate 86,935,126 downwards.
GGCTTTAGCTTCTGGGAAGACCGGGGCTAAGCTAATCTAGGTTTAGAGTTAAACCCTTTTTTGCCGCTATTATTAGATGGATTTAGCACACTAAATATGCTAAATTGCATCCCATTTAGCCCACTAATCAGGCGGGGGAACCAAACATGGCTACCGAACAAGTTGAGCAAAGATAATCTTGTATGAGAACTAGTGTGTTTGTGATATGTATCATGTATGAACTGATGTGTTTGCGAGACTATCACTTGCTATTTGGTATTTATAATATCTAATTCGTCTTTTAGGTTTATATATGTGTAAAATTCCCTAATATTTAACGTGTTTTTTGTTCAGCCACTAAATTGGTTTAACCGGGCCGTTGTAGTCTTTTTAGCCCCTGGAAAAACTAGTCACTGAAGACCATAGCCGGCTATTTAGAATATTTCTGAACCATTTCTGAACAAAAAACATGTTAAATATTAGAAAATTTTACATATACAAACCTAAAAGATGAACTAGATATTATAAATTAAATACCAACTAATAAGTGGTAGTCTCATAAACATATCAATTCATTCACGATACATAGCACAAACATATCAGTTCATACACAATTATCTTTTTCTCAACTAGGTTACCCTGGCCTAATTAGCGGGCTAAATGGGATGCTATTTAGCTGATTTAGCATGCTAAATCGAGTTAGTAGCGGCAAAAAGTGTTTAGCTCTAAATGTGGATTAGCTTAGCCCCAGTCTTCCCAAAGACTAAATCAGGCTATAGCTGGCTATATCTAAAACATTGAACTAGCCGCTAAAGATTATAACCGGCTATTTAGAACACTGCTTGGAATACATACAGTATAGAGAGTGCACATGTTCATGCATTCGCTATATCTGCACGACAATTTGTATTATTGTTGCTAGCTATAGTTGGTTCCTAGGTGTTCCAGTGTGTGTGGATGATACATGATTCTTGGGTCTTGCAGATTACAGAAATTGGAGGTGCAATTGCGGCAGTGAGCAAGCACAAGTCACATAAAATCAGGATGCTTGTGCACGAAATCGTCAAGTAAGATCATCGCCTCAACTGATTTTAAGTGTTAAACATGCTTGTTTCCTTCTATCAATTAACCCCCGTCGACCCCTTGGAAAAGATTTTTCTAACACGACCATCGACATATAGTTTAAATCATCATCATTGTTCATTAGCATTCCATTTTTCGAAATAATGTGTTGGAACACTTGTTTTTTGTTAAACCCTCCCTTGCTCCCCTGTTTTTTTCCCGAACCCAGATACACGCCATTCCCATTAGTATGGAAATCGATACAGAGCTAGGGTTCAGAGTAGCAGAAGACACAGTACCAAAAGCACCTGAATAAAGTGAGAGCCAACAGTCCAGGCAGAATAAAGCTAAAGATCTATAACCACTTCCATTACAGCAAGCAAACAGCACCAAATCAGTGTGTATCCCAATAACCACAGAATATCAACTCCATCTGCAGCTAGCACCTCTGTTGTTATTAGCCTGATGATCTTCGTCATTGTCATCAACTTGTTCTTCCACAGAGGTTATGCGCAGCTGCTGCCTCTTCGGGGCTGCAAGCATCATGCGAATGGTGATGAACAGCAAGATTATGTTGACGCCCTCGGCCACCTTTTCCTTCATGCCGTTCTTGAAGAGACCTACAAAAATTTAAGAAGCGAACAAGCTTTTATAGTCACCTCAATAGGACTGTTGATGAGCTTTTATCAAAGCACATTCTGTTGAGGCAATTCCAAATTGACCATCGTATTGCAGAAGTTAGCAAGACATGCATCAAAAAATCATGAGGAAGCTGTCCGGACAGGTGGCGCTGGACCCCGACTACGAAAGCCGTAGTCGTGATCGGTAGAGGGGCAAGGTTTTTCCTCTCTGCGCCTATGTTGGAGAGTAGAAGAAGATATGATAGAGACTAATTTCTTTCTTGTTTAATTCCTAGTTGTGGAGGCAGATTACATAGCCCTGTGGACAAACAACAATTCTCCTAAATCATAGGCATAACACATGCCTTCCCTAACATACTTAAACCACGCCCACCTGGGCGTGGTGACCATGCCTACGGTGCACCCTGGCCTTCCCATTCTATGATCGGCATGAGTAATGTTTCCCCCACATGACATCCCCCCCCATTGTGGAGCAGCTCATCCACGAGCTGGAAGGATGGATGCTGCTCCATGAAGGTGTCTTCCCAAGTAGCAGACACCAGCAGTTCACCCTACCATTGGGGTGAGCACCTGGTGGACACCTCGCAACATGCGTGTGCACTGCAAACTTAGGATCCGTAATGGCAGCGCCATATAGTGCCTGGCTAGAAGACGCGGGGGCTTGTTCAGAGGCGTCCAGACGAATTTCTTGAGGAGGCTAACATGGAAGACGTTGTGCAAATGTGCCCTGGGAGGCAGGGTGAGCCAAACAGTGACATTGTTTATGATCGCCTCAATGCGCTATGACCCGTAGAAGCGGGGTTTGCAGCATGCCAATAGTCGAGTCCTCCAGAGAGGCCGGGGCCTGGTGGCAAACACAAAGCCACATCCAATCCTCGACAAGGTACTAGACCTCATGGTGGTGCTTGTCCTAGTCATTCTTGTAGACCTCCTCGACCTGATCGAGCCAGTAGGGGATGTCCTCCAACAGCTCATCGAGGTCTACCATGTTCTTAGCCACTATAATGACCCGAGTCTCACCTGGTTCGTAGGAGCGGATCGAGGGAGGTTCCGGGCCATAGACGACCTTCAATGGAGTGTTGTGTAGAGAGGACTAGAAGGTCGTGTTGTAGACATACTCATCCCAAGGTAGCCAAGGCAACCACTAACAGACAATCCCTTGTTAAGCATCGGAGGTACATGGCGATGATCTTATTTGTTGCCTCAGCCTAACCATCCAACTAGGGGTGGTAGGCGGTGGTCATGTGGAGCTTGGTGCCACATAGCTACATCAGTTCATGGCAGAATGTGAAGGTAAACACCAAAGTCTCGGTCCAACACCATGGACTGTGTGATGCCATCGAGGCACACGACGTCACCGAAGAATGCCTATCCACTGTTTACGGGTGGGCGAGCAGGATGAAGTGGCTATACTTGCTAAAGAGGTTGACCACCGTAAGGATCACCGACTTTCCACCCACTCATGGAAGAGCTTCAATAAAATCCAGGCCAATGTTTGCCCAAACCACTTGCGGAACAAGAAATGGCATTAGGAGCCCCACAGAGCAACTGCCGATCAAATCCTGGACCACATTACGATGGTTAGGCATGTGGAAGTCCTAGTGAAGCTGGTGGAGAGTGTGTTGTATGCCCTCATGACCATCATCATGGATAGAGGACATCAGCTCATGCAGGAGGAGCGATGTTGGCATGATGTAGAGCTTGGTGTCGAAGGTGACTAGGCTGTCAACAAAGGACTATGGCCCTATCCTGCTGTCTAGCCAGAATTTCATCTTGGAGGGCCACCATAGCATGGTTCGTGGCCGGATATTGATGGAGATGGTCGAGGAAGTCAAACCGATGTGACAAAATGGCTAGGACAGCAACCACCTCCATGTCGTCAACCACTTGGTGTTGTCCGGTTTATACTCCATGGTGAAATTGAACCCTAGGAGCTTGCCCACCCAATGGTGCTGGGGAATGGTTGTGAGACGCTGGTCCAATAAATATTTGAGGTTGAAATGATGTGTCCTCACCAGAAAATGTGGCATCCCCAAAAATAAGGCCTATAATGCTGAATGGCCTACATCAGGCCAATCAACTCCCATTCATATGCTGCCAGGGAGCAATGCGGGGTGGCACTAGTCGACTGAAGAAGGTGATGGGGTGCTTTTCTTGCATCAACACCATGCCAAATCCATGGCCTGAAGCATCGCTATCGATGACTAACTATTGTGTGAAGTCTGGCAGCACCAACACCGGTATCATGGTGAGTGACATCTTTAGTGCCTAGAACGTTGTTGTAGCCTCCTCTGGCCAGAGGAACCTATCCTTATGGAGTAGGCCTATGAGTGTTGCGGTGATGGTGCCGTAGCCCCACATGAACTTGCGGGTAGTATCCCATAAGGCCGAGGAAGGCACGAATAGCACATGCCGAGCGGGTAGGGGCCAGTCTACAATGGTCAGCACCTTAGCCAGATCCATGTCCACACCGGCTTCCGAAATGATGTGGCTCAAGTATGAGATGGAGTCCACCCCGAAGGTGCACTTGGACCACTTGATGAAGAGTTTGTGCTGCTAGAGGGTGGTGAGCCCCGTGCGCCTATGGCGGAGGTGATCAGCCCATGAGCTACTAAAAATCAGTATGTCATAAAGAAACTAGCACGAACTGGCTGAGGAATGGGCGTAGCACATCATTCATGAGCACCTAAATTTTTTCCAAGGCATTGCACAACCCAAATGGCATGATGAGGAACTCATATATGCCGTTGTGTGTCTATAAGGACGTCTAGGACATGTCATTCGGGTTGATGCAGACTTGGTAGTGGCCAGAGTAGAGGGCAAGCTTGGTGAAGAACCAAGCATTGTGCAGTTCGTTGAGGGTTTCATCGACCAACGGAATAGGAAAACCTTCTTGACCATGATGGCATTGAGGCTTTTGTAGTCAGGCAGAAGCTCCACGAGCCATCATCCTTCTTCGCCAATAGAATCGGCGAAGAGAAGGTGGGGGAGCTACGCTCGATCAAGCCCTGGTCCAGCATGGTAGTGCACTGGCATTCCCGCTCATTCTTGTGTGTGGACGTGTAGTGATAGGGAGGGATGACCACAGTCATTGGGCCTAGTATAAGGTTGAAGATGTGATCCGGGGATCTAGGCAGCAGTAACCCATGAGGCTGGATGAAGAGGGCGGCAATATCAGCGAGGAGGGCCTCTAGGAGGTTGGGGCCAGAGCAGGAACGAAGACCAGGGCTTGCCGATCCCACCATGCCATGCCAGTAGACTTGGTGATTTCTACACCAGGACGACATGGTGAGGGCTCCGAAGTCCCACAAAATGGGCCCAAGGGTCATGAGCCATTAAGTGCCCAACACTGCATCATAACCGGCTAGAGGAACGACAAAAAGAAGTCCACTTGGAATAATGCCACCCCATGGATGGAGAAGTGCGCTCACCGAAACACACCCAGACAGGGGACACGCTCGTTGTTGGCCACCGTGACCAACATGTCTCCTCGACGGCATAGCTAGAGATTAGTGCGTGCTGCAGCCTCCTCGAATATGAGGTTGTGCGGCATAGAGCCGGAGTTCAGGAGGGCATGGAGGGTGGTGTCGCCCACCTAGATGCACACTTGCATGCTATTGTTGGTACAGACACCGGTCATCACGTGCAGCGGGATTTTGGTGCTCCATGTCGACTGGGTTAGTCTCCTCCTAGTCATCCAAGTCATCGATGTCACCCAACTCTAATAGAAATAAGAGCAGGCACACCTTTTTTTGGCTGCAAACAAACTTGTCATTGTAGTTGTAGCACAGACCAAGGCGACGATGCTCCTCAGTCACTGTGAACGGACGCTTCATCTAGTGGCCCTCCATGGACACCACTGTGGGCACACGACCAAGGGACGTGGGTGGCTGTTGCGTAGCTGGCAGATGTGGAGCGAGTAGAGGCATTGGCTGATGCACGTGCCGGTGGCACTGCTATGTGGTATCAAAGCTCCAACTTGCGCACCAATCTCATGGTGACGGCGAGCATCTGGGGTTTGTGAATAATGATGCCTAGGCTGAGCGGCAGCTGGAGGCCTGTAGTGAAGAGTTGGACCTTCTGAGCCTCTCTCTGGAATCAGCCTTGGAAGTCATCCAACATGCTTGTCCACTTGCATGCCACGAGTTCGCCCAACGGGTTGGAATGCAGGAGGGTGAATAGCAGGTTGAGGAGCTCTGCAACATGGTGCCATGGCGGTGTGCCCTCATCCCGCTGCACTTGGATGTACCACATTTGGGCAACGTCCTCGAGTACGAGGCCATCCACACCTTCTCCTTCTCGATAATGCATTGCTGATGGAAGTACAACTCACACTTATTGATGAATGGAAGCGGATCACCTTTGCCATCATACTAGGGAAAATACATCTTATGGAAACATGGCGGCCGGTCAGTGTGGCGCTCGCTGGAGTGGGTGCAGCTGCCAAAAGATGTAGACGAGAACTGCGGTGGTTGCTGCTGTTCTAAGCGGTGGATCGCATTGGCGTTGGTGTTGATGGACATCTAAAGGGCGTGGACGTCATTGGTGAGGGTGATGATCAGGGCCTTGAGATCGTCCCCATCAGTGCTCGACATGGTGGAGGTGGCAGCGGCAGAAGTAGATGGCGACGCTAGAGTAGTGGGAAGCGACGACAGGGTAGACCTAGGTTGTGATACCAAGAGGTCACGGATCGGCGGCACTGGACCCTCGACTTTCAAGCCCGTAGTTGTGATCGGTAGAGGGGCGAGGTTTGTCCCCTCTACTCCCTATATATGTTAGCAGATGAAGATAGGATATAGACTAATTTCTTTCTTGTTTAATTCACAGTCATGTAGGCAGATTACATAGCCCCTTGGGAGACCAACAATTCTCCAAAATCATAGGCGTAACACATGCCTTCCCTAACAGACCTAAACCAGGCCCACCTCGGCGTGGTAATTAACCATGCCTACGGCACGTCGTGGCCTTCCTAGCCCATTATCATAAGGAGTAATGTCTCTGAAACAGGACAGAAGCCATTTCTTCAACCATATCCAACATTTCTGGATAGAATCTGGAACACAATTTGCTCCAATGATGCATGCAATTAGCTCCTATTTGGACCTAGAAACTTTGCACTTCAAAAATAAATGACAAGAAGTTTCATTCTCGTTGCAAGCTTCCGCTTTCTCTAATCATGTTACCCTTAGGAAGAATTGCATCATTCTCTAACAGACACATGGAGTTTTTTTAGGGATTTTAGGTTTCCAGATATTTTTAAAGGATTGCCCATAATTTGTTTTAGTTAATTGCTCATAGGCAGATTTGACAATAGACACTCCAGTTCTTGTCCATCTCAACCTTATAACATCATCAGATACCGGCAATGTTCTGGAGGGCATGATATTGAACTTTATTCCATTGCTCCCTAAGAGAAGTTGGGACCACCTTCTAAAGTCCAGGCTACCATTTACATGTCTAAACCTGAACACTGATTTTTTTCATTACAAAGCTCAAATAGAACAGGGTACTGATGACGGGGGGAACTTTCCCTTGCCAAGCATCAAGCCAAATAGATCCTTTAACATTATACACTTGGAATTTCTTCAGATTCATGTAAATATGCCAAATTTTGAGTAAATCTGTCCATATTGGAGAATCATCATGTCTATGCTTGATTTGCCCAATGCACAAATCTTTGATATAATTAGCATGAGCATGGTCCTGCCAGATGCCCTACTCATTTTCTAATTTCCACCAGCATTTACTTACTAAGCTAATATTCATTTTCCTCAAATTTTTAATTCGCCTAGACCTCCTTTCATGGTACTTTTGCATATTTAGTCCATTTGACAAGATGATATTTCTTCTTATTAGCTAGTGCTCCCCCATCATTACCAAAAAAAAAATGATCTTCTCAGTTTATCAATCTTATCAATGATGGTCTGGAGTAAGAGAAATATAGACATTTGATATATAGCAGAATTATTCAAACTGGATTTAATCAGAACACCTCTCCAAGCCATTGTTAGGGAACTACCATGCCATATATCTAATCTTTTGGCAGATTTCTCATAGACGTGTACCAGTCAATGATGTGGAATCTGCTAGGACTTATAGGAACCCTTTGTGGGGAATGGACCTACTTGACAATTAAACATATCTCAGCATATGTGTTTACTTTTCACTATCATCATTAATCATCAGGACCTCACATTTAGAGAAGTTAATCTTCGGCCAGAAAGCATTACATATATATACAGCAAAAAATTCATGTTTCTAGGCATGTGTATGTCATCTTTGACGCACAAAATTATCATCTGCATAGGGCAGAATAGCCGCACCCCATTGTCAACCAGGTTCCCAAACAGACCCTCAACAAGGTCATTTTCCTAGGCATTCGGCACCATTCTAGTCAAGACATCAACAACAAAACTGAAAAGGATTGGGGGATCCGAAAAGGGTCATCCTGTGTAACTCCTTTGTGGCTAGAGAAGTAGGGGCCGGTGTTATTATTAATCTTGACACAGATTGTGCCATTTTTCACCACTTGTTCAATCCACATTCACCATTTTGAGGAAAACCCCCTAAGCCTTAGAACTCCATACAACAAGTTTCAATTGACCTTGTCATAAGCTTTGTCAAAGTCACAACTACAAAAACAGCATTGAAGACAGGTCTAAAACTATTTTCACTACTGGTTTTGCCCTTTGGCGGGTGAAAGTGGGCGATGATAACGAACTTCATCACCATCAGTTTTAAACCGGCAGTGAAAATGACGATCACCGCGGGCCCAACCGACTGTGATAATCAGAAAAAACAAAAAAAATATAGTTGCCCATTGACTGAGCACACTTCCTTCCCGCCGACGCTGCCATGCTATCCACACCACAGTAGTGTAGTTGTTTCTCTCGCCGTTGCCTGCTAGATGCGCATCACCATCTCCTCTCTTGAGCCCATCCCCATCTATCCATCTCCTTGCTGCCCTGCCGCCTCCTCGTGCCACACCACCCGCCATCACCGCTAACAGAACTGAGAGAGGGAGAGGAGGGGGATTGATAGAGGAGATGGAGCACACCTCCAAGCTAGGGGGGTCACGCGACGTGGCCCAAGCGTCGTGCTAAGGGTGCACACCATTGGGGCATTGCTGTCATTATAGATGGCCAAACGGGCTGCCTAGCTTGGCCCAGCACTGGCCTAGCCAAGGCAAGGCCCAATGGTGGTCGGACCGGCATGGCATAGTTGGTTCATTGGGCCATACCGTGCCTGCCCATGGGTGCCTAGTACGGCCCAGCCCTAAAAGCCATGGGCCTTGTCGGGCTGGCCCATCAGCCCAGTGAGCCCAGCGTGGTCGGACCGGCCCAACAACATTCATAGAACAGAAATCAAATGTAATTCATTATTTCACAGTTCAAACACAAAAAAAATTGAATCCAATCGCATGCCTGGGGACCTCGCACCACTGCCCGCACGAGGCCACGGGCGCGCACTACCACCCATGCTAGGCCATGGAGGGCCACGCCGCCACTCGCGCTGGTGGAGTAGGTGGCAAGAGGGTTGAGGATGTCATGGAGGCTGGCTAGGGGATTATATGTTGTGGGTTGAGATGTCAAGCTGATGGCTGGGCCGACCTTTTTGTCAGGCCTAGTCGGGCCAGCATGTTGGGGCATGGACCTTCAATCTGGTCAGGCTGGCATTGGCCCTATGGCTATCGGCCATACCATGCTTGGGCCAGGCCAAAATCCTATGCCATGGGCCAAGCTGTTGGGCTGTGGGCCTTTTGGCCAACTATAGCCACCATGGGCCAATGCATCAGGGGCCACGCCTGCGCGCTGCACCTAGGCACCACAAGCAGGGGCCCGTGCACCTTGCTAGGGCACCATCGCCACTGTGGGCCTATGCGTGGGGTCGCCACCACAGGTTGCCGCATGTCGGGGGCTCATGTGCCATGCTGACTAGGGCGATGCTAGGGCCACGAGCCGCACCATGTAGGGGAGCCATTGTTATCACCACTGGTTTTGGGCTTCAGTAGTGAAGAAAGTGGGTAGTGGCGCTCATCTTCATCACTACTGGCTTCTAGTCGGCAATCAAACTGATTAGAAAAATTAAAAAATACAAGGTTGCACCCACTAGTCGTGCCTGCTGGCCAGTCCCTCATCCGTACATGTGCCGCCACACCTTGCTGGTGCCCTCGGCCATCCATGTCCTCGCGCTGTCCGCGTTGTCGACCGCTGGGTGGGAGCGAGGCCGCCACGCCATCGCTTGCCACCACGACACATCACAGATCCACGTCGGCGGTGAGCCCACTACCTGTCCAACATGAAGATCCACTATTTGAGTAGATCTCCCGCCCCGCCTCACCTCCAATATCGTAAGGCCCGCCCCCACTGCCACCCTAAGGCGCATGTTGAGGCTTGCCGCCCCCACACTAAGGTCTGCCACTCCAACTTGGCGCAGGTCCGCTGTCCGCGTAGATCTACCGCCTTGCCTCCACCACCGTAAGGCTTACCACGCCGGCATTGAGGCTTGTTGCCCCCGTGCTAAGGTTCGCTACTCTGGCTTGGCCCTATGCTAAGGCTCGCCATGCCGAGCACTAGCGTGCACGCGCCGGAGTGACGCCTCGTGGGGCGGCCATCGTGCTGGGCCTGTTGCATCTGGGGTGGGGCACCGCGCCGAGGCCCACTGCATCGGGGGAGGGGTGCTGCGTCAGGAGGGGTGGGGCGCTACACCGGGGCTGGCTATCGTTTAAGGGGTGAGGCGTCGTGTGTGGGATTGAAGGAAGAGAATGGGATGGAGAGGGAGCCTGGGAGGAGAAGAGGATAAGACAAAGAGTGTGGTGCTGTTGGACAAGTAGAATTAAGTCCCGTGAATTAGAAATTTCAGGTCCGGGGAGATGTTTTCACCACCGGCTCTTCACACGAACCGGCTGTGAAAATCTTTTTTATTGCTGGTTCCATTACGAAGTGGCAGTGAAGCCAATTTTCACCACTAGTTCCATTACGAACTGGCGTAAATATTATCACCAACGGTTTCCAAAAACCAGCGGTGAAATGCCATTGGTGAAAATAGTTTGTGCAGGATATACTCACATTCAATTTGCCAGCATGGAAGTCCTCAAACATTTTCAAGGATTTCATTTTTAACATAATTTCCCAGCAAGACACATAAAACTCATTCAGAATAATCAAGACCAGCAGCCTTATTATTAGTTTCTGTTTGGAAAAGAGCATGTTTAATTTCCTCCTCAGAAAAAGCTTTACATAGAGTAGAATTGTCCTCCGTGGACAACTTTTACACTCCATCCCAAAGAGACTGTTGGAGAGGAAGAATACTAGCAGGGCCAGAACTAAAAAGTTGTTTGTACTACAAAGTGGCATGATCTAAGAGGTTTTCATCACCTTCAGTTACATTCTCCTCGTCTTGGAAATACAATATACTGTTTTGTATCTTCCTCCCAAGTCCCATATGCAATTCTATTAAAATTTTGGATTATTGTCTCTCTTGAGAAGCCAAGTCTCACGGGATCTCTTATAATAAACCAATAAAGCTCTTCATCTTCAAGGATTTGTAGAAGCTCTGCCTGGGCCTCAGCCTTTCTCTTTAACTGATTATCATTAAGGTTACTCATCCTCCAATTGCTCCAACTCTTCAAGTTCTACCTGAAGATATTTTCCCCCTTTTATTGTTACCTAGAGCATTATTGAAACCCCAGCCTCTAAAGAATTTCATGAAGGCTTTGAGTTTTAATTGGATCCTATGAAAAGCTGAACTAGTTCCAGCTTCAGCTTCTCTGAAACCGGCCAAACGCTCAAAATGCCACCTGATTTAGGTGGGGGTCAGAAGAGAATCACTTCTCCATTTACACTAGGAGTTGGGACCTAAAAAACCTGCTTCACCCTGCTAGCTGTTATATTCTGGTAGGGATCAACAGACAATCAATTCTCATCAGCTCCCCACCCTGCTCCCTCGTAGGAATCCAATGGAATCACTCCACACAGGGAGCGTAGCTATCCCAAACCAGGCCTTACACCTTTCGTTCCAGAATTTCTTAACATGCTCAAATGACTTATGGGGTTCTTGAGCCCAAAAGCTCAAATTTGAACTCATGGTTTCTCACTTGTTGCACTATCATAGTGTCAACAAAGAGAGAATTATGATCAAAGATCTCTCCAACAATTTTAGAGCCATCACCATTGGGAATAACTCTTCCTGCTCTTTCCTCGTTAGGACTCTATCCAATCACTATTAGATTGAGCAAGTTTGGTAATTAGATCCACGTAAATTCCCCCCAAATGATTGGGATTTCTCTCAATTCATAAGCATGAATAACAGCTTTGAACAGATCAGACTTCTTATGGGCAAACCCCTTATTGTTTTCTCCAGCATATCTAATTACATAAAAGTCACATCCAATCAAATGGGGATCTTTACTGAAATGGCATAATTCAGATAATACACTCAGGAACAGATCTTTGTGCTCTTCATGAGCACCATACACAACAACTAAGTTCCATTTACTTCTCAGTTTCTATCCCAAAGGCCAAGAAGAATCATAAAGTTTCCTTTCCTTCTCAAACCAACATTTAGAAAATTAGTATTGCCCCCCTCCCCCCACCCCCCAAGCAGAATCCCACCAGATTTCCCTTTGAATGGTATCCATAGCCACAAAAAGGACTTCTGTAAGTCAACTGAGTTAAGGAAGTGATCATCAAAGTCCTCGTCCAATGTTTCTTGAGTTCCCACAAAATGGAAATTACTTTGAATAAAGCCTGCAACATAGGTAGCAACACCAGATCGTTTTTATGCTCCTACAATTCCAGAAAAGGACTTCTTATAGTGATTGGATCTTTTGGTCAGAAATGCTTGGGAATAATTCTTATTTCTTCTACCCTTGCACCTGATAGGAGCTTCCTGACCAAAATGACAAGGTGTCACAAAAAGATATTCCTGCTCCTTATTTGAAGGAGAAAATTTTAGATCTGCCTTTCCATATTTACAGTTTTTATCTTGGATAATTGATGACAGGAGCCTAGGTCATTCCTTTTTCCTTTTATAGAAAAAAACTCTAGTTAACCCTTCTGAATCAAAAGGTTCAGAATCCATCCAGCCCACACTACTACAAAAATCTTTATAGAGGCGGGCCAAATTGATTAATGGAGGCGGGCATTGCAACCGCCTCCAATCAAAGGTCATGGTTAATGCTAGATTAACAGAGGCGGTTGTTTTGTCCGCCTCCAAAAATAAATTAAAAAACAAAAAAAAGGAAAAAGCCTGAAGCCCGAACCGGGCCTGGGCCTGGATCTGGGCTGCGCGCCACCGGATCCACCCGCGCCAGGGCCAGATCCGCCGCCGCCGGATCCACCAACGCCGGGGCTAGATCAGCCGTGGTGGAGCCCGCCGCCGCCAGATCCGCCCGCACTAGGGCCAGATCCTCCGTGGTGGAGCCCGCCGCCACCAGATCCACCGTGATGGAGTCCGTTGCCAACAAATCTGCCCGTGCCAGGGCCAGATCCGCCATGGTGGAGCCCGCCACCACCAGATCCACCGTGGTGGAGCCCGTCGCGACCAGATCTGCCCGCGTCGAGGCCAGATCCAGCCTCCCCGTGCGCCGGCCGAGCTTGAGAGAGAGGGATGCGCTGCTAGGGAGGGAGAGGGATGCGCCGGCGGCCTCTCCGTGCGCCGGCCAAGCTCGAGGGAGAGAGATGGGTCGCTGGAGAGGGAGAGGGATGCGCCGCCAGTCACCCCGTGCACCGACCGAGCACGGGTTCCGTGGGAGAGATGGAGAGGAGAGGGAGGTGTGCGCGCCCTACGTCGGTCGAGCTCGGGTTCCGTTGGGGAGATGAGGGAGGAGCCTTCGGTGGGGGCTGCCATGGGAGAGAGGGAGAGGTGAGGGAGAGGGAGCAGTGAGTGAGGGGACGGGCTGCGGAGGCATTTGGTGCGGGGGCGTTGGGTGCGACTGAGGGGCTATGAGAGAGATAAGTGAATGAAACCCTAGGTCTAGGTATATATACTATGAGCGTGATATCGGGCCTAGATGGGCAGCCTAGGCTGGAAGTTGGGCCTGTATTTTAGGAGGCGGGCACCGTAAGACTCCGAAAATAGGTCATTTTTGGAGGCGGTTCTCTTAAGGTGCCCGCCTCCATAAATCTATTTTTTTTAGCCGGGCATTTTCTAACCGCCTCTGTAAATAAAAACTACCGCCTCCGTTAATCGCTGAGTAGTTTAGGAGGCGGTTGAATTTTGTGACCGCCTTAGTTAATAAAAGTGCACTGTCTCGCAAAATCATTTGTGTAGTAGTGCTAAAATGATGGCAGAAGAAGTATTCTAAATTAAGATTATCTACCAGAACAAGGTGCTTATTTTTATTTTCAAGCATTTCATTTTTTTAGATGCTAAGTTATGCCTGACATATTCTAGTCAGCAATGATGTCAAAAGGGGCAAAGTTTTGGTCTATATATACCAATTCCAATTTTTGAAACATTATCAATAGGATTTCATCATTAATAACTGAAAATGGATTATGATTAGTAAGGCAAGTACCTTCCAAGTTTCTTTACTCCCACAGTTTGTGCATGAAACATTTTTTTGTTGGGCACATAATTTAAATAGCGTATGGAACACAAAGGTAGTACTTGATAAATTTACTTTAGAAGATTGATTTGCTATTTCTGGTGATATCGAACTATAGACCTCACATATTGCATGTGCTATCTAGTATCTTCTATTGAACTTCCCGATCCCTTCATTCTGTGCTGCAGGGACTGGAAAGCTATCGTTGATGATTGGATTGCTGCAACAAAAGCTACAATGGATAGCAATTCAAGTGAGTGTTAATGTGGTATATATATCTTAGTACTTGTCTACTTGATCATTTCCTTCTTCAGCCATCAGCTTATTAGCTAAACGAAATTAATATGTAGATAAACATATGGATATATCGAATAGAATTACCACAGAAGATGGAGGAGGACTTGCTACTCCACCTATGGACATTGGAGCACTCTATCTTGTGAGCCATGGAACTGAAATCCAAAATGTCTCTGAGGTGCACACATATGAGTGGTGCAAGCACATTATTTCTTTGCTCTATTGGTCGATCTACACTTGACACCAATCTAACCTTTCTAAATTTGATGTGCTTATTCCTTTGACTGTCATGGCAAAAATAAAGTTCCTTCACGGCATGGACGACGAGAGGATAAGTAAGTATAATATATGACTCTTGCTTTCCACTCATTACCTTTTACGAAGTATTTGGTGGCTTTTAACCAAAAATGACAATACACTATTGTAGTAACCAACTTGAGCATGGACAAAGGTGGGAGTTGCTGTCTGAGCAACAATAGATTTGATGGTTTCAAGCCCTCAAACAGTACTGCACCATGGAGCAAAGATTCAATCATAGTACAAGCATTACCAGCGATTCAAGGGCAACCATTTGATAATGGGAATCCACAGGAGCTACCAGGAAGAAAAAGGAGGCCATCGAGGAACACAAGCCCGCCAATAACATGCAAGAAAATACAGGAAGAAGGATCACAAGTCCCTCGCGTGCGCATCAAAGCTAAGCACTCTAGTACTGAATGTGCACCAAGGGGACTTGTTGAAAAGACTCTTGTTGAGAAGAAACCCTATGAGGAGAATCAAGGTGCAGTTACAAGAATTTCTCCAATTATTGCTGCGAGGGAGCTGCCGCCAGGCCAAGTCCTTGTAAGTTATACTTTTTTGCTATTGATACATATACAAGTTGTTATATGATATTCAATTATTTAGTTGAACCTTCACTGATTTACTGTATGGTTACTATGGCTCAAGAAAAAGGGGATGCCAACCCAATCATCGGCTGGACCGAAGGTAGGGACAAGGAAGAGGAACGTTCAATTAACTGAAATGGATATAGATGAGACGAAGCGCAAGCTACGTGGAGCTTACCAGGAAGCAGAAAAGTGTGAGTCCCTTTTTAGTTATAACCATCCTTTTTATTTTCTGTGAAAAATGGCATTATTTAGTTGGCCCCTAACCACAATATATCGTTTTTCTTTGTTTTAGCGAAACAGAGACGTGCAATCCAAGTTGTGGAGCTGTCTGACATTGCAAAATCAAGAGAGAACCACGTAGTTAGCAGGGCCCCTTCGACCGAGTCAATGAATCTCACCAACAGGACCCACACAACGAATCGAAGTCAGATAATCAAGAGTTGGGAAAATGATCGATGCAAATGATTATTGTACTGTTAGTATTTAAATCTCCAATCTAGATTATCAGCTTTTTAGTGGTCGATGTAAATGATGACTGTACTGTTAGTATTTATATCTCCAATCTAGACTAACAGCGATATTTTTGGTTATGTCATTTCAGTTGCGTGTAATCCTGCTCAGGTAATGAGTATATAAATTCATCTGAAATGCAGATTGGGAGAAACTGGTGAATAAATGTTTTTTTTTGTTTCCCTGACTCATCAGTAATATCGCTAAAACTATATAATAATGTAAACGTTCTGTGCCAGATGCAGAAGCAGGAAGTTTCTTCTATTTCTAAAAAAATAGCACTCAGTTTTCTATCCCAAAGGCCAAGAAGAATCATAAAGTTTCCTTTTTCAACATCTAGAAAATCACGCGCGCACACACACACACACACAAGAATCCCACCATATTTTCCTTTGGATGGTATCCATTGCCACAGAAAGGACTTCCTAATGTAAATTGAGTAAAGTAAGTAATCATCGAAGTCCTCAACGGTTCTTGCAAATTCACTTGTCTCAAGCCAAGTTTTAGAATGCCTAAAGTCACCCCCCGGCTCGGGCGGCAGAAACCCTAGTCACCGCAGCAGTCTAGCACCTCCCTTCCCTTTCCCTCGCTGCTGGCGAAGGCACATACTGGGATGCCCGCACGGCTCCCTAGGATGGCGACGGTGAGGCTCTCATGTCTAGGTTAGTCACAAGTGCAACCGTGCCGTAGGGTGCCGACAGCGGTGACGCCAGGCAATGGTTTCCGGTGCCGCTCAGGCTGGATCCGGCTCGCCCGTGGCCTGATCTGGCACTACTACACTCGCACCTTTCACAGCCGCGTCGTAACCCACATCGCAGTCCAATTTCGGCCTCGGCACTGTCGACAGTGATTGTCATAGCCTTCACCGTCGACATCTGAGGCCGACTGCGGTGTACACTAACACCATCGATTGGCTTATGATTCGTCCATGATTAGGTCCTTACTTCAGTCGTATTGGAGCACGACCCAGCTGTGGATGTACACTAACACCGCCGCATTGGCACATGATCCGACTGTATCGAGGCTATCAAAACTATCATGTGGACACATCAACCGCCTGTGTAGTGGTCATCAGCACCGTCGCCTTGTACTTCGACCCGACTGTCATGGCCGAGACACATGTGTAGAGGTTAACACCACCGTCGCTTCAGCGTATGATTCACCAATACAAAGGTCATGGTCACCGTCGCCTTACTAAACGATTCAGCGGTGATACACTTTTATCCCTACCACATAATATGTATAGCGACGGTGTTGGACGTTTGCACCACCAACACCAGTGGTGATAACAAAACAATAAATGGCCCTTAATAGCTTACTGAACACAAAGCATACAGATATAATTATCGCATCCATAAACCATATTCTTACAATAACAATGGACGCTTACCATAATATCTTTCTCAACTGATGTCCTAACACAAGCGGTACATAGATTGCAAACTAAAGGTACCAATCTCTATAGGCTTACATAACGAAACGATGTAGTTGTGCTCCTCCTATGTGGCACTCCTACTTGCTAGGCAAAAATGAATATAATTAGTGCATTCTTTGAATTGGTAGGCAATGCACCATGGAACCCCTCTTCTTCCTCCTAGCCAATGTAGGAAAATTGTTCAAAAGCACTCAAACTCCACCTGCACAAAGCAACAAAATTAATAATATTCAACACACCATTCCTTTAGTTACGAAGCCCAAATTGGCCTATATATAGAATCAAAATAACTATCTACCTGAACAAAGGCATTACTTATTTACAACAAAATACAGCATATGTACCTTTACTGCTCTGCTAATGACTCTATGAAAAGGGAACATAAGGAAGATAGTGTGGCCACCTGCTCATACATAATAGTTTCTAGGTACTTCTAGGATAGTCGATGGCCCGGGCAGGAAGGACATGAACTTTACTACGGTTCATGCCATATGCAAGCAGTGATTTGTCCTCCCCAACAAGGAAAATCAAATTCTATTCTAGATGAACTGCAATCACTCTATAGGCCACATCACAAACCTCGATACCAATTTCAATATTCTTCTTTCCAAACAGCTCCAGCGTGGTCACCTTATGCTTCAACATCCATTTACTAGTACCATAGTCTTCAAGGATCCAGGTTGAAAGCTCATACCTATTCAAATTATCAGCAGTACATAAACATAACTGACCCTGAGCTTCATGGATGGAGATTGCATCACCAGTTGGCCTACGAATTTTCCTCCATGTCTTTCCCTCCATATCAACAGCAACTATCTAGGTGAACTCCAACATGTGCATAAAACCATTAACAAATACACATTTCCCATATGTGGATACTACAATACCCTCATCCCATTTAGATTCTTTAAAGATCTATGCTCCAGTTTTAGATGAGTAGATGTTGACACCGAAGGAGTCATCATCATTGATCCCATATTAAAACACAAGAATGTCGGATGGAGGAGACTGTCGGATCGAACCCCAAGCGAGCTGAAACACAAGAATAGTTGCCACCCGGCAATAGCAACCATTTCTTAGTCACCAGATTACAGACAACATAGCGAAACCCAGAGTACCAGAAGAGGATGAGACCCCGGGAGCAATCCGAGATCACGACATCCTGAATGGGGAAGGGCAAGAAGGACAAGGAGGGGTAGTCACCGTTGACACTAGTGAAGTTGCGTTTGCATTTCCAGCTGCGGTAGAAGAATGCAGTGAGAATCTGGGGCAGCTCCTAACGGTACTCGGATCCCAAGATGAGGCTATTCCAGTAACGACAGACAAACTTGCAGCTGCACAAGGAGCAGGCGGTGAGGCGGCTAAGGATGATGACCAAGACATGGTCTGAGAGGATGGCCACTTCATTTCTCTTGTTAGGGGCCTCCTCCTCCATCTAGATGAGGATCTGGTGGAGCGAGGACAGCGATGGAAGCGGTAGTTCTGTCGCCAGAATCAGAGAAGGAACGACTGTGGAGATGTGTTTGTGAGCTCGTTAATAATCAGATGGAAGCTTCATTCATACTCAGATGAGTGAAGAAGGGAATAAACATCCAAGAACAATGCAAAAGGGAAGTGCAAAAGCAATACCATTGCCTTTGGATCTTGCGGCATTGAGCTCGAGTGGCGACGGTGGTGATGAGTACCAGCCTGGTCACCAGTGGATCTATGCTGTCTACCTACCGGTGAGGCATACCGATGCGGAGCACTAGCTTGTCGGCGGTGACTGGTAGCTTGCACGCCGCTGAGTAGGGGCGGTCGTGCAGTTCGGCACTGGGGAGCTGGGGCGGTGATGAGGAATAGCAGCACTGAGGAGGAGAAAGATACGGTGGGGGGCATCCTTTGTAAGCAACTATATCAAACGCAGGAATATAAATTTCTGCCAAACTTTGTAAATACGCGCGGGAGTGACGCGTAGGACTCATGCACGGGCTTGGAAATTGATGAAAGCGATGGTGAAGGCTACTTGCAGTGATGATCGGGAGATGTTAGCACCTACTAATGACAGACATGTCATACGGTCTGCGAACTCTAAGGCGCACAAATGGAACGTTCAAGTCACAACAAACAGAGATGAACTCAAAGTAATAACTACTAAATATTATGAACATTTTTATTCAGAATGCAGAGGCATGTTACAATTGAACTACTCACGGGGAGCGTTATGAATGATGTCCCCTACATCCACCATGGCCAATACGCCATCACCCATGGTGGAGAACTCGCCGATCAAGTTCTAGCGCTGTCGATAGCTCGTCTCTCCCGGGAACCCCAGCTCCACCACGGTTAGGTCCTCACTCAGCCAAAGCTGGGCGGCGGCCATGGCCAAAGTGGCCCCTAGGTGAATGTAGTACGTGGCCACCTCCATGACCCATGGTGGCATGGTGCGGAGGCGGTCCGCTAGGGTCATCCCCGTAGGCGCAGGAGGCGAAAGCACGCTGATGGCATTGCCTGCTGTCGCGTGGAGGTCCTGGTAGTGCCTGTTGCTCTCTCCTGCCATCCGGGAGGAGACATGGGCGTTGTGCTTGGTTACCTGGCAAAGGCGGATCACCTCTGCCGCCTCGCCCTAACCGACGATCAGTTGCTCCTGGATGGCTAAAAAGGAGATAAGAAAACGCTACAACTAAAGACACGATGCCGCACGTAGTGAAAGAGCAAGATCATATCGTGCCGAAGGCCTTACCAGTGAGGCACGCCTAGGCCTTAGTGGTGGCAAGCTCCGCCAAGGCCATTTCCTGCTTCACGGCTGCAATGGAGAGGTGCAGCCGGTCCGCCTCCCGGCTCTCCTCGCGGAGGGCGGAGGTGGCCACGTCTAGCTGCTCCACCAAGGTTCTAGCACCGGGAGCAATCTAAGATCATGACATCCTGAATGGGGAAGGGCAAGAAGGACAAGAAGGGGTATTCACCGTTGACACTGGTGAAGTTGCATTTGCATTTCCAACTGCGGTAGAAGAATCCGGCGAGAATCTGGGGTAGCTCCTAACGGTACTCGGATCCCGAGATGAGGCTATTCCTGGAACGACAGACAAACTTGTAGCTACACAAGGAGTGGGCGGTGAGGTGGTTGAGGATGAGGACCAAGACTTGGTCTGAGAGGATGGCCACTTCGTTTCTCTTGTTAGGGGCCTCCTCCATCTTGATGAGGATCTGGTGGAGCGGGGACAGCGATGGAAGTGGCAGCGCTGTCGCCTGAATTAGAGAAGGATGACTATGGAGATGTGTTTGTGAGCTCATTAATAATTAGATGGAAGCTTCATTTGTACTCAGAAGAGTGAAGAAGGGAATAAAAATCCAAGAACAATGCATAAGGGAAGTGCGAAAGCATTACCATTGCCTTTGGATCTTGCGGCACTGAGCTCGAGCGGTGACGGCGGTGATGAGTACCAGCCTGGTCACCAGTGGATCTATGCTGTCTACCTGCCGATGAGGTGTACCAGTGTGGAGCACTAGCTTATCGGTGGTGACTGGCAGCTTGCACGCCACTGAGTAGGGGTGGTCGCGTAGTTCGGCACTAGGGAGCAGGGGTGGTGATGAGGAATAGCAGCACTGAGGAGGAGAAAGATATGGTGGGGAGCGTCCTTTGTAAGCAACTATATCAGACATGGGAATACAAATTTCTACCAAACTTTGTAAATACGCGCCGGAGTGACGCGTAGGACTCATGCGCGGGCTTGGAAATTGATGAAAGCGGCGGTGAAGGCTACCGGTGGTGATGATCAGGAGATGTTAGCACCTACTAATGACGGACATGTCATATGGTCTACGAACTCTAAGGCGCACAAATGTAACGTTCAAGTCACAACAAACAGAGATGAACTCAAAGTAATAACTACTAAATATTATGAACAATTTTATTCAGAATGCAGAGGCATGTTACAATTTGAACTACTCATGGGGAGCATTATGAATGATGTCCTCTACATCCACCGTGGCCAAGACGCCATTGCCCACGGTGGAGAACTCGCCGATCAGGTTCTGGCGCTGTCGATAGCTCGTCTCTCCTGGGAACCCCAGCTCCACCACGGTCAAGTCCTCACTCAGCCAAAGCTGGGTGGCAGCCATGGATGAAGTGGCCCCTAGGCGAATGCAGTATGAGGCCACCTCCATGACCCGTGGTGGCATGGTGCGGAGGCAATC
Source organism: Miscanthus lutarioriparius (assembly GCA_904845875.1). Taxonomy (NCBI): domain Eukaryota; kingdom Viridiplantae; phylum Streptophyta; class Magnoliopsida; order Poales; family Poaceae; genus Miscanthus; species Miscanthus lutarioriparius. The sequence goes on along the minus strand of CAJGYO010000005.1, from coordinate 86,913,586 downwards.
CGCCAGGGTCATCCTCGTAGGCGCGGGAGGCGAAAGCACGCTGATGGTGTTGCCTGCTGTCGCGTGGAGGTCCTGGTAGTGCCTGTTGCTCTCTCCCACCATCCAGGAGGAGACACAGTTGTTGTCCTTGGCTACATGGCGAAGGCGGATCGCCTCTACCGCCTCTGCCTAAGCGGTGATTAGCTGCTCCTAGATGGCTAAAAAGGAGACAAGAAAATGCTACAACTAAAGACATGATGTTGCACGTAGTGAAAGAGCAAGATCATATCGTGCCAAATGCCTTACCAGTGAGGCACGCCTGGGCCTTAGCGGTGGCAAGCTCCGCCATGGCCATTTACTGCTTTGTGGCTGCAATGGAGAGGCGCAGCTGGTCCGCCTCCTGGCTCTCCTCGCGGAGGGCGGAGGTGGCCACGTCTAGCTGCTCCACCAAGGTTCTGGCACCGGGAGCAATATGAGATCGTGACATCCTGAATGGGGAAGGGCAAGAAGGACAAGGAGAGGTATTCACCGTTGACACTGGTGAAGTTGCATTTGCATTTCCAGCTGCGGTAGAAGAATCCGGTGAGAATCTAGGGTAGCTCCTAACGGTACTCAGATCCCGAGATGAGGCTATTCCTGGAACAACAAACAAACTTGTAGCTGCACAAGGAGCGGGCGGTGAGGCGGCTGAGGATGAGGACCAAGACTTGGTCTGAGAGGATGGCCACTTCGTTTCTCTTGTTAGGGGCCTCCTCCTCCATCTTGAAGAGGATCTGGTGGAGCGGGGACAGCGATGGAAGCGGCAGCGCTGTCTCCTGAATCAGAGAAGGAGCGACTGTGGAGATGTGTTTGTGAGCTCGTTAATAATTAGATGGAAGCTTCATTTGTACTCAGATGAGTGAAGAAGGGAATAAAAATCCAAGAACAATGCATAAGGGAAGTGTGAAACCATTACCATTGCCTTTGGATCTTGCGGCACTGAGCTCGAGCGGTGATGGCGGTGATGAGTACCAACTTGTTCATGGTGGATCTATGTTGTCTACCTACCGGTGAGGCATACCGGCGCGGAGCCCTAGCTTGTCGGCGATGACTGGTAACTTGCACGCCGCTGAGTAGGGGCGGTCGCGCAGTTCGGCACTAGGGAGTAGGGGCGGTGATGAGGAATAGCAGCACTGAGGAGGAGAAAGATATGGTGGGGAGCGTCCTTTGTAAGCAACTATATCAGACGCGGGAATACAAATTTCTACCAAACTTTGTAAATACGCGTGGGAGTGACGTGTAGGAATCATGTGTGGGCTTAGAAATTGGTGAAAGTGGCGGTGAAGGGTACTGGCGGTGATGATCAAGAGATGTTTGCACCTAATAACGACGAACATGTCATACAGTCTACGAACTCTAAGGCGCACAAATGGAACGTTCAAGTCACAACAAACAGAGATGAACTCAATGTAATAACTACTAAATATTATGAACATTTTTATTTAGAATGCAGAGGCATGTTACAATTGAACTACTCACGGGGAGCATTATGAATGATGTCCTCTACATCCACCGTGGCCAAGACACCATCGCACATGGTGGAGAACTCACCGATCATATTCTGGCGATGCTGATAGCTCGTCTCTCCCGGGAACCCCAGCTCAACCATGGTCAGGTCCTCACTCAGCCAAAGCTAGGCGGCAGCCATGGCCGAAGTGGCCCCTAGGCGAATGCAGTATGTGGCCACCTCCATGACCCATGGTGGCATGGTGCAGAGGCGGTCCGCTAGGGTCATCCCTGTAGGCGCAAGAGGTGAAAGCACGCTGACGGCATTGCCTGCTGTCACATGGAGGTCCTGGTAGTGCATGTTGCTCTCTCCCGCCATCTGGGTGGAGACATGGGTGTTGTCCTTGGCTACCTGGTGAAGGCAGATCGCCTCTGCTACCTCACCCTAAGCGGTGATCAGCGGCTCCAGGATGGCTAAAAAGGAGACAAGAAAATGCTACAACTAAAGACTCGATGCTGCACGTAGTGAAAGAGCAAGATCATATCATGCTAAATGCCTTACCAGCGAGGCACGCCTGGGCGGCTGTAACGGAGAGGCACAGCTGGTCCGCCTCCTGGCTCGCCTCGCGGAGGGCAGAGGTGGCCACATCTAGCTGCTCCACCAAGGTGAGGACATCATCCGCCCCTCCCCCGTTGTCATCGTTGGAGACAGCTGGAAGCGGGGATCGCCTCTTCGGTGGTTGTGCCACCGAGCTGCCCTCCCCATCTCATCACAGCATCACACGAAAGTGGGGACGAGCAGGGACAACCTCCGGCGACTCTTCCATTGGGCGCTTCATTGCTCGATCCACCATTGGATGAGATGTGAAAGATGGGGTGTCAAGGCGGAGCGCCGAACGAAGAAGATAGAACAAGAAGATAGGTAAGTGTAACGAGTTTGAGAGAAAAGGAATCGTGTACTTGCTTCCCCGCCTTAGCCTCCGCTTTTATAGAAGGATGGGCGAGATAAGCGCCCGTTGGAGTTCCCTTCGATTGCACTGAGCGAGAGTAGGAGTTAAGGTGAGGCCACATCTCGCACGATCTTAGTGGAGCACACTTCTCCCAGCGGAAGTAATGGTGATGGAACGGTGTTGGAAGTTGGACGGAGAAAATTGACTCAACCACGCGGCTCGGCCCCTCTAGCGCTAACCACGATCTTAGGGGAGACGAAGTGACGAACCGCTAGTCTATTTTATTCTTATTGGATGCTTTGAATTATCTTTTGTAATGGCAGAGGTGGGTAATTTACTTGCAAAATTAGGAGGTTCACATACACAGTTTATGCGGTTCACACGGTTTACACCGTTGGGGCCTCTAATTAGTAATCGTAAGATAGTAAGATAAAAAAATTCTTTCATTCTAAATTTTTTTGCGTTTTCATACACAGTTTACGCGATTCACACAGAGGATGACGATTGACTTCCCCGAGATGTTTGACATCCTCGCACCATGGAACCTTCAAGAATGGAGCGATCATAAAATCCCAAGAGGGTTTTTTGGAACTCACCTTGCTCCGCTCCGATCCCCCTCCCCAGTGCTCTGCTCTGTCATGACATCACTCCCCGACCTGAGGATCCATCTTTTGTAGCCACCGCGTGTGTCCTCATTCCATGGAGAAGCTCCTGACGGATGTGGCTACTGAGATTGCTAGCCACGTTGCTACGGCTGTAGCGGATCCCATGGAAGATCTTGGTAGCCTGTGGGCAACCTGTTTGTAGATGCGTAGGGTGTGCAGCGAGGTCGTAGTGGGACAGAGCATATCACTATGGTGGGTGCTGCTACGTGGGATACACCTTGGGACCTAGAACCAGTTCTACAACCACGAGTACCGCGCCAAGCTCATCGCTAGGCTTGCTAGCATCGGCAACCCAGAGGCCTGCTTCTATGCTGGGATGTGCGCGCCTTCATGGAAGACCATAGCACGCTCATGCCGTGGCTCGACATGCTTGAGTGCTTCGTCGTAGCAGGCCATGATGTTGCTACATTTGTTCTCTCCCTTGTGCTCCAAAGGTTTAATAGCGGTGCCAGCAATGACAACATTGCCCGGCGGTGGTTGAGGAAGGTCGAAGGTGATGAAGCGGGCCTGGCGACGAATGTGTCGTGGAAGAACAAGATATGTACTCGACGCCTCCAACAGGCCATGTTCATGTTGCAGGACTTGGCTGGGTAGCCAGCGTCGGGTGAGTCTAGTCCTCTGCCTCCTCTGGCCATGCCGGTGCATCACCAGGATGAACATCAGTGCGGAGGTGGAGGCTGCGGTGTCCACGTAGGATTGGAAGGTTGGGAGGAGTGGGCTATGTTCTGCAGCGAGGAGTGTAGGATCTGCAATGAGTGTGATAGGTTCTTCAGTCAATGTGGTAGATTCTGTGTAGATCAATGTTGATATGTATATATCTGGATGACGAGGATTTGTATGATAAACTCTTCATTCTCCTTAATACAATCGTACGCAAGTACGATTCCTTTCTAAACTCATTACAGTTACCTTCCTTCTCGTATGATGTGGTTCAGATTCCCTTGCACATGTTTCCAATTTCTTAATACAAGTTATTCAAGTCATCTCCACAAATAAATATGAGCGGGGAAGGCAACAGTCAAGGTTCGTGACATCCATGGCCACCCACACGAGTCACGGGCGATAGGGCAAGGAAGAGACGACGTGGACCATTTGATTCCCTGCACTTTGTGATCTAACACTAACGTTGAATCACCGTATGAAATAGCAACGGGAGCTGCAATAATGATAATTTGCAAACACAGCAAACCAATTTGCAAATTAAACAAGGCAAATACTTCCACCCCTGCACCTTCTTAGTGAGGTGCTTTATCTCACGTCTGTGTAGCCAAGGCAAATACTACGACACTTAAAAAAATAGAGTAACAAGCATCACCATTCAGTTATTAATTGTTTTAAGGCAAAAACTATATATAAATGACACAGTAACAATCATCACAACAACTTCATTCATAACTTCAGTTACATTCCACAGTTGTACAATAACAAAGACCTATCGAAGACTACTGGGTGTATAATAACAAAGACCTATCAAGTACTAATACATCCCATATTCGAGTCTAGAGACAAGCAGTGCAAGCTAAGGACGAGGCATCACCTCTTAAAACTTCCACTAGCATCTGCACCTCTCACGGTCGAGAGAGAGAGCAAGAAGAGGAGCATCTTAGTGAGGTGCTTTACCTTCCCTGCTGCACCTCTCACGGTCGAGAGAGAGAGAGAGAGAGCAAGAGGAGCATCTCCACCTCTCATGGTCACGAGCATGTGCATTCCTACATAGGATGATTAATTGTCAACATGTAAGTTTAGCAGTAGGAAAAAATGAAGGAAACCATTTTTTGTCCACCTTTCTTGTGTAGTAACTTCCTTGTCGATTAGGATATGGTGGTGCTCACATCTCATGGTTGCGAGGAGGGCATGGAAGAGAAGCGTCGCCATCGTCACTGCTGCTCCAGAGGAAGGAGGATCGCTAGGGCGCCGGGATGGTGAATCGGCACAAGAAATGCGCATGGCAAACTAGGGATACCAAAGTGCATTGAGTACCCCTTGGCTTGCCCAAATAAGCGAACCCCCTTAATCACAAAACTTCCACTAGCACCTAGATGCCGGTAGTACCCAATCTTGAAGGCCTTCTCCCAACGTCGTTGCTGCCGCCAGAGGAGTTGGAGAAGGAGCGCCATGGTGATGAAGAAAATATAGGTGGTTGGCTCAAGAGCTTTGTCTGTATCTATGTGTATCTAAGGAGGAAGGAATGTGTGGATTGCCAAGAAGCACATCCAACCCTGGCTTAAATAGGCCAACCTTGAAGATGGAGAAGCAAAAGCATTAGGGAAGATGAGGCATACACCGTAGGAAAGTAATGGTGATGCAACTATGTTGTGGGTAGTTGAGAAATGGGAAAATAACTCATGTTGAATTTACTACCGCCGATACACCAAACGGTCGTGTAGGGCCGGCGGCCATAACGCCTATCCTAATTGGCTCAGCGTTCCAAACGATGATGGAATTCAACCCTACTACCATTGCCGCACTGATGGTTTTCAATTGCCAGTTTCATTCCTTACGAGGCCTCCCTAGCAGTCCAACCGACGGTGGAAGTATCACACTTATGCTTTTATCGCTATGGCAATGAAAGTGGCGATAGTGAAAAGTAAATATGTAGTAGTGTGGTGCCTCCACGGACGCAGTCTCGCCCTCCCCTACGCGCACCAAGCCACATACCCCACCTCCTATGCCTCTCTTTTCCTCTTCCTCTTCATCTACAGCTCCTTGGATCCATCGGTGGGGTCAGTCGAGGACCTCTGGTCACGGATCCAGTGGCTGCCCACGCCATGGCCATGTCGGGCGGTGCGTCTAGCCGACTACAAGGGCCATGATCAGAGCGCCTACCATCACACGATGATGGTGGATGGCCTCCCCAGCCGGCTGGTGGACAGGGTCATGGTCGGGCACCACTAGCGGCCAAGGAAGGGGTGGCAACGGCCTCATGGCACAGAGGCATGGATGGCATGCGGCAACGGATGGCGGCTTGGCTGGCGACTGGTGACCATGGCGGCCACCTTCTCTGGCATCGATCCGATGACTTGGTGCTACGGCTCCTGCCTAAAGCTGGTGGAGCTCATATCCAACCCCTCCGGTCTCGATCATGTGCTTCTCCAGCTGTTCATGTGTTGTTCGGGGCGGATCCACGTGGGGGTGTCGGGTTTGGGCGTGATGTGTCTAGCTTGAGGGCTATGGGCGTCAGTGGTCTATGAGCATGGTGATGTGTGGCTGCGGCAGCCGATGGGAACGTGTCCCTGGCCACGCGTGGCTATAGCGGTGTGATGGTGCTCGGGCACAAGAGTGGGGCTACCATCTAGGCATGAGACGCCTTGTCTGTGCACACCTCCCACCATCGTGGGCGAGTCTAGGAACAGCTCCATGAGGTGTGGCAGCGATAGGGACCCCATCTGTCTAGGTGCAGACGCCTATCGGTGCACGCCTCTCACCGTTGTAGGCAAGTCCGACAGCAGCTTCGTGTGTTGTGGCGGCAACCGGCACCCACCCACTATCTAGGTGCGGACGCTTGCCAGTGTGCACCTCCCACTATTGTGGACGAGTTCGGGAATGGCTCCACGAGGTGTGGTAGCAACCGTTACCATCCTCCATCCAGGGACGCCTGTCGATGCATGCCTCCCACCATCACGGGTGAGTCCGACAACGGCTGCGCGCGGTGTGGCAGTGACTGGCACCCCCTCCATCCAGACACAGACGCATGTCGGTGCGCACCTCCCACCATCGCAGGCGAGTCCAAGAATGGCTCCACGAGGTGTGGCGACGGCTGGCACCCACCCCTCCGTCCAGGCTCGGACGACTATAGGTGCGCGCCTCCCACCGTCAAGGGCAACTTCGATAATGGCTCCATGCGGTGTGGCGGCATCCCCATCTAGGCACAAACACTTGCCGATGCGCACCTCCCACCATCGCACACGAGTTCAGGAATGGCTTAGTGAGGTGTGGCGGCAGCCGGCACCCCCCTCCGTTCAGGCTCAGGCGCTTGCAAGTACGCGTCTCGCACCGACACGGGCGAGTCTGACAATGGCTCCGCATGGGTGTGGCGGCGACTGGCAGCCCCCTCCGTCTAGGCACCGATGCTCGCCAGTGCGTGCCTCCCTCCGATGCGGGTGGATGACATGGGTCAATGAGAGCACGGGCTCAGATCAATCGATCTGGGCCAGTGGCGGGACATCCTTCTTAAAAGGCGTCACTGAAGAACCTCTTGCTGCTGCCTCTCCATGGTCGGCCGTTAACCTCTCGCCACAAGGCTCAGGCGAAAGCCTTACCAAGCTCCTGCAGCGTCACCTCTTGTTGCTTGACTGACAATGGTTACGTTGTGGCGTCATCCACCTCCCTAGAGGCATAGTCGAAGAGTTCCTGTGTCTTGGTGTTGTTGTTTTTTTCTCTCTCTTTTTGGTCTATTTGTGGATATGCCACAATCCAGCCCTTGTGTTGGGGATGTTGTATTGTTTTTTAGTCCGGTTTTCCAAAATTAACTAGACAACAAGGTTTTTGCCATGTTCCCTAAAAACGAGACTGGTAATGATAAATCAGTACTATCCAGGTGGGGAATCTCTCCCCTTTGTAGTTTGCTTTAAAAAATCGAAGTCCTCAACCATTGTTTCTTGATTCCCACAAAATGAAAATTATTTTTCAGAGTAAGGCCTTTAAGTTGGGTAAACACCAGAACTTATTTATGCTCCCACAATTCTAGAAAAGGACTTTCATCAATTGATGTTCTACTTATTTCTTTTTCCATTGCACCTGATAGGACTTTCCTGACCAAAATGACAAGTTATCACAGCAAGATCTTCCTGATCCTTATTTGAACGAGAAAAACTTAGATTTGGCTTTTGTTTTAAAGATTTTATCTTTGATAATTGAGCACAAAGGCCTAGATCTCTCTCGCTTTTTTTCTCCTTTTTCTAGAAAAAACTCTAGTTAACCCCTCTGAATCAGAAGATTCTAGAATCCATCCAGCCCAAAATGATAGCAGCAGAAGTATTCTCAAGATTATCTACCTGAACAGGGTGCTTTTGTTATTTTTAAGCATTTCATTTTTAGATGCTATATCATGCCTGGCACATTCTAAGTCAGAAAAGATGTCAAAAGGGGCAAAGTTTGTGTCTAACCAATTCCCATTTCTAAACATTCGCGGTAAGGATTTCATCACTAATACTGAAAATGAATTCTTATTAGTAAGGCAAGTACCATGCAATAAGTTTCTTTTCTACCCAAAAGAGCTTTATTACTCCTCCAGTTTGTGCATGAAACAAGTTTTTGTTGGGTACATGATTTAAATAGTGTATGGAACACAGAGGCTGTACTTTATATATGTACTTTGGAGGATTGATTTGCTACTTCTGATGATATAGAACTATAGACCCTATATATTGCATGTGATATCTAGTACCGTGTATTGAACTTCCCGATCCCTTTGCACTACAACATGGCCCTTCATACAAGGCGTTTAAAAATGCCTTTAAAAGTGTTCAAAATGCCTTCTATAAACTAGACTCAAAAGGTCTTTTGAGGCATTTTTTCAGATCGCCTTTCAATATCAACATATAAAGGCATTTTCTTGCTGCCTATAATACTCCTTTGAGAAATTCTATACATGGCCTTCAAACATTGATTGAGGCATTATTAAAAATGCCTCCAAAACCAAGTCCAGGCTTAACTGCTAGCAATATCAAATCGGCACAATCCACTACTAAATCGGCACAATCCATTCAAGAATGAACCAATGAGAGCACACGTTAACACTATATCCAAGATTTAATTATTTCAGACATACATAGTTATATTTGTAACCAGACACAACAAGGTAGAAAAATATATTCATCTCCAAATAATGCTCCTCAGTCCTGATGTTTAGGTCCTCACTCCTAATGATGCTTCTTGCTCCCTTTAAGAGAGATAAAAGCCTGACATGTTCATATCACAGCTATATACATGTGTCAATCCAACTAACTATATATATTGTGTCACTACCAGCAGATGAGCATGATCCTTCACTGGAAAGAATAATTTTGAAAGGCTCAGCAACAAATTCCTAATAATTTTGCATGACATAAGAACAATAAGTCTGGGTTGCTGCTGTCGAGAGAGTCGAGGCCATATCGGTGTAGCCGCCGCCGTCAAGAGGGGCGAGGCCCATGCCAGTGTAGCGGCCTCTGTCGCTGCCACAGAAGGAGGGGGAGGAAGCGGTGGTGGTGGAGGAGAGGCGTTCCCCGCACCGTTGTCGTCCCCCGCATTCACGGCGGCATTGACGGCAAACGGATCTAGGTGAGGGAAGCACTCCGTGACGGCGTCGGGGCCACGGTTGGTCGTGGAGGCGAGTGGAGACGGCCAGGGCGTCATGGGCGGAGGCGCGAGCGGAGGCGGATCCATGGGGTAGAGTGTATGTGCGGAGGAAGAAGAGATAGTGTAGGTGATTTGGATGATGGCATGGGACCCACATATACAGAGTGTTGTGTGCCTCTTGTATATGCATATACGTATCACGTGACTTAAGAATGCGTTTTGCTAAAGCGCCTCCAATTGCTTTGGGTATTTAAGGCGTTTTGGTATAACGCCTTCAATTGGTACAGGTATTTAAGGCGTTTTTAATATTAGCCTCTAAAAAAATATCTTCTAAGGCGTTTTTTGATGAATGCCTGTAAAAAATATAAAATTAAGGCACTTAGAAAAAAATGCCTTTAACAAAATGCCTCCTATAATGAGATGTCTTTGTAGTGTTGTTTTGTGTATCTTTGCGAGGACCTGGAAAAGTATCGCTTATGATTAGATTTCTGCTACAAAAGCTACAATGGATAGTGATTCAAATGAGTGTTAATGTGGTATATATATCTTAGTACTTGTCTACTTGACCATTTCCTACTTCAGCCATCAGCCTATTAGCTAAATGGACTTAATCTATAGATAAATAGAATACATTTACCAAAGAAGATGGACTTGCTACTCCACTGATGGACATTGGAGCACTCTATCTTGTGAGCCATGCTATTGCGCCCCAAATTGTCTCTGAGGTGCTCACACACACACACACACACACACACACACACACACACACACACACACACAACACAACACAACACAACACAACACAACACAACACAACACAACACAACACAACACACACATCATCATTTTTCTTTTCGCTTTCAAGTGTTGCAAGCACTGCTTTTCTTTAAGAGAGTGGCGCAAACACATCATTTCTTTGCTCCATTAATCGACCAACACTTGAACACCAATCTAACCTTTATAAATTTGATGTACTTAATTATTTCTCTGGTTGTCCTGGCACAATAATGTTTCTTCATGGTATCTTCCAAAAAAAAGTTCCTTCACAGCATGGACAATGGTATTTGGTGGCTTTTAACCGAAAATGATAATGCACACTATTGTAGTAACCAACTTGAACATGGACAAAGGTGGCCATTGTCTAGCGGCGATAGATTTGATCTTTGGCGCCGTGGAGCAAATATCAAATAATGATAGTACAATCATTACGGTGCATGATTCAAGGGCCACCATTTGATCGATAATCGGAATCCGCAGGAGATACCAACAACAAAAAGGAGGCAATCGAGTAACACAAGCCCTTGATAACATACAATAAAACATAGGAAATCAAAATTAAGCACTCTAGTACTCAATGTGCACCAAAGGGACTTTCTAAAAGACTCTTGATGAGAAGAAATCCTACGAGGAGAATCAAGGTACAGTTACAAGAATTTCTCCTGTTATTCTTTGCGGGGAGTGTCACGAAATTTCTCATGTTATTCTTGCTAGGGAGCTGCCGCCAAACTAAGTCCTTATGAGTTTATATTCTTTATATGCTACTGAGATTTATACAAGCTGTTATATGATATTTAATTATTTAGTCGAAGCTTCACAAGTCGCATGGAAAACACGCGCGTACTGTCATGGGGGGTCAAATTGAACTCATGATCTTAGGGGTTGTGCGTTGCTTCCTTATCACTGTGACTCAAACTCACTTGTGACCAAGTGGCTGATACATTTCTTATTCACTTTAGTCAATACTGTAATCGGTATTTGAGGCCCTAAACGAATTCAACTGGAAAAGGTTTGAACAAAAAATAGTTTTAGATCTCTTTTGAGTACCATATGAGGTCGTTTTAAAAAATTCAAAAAAAAAAGAATTTCAAAATCATTAATTTCAAAACAGAATTTCTTGGGCGTAAGTTATTTCAAATGAAAAGATCATCAACTATAAACTTGTATATCCCTTTAAGTACCCCAACTTTTCTTTAGGTTGTTTCTCCATCCGAGGCACTTTGAAAAATTCAAAAACAATGAATATCAAAATCTGAAAACTTAAAAGAGAATTCTTTGGCACTAAATGATTTCAAATAAAAAATGTAGTATACAACTTTGGTTTAAGTCATTTCTCCATCCGAGGTACTTTGAAAAATCCAAAAAGAATAAATTGCAAAATCTAAAAACTTAAATAGAATTTCCAGGCACTCAATGATTTCAAATAAAAAAGTAGCCAACTACGAAGTTGCAGTCTTTTCGAGTACTACAACCTTTAATATAAAGTTTGTCTTTGTCTAACATGATTTATAAAATCTATGAATTGTATTGTGTTGCACCTATGAGGCAGGCTAAATTGCCAACCACCTCTAAAATCCATTTCTACAGACAACTAGAGTTACCAAACACGACTAGAATGGTCTCCTTGAGCACCTCCTTCTTCTTCTCTTCCTCCAGGAAGGCCTCGTCGGCTCAGAACAGCATGTCCCGGTAATGACGGTTCTGCGACTCGACCTCCATGATGTACCTGTCCTGACAGAGGATGTACTGTCCAGATACCTGAAGGCAACAGCCCTCCTCGACGTAGAAAGTCTGCTCAGCGGCCATCACCTACCTCCTGGTGCTCTGGGTGAGGTCCAGGGCTCGGGGAAGCAAACGGTACGGTACGGTCCATTCTTGAGGTGCTCGTGGGCGTCACGCATCACGCGGCGAAGGGCCGAACGTGAAACAGACTGGACACAAGCTTCCACAGAGGTCTTCACCTTGAGCTCGTTGAAGGCGTGCAACTCCGGTAGAGTCTCACTCACAGGAACCCTGAGGTGGATGACGATGTGGCCCTACAGTCCGTCGGATCCTGGCTCACCACGACAGACGTACTTGATCTGCTCGATAGGGACACCAAGCTCCTCAAGGACACCACGGAGCATATGAGCGAAGCCTCCATAGCTCTGACCGTCAACGGGAAGCTCAACTACTGGTGCCATCTCCAAATTTGTCCAGGAAATGGGATCAGCAGGTTAGAAAAGAGGTAAGCCACGCATAAAAAGAAGCAAGGTCAGTACATATAACTGAAAAGACAAGTTTTCACTGCTAATTTTGTCATCCAATCCTAAGGGTCTCGTCCTAGGGTCAAATATGGCTCTGATACCAACTGAAACGATCCCGATTTCCACGAAGGGAAATCCATAGATACGAACCATAACGTGAAAGTCCCAGATGATCATTCCATCATATTATCGAATAACAGTCGATATCATAGTCATACATCGAATACATGTCTTACAGATAGTACAAATAGCAAGGTTTACTCATTATTACATCGCCACTCAGCGGAATCACTCAGAGCACACAACATTTGGAACAGCATCAGGTAGAAGAGCAGCGGACGTCGACTCCATCCTCACGAACCAAACTCGAGCGTAGAACCCGACCTCTAATCCTCCCAACCATCTCCCTAGAAGTCGTACTCAGACTCGAAACCTACCAAACAATTATCAGTACGATTTGTACTGGCCACTGGCTCCCACCCTATGCTTTGCGTTTGCTTTGTGGTAGTGGAATGCAAGGGTAGAGCAAAAGTCCTATTTGAGGCTATAGTTTCCTATGCAAGTATGTCAAGTTTTAATAATAATTCATCAAGTTTTAACCCATCTCATCCACACGTTCACCCATCCCATCACACACATCTCACCACACTCGCACTCTCTAGGCGGCAAGTATGACTCCCTCTCGTGCCTTCCCTCAACGGCCAAAGACGGAAACCAACACCAAACCTAGGGGGGAGACAAGAAAGGACTCCACTCACTAATCAATGGAAGCATAGGTCATAGGAATGTCCATATCCAAGGACTTGGCTATACGTATAGATTGATAAACTCTGCAGAGCATGTACACCTGGAACCACAAGATCACCATCATCAGCGATGCCCTGCCTAGGCTGATACCGACTGCCTCCCGATCGGTATGGTGCCACCCCACCACTCAGCCTGGGCCACCCCGGAGTCCTCCGAAACGATGAGACTATGAGATGTAGTACCGAGCCCTAGAGGTCACTACACTGTCTTAGGAGGGTGTGGGCCATATGCTCGTACCTCCCTACACTATCCACTTCCAACCTAGTGTTGACGGTCACTAACACCTATTTTGACCATCAACATTCCACCCAAAAGCATGGTAAAGTGAGGTAAATCATCATCACATGTGTAGAATTTTGTTTATAATTCACCTAGTTCCACTTGTGCTTGTAGAATTATTTGTATGTACGAAATATGGCAAAATTTGGCCAAAATGGTGACAAACATGGACCAAGGAAGCAAGTGGACGTGGCGGAGCCACTTGGGCCCAATGGGCAGTGCTGCCTGGTGCCACCTAGGAGCCGCCTAGCCCCACCAAGTGCCACCTTGGCACTTTGCCATGTCACCGATCCGTGGGAGCTCATCCAGAAGCATTCTCAAACGTTGATTTAAGTCGGTTTCGACCAAGGGTCACAATGGAGAGGCCATGGATCCACTGGCCCACCATCATTGACTTTGAGGCTTTCAACCAACTTACCAACCGACCTACCGTCCAAATTTTGACATGCGCTGCTTCTACAACCGCCATTGGGAGCCAACCAACGTCGTAGGATCATAAGGAGGTGGAATGGAGGGCTGGGCGGCGCCCTCCCTAGGCCGCTCGGTGCCCAAGTCACTCCACCGACCTTGCCACTGCCTACAAATACCCCTCCCCTCACTATACACTATAAATAGTGGGTGTGAAGCTCGGTGGAGAAGTGCCCCATTCAATTCCAAGCTCTCCAAGCTTCTCTTAGCTTTCTAGCTTAGCTTAGCTATAGAGTAGTAGTCTAGTAGTGGAGGAGAGCAAGAGCGGAGCTTCTCTTGGAGTCCGGAAGAGTGTTCTAGGTCTGGTATAGCTCATTTGTAATTCTTTCATTTTATCATTTACTTTATTCAGTATTGATTTCAGTACTTTATTCTAGTATTATTGCTTTGCTTTACTTTAAGTACTTAGTCATTAGTGTTCATCATTAGTGAGCTTCGGTGCTTGTTCTTTGGCATTAGTAGCATAGGTTATCTTATAATTAGTAGCTATTCGTTAGTACCGGTTCCACCATCTAGTTAGGGTACTTTGATCTCATTTCATCGGAGCTCGAATCAAAGTAGTAAGTCTGTAGATTAAGCGTGGTGCTTAGGCTATAGATTACCTATGGATACGGCTAGGCCTTCGAATAGATTGTGTTAGGTGGCCAGTGGTGACAGCCTTGTCTATCCTCTGTATTCCACCACGATAGGTCTAGTTATTAAATCGTAGGGCTCATGGCAGACCTTGTCTATTTAACTCTCCTAGTTGGTAGGCGGGTTGTGCCCCGAAGTACTATCGCATTTCTCCTAGTCATTTCTTTACCTTAGTTACTAGAAAGATAAATCGCTTGCTCTCCCACCTAGATATCTCTAGGTTAGCTTGTTAGTAGTAGTTAGTTTAGGTAGTTCACATTCACCCTTCACTAGTGTTCACCTACATAGGATCATCCTCAGCCTTGCCTTAGCAAATCCTAGTCCAATTATAAATTCTAGCCTTCCGCCTTCCTGTGGGAAAAATATAAATTTGACACTCGATACTCACTGAGCGAAGTGTTACACGATAGTTCTGTGCGCTTGAGGAATTCTCCAATAGTCGTTAAGAAATATCAACACCTAGCAGTAGTGGCACCATCCTAGTTGGTCGGGTAACCGTCTCCCGCCCATTCAGGAGCGAGTGGTGTGTACGTAGGGTCCTATGATCCGGTTCTCTTGACATACCAGTCCTTAGGGGGACCAGATAGGATATCTTTTCAAAGGGGATAACAAACACCCGTGCCTCGATGACACCTCCATCCTGGGGCTTCATCCCACAAAGACACTCCACCCCCGGACCTCCTCATCTCACATGCACCGGCCATAGGTACCTCTCATGGGGAATGCCTAGATCGCACCTCGCCGGCAAGACTCGTCCAATGACTCATTGTAGAATCCTGCCTGATTGACTCAACCCTCACCACACACCCAAGATGCACGCCAAGATCTCCCCGGTTATTACCACATTATCGGCACCATGTGCCTTAACCACTCACAAATAATCCTCCACCAAGCATCACATCATAGACATAATGCATAGTTGAAGTAGTAGCAAGTAAGTAAGTGAGCATCTAGCCTATCAGTGGGTGTGCAAGGGTATAGGTTGCGATAAGGTAATGGCTTACAATCAATTATACCATGCAACCTATCATAGATCATTTGCATAAAAGTAAAGCACTAGCAGCTACATTATAGCATGTCTAATAGGATTCTATGAGTTTGGGTGGGACGTGGCACCTGCGGGCAAGTCGTCTACAAGGTCGTCGGTGTAGTCGAGGTCATACTCAGTCTGTAGGTCCTCCGGGTCTATCGAACGACACATATAGTCGCGATAAGAGCTATATATGATCACAAAGAAGCAATGGAAATTCAAAAGATCCAAAAGCACTCAAACACAAGCCTATGATGTAGAGCTCATTTTTAGAAAAATTTGGACACTGGTTTCATATTTTTCTGAAGTCGGATGAAATTACTATGAATTTTCTAAGTTTAATCCATTTTCTAAAAAAGAAAAGAGTTGAATTAATTAGGTGATGACACATGGCGCTTCCTGACTGGCTTGCGGCTCAGCAATGGCTGACAGGTGGGACTAGGTCAATGGTCAACGGTTTTGGTCAATGGTCAACATTTGACCGGGCTCGGACTAGGCCTAGCGGGCCAGAAATTGGGCCGTCCCGGACACATGTCGGTTGTACGTGCATCCACATGGCACTGGCGGCTGCTGCTGGGCTCGCGTCTGTGGGCGCGGCTCATGGTGGACTCGCGGCACTGGTCCATGGACCGCTGGCTGGGTCCGCGGTGGACCAGATCCACCTCTCCTCTCTCCGGTTCACGGTGAAACAGGCTCATGGAAAGGCGAAAAGGGGGTGCTCTGCTCCTCACCGCGGCGGCTCGCCAGTGGTGAAACACGATGCGACGGGGCTCAGCGGAGCTTCTACGGTCTCCTAGGATTTTGTAACAACCCAAGTTTTCCATTAACCAAAAATCTAAACTTAAAAAATTTTCTAACAAGACCCATGCATGGTGAGTGTGCATGCTAGGAAACCACCCTTGTAGTTGCCCAAGTAGATCCCAAGCTAGTATGTTTGAGCATTTGCATATTAAACAACATGTGAGTTGCATCTTCTAGATTTTATGTATTGCTAATAAAATCAACCAACCTTTAATAAACAAGCTTGAGTGTGAGTTGCCAACCATTGGTTTAGATCCTAAAACCCTAGAAGACCCCTAGTGGACCCCCACAAGGATGTATATGTGTTTGGCAACACATGTATACATCCATAGGGCACAAGGTGTAAATAGAAATAGGAAATAGGATATAGAAAAGGATTTAGAAAGAGGAGGGAAATTGGAAAGGCTAAAGCAGCCCAAGCCGCCCGAGCCAGCCCAGCTCCCGCTGCCACGCCCCTCCTTCCCCTCTCGTTGGGTGACCGATAGGTGGGCCCCATGGGACCCCCTTGTCATCCCCCTCGCTCTTCCCACTCCTCTACTTTTCCCACCATGAGCCATCGAGCATAGCATCTCGCCGGCAAAGGATCTAAGGCCGCGCCTTCCCATCCCCACCGTCTGCCCTTGAGCCACAACCCTTGAACCACCTAACCTGCCCCAGCTGGCACCCCCGCCTGCTATGACGCGAGCACCATGGCCCGCGCTGCTTACAGCGCCCCTACACCCGTCGTACGGCGCCCTTGACCGGCTGCTGAGCGAAAATGAGAGCGCCAAGGCACCCTCGAACTCCCACCGAACCCCAAAACCCTAACCTAGGCCACCTGATCACCCTACATGTGTCTCCACGTTGTTCCCCACCGTTCGTCGCCCGCCATTGGTGAGCTCGGGGTATAAAACTCCCTCCCAAGTGCCCTGGCCCCTCTCCTATCCACCCCGCCGCCACTGGTGGTTTCACCAGCCACGCCAAGCTAGAGAAGAGGAGGGGAAGGGGGGAGAAGCACTGCTCGCCGGAGCTGATCATCACCGCAGAGTCGCTGCCCGAGCCAAAGACGCCTCCCCGATCGGCTACCTTGGCGTAGCTGCTCGGCAAGGCATCGCACAACCTCACTATAGCCCCGCCTCATCACCGCACCGCTACCCTACGCCCCCATGCCCGACAGTGAGCCCTGACCCCCTCCTATCCACCATCACGTGTTCACCATGATCGACATCGTGTTCTCTCCACCTTGGAGAGGCAAAGGCCAAGCCTTTAGACTTCGCACCACACCGCACATGTCGGAGAACGTACACGGCCAAGAACCCGGCCTTGCCGAGCCTCGCACGCTCAGGAACACTGGTGTGCCCTCGCCGAGCACCGCATGGTCGCCATGGCTGAGGCCACCCATGGCGCCATCACGTTCCAGCCACACCAGGCCGGTAGCGGTTCATAAACCACCACGGGTGGACTCACCATGATGAGTAGCCCCCAATGCACCCATCTTTTGGCCATAGAGGGCCTAGATGCCATAGCCCCTGACCGCCTCACCGACACAGTCGCAAGTCAGAGCGTCATCATGTCAAGGACGTTCCCGACGATCCTGGCTACCTCGCGTCATGAGGAGGGGCCGTTGATGTTCGCCGTGACCCCGCGCTATCTAGTCGGTTGAAGGAAAAGCCCCAGCCTTGCCTTGGTCAGTCGACCGAAGTTTCACCGTGTGCCCTCGCTATGGAGCGGACTACGCCGTGCCCGTTGGTCATCACTAGCGAGCCCTTTGGCTCTCTGGTGACCCCAATCGAGGGAAAACAGCCACCTTTCGCTCTGTTGGAGACCGTAGAGTTCTCGCCATAGACCGCCGTTGCCGCCGAGCCATTGCTGCCATGTCTAGCCCTGCCTAAACCCTAAGAGCTATGCCTAGTGCCCTAACCATGCTCACTAGAGCACCAGGAAGCGGAAGGACACCACCGAAGCTGTGTCAAGCCTCGGACGTCTTCACCGCCACCCCACGCCTCCATGAGCTGCTAGGCCGCCATTGCCAGTCGCTTAGAACCCTAAGCCACCACATTTTAGCCCCTTAGCAGATTCGCCTCATAGCCACGATGATGTGGATGCCCCTAGTTGCCCTGCTAGGTCACCATATCACTCGACCAAGCATTCTCGTTGCCGGTGAAGGTGTCGCCACGAGAGAGAAGGAGGGAGGAGGAGGCAGCAGCGTCGTGGGCATGTTCCACCATGAGCTAAGGAGAGAGAGGGGTGTGTGGACCCGGTCCACCATGGACCAGCCTATGGTCCACGGTGCACCAGCCCCGCGCCCACCTTGAGCCGACCCCATGGACTGAGCCCAGTAGAGGCTCACGCACGCCACATGGCTAGCCTGGCTGATCGCCATGTGTCCGGTCCAACCTAGCCCAATCGAGCCCATAATCCAGCCCTCTTGAGCCTAGTTCGAGCCCAGTCACATTGACTGTTGACCGTTGACCCAATCCCACCTGTGTAAGGGTCGAGATGGCGGACTAGAGGGGGGGTGAATAGTCTTTTCTAAAATTAATCGCGTCGGCTAACCGATATAAATGCGGAATTAAAACAATCGGTCTAGCCAAGACTACACCCCTCTATATATGTTCACTAGCACCTTGCAAAGATACTAATAAAGCAACTAAGGTGCCGGGCTAGCTAGAGCTCTCCTAAACAATTCTAGGAGCAAGGTCACACAAACCTATGCCACTAGTACTTTAAGTAACAAGGGAGCTCCTACACATGCTAGTAAGCAAAAGCACAAAGCTAACTAAGCTCACTAGCAATGCTCAATAACAAGGCAACCAACGCCTAATTAGAGAGCGCAAATACTTAGCTACACAAACTAAGCAATGTGACTAACAAGGTTACTAAAACCAAATTAGCCATGCAAGGGAGCTACTTCTATGCTACACAAGCAAGAAGGTAATTAGCTAGCTACACAAGCTATCTAATTACAAGAGCAACTACACAAGCTTAAGATATATATATATATATATATATAAGTAATTGCAAGCTTGTGTAATGGGGATGCAAACCAACGGGAAGAACAAGGTTGACACAATGATTTTTCTCCCGAGGTTCACGTGTTTGCCAACACGCTAGTCCCCGTTGTGTCGACCGCTCACTTGGTGGTTCGGCGGCTAATTAGCATCACCCGCTAAGCCCGCACGTCGGGCACCGCAAGAACCTACCCCTTGAGTGAGGGTAGCTCAATGACACGCTTTACTAAAGTTGCTCTTCGCGACTCCCGCGGGGCGAGCACAAGTACCCCTCACAAGCACTTCTCGGGAGGCTGCACAAGCTTCTTGCGGGCTTCGACGGAGACCACCACCACTAAGCCGTCTAGGAGGTGGCAACCTCCAAGAGTAACAAGCACCACCGGCTTGCACACGACCACCTAGTGCCACTCGATGCAACCTCACGATGCAATCGCACTAGAATCGCTCACTCACACAATCGAATGATCACTATCAAGTATATGTGTGATGGAGGGCTCCCAAGCACTCACAAGCATGGACACTAAGTCCCTTGAGGTGCTCAGCCCCAGCCATGGCCGAGGGCCACTTCTATTTATAGCCCCAAGGGCTAAACTAGCCGTTACCCCTTCACTGGGCAACGGTCGGGCTGACCGGACGCTCCGGTCGTGTTGACCGGACGCTGGACCTCAGTGTCCGGTCGCCCGTAGACGGCCATGTGTCCTGATTCCAACGGTCACTTGACTTGACCGGACGTAGTAGCTTTCAACTGACCGGACGCTGAACCCCCAGCGTCCGGTCGTTCAAAGAAGTACCGACCTCGGCCGGACGCGTCCGGTCACACTTGATCGGATGCAGCCAGCGTCCGGTCACCTCCGGCTTTCTGCGTCATCGATGACAACTGGCCGGACGCAGCGCTGCCGGCGTCCGGTGCATTCAGATCGGCGTCGGTCGGTTGACCGACGCCGACATCTTCGTGACTAACTCGTTTTCACTTCTAACTTCATCACCCTTGCTCCAATGTGCTAACCACAAGAACTTGCATCCGGCGCAATAGAAAATAGGCATTCTATTTTCCCGAAAGCGTCGAATACCGCCTCGCAAGCTCGGCGGGAGGGAGAGAGGGACCCAAACCCATCTCACCCCTGCAAACACCACCTCCTTTGTAAATGTGCCAACACCACCAAGTGTACACCACCATGTGTATGTGTGTTAGCATTTTCACAATCATTTCCCAAAGGATGTTAGCCACTCAACTTGCCATGCCACTCGATCCTAGCGACAATGCAAAGTTAGATCACTCGAGTGGCACTAGATGACCGATATGCAAACAAGTTTGCCCCTCTTGATAGTACGGCCATCTATCCTAAACCCGGTCATAAACTTCTCTACACACCTATGACCGGTGAAATGAAATGTCCTAGGTTATACCTTTGCCTTGCGCATTCCATTCCATCTCCTTCAATGTCGATGCAACACATGCACCAACATGATCAACAATGATATGATCCACTTCATATCATCACATGATCATATTGGTTCATCGATCTTGACTCTACTTGCTCTTCACCGTTGCTATCGTCCATCGGCGCCAAGTCTTGCTCAAGCTTCACCGCCATGCGGTCCATCACTCCAAAGCCTTTGACTTGCCCTTCACGCTTGCAACCGGTCCATCAAGCCAAGTCTTGTCTTGATCTTCTCCACCTTGATCACATGACTCAATGTCATGTCTCATTTGCAATAAGCTCCTTCATCATCACATGTGTGAGCTTTGCAACATCTCCAAGCCATTTTCACCTCCATGGCATATGTTGCTCATACACATGTACCTGTGGACTAATCACCTGTGTATCTCACATAAACACAATTAGTCCACCTAGGTTGTCACTCAATTACCAAAACCAACAAGGACCTTTCAACCTGTTAGTGACACTTTTCACCTCATCCAATCAGGATGCGCCACATGTCAGCCTCTGAATTTTCCTATCCTTTTTCTTTTTCAAAATATGATTTAAACTTAGAAAATTCATACAACTTTAGAAAAATATGAAACAAGAGTCCAATTTTTTCCTAAAAATGAGCTCTACATCATAGGCTCATGTTTGAGTGCATTTAGACCTTTCGAATTTCTATTGCTTCTTTGTGATCATCTATAGGAGTCGCTTATTGCGGCTTTACGTCTCGTTTGGTAGACCCAGAGGAGGAGCCTGAGGAGGAGGACTACGACTACACCGACGACTTGGGAGATGACCTGACTACAGGTGCCACGTCCCACCCAACCTCATAGAATCCTATTAGACATGCCATAATGTAGTTGCTAGTGTATGCAATGGTCTGTGATAGGTTGCATGGTAGAATTGCTTGAAAGCCTTTACCTTGACACAATCTTTACCCCTACACACCCGCTGCTAGAATAGATGCTTGCATACTACTTGCTACTTGCTTCTAATATGCATTGTATCTGTGATGTGATGCTTGGTGGAGGATTGTTTGTGAGTGGTCAAGGCACATGATGTCGCTAAAACTGGTAACAACTTGGGGAGGTCTTGGCGTGCGTCTTGAGTGTGTGGTGGGGGTCAAGTCGACCGAATAGGATTCTACGACGAGTCTTTGGATGAGTCTTGCCAGGGGGATGTGACCTGGGCATTCCCTACGAGAGGTACCTGTGGCGGGTATATGTGAGATGAGAAGGTCTTAGGGTGGAGTGTCTTTGTGGGATGAAGCCCTAGGATGGAGGTGCCATTGAGGCACGAGGTGTTGGGTGTCCCCTTCGAGAAGATGTCTTGTTCGGTCACCCTAATGACTTATATGTTCTAGGAACCGGTTCATAGGAATCCTTGCACCCCACTCGCTTTCCATCGGGGGAACAACGGATGTCCGACTAGCTAGGG
This sequence comes from Miscanthus lutarioriparius, assembly GCA_904845875.1. Classification (NCBI taxonomy): domain Eukaryota; kingdom Viridiplantae; phylum Streptophyta; class Magnoliopsida; order Poales; family Poaceae; genus Miscanthus; species Miscanthus lutarioriparius. Next base: position 86,891,330 of record CAJGYO010000005.1, on the reverse strand, counting down.
CGGTGCCACTACTACTAGGTTGTTAGCGGATAGTGTAGGGAGGTATGGGCATGCGACCCACACCCTCCTAAGACAGCGTAGTGACCTCTAGGGGGCCGATACTATGTCTCATAGTCTCAGCATGCCGGTGGACTCCGGGGTGGCCCAGGGCTGAGTGGTAGGGTGGCATCGTGTTAGTTAGAAGTATAGCCCGGAATCAGCCTAGACGAGCTGGATTGTCGATGATGGTGTATCTTGTGGGTAGTGTAAACCTCTATAGAGTGTCTAGTTGATCGATCAATACATATGATGTTTTTTCGGCTATGGACCTTTCCTGTGTTACCGCTTCACTTGACTAGAGTGTCCTTTCTTCTTCTCCCCCCTGGGTTTGTTGGATTTCGGCAGTTAGCCGCTAAGGCAAGGTGCAAGAGGGAGTCATCCTTGCCGCTAGAGACTGAGAGTGTGGTGAGATGTGTGTGATGGGTGGGAAAACATGTGTGGATGATATGGGTTAAAACTTGATGAATTATTAAAACTTGACACACCCATAAATAGGTCTTTTGCTCTACCCTTGCATTACACTTACCACAAAGCAACGCAAAGCATAGGGTGGGAGCCAATGGCCAGTACAAATCGTACTGATAATTGTTTGGTAGGTGATGAACCTGAGTACAACTTCCAGGGATATGGTTGGGAGGATTAGAGGTCTTGTTCCTATGCTCGAGTTTGGTTCGCGAAGATGGTGTCGACGCCCGCTGCCATTCTACTTAATGTTGTTCTAGTCGCTGCATGCTCTGAGTGATTCCACCAAGTGGCAATGTAATAATGAGTAAACCTTGCTATTTGTACTCTCTTTAAGATATGTATTCGATGTATGACTGTGATATCGACTATTATTGGATAATGTGATGAAATCATCGCCTAGGACTATCATGTTATACTTCGAATCTGTGGATTTCCCTTCGAGGAAATCAGGATTGTTTCAGGTTTCCTCATGGCCGGGCGAACACGGTAATGGCGCAAAGGCGGGGCCTTTTGGCTTTCCATGGCCAGCTACGGCGACGGCGGGCATGGTGGTAATGGCGGTGTTATGGCACGCACAACATGAGCCAAGAAGGGGCTCCTTTCCACGCAATTAGGGTCGCGCCATGTCCGCTCGATGGCAGAAGGCATAGCGGAGCTTTGACAGGGCTCTAGTGATGGCAAACCGAGGTCTAGAGTGGCCTAGACAACCAACCAACAAGGTGACTAGGTGTGCGGCATCACGGTGAACATCATCGGCCTTTCCTCGCTCAACGAGGCGGTCGGATTCAATGGGAACAGCTATGGCACGGCGGTGGCATGGGGAACATGGTGGTCCGGCATGGCAGACACGGTCGGCAGCTCATAGGGCTCCTTCCCCTCCTTCTTCTAGCATGTAGTGCACCTCTCAGCGAGGCAAAACTCGCTGAAGCATCCTCCTTACCTCTACCGGCCTAAGGTGACCGGAAAGGAACCTCGCCATTGTGTGGCCTAGCCATGGCAAACATGCGGGTGCGGCGCAATGGCGTTGGTGTTCCCAAGCCCATGAGGCTTGGCTTTGCCACTCGGTGACTCGTGCATGTGAGGTTCCCAAGCCCATGAGCTGCCTTGGGCTTCCCAAGGGGGAAACCACGCCGGCGATCATGGCTCGCGTGCACGACGGCGGACAGTGGGGTGATGGTGGGGCTCACCATGGTGGTGGGGAAGATAGGATAGCGGTGCATGGAGAGTCAAGGCCGTGTCGAGAGGTAGCAATGTCATGCCAACCCGCAGCGAGGAAGAAGACATCTGGTGGCGTCCTCATCTCCGGCGGGTATGGATGGAACTCCGAGGACTTTGGTTCCTCTCCTTCCTCCTTCTCCTTCTCTTCTATGGCTTGGCATGGGTGTAACGGTGCCACGGAGTGGCAGCAGGGTATGGGAGAGGTGCTAGGACACTAGGGTGGCTTATATAGCCACTCGCGGTTATGGCGATGGTGGTGAATGTTGGGAAGGGATGGAGGGGGTACGTGTACGATGGTCGGGGCTCCTAGGCTAGTGTTTTGGGGTGTGCAGGGTAGTTGCGTGGGCGCTGGCACTCCCAATTCGAACGGCGGATGGTCAAGGCAAGGACATGGTGGCTTCATAGTGTGGGGCCATGGCAACGGACGTCACGTGTGGCGTCGTGCGGGCTGGGGAAGGCACGGATGCTGTGGATTGTGGACGTGGTGCCCATCTGTGCGTTGGCACCCAATGTCCTAGAGGCGGACGACTACGAGCGGTCAGGCGAGGAAGATTCCCCCCTCCAGTGTCATTGCTCTGCTCGGCACAAAAGGAAAGGGCGTGGGGAAGGGGATGACAGGCGGGGTCCACTCATCGGTAGTGACAGAATCGCCCAATTTATACAAGATCAAGTATGGTTGTCCCCGTTTAACATGTTGACGCACACATACTTTCACTTATATAAACCCGGTAGTCCGCCGAGTGTCACGAAGGACCTCAGTAAATCAACATCACAACCAAGATCATATGATTAAGAAAATACGCATCACAAACGCAAAGTTGCAGTGGAAATAATATTACAAATGGGTTCACAAATAATAGTACAAGTTTGGGTTTCAAAATCGGTTAAGGGAAAACAACATAGCTTTCAAATAATTACATTAATATAAATTCCAAATACATTGCTAACATAAGTGACATCCTCTGACAAAAGCATATAGATGAGAAATAAATATAGAGTCACCGAGCCCACCAGTGGTTAGCCACTATCTTCCTCAGGCTGAGAATTTCACCTGCAACATGGTGGGATAAACCCTAAGTACTCGAATGTACTCAGCTAGACTTACCCGTCATAAACCAAAAATAAAATGACACCAAGGATCATACAAGGCTTTATAAGTGGAGCTAGCAAGACAACATTTTTCATAAAAAACAACTAATTCAACTATACCTTTTATAATTCGGTCATCAAGTTAATTATGGCTATTCATCTCTAGATTAGCAACTAACCTATACCAAACATATGATATATCATTTAGTAGCATAATAATAGTAACCATATCCGGTGTAATAATTCCATTTTCATCATAACCATCATTCCATAATTCAGCTACTACGATGTTGGGACTAGCCAAGTTTCTCACTGTCTGGGAGAGACAGCGATTCGAATCGATTTCAACCAAATGGGAATTTATTCCTAACACCAACCCATGTCTACCAGCCACGGTAGCCTTAGGTCACTTTTGGTATAACTCAGGTCCACATTTCACGGGTTTGCCCAGTGCTACACAGTTAGGGATGACCAGCTGCTAGGACGATCAGGACTACCCTACCCTTGGGCTCATGTCTAGCTCCCCGCACATCCTTACTACCATCTAGAGTGCGCACTTTTATAGAATGGGGCCGGCCTGACTTGAGCTACTAGGCTTTGCGGTCAGAACGAGTTATCTGGCCAGCTAAGTGAGAGGCATGCGTTCAATCTTGTCAGAAGCGCCAACAAAGGTACGGTCCTTAATCAGCACAGACAGAATGACATGAGTCAACCTACACATAGATTCCACCCGGCCTCCTGTTACATTATCCCATGGTTATGTTCCACGATAGCAAATATAGCCAACATTGCTTCAGTATCCACCTATATCTCATAGGTGATAGGAAATCACCCGACTTCTATCGGTCTAAGCATGGCTAAGCATATATTCGATCCTGGACCTACACAAGGTTAAAGGTGTATTTTTGGACAAGGAAATTATATGCATCAAGTGGTTCCAATCAACTCTTATGACCTAATGCATCAAACATAAAGGACTCAAGTGATATTTGTAAAAACATAGGAGGCTTAGAATGCTCAGGGGCTTGCCTAGTATCCAACACTAGGTCAATGTTTGTTAGATGACACTCACTTAGCGAGCATCTCCCATCTCGGCACTTGCTTAGTCCTTCCATCTTCTGGATGGATTCACCAAACTCCATATTCGGGTTCGGCTCCAACATCACGTCCTTCACGTGCTACATCTAGCGTACCTAGATGAGATGCAACAATGCAAGTGCATGAATGCAAAGAATGGCAATATGAGATGCCTCACTTAAAAGTATTAAAGATGAGCACAAGGTTACACCGAACATATATAAGCACTCCACGTTACTTAATTAAACATCCCACAACCTATCATGCTAGGATAGCAAGGAATGTAGCACCAAGCATGACACAAGTTTCACAAGGTTTTAGGTATATAAACTTAACACCATCAAAGGCATGAGCCACACTTAGCAACACACAAGGCAAAGCAAGGTGAAGCAAACAATTTTAGGTACAAACATAGATTCTGAACAGCAGCACCACAATCACTTGTTTTAATCATACCCAGAGTTCTAGGCTTGCCAAAAGTGTGATTCAAGACTTTCTAGAAATCTAATCAAATTATCTAAAACTTTTTTATTATCATCTTAAGATGATTCTACAGCTAACAAGGTTAAACAACATCAAGAAGGCATCTCTGTCCACATTTGGACAGACTCTGTCATTCCACGTTGAATAGCAATAACTAGAATTCTAGACCACCAAAAGCAGTGATATTAGACATTTTAGAAAGCTTAGGAAAATCACTACAACTCTCCTATTATCACCAATACATGATTCCACATTTAAATAAGCCAAACAATACAATCATTCAGATCTATCTAGAGGACATGCAAAAACCTGACAGCAACTTCTAAACTTTATAGCTCCTAAACCATCAGGCCTACAATCATGAAATTTTAGTACAAGGAAGATAAGGAAATTATCTAAAACTTTTGTATTCGCCATATTTATAGAAAACATCATTTGATCCACGAAGTTATCATCACAACAGAAAATGCACATGCAACCATTTCAGAATGTAACAATTTGATGTTTCACTTGTTTTGCTAACAAAGAGCATGCACACATGAGTCATTCAAGAACTTCAACCACCACTAACATACTTAGCAACACTTTATTGAACCCCAATCACTGAAAGCATCATCAAATACAATTACAAGCTTTATATACAATTATGCTTTTATTAATCCTTTTTCCCAATAAACATATACATAATTTTAGTGATATATGAGAACAACTAGTTTGGGGCTGAGACTTATATGAGTGGTATATGTTATCAAAACATGGCCACTGCACAAATTTCACATGCTTAGGTTTTATAGATTATTTATTACAAAAAAGACAAATTGCTAATGCAAGAAAACATGTGAAAGCAAGATAAATCTAGAACACACCACTTTATCCAAACACATGGACATATTATGTATCAACATGACACAACAACATAATACCAAGGTAATGGAACCACCTTTTCCATTTTTGCATCTTTAGAAAAATTATAATTTATTTAAAATCATTTATCAAGCAATAAACAAGTTAAATCAATAAATCAATCATACTACATCCAATTACCATGAACTTTTTACCACATCACACACATAGTATCAGTAGCCTAGCATAAAATTTTCACAGCAATTGGAGTACCACAACTTTAGATATGAGAATAACAAGAAAAATAAGCTAAAATTGCCTATTTAATAAGATTAAATCAAAACATTATAAAAACAGTACACAACTAGCATGTTTAATATTTTTATTACCTAGATCATTTCATCACAAGATTAACACAACTTGAATTACCATTTTTGGACTTCTATAACTCAAGATATGCATCCGACAACTTAAAAGGATTTCTAAAAAGCACTTTATAAGAATAAATAAAAACATAAAAAACTTTCTACTAACACATATCATATTATGACTCTACTATGTATATCTACTCACAAGGATTCCAAAAAGTTCTTATTTTTTTATAATTTTTCTACAATTTATTATGATTTTCCAAAGTTTCAGCCATAAAAGAAAAACAGATTTGCACCGAGGACCCCGAACTTTCACAAAAATAGATTCCAGCGAACAGGTCCTTCTAGGCACTATTTAACTGAGTCACAAACTTTGCAGTTAGGCCCTCCCCTTTTGTTGAATTCTTGCGCGAGGTCCTTGCCGTGAATCAGAGCAGAGGAGGCACGGGGGCTCGCTGATGCTGGCCGGAGGAGGCTCGTCGATGGCGGTGGAGTGGCGAAGAAGCATCAGGGGACCAGTGCGCACCCGTGGGTGGCCAAGGATGTCCGTGAGGTGGGCTGTGGCGTCCTGGCCATGAGCACAGGAGCCCACGTCGGAGGTGGCTCCGGTGGTGGCGACCACGATGATGAATGCGGTCGGAAAAACGGGCCCTGTGGCAGTGCGGTGGCAGGGTGCAGCTATAGAAGGTCTTAGTGCGGCCGGCGACGGCCCATGGCGGTGGGACCATGACAACAGCCAGCGGCGACAGAAACGACTCTAGGGGTTGGGGCTATAGGTGATGGCACGGCCTACGAAGTGACACGATAGAGGCAGCGTGACACAAGGAAGGGGATGGCAAGGCTGGCTGGTGCAGAGGTGGTGTGCAGCGGTAGCGAGCTCAGCTCGAGAGTCGGCCATGGTGGGCGCGCTCTGGTGCGCGTGTGCAGCGTAGAGGGCGAGGGAGGAGGAGCGAGTGAGCGAGAGAGAGCTGAGGGTGCCCACTTTTGGAGGGCACAGAGGCACGACAGGGAGGCAGGCGCATGCGGCAGTGGCGCTCGGCAATGGTGGGGGTGCAGCCGGTGCATGGAGGACGCGTCGACATTTCCTCACACAGGTGGCGTGCAGTGAAGTGGGCAAGGTGGGAGATGAATTGGGCCAGCTACGGGCCAATTTAGACATTGGGCCCAAAAGCAAAGTTGAAGCCCACCTGATGATCTACAAAACTCATTAAGGGTACCTAGCCATTAGAGAAACAGATTAATTGGTAATTAAGCCCGAAGTTGACACTGTCAGCGACTAATCAAGGATTAAGCCTTGCTCTGCTTGAGCTCGAATTACTTGGTCAAAACGTGGTCAAATTGATTCCAACTTTTTGTATGTCCTTCTCCAAGATGTAAACTCTAACTTTTATATTTGGCTCAACTTGAGTTGCTTAACAAAAACTCCAAGAACGCGAGATGCCAATCATCGTTGCCACTGAAATTTCTAGACTTAGCCAAATTTTTGAGATCCAAAACAGCACTACATTCAAACTTCAGGCCATAGTTTGAGCTACTTAGGAGTTGAATCAGGGCTTGGTCCAAAAATAAAGTTTGTTCTACTCCACTCAAACTCCAACTTTTAGTTAAGGTCCAACTCCATGCAAGCACTCCAAATAGTTGGTCAACACAGGTCAAAACCATATCATGAAAAAAAAACAATTTTAGCTATTCCCACACTTAGAAGCATTTTCTTGACATTTGCTCAACACGAACCCATCATGAATTTTGTTCATGAGTTGAATTAGAGTTGTTTGAGCAAGGTTGCAAGGTTTGGTCGACATCCCATGTTCCCATTCACCTGATGAAGCAATTTAAGAAAGATTATAACTCATCATTTTATGTGACTTCTTCATTCCAAACTTTATGAAACTTTCCCACTGGTCAAGATGGATGCATGTTGATGTATTGTACATGAAACAAGCATGCTTAACATTACTCTTGTGTAATCTTAACAAGGGTCCGCATGTAAGCAAAGGCTTGTGTTGTCCAAGTTCAAGTTGGGACTCAATTTCATAGATTGGACCTCAACACCTTCATCGTCACTTCAAAATTATGAACTAGAGCTCTTGATTACCACTGAACTTGTCATGTTGGAGCTCAAACCCACTGCTTAACTAGTGACAAACACCTAGGGTGTTACATCGGCGGAAGCAGGGAAGGCGACAGCGGCACATCGCGACGCGGGCGCGGGCGTGGGCCGCGACTAAGGATGGCAATGGGTAAATCCCCATCGGGTATGGCCACCCCAGACCCGTACCCGCCATAAAAATTTGAGACCGCCAGAATCCCCATACCACTATGGGTGGGGAATTTTCCCCAGACCCATACCTGGCCGGGTAAAATCATACCCGGTGGGTCACCCGTACCCGCCAATAGTTTATTTACGCACATAAAAATCAACAATTCAACGACAACCACTAGTAACAGAGCACATAAAATTAGACAAATAATAGCATATAATAATCTCTACTGCAACTTCAGCTTGGACCTCCGGATCTTGCAACTTCAGAGTGTTCACGGCGTCGACGAACCCGGGATCCGACGGCTTCAGGCGGTCACCGTCCTCCAGGACCTCCACGATGTCCCTTGATGCTGGAGTGAAGGAGCAGGTTAGTGCAGGGAAGAAGGAGGCAACGAGCGTGGAGCGCCTCTGCGCGGCTGCGCCTGCAAAGCATATGAACTATGAAGGGGAAGGGGAACTGGGGAATCACCGTCCGTTCACTCCGTTGAGGCTTCCTTGCTCCGTCACCGGCATGGCGTCGGGTCGGATGTGGCGACTTCCTGGCCCTTGGATTTGGAGCGACGCGATGCGAGACGAGGGACCGAGGGGGCGCTGTTGTTTTTTGTGGCGGCGTTGTTTTTTGCGAGTGTGTTTTTTTCCCGGTGGCCGACGGGGGATCAGGCGGGTGGGATAGGGTTGGGAGGGGTGGGGAATGGGGGATAAGATTATATACCTAGGGTTTTACCTTATGGGCTGGTGGGCTTTTTTACTTTTGGGCCGGGTATTTTTCACCCATGGGTTAATGGGTATGGGGACTGCTGGAACATACCCATACCCGTGTACCCGATGGGTGAAGGGTTTGGTCCATTTATGTACCCGTGGGTAGTGTGTTTAGTCCATATTCATACCCTAATGGAGTAAATACCCATCGGATATCGGGTCACGGGTCCCCATTGCCTTCTTTAGCCGCGACGCTGGGCCGCGTGGTCGCGTGCGTGAGCGTGGGTGCGGGCAGAGCACTGGGCCATGGCGCTAGGCCTACTGTGGCTACTGGGTTGCTGCTTGGGCCTTTCCTATTTCTAGCTTCTTCTTTTCCCTTTTCTATTTCCAAAATCTATTTCTTGGTTTCCTATACTTGTATAAGTGTAGCCAATGCTTGTATACAAGTATGGGTGGGTCCTCTTGGTTCACTAAGGTCCACATTTGGGCTAGAGCCTTGGAAGCACACACACATCAAGTTGAATTAAAAGAAGTTTGATACAATTTTATTAACAAGCATAAATCCAAAAAGAAGCAACTCATGTTATTAATTAAATGCATATGCTCAAACACTCTACCTTGGGTTCTACTTGTGCAACTATGAAGATGGTTTCCTAGTATGCTCACTCACCATACATGGGTTTTGTTGGAAAAAAAATAAGTTCAGATTTTTGGTTATTGGAAAACTTGGGTTGTTACAGTCCTCCCCCCTCATAGGAATCTCATCCAGAGATTTAAGGTCTGATGGACCTTTCGAAGAGGTAGGGGTAGAGCATCCAAAGTTCTAACTCTTTCTCCCAAGTGGCTTCTCGTTCAGTGTGGTTGCTCCACTCAACCTTCTACATAGGTATGGTGGTGCTTCTGGTTTCCTTCTCGGCTCTATCAAGTATCCGGATAGGGTGCTCCTTATATTCCATAGTGTCTTGTATATCTAGTACCTCTATGGGTACCTGCTCACCTGGTAGCTTCAAGCACTTGCGTGGAACACTAGGTGTACTCCTACCAATTCTAGGTGTACTCCTACCAATTCTTCAGGCATCTCCAACTTGTAAGCTAGCTTGCCAACTCTCTGACAAATCCAGTAAGGTCCTACATACTCGGTGCCAACTTTCCTTTCACATGGAACCTAATGGTGCCTCAGAGTGGGGAGACTTTAAGGTAGACATAGTCCCCAACTTCAAACTCAAGGTCTCTATGCCTGTTATCTGCATAACTCTTCTGACAGCTTTGGGCAATCCTCATATTGTCTCGCACTTGGGCGACTCCTTCTTCGACATCCTTGATCTTTGCAGGGCCAAAGAATGATCTTTCTCTCACTTTTGACCACATTAGAGGGGTCCTACACTTCCTCCCATACAAGGCTTCGAATGGTGACATCTTGAGACTGGTCTGGTAACTATTGTTGTATGAGAACTCTGCATGAGGCAAACTCTTCTCTCAATCAGACCCATACTTCAGAACACAAGCTTAGAGCATGTGCTCAAAAATCTGATTCACTCTCTCTGTCTGACCATCCGTCTGAGGGTGGTAAGCGGTGTTGTAATCTAGTCGAGTCCCAATTGTCTTGTGAAGACTCTTCCAGATTTTGGACACATATTACATCCCTCGATCAAACACTATGCTCATAGGGGCTCTGTGAAGCCTAAGGATGTTATCTACATATAGATCTACTAGTTTCTCAACCCTGTAGTCATTCCTCACGGCTATGAAATGAGCCACCTTGGTTAATCTATCAACAATTACCCAGATTGAGTCATGTCCTTTTGGGGTCTGAGGTAGACCCACTATGAAGTCCATGGATATGCTTTCCCACTTCCACGTCGAAACACCTAAGGGCTTCAGCAGTCCTACCAGTCTTTGATGTTTAGCCTTGATCCTATTGCAGATGTCGCATTGTGCGACATGTCCCACAATATCAACCTTCATATTCTTCCACTAGAAAAGCTTCTTCAAGTTAGCATACATCTTGGTACTTCCTGGGTGGATACAATACTTGGAGTCATGCCCTTCGGCTAGGATCTCCTCGTGTAAGGCTGCATCAGAGGGCACACAGATCCTATCCTTGTACCAGTACACTCCTTGCTCATCTTCTCTAAACTTAGGACACTTGCCTTGCTCCATGAGCTCTCGGACTTCCCAGATTTCAGGGCATTCTTGTTGGGCCTTGTGGATTTGATCTTTGAGGTTGTACTGTACTCGAAGCTCATTCAACATTCCCTTTGGTAGGATCTTGAGCTAGAGGTCCTCCATCTCCTGACTCAGCTCTAGTGGTATGGTGTGTGCCAACAGACTATGGCAATGACTCTTGCGGCTCAAGGCATCTGCAACTACATTGGCTTTCCCTAGGTGATAGTGTATCTCTAGGTTGTAGTCCTTAATCTGCTCTAGCCATCAGCACTGTCTCATGTTTAGATCCTCCTAGGTGAAGTACTTTAGGATCTTGTGATCTATGTAGATATCACATTTGTTCCTGATTAGGTAATGTCTCCAGATCTTCAAGGCGTGTACAACAACTGCAAGCTCAAGGTCATGAGTAGGGTAGCATTGCTCATGGTCCTTCAACTATCGATACGCATAAGCTATGACTCTCCCATTCTGCATCAGAACACAATCGAGTCCCTATCTAGAAGCATCACAATAGACCATGAAGTCTTGCTGAACATCAGGTAAAGCTAGCACAGGAGTGGTGGTAAGCTTCTCTTTCAAGGTCTAGAAACTTTGCTTGCACTCTGGCATCCACTTGAACTCATTGGTCTTCTTCAAGAGATTGGTCATTGGCTTGACTATCTTGGAGAAGTTCTCAATGAAATGACGATAGTATCCTGCCAACCCAAGGAAACTCCGGATGTTAGTCACATTACGGGGTTGCTCCCACTCTTTCACAACATCAATCTCGGTGGGATCAACCGCTACTCCCTCAACAGTGAGTATGTGACCTAGGAAGGTGACTTCTTCAAGCCAAAACTCGCACTTGCTGAACTTGGCAAATAGCTGATTCTGTGTCAGTTTCTCCAACACTACTCTCAAATGCTGCTCATGTTCTTCTACGGTGGTCGAATAGATCAGAATGTCATCAATGAATACCACCATGAACTTATCCAGCTCATCCATGAACACCTTATTCATCATGTTCATGAAGTAGGCTAGGGCATTGGTGAGTCCAAAGGACACAACGGTGAACTCATACTGCCCATACCTAGTGACAAAGGCTGTCTTGGGAATGTCCTCAGTTCTGATCTTCATCTAGTGATACCTGGATCAAAGATCGATCATGGAAAAGAACTTGGCATTTGTCAGCTGGTCTAGCAGGTCTTCTATCCTTGGCAGTGGGTACTTGTTCTTGACAGTCACGACATTCAAGTTCTGGTAGTCAATGCACATCCTCATGGATCCATCCTTCTTCTTCACAAATAGTATAGGGGAACCCCAGGGGGAAGCACAGAGCCTAATGTACCCCTTATCAGACAACTCCTGGAGCTGCTTCTTGATCTCCTCTAGCTCATCAACCGACATGCGGTTGGGCCTTTTAGCAATAGGCCCTGTACTAGGCAGAAGGTCGATCATGAACTCTACATCCCGATCAGGTGGCATACCTGGCAGTTCTTTGGGAAACACATTAGGATACTCACACACTATTGGGACCTCCTCCACTAACTTGGCTTCCAAGGTGGACAACATGGAGACCGTCTTCTCAAGGTTGGGCTCACATTAGATTACGTGCCCACTCGGGTGTGTTATCTCCACATATCTTGGTGAGCAAGATATTACTCCCTTGTGTTGAGTCAGCCAATCCATCCCTAGTATGACATCCAGTCCATCAGAGGGAAGCAAGGTAAGGTCAGCTAGAAAAGGGTGACCCTCAATGGTGATACTCACTCCCTGACATCTCTTTGTGCATATGATGCGACCCAAGGGTGAACTAGTGTCAATAGGCTCCTTACGTGGAGTAACTAGTATGATATGCTCTCATGCAAACTTGGTGGATATGTAACAATATGTAGCACCTGAATCAAACAATACTAAAGCGGTAGCTCCATGCATAATGAACATACCATACACCACGTCAGGGGCATCCTGAGCGTCCTCCGTGGTCAGGTGGGTGAGACGACCATGGGCGGCTCCAGCAACATTCTTGTACGACATACCCTGACCAACAGCCTATCTTGCGGGGGTCGAAGCAAGTGGTGTAGCATTCTTCATGGGGCAGTCATCTACCTTGTGTCGCAGAACCGACCAATTTATAAGAGTACAAGTACAATGGCGTCCCGCAAGCAGTCGCACTGTCATACGTGAACCCATATAAAGCTGGTAGTCCGTCGAGTACTACGATGGGTATCGATAAACGATTTACAACAACCAAGATCGTACATGATTCAACATACATGCCACATATTACATAAAGTTCACAGATACATTTTCATCATCAGAGTATGAATAAAAGTTATTACAAACCGAGTTTGATAGATAAAAGCGGAAGCAAATTAAATTTGAAAGTAAAGTTTCCAATATAGTTTAGTACAGTGCCAAGATACGATCACGGTCCACAAAAGCATGTAGAAGGATTAATAAGAAGCCTGCCCAAGGCTTACTCCTCATCCACAACGGGATAGAAGCAACTCTTGCACTAACCATGATACACAGTGCCATCTACAACATGGGAAATAAAACCCTGAGTACGAGAAGGTACTCAGCTAGACTTACCCGTCATAAACCAGAAATAAAAATAACTCCAAGGATTATGAAAGGCTATATAAGTGGGGATAGCTTGACAACATTTTGCATAAAAGTGATTAACTTAGCTATACAATTATGGTTCCAATATCAGGTTAATTATAACTATCCATCTCTAGATTAGCAACTATCCTGTGCCAAACATGTGGTATATCCATTTAAAAGCATACAATAGTAACCATAGCAGGTATTGCAATTCCATATTCATCCGAACCATCATGTTCCATAACACAGTTACTACGATGTTGGGACTAGCCAAGTTTCTCACTATCCAGGAGAGACGGCAATTCAAATCGATTTCAACTCAGGTCTACATTTCGTGGGTCCGTACTGCACCGCACAATCTGGGACACCAGATGCCAGGACGTTCAGGCCTAGCCTACCCTTGGACTCAGTCTGATCGCCCCCCGCAAGGAGCGCACAACAAAATGGGTCCCGGCCTGAGTTGAATTACTCGGCTTCGCGGTCGGAACGAGTTATCCGGCCAGCTAAGTGATAGGCATGCGTTCAATCTTATCAGAAGCACCAACAACGGTACGGTCCTTAATCGACACAGACGAGGATAGATCGACACCCAAGACCTCCATGTCTTGTTGCTTCTCTATCGACATCCCGCCCGGTCTCCATTTACATTACCCATGGTTCTTTTCCCATGATAGCAAATATAGCCAACCGTGCTCCGGTATCCACCTATATCTCGCAGGTGATAGGAAATCACCCGACTTCTACCGGTCTAAGCATGGCTAAGCATATATTTGATCCTGGACCTATACCGGTTAAAGGTGTAATAGCTGGACAAGGAATTTATATGCATCAAGTGGTTCCATTCAACTCTTATAACCTAATCCATCAATCATAAGTACTTAAGTAATCATTTGTAAAATACTGGGAGACTTAGAATGCTCCGGGGCTTGCCTCGTAGAAAGGAAGTGGGGCGGTGATCAGGACACTCCGGAAGCTCTTCAGGATTCTGCTCCTCGCCTTCGGGAGCTACGACTTGAGGATTCTCCTGCTAGTCCCCTTCCTCTACTTCGTCGAATTCCAGCAACGTTATTTCTTCCTCCGATCCTAGATGCATGAATATGGCATAAGATATTGTGAATGCATACATGCGCACAAGTATAAAACGATGACTCATGATGAATGCATTCGTATAAGTATTCTTAACAGCATGGTGTTAACAAATGCATCATATTTTACCGAGTAGGTGCATATCCCTTCTTGATTAGTTAATCAAACACATTTACAAATCATTCACTACACAAAACAGGAGCTGCTTGTTTTACTTATAACTGAAGTTCTACTTATCCAAATGCTGTGATATTAGACTTTCTGGAAATCTTATAAAATTGTCTACAACTCTTATTTAATCACCAAAAGCTAATTCGCAATTTATCTTAACCAAAACAGACAATCAATCCAGCGCTGTCCAGAAATTCCAGAGAACAAGCAAATTCGAAAAGGCTAACTTTAAACAGCTGTAACTCCTAAACCGTTTGACCTATGGTCCTGATATTTTAACTCAAGACATATGATGAAGTTATCTACAACTTTGTTATTAACTACTTTTACAGCAAACATCATTTTTATCATGCAACTCATCAAACTCCAGAATCTGTCTGGAATCCATCCAATTCGTATTACAAAGCAACAATACTTCTACTTCATCTAATCATTCAAAGTTTGACAACACAAAGTCTAGCAACAGTTTAAGCATACCAAATACATCCAAGAAAATATAATGGTGAAGCCCAAACTATTTATTTAAATGCCTTTATTATTTTATTTAGATATTTAGGTTAAATAATAAACATATACCAGATGTACTTCATAAATTCTCAAAAATTTACAGTGCTTTACTAAGGTTACTAAAAGACTACTGTAAAAGTTTCATGCCATTTTATATAGTAAAACATTCTATACAAAAATGACAAGATAGAAAGGCTTAAAGTAGCATAAATAGAAAACCTTAGCGAAAAGTGTCAAGCAATAGATTTCCTATTTTTCTTAGCATCCTTATGGTACTAGGATTACCCCCAACAAATTTCATGAATTTTGGGTTCATAAATAATTTATAAAAATTCATACAAGTATTAACTATTTATAAAAGAAAAATCTATAACTATAAATCTACCGATGCACTAATCCTCAAATTTTTACCAGAGCTCATACATGACAAGAATAGCTTACCACAAAAATTTCATAATTTTGGGAGCAAAGGAACTCTAGATATAAACTAAACAAATTTGCATGCCTTCAAAAACACATTTCAAATCTCTATTTAAATCTTCCAAAAATTCTACTGTAAGTGCCAAGAATATATTTTTCCTAAATACTACACTTCCTAAGGAACACTACACAATTTATTGCACAATTTTTGAAGCTACCAAACTGGAGATATAAAAATCACAAAACAATTCAAAATCTTGAATCAAATGACCTATCCTATCTCCTGCTGTCGCTGACCGGTGGGACCCGTCGGTCAGAGGACCCCACATGTCATCGAGACAAGAATAGAGCAGGCGGCGCTACTCTACTGGCGCGGCCAGAGCTCGCTGACGGCGAACCTGCCGGCGGTGACATCTTCACACGGTGATCTACTCGACCTCGCGCGCACATTGCACTACTCGGTGGGACCTCTCGTCGGTGCTAGCAACGGCGGTGGTGGCCATGGCGGGGCGGAGGTGCGGGACGACGGTGAGACGCCGGTGGAAGCTACGGCGACTCGATCAAACGCTACGCCGAGCATCACAAAGCTACGGCGAACCTAGCTAGCGCTCTAGCGTGGCCTGGGGTGCTCTGGTTATGTGGGACCACGGTGACGGAGGTAGCGGCGGAGCTCCGACGAGCTTGCGCATGGCGCTGGTGGCTTACCGGGCTTGAACAGCGGGCACTGGCCGGCGTAGGGAGTCGCTGGGAAGGCGGTGATGCTGTTGCGGTGATGGAGAAGCAGCTAGGCGCGGCTTGTGCCATCAACGACGATGGCGGCGTTGCGGTGTCGAGGCTGCAGCTGCTGCGGGCGCTGCGAATGGCGAAGGAGAAAGCCAGAAATGCAAATGGGAATCGCAGGGCGATGCGGGCGAGCGCGGGGGTGTTGAAGGCGCTCACTGGCCCGGCATGGCCTGGCAGGGCAGAGCAAAGGCGACGCACGGCCTCTTCTCCTCCATGCGGTGGCCATGGTCTGAAGGCGGTCGGCCACTGAATCGCCTGATTCAGTTAGTTCGGAGTCCGCGAAGAAGCCTGACAGCGCGTTTTTGCAAAGCTCGATCTTCCAATACGTGAAGAATTAGCACGCATAATCTAAACCGAAATTGTAGACCTATGTTCCAGCTCAAATTTCTATTCAAGGACCCAGTGCTAATTCACGACCAATGCCGAGAAAAATCCATCCAAAATCGAGCTTGTCAGCTGTCAACCGAAAAGACTTGGTGAAATTTGCTAAGTGTTGAAATCAGTGCTTTGATGATTTTTGTGATCCAAATTCAATCATGTTAGATGCTAAATCAGTCAATGACCTAAAAATAAAAGTTGTTCCCCATGCCAAACACTACAACTTTGCTTTAGTGACCTCATCCATGCAAGGTCTCTAGCACCTAGTTCAAACTTGGTCAAACATGTCACATTTAAATGATGATACACTTCAAACTATGGCTCAATGACCTAATTACCCCTAACCATGAATATCAAAGTTGTTCATAATGATACTATAAACATGTTTAGGCTAATTGCAAGGTCATACAATCATTTCATGTATTAGTCACTCATAGAGCTATTTAGTGTAATCACATGAAATATGACTTACGGCTTGATCATGGGAAATGACATTCATGAACTATGTTCCATTTGCTAACCTAAGTGTTGCCCATATATTTTTGTGACTCAAATCAACCATCTACATGTATACACTCATGGTCATATGCAATAACACATGGAAACATGAAATAATGAGAAAAGTTGCATATGTTCAAAGAAACATGCGATAACAAGCAAATGTTACAGATGTTTCAATCAAATGTTTCAATTGTAAATGCTTGTTTATGAATGCTTGATGATCATGCTCATGTTATGCAAGTCAAGTTATGCAAGGCTAACACCTGAGGTGTTACAGCCCCTCCCCCTTATAAAAATCTCATCCCGAGATTTGCAAGACCTACCATTCTTGGAAAAAGGCGGGATAAACTTCTCATAAATAATCTTCTCTTTCTCACGTAGCATCTTGTTCACTATGATTGTTCCACACCACCTTATAGAACTTAATAATCTTACTCCGTGTTACTCTTTCCAACTCCTCTAATACTCGAATTGGCTTTTCTTCGTAGGTCAAATCTGATTGAAGATGCACATTGGTGGGTGCAATGGCTCCTTCAGGTACTCGAAGACATTTCTTCAACTGAGAAACATGGAAGACATCAAATATTGCACTCATCTCTAGGGGAAGTTGTAATTTATACGCAACATTTCCTTTTCGTTCCAAAATCTTGTATGGCCCCACTTATCTAGGTGAAAGCTTCTTTTTCATCCCAAATCTCTTCACACCTTTCATGGGTGATACTTTCAAGTACACATAGTCACCTACTTCAAAAGTCAGTGGTCTCCTTCTTCTATCAGTATAACTCTTTTGTCTCGATTGAGCTGCCTTCATATGCTGTTGGATCACACGCACTTGCTCTTCGGCTTCATTGACAAAGTCAATACCAAAGTATCTCCTTTCACCGGGCTCAATCCAATTCAATGGAGTTCTATATTTTCTGCCATACAATGCTTCAAATGGAGCCATTTTGATACTCGCTTGATAACTATTGTTATAGGAGAACTCAGCTAAAGGTAACCATTTCTCCCATGAACCTTTTGAAGATATAACACAAGCTCTAAGCAAATCTTCTAGGATTTGGTTCACTCGCTCCATCTGTCCTGAAGTTTGCGGATGGTATGCCGAACTTCTGATTAGCTTGGTTTCCAAAGCCTGGTGTAAGTGCTCCCATAAATGAGCTATGAACTGTGGTCCTCGATCTGAGATTATAGTCCTAGGTACTCCATGCAATCTCACGATCTGGGAAACATATATCTCAGCGTACTTCCCAACTATATACCTTGTGTTCACGGGTATAAAATGTGTTGACTTGGTGAGACGATCGACAATAACCCATATTGAATCGTGACCTTGTGGTGTCATTGGAAGGCCTGTGATAAAGTCCATACTGATTTCTTCCCATTTCCAACCTGGGATAGGCAATGGCTGAAGTAATCCGGCAGATTTCATATGAACAGCTTTTACTCTACTACAGTTATCACACCTAGCAACATAGGCTGCGATCTCTTTCTTCATCTTAGTCCACCAAAAATGGGTTTTCAAATCTTGATACATCTTGCTACTACCTGGATGGATAGACAATTTGGACGAGTGAGCTTCATCTAAAATTTGGTTCCTCAGCTCACGGTCTTTTGGTACCACAAGTCGGTCCTCAAACCATAACACACCTCTTTCGTCCAATCTGAAATGCTTGGTCTCTTGCTCCTGCATTTTTCTCTTGATGTGACTTATTCCTACATCTGTCTGCTGTAGCTCTATGATTTTGCTCTCAAGTGAACAACTGATTGTGATATTGTGTAGTACAGCAGGATGTAACAAGTTGAATCCATCTTCCAATAATGCTTCCATAGTGTTGCAATGAGACTTTCGACTGAGTGCATCTGCTACTACATTAGCCTTTCCTGGATGGTAGTGCACTTCCAAATTGTAATCCTTAATTAGCTCTAACCATCTTCGTTGTCTCATGTTCAGCTCTGGTTGGGTAAAGATATACTTGAGATTTTTTTGGTCAGTATATATATGACATACATTGCCCAACAAGTAATGTCTCCATATCTTTAATGCGTGAACCACTGCTACAAGTTCTAAATCATGAGTGGGGTAGTTGACTTCATTCTTTCTCAACTACCGAGAAGCATATGCAATAACTGTTCCTTCTTACATAAGCACACAACCCAAACCTATTCCCGATGCATCACAAAATACATCGAAAGGCTTTTCAATGTCTGGCTGTGCTAGCACAGGTGCTGTAGTCAACAGAGTTCTGAGGGTGTGAAAAGTTGCTTCACATTCTGGTGTCCATTTGTACTTCTCATCTTTTTGAAGTAGTCTGGTCATGGGCTTAGCTATCTTTGAGAAATCTGGAATGAAATGACGATAGTATCCTGCTAACCCTAGAAAACTCCGAACTTCATGAACCAAAGTTGGGGCTTTCCAATCCATGACCTCTTGTACTTTTGATGGGTCTACAGAGATTCCATCTCTTGATAAGATGTGACCTAAGAAAGGTACTTTGCTCAACCAAAATTCACATTTGCTAAACTTTGCATAAAGCTTATGCTCCCTCAATCTGGATAAAACAATCCTCAGATGCTCTTCATGATCTGGCTCATTTTCCAAATAAATCAATATATCATCGATAAACACGACCACGAACTTGTCGAGCTCGGGCATGAATACCGAATTCATCAGGTACATGAAGTAGGCTGGAGCATTTGTTAGTCTGAAAGACATAACCAAATACTCGTATAAGCCGTACCTAGTAGAGAAAGCAGTTTTAGGTATATCCTCCGGTCTGATCTTTATCTGATGGTAGCCTGATCTCAAGTCAATTTTGGAGAATACCTTTGCCTTCGTGAGCTGATCGAACAAGATGTCGATGCGAGGCAATGGATATTTGTTCTTGATGGTCACAGCATTGAGTGGTATGTAATCTACACACATTCTCAGTGACTTGTCCTTCTTTTTTACAAACAAGGCTGGACATCCCCATGGAGATGAGCTAGGTTGGATAAGACCCTTGTCCAATAGATCTTACAATTGAACCTTAAGTTCCGCTAACTCATTGGGTGGCATTCTATAGGGCCTTCTTGATATAGGTGCTGTACCTGGCACTAACTCAATCTTAAATTCCACCTCCCTATCAGGTGGTAAGCCTAGTAATTCCTCTGGAATACATTCGAAAACACACAAACCACTGGGATATCACAAAGTGTGGTGGTTTGGATAGCACAAGCTAAATGTTGGAGTTCGAAATTGCGGGAGAGTGGTACTAGAAAAGCATTCCCTCTCGTGGGTTCTCTCAACATAATAGTACGGGTGCTAGTGTCAATAAGAACACCATGATGCTTCATCCAATTCATGCCTAAGATTACACTTATCGATAACCCGGGCAATATTATCAAATCCGTGGTGTACTCCCTCCCTTGTATAGAGATGAGTACATTTTTGACTATCTTTTTTGTAGTAATAGTACCCCCTGCTGAACTTATATTATAACCCCCTTTGCTTACTTCAATTATTTCCTGATCATGCCTAGATGCAAATGCTTAACTCATAAATGAATGAGAAGCTCCCGAATCAAATAAAACAACAACGGGATGCTTGTTGACGAGAAACATACCAGCTATGACAACTTCTCCAGCGGGCACTTCCTCAACAGCGGTATAATGCACGTATCCTGGACGTGCCCTTGCGTTCGCCTGCCTCTGATTGTTCTGATTTGGGTTGCCATTCTTCTTAGGGTGGGGACATTCCTTGGCCCAATGACCCATTTGGTTGCAGTTGAAACATGGCTGATTATTCCTCGGTCCGGTGGAGCTTCCCTGACTGCCAGTCCCTTTTGGTAAGGCAATAGTGAATGCCTTATGGAATGGTTTTTGTGGCCTGTTATTCTGAGCTTTAGGTGGTGGAGGCCTAAACTTGGATGCAGGTGGACAGAATTGTGGCCTAGCTATGATAGGCGCTCTTGCATGTGAAGATCCGGAGGCACCTCCTCGAATGCCCTCTTGAGACTCTTAGCAGTTGCATGCATATTATTGTGGTTTTCCTGGGTCAGAGCATCACTAATAAACTCGTTGTAAGTGGCACACCTAGAATTGGTCATGGTCTTCATCAGTTTGGTACCCAGGCCTCGCTTGAAACTCTCTATCTTCTTCTCCTCAGTATCCACAAAACCTAGAGCATATCTAGACAGGTTGTTGAATGCGTGCATGTATTCTGTGAGAGTCTTCGTTCCTTGAGTGAGCCTCATAAATTTAGCGGCTTTCATGCGCATTAGGCCCGGGGGAATGTGATATCCCCTAAAAGCCACCTTGAACTGTTCCCATGTCACTTGCGCATTAGCAGGTAGTGATGACAAGAAATGTGCCCACCAGATCCCTGCTGGTCCTTGCAGCTGATGAGAAGCATACTCAGCTTTCAAATGCTCGGTGACTCTTAGCAGGCGAAACTTCTGCTCAATGGTATTGAGCCACTTGTCAGCCTGTAGTGGTTCCTCAGCCACCTTGAAGATAGGAGGCTTTGTATCTAGAAATTCCTTGAATGTACTGTGCTAATTTGGCTCGGCCCCTGGCTACTGTGGGTGGCCACGAGCGGTATTCTGCGCAATGAGGCGCAGAGCTTCTTCCATTGTCCTTTGGCTCCCCAAGAACTGAGCAAAGAACTCCTGAGCGGACGGCGGCGGTGGTGGTGGTAGGTCATCACCATTGCCATCCTGACTACTACCAGCTCCTGCTCGGGTGCGCGTCATCTGCGAAGTTGCAACAATAAGCCATTATTGGTGGATGCCACAAGATTGCAGATGAATTTATAATCATGCCAAACTGAAATTACTGGAGAAAATTCTCAAATTCACAATAAAAACAAAGGCATAACAATTCATTCTCGCAACATGACACCACCACTGTTATCACTTATCGGACTCGCACCGTGTTAACATACTAGTCACTAGGTGACTCTAATCTTCATTAAGATCGCTGTCGAGGTCGGAGATAGGATCATCCTCATTCTCTAGCTCCACTTCTTTCTAGGTATACTTCATTTCACTGATAGAGGGACGGTTCATGGTACCCCGCAAAGTGCAAAACTCTCACAATAGGGTAGGTGTTCTGAAAACCATCAGGAAATTCTCACTCCAACTGGTGCTGCCATCGGTACCATCAACATGTACACTTAGTGAGACAAGGCCATAATGGATAAGAGTTACATAACCGAGTAAGAATTTTTATAAGGGGAGGAACAATTTAATTATGTGAATGATACTTATCATGATGCATGCTCGTTCCGTACGTCCTCATAAACTTAGGAAAAATTTGTTTCTAGCGGTAGACACGGTGGCATACATACGTTCTCTCATATATAGCGTAACTAGTCGAGCTACACGTTTCGTTGTTAGTGTACCTGCATAAGAATTTCATTTCAGCCCAAACCCATAATGAAATATGCAGAATGTAAATTTAAATACTTCCATATATGTATACCCATACATATACTTCCGTATCAAACTACCCGATAACAATTTAAACCCACAATTAAATACGCACCATATACACATGCAAGCATGCATACATAGCCGTACCAAAGCTAACTCTCCCCGACCGCACGCTCACATCTTGCGGTCATGTCACTCATCATCTTACCTTGGCGTAGAGGCATTTGATCCATTCATTACCATTCAAGTGAATGACATCCATACAATAGCACGCCGTATGGACGACGAAGTAAAAACCCCCATGTTAGTACTTAAATAGCCACCTAATAGTCCTTAATTTGGGCATAAGGAAAGTGATCATTGGCACACTTTAGATTTCAAATACCTATTATATAGCTATCAATTGCTAGAGAAGGGTTTTTGGAAAAACAAAAACTTTTGTTTTAAATACACATGTGACAATTAACATTGAATCTTGCTCTGATGCCAGCTGTCGCAGAACCGACCAATTTATAAGAGTACAAGTACAATGGCATCCCGCAAGCAGTCGCATTGTCATACTTGAACCCATATAAAGCCGGTAGTCCGTCGAGTACCACGACGGGTCTCGATAAACGATTTACAACAACCAAGATCGTACATGATTCAACATACATGCCACATATTACATAAAGTTCACAGATACATTTTCATCATCAGAGTATGAATAAAAGTTATTACAAACCGAGTTTGATAGATAAAAGCGGAAGCAAATTAAATTTGAAAGTAAAGTTTCCAACATAGTTTAGTACAGTACCAAGATACGATCACGGTCCACAAAAGCATGTAGAAGGATTAATAAGAAGCCTGCCCAAGGCTTACTCCTCATCCACAGCGGGATAGAAGCAACTCTTGCACTAACCATGATACACAGTGCCATCTGCAACATGGGAAATAAAACCCTGAGTACGAGAAGGTACTCAGCTAGACTTACCCGTCATAAACCAGAAATAAAAATGACTCCAAGGATTATGCAAGGTTGTATAAGTGGGGATAGCTTGACAACATTTTGCATAAAAGTGATTAACTTAGCTATACAATTATGGTTCCAATATCAGGTTAATTATAACTATCCATCTCTAGATTAGCAACTATCCTATGCCAAACATGTGGTATATCCATTTAAAAGCATACAATAGTAACCATAGCAGGTATTGCAATTCCATATTCATCCGAACCATCATGTTCCATGACACAGTTACTACGATGTTGGGACTAGCCAAGTTTCTCACTATCCAGGAGAGACGGTGATTCGAATCGATTTGACACATGTATACATGCGCACAAGTATAAAATGATGACACATGATGAATGCATTCGTATAAGTATTCTTAACAGCATGGTGTTAACAAATGCATCATATTTTACCGAGTAGGTACATATCCCTTCTTGATTACTTAATCAAACACATTTACAAATCATTCACTACACACAAAACAGCAGCTGCTTGTTTTACTTATAACTGAAGTTCTAAATATCCAAATGTGGTGATATTAGACTTTCTGGAAATCTTATAAAATTGTCTACAACTATTATTTAATAACCAAAAGCTAATTCGCAATTTATCTTAACCAAAACAGACAATCAATCCAGCGCTGTCCAGAAATTCCAGAGAACAAGCAAATTCGGAAAGGCTAACTTTAAATAGCTGTAACTCCTAAACCATTTGACCTATGGTCCTAAAATTTTAACACAAGACATATGATGAAGTTATCTACAACTTTGTTATTAACTATTTTTATAGCAAACATCATTTTTATCATGCAACTCATCAAACTCCATAATCTGTCTGGAATCCATCCAATTCGCATTACAAAGCAACAATACTTCTACTTCATCTAATCATTCAAAGTTTGACAACACAAAGTCTAGCAACAGTTTAAGCATACCAAATACATCCAAGAAAATATAATGGTGAAGCCCAAACTATTTATTTAAATGCCTTTGTTATTTTATTTAGATATTTAGGTTAAATAATAAACATATACCAGATGTACTTCATAAATTCTCAAAAATTTACAGTGCTTTACTAAGGTTACTAAAAGACTACTGTAAAAGTTTCATACCATTTTATACAGTTAAACATTCTATACAAAAATGACAAGATAGAAAGGCTTAAATTAGCATAAATAGAAAACCTTAGTTAAAAGTGTCAAGCAACAGATTTCCTATTTTTCTTAGCATCCTTATGGCACTAGGATTACCCCCAACAAATTTCATGAATTTTGGATTCATAAATAATTTATAAAAATTCATACAAGGATTAACTATTTATAAAATAAAAATCTATAACTATAAATCTACCCATGCACTGATCGTCAAATTTTTACCAGAGCTCATACATGACAAGAATAGCTTACCACAAAAATTTCATAATTTTTGGAGCACAGGAACTCTAGATATAAAATAAACAAATTTGCATGCCTTCAAAAACACATTGCAAATCTCTATTTAAATCTTCCAAAAATTCTACTGTAAGTGCCAAGAATATATTTTTTCTAAATACTACACTTCCTAAGGAACACTACACAATTTATTGCATAATTTTTGAAGCTACCAAACTGGAGATATAAAAATCACAAAACAATTCAAAATCTGGAATCAAATGACCTATCCTATCTCCTACTGTCGCTGACCGGTGGGACCCGTCGGTCAGAGGACCCCACATGTCATCGAGACAAGAACATAGCAGGCGGTGCTACTCTACTGGCGCGGCCAGAGCTCGCCGACGGCGAACCTGCCGGCGGTGACATCTTCACACGGTGATCTACTCGACCTCGCGCACACATTGCACTACTCGGTGGGACCTCTCGTCAGTGCTTGCAACGGCGGCGGTGGCCATGGCGGGGTGGAGGTGCGGGACGACGGTGAGACGCCGGTGGAAGCTACGGTGACTCGATCAAACACTACGCCGAGCATCACAGAGCTACGGCGAACCTAGCTAGCGCTCTAGCGTGGCCTGGGCTGGTCTAGTTAGGTGGGACCACGGTGACAGAGGTAGCGGCGGAGCTCCGGCGAGCTTGCGCATGGCGCTGGCGTCTTACCGGGCTTGAACAGCGGGCACTGGCTAGCGCAGGGAGTCGTTGGGAAGGCGGTGATGTTGTTGTGGTGATGGAGAAGCGGCTAGGCGTGGCTTGTGCCATCAACGACGACGGCGACATTGCTGTGCCGAGGCTGCAGCTGCTGCGGGCGCTACGAACGACGAAGGAGAAAGCCAGAAATGCAAATGGGAAGCGCAGGGCGATGCGGGCGAGCGCGGGGGTGTTGAAGGCGCTCACTGGCCCGGCGTGGCCTGGCAGGGCAGAGCAAAGGCGACACGCGGCCTCTTCTCCT
The DNA here is from genome assembly GCA_904845875.1 of Miscanthus lutarioriparius. Lineage (NCBI taxonomy): Eukaryota > Viridiplantae > Streptophyta > Magnoliopsida > Poales > Poaceae > Miscanthus > Miscanthus lutarioriparius. Next base: position 86,865,399 of record CAJGYO010000005.1, on the reverse strand, counting down.
CCACGCGGCAGCCATGGTCTGAAGGCGGTCGGCCACTGAATCGCCCGATTCAGTTAGTTCAGAGTCCGCGAAGAAGCTTGACAGCGCGTTTTTGCAAAGCTCGATCTTCCAATACGTGAAGAATTAGCGCGCATAATCTAAACCAAAATTGTAGACCTATGTTCCAGCTCAAATTTCTATTCAAGGACCCAGTGCTAATTCACGGCCAGTGCCGAGAAAAATCCATCCAAAATCGAGCTTGTCAGCTGTCAGCCGAAAAGACTTGGTGAAATTTGCTAAGTGTTGAAATCAGTGCTTTGATGATTTTTGTGATCCAAATTCAATCATGTTAGAAGCTAAATCAGTCAATGACCTAAAAATAAAAGTTGTTCCCCATGCCAAACACTACAACTTTGCTTTAGTGACCTCATCCATGCAAGGTCTCTAGCACCTAGTTCAAACTTGGTCAAACATGTCACATTTAAATGATGATACACTTCAAACTATGACTCAATGACCTAATTACCCCTAACCATGAATATCAAAGTTTTTCATAATGATACTATAAACATGTTTAGGCTAATTGCAAGGTCATACAATCATTTCATGTATTAGTCACTCATAGAGCTATTTAGTGTAATCACATGAAATATGACTTACGGCTTGATCATGGGAAATGACATTCATGAACTATGTTCCATTTGCTAACCTAAGTGTTGCCCATATATTTTTGTGACTCAAATCAACCATCTACTTGTATACACTCATGATCATATGCAATAACACATGGAAACATGAAATAATGAGAAAAGTTGCATATGTTCAAAGAAACATGCGATAACAAGCAAATGTTACAGATGTTTCAATCAAATGTTTCAATTGTAAATGCTTGTTTATGAATGCTTGATGATCATGCTCATGTTATGCAAGTCAAGTTATGCAAGGCTAACACCCGAGGTGTTACACCTTGTGTCCCAGCTTGCCATAGCCAAAGTAGGTGAAGGGCACGTTGCCTATAGGGGTGGGCGCAACGGCCTTCCACATGCCAGGGCTCTGAGCAGGGCAGCTCTGAGTGGGGCAATGGTAGTTGGTGGTGTAGGTACCACCTCCATGGCTCGGAGCGAGTGTGGCTCCTTGGGCAGCATGAGGGCAAGGAAGTGAGGGCACATGAACACGTGGCCTCTGAGGTGCCAGGGCACAAGACGTGCTCTCGGACCTGCGCTTCTTTTCCTTATAGAGGGCGTCGACCTCCAGATGGTCCCTCTCTATCTCCAAGTTGATCATTTCCTGCAAGGTGTAGCAGGTGTGACCCAAGATGGCCACCTTGATGTGGGTGTTCAGACCCTTCTTGAAGAAGTACATTTTGTTCTTTTTGAAGTATGTCTCACTAGGCACATACCACATCATACAGGTGAAGCAGTTGGCATACTCAGAGATCTTATGGGATACCTATGTGATGTTGCAGAACTCCTCCACCTTGGCATCCATCACGCCCTCGGGCACATGGTGCTTGTGGAAGGCCTTGGTGAACTCCTCCCAAGAGATGTGAGCAGGGTTAGGGTGGGTCTCACTGAAGCTGTCCCACCATGCGCGTGTGGCGCCAGTGAGCTAGTGGGCGGCGACACCAACACACTCCTCGTTGGAGCAAGTGGTTAGGTCTAGCTTCTTCTCCATCTCACGTAGCCAGTCCTCGGCGGTAATGGCATCATCATCAGAGCTGTCGAAGGTGGGGGCCTCAGCTTGAGGAAACCCTCCGACTTCCTTTAGAAGTCATTGGGCGGACCTCCATTGCGGCGCAGTAGGCCCTCAGCCAGTGTCTCCATGAGATGCATCTAGTGGTCCATCATGTCTACCAAGAGTGGGGGTGGTGGTGGAGTGCTCTCCTCGCTAGGCTGAGCGACACCTGGCACCTCTGGATAGGCGGGTCTTCCCCGTACTGCTCCCCAGCGAGTGGTGCCTCATCCTTAAGGTTGAAGGCAGTGGGGGCGGCACATCCTCCATGGCAGCCAGGGCCACGGCCTTGGCCAGTGGGTATGGGGGAAGGGGAATGGCAAAGCAGGCGTTTAGAGCGGTGACACGACATCTTGTTGCAAATGTTAGGTTATGAATTATTAAGTGGTTAGGTGATTTAAGATGGTTTTAAATCTAGCCATACACTCAAACAAAGAAGCAAGAACAACCATAAAAAGCATTAAGATCCAAACATCCATTTCATTAGTTTATTACACGGTGATGTCTCCAGCAACTACACTAGAAGACTTGTGAAGCACGCATTATGCGCAGGTAGGCTCAAAAAGAGGGGCATTCTACACTACTCCTAAAAGTGAGTCATGTCTCATAGCCACACAGGGCTCATCATCAACACTACAACTACTACATTAATAGAGCATCACTAGAAAGCTAACCCTGACTAGGTGGTGGCGAAGTGCTACCATCCATCTCATGTAGCTCTGCATTAGTACGGTGCATCCTTGAGATGTACGCCAGGGCCTCCTCCAACTCCTCAGTCTTCTTTACCTCGGGGAAGTTCTCGAACAGACAAGCCTTCAGGTTGAGCCTGGTGGGCTCGACACAAAAGGACTCCTTGTGGCCTCTTACGCGACCTAGGCGGTAGGAGCTTCTACACCTCCTTGAACTCCTTGACACGCCTCATGTCAGAATATATCCATGCCTGGCTTATCCTATCTGCCTAATCCTTCTGGTACTCTGTCTACTTCATGTACTCGATGAGGTGGCACTAGTTGTAGGTTGCGTTGACACTCATCTACACCAGGTCCTTCTCTAGCATCTTGCAGTGGTTCTCTAGCATCATCTTCCTGAGGTTGTACCTCTTCTCCTTGTCAAGGTGGCTCCTCAAGGACACCTTCTTGCGCTCTAGGGCATCCTCAAGCTCATACATCTTGTAGTCAAGGTAGTCGTTGTAGAGCCCGAAGTCACCGACCTTGTCCTTGAGGTCATCGATCTCTGCCTTCATCTTGTCCTCTCGCTCCCTATGAAGGATCTCCCTGTAGCAGTAGTCCTAGCGCTCCACTCGAATGGTCTCCTTGAGTACCTCCTTCTTCTCTTCATCCAGGAAGGCCTTGTTAGCTCGGAACAGCATGTCTTGGTAATGATGGTTCTGCAACTCAACCTCCATGATGTAACTGTCCTGACAGAGAATGTACTGTCCAGATACCTAAAGGCAAGGGCCCTCCTTGGCATAGACAATCTATTCAGCGGCCATCACCTACCTCCTGGTGCTCTAAGTGAGGTCCAAGGCTCGGGGAAGCAAGCGGTATAGTCTATTCTTGAGGTGCTCGTGGGCGTCACGCATCACGCAGTGAAGGGCCGAACATGAAACAGACTGGACACAAGCCTGAATAGAGGTCTCTACCTCGAGCTCATTGAAGGCGTGCATCTTCAGTAGAGTATCACTCGTAGGAACCCTGAGGTGGATCATGATGTGGCCCTGTAGTCTGTTGGGTCCTGGCTCACCACGACAGATGTACTTGATCTACTTAGTAGGGACACCAAGCTCCTCAAGGACGTCGTGGAGCATCTGAGCGAAGCCTTTGTAGCTCTGACCATCAACGGGAAGCTCAACTGTTGGTGCCATCTCCAAATCAGTCTAGGAAATGGGATCAATAGGTTAGAAAAGAGGTAAGCCATGCAAAAAAAGATGCAAGGTCAGTACATATAACCGAAAAGACAAGTTTTCACTCCTAATTCTATCGTCTAATCCTAAGGGTCTCGTCCTAGGGTCAAGTATGGCTCTGATACCAACTGAAACGATCCTGATTTCCAGAAAGGGAAATCCGCAGATACGAACTATAACATGATAGCCCTAGATAATCATTCCATCACATTATCGAATAACAGTCGATATCACAGTCATACATTGAATACCTGTCTTACAGATAGTACAAATAGCAAGGTTTACGCATTATTACATCGCCACTTGGCAGAATCACTCAGAGCACACAGCATTAGGTAGAATAGTAGTGGACGTTGACTCCATCTTCATGAACCAAACTCGAGCATAGAACAAGACCTCTAATCCTCCCAACCATCTCCCTAGAAGTCGTACTTAGACTCGAAACCTGCCAAACAATTACAGTACAATTTATACTGGCCACTGGCTCCCACCCTATGCTTTGCATTTGTTTTGTGGTAGTGCAATGCAAGGGTAGAGCAAAAGTCCTATTTGAGGTTGTAGTTTCCTATGTGAGTATGTCAAGTTTTAATAATAATTCATCAAGTTTTAACCCATCTCATTCACACGTTCACCCATCCCATCACACAAATCTCACCACACTCGCACTCTCTAGGCGGCAAGGACGACTCCCTCCCATGCCTTGCCTCAATGGCCAAAGCCAAAAACCAACACCAAATCCAGGGAGGAGAGAAACTCACTGATCAAGGGAAGCATAGGTCATAGGAATCTTCATATCCGAGGACTCGGCTATACGAATGGATTGATCAACTCTATAGAGCGTGTACACCTGGAACCATAAGATCACCATCATTGGTGGAGCCCTGCCTAGGCTTATATCGACTGCCTCCCAACCGCTATGGTGCCAACCTACCACTCAGCCCTAGGCCACCTCGGAGTCCACCTAAACATAGTACCAGGCCCCAGAGGTCACTATGCTGTCTTAGGAGGGTGTGAGCCATACGCCCGTACCTCCCTACACTATCCACTTCCAACCTAGTGTTGACGGTCACTAACACCCGTTTTGACCTTCAACATTCCACTCAAAAGCATGGCAAAGTGAGGTAAATCATCATCACATGTGTAGAATTTTGTTTATAATTCACCTAGTTCCACTTGTGCTTGTAGAATTATTTGTATGTAGAAAATATGGCAAAATTTATCCAAAATGGTGACAAACATGGACCGAGGAAGCAAGTGGACATGGCAAAGCCACTTGGACCCACTGGGTAGTGCCGCCCGGCACCACCTAGGCATCGCCTGGCCCCACCAAGTGACACCTTGGCACTTTGCCACGTCACCAATCCGTGGGAGCTCATTCAGAAGCATTCTCAAGCGTTGATTTAACTTAGTTCTGGCCAAGGGTCATGATGGAGAGGCCATGGATCCACTAGCCCACCGTCATGGACTTGGAGGCCATCAACCGACTTACCAACCGACCTACCATCCAAATTTTGATATGTGCTGCTTCTACAACCGCCATTGGGAGCCAACCAACACCGTACGATCGTAAGGCGGTGGAATGGAGAGCCGGGTGGTGCACTCCCTAGGCTGCCTGGCACCCAAGTCACTCCACCGACCTTGCCACTACCTACAAATATCCCTCCCCTCACTATACACTATAAATAGTGGGTGTGGAGCTCGGTGGAGAAGTGCCCCATTTAATTCCAAGCTCTCCAAGCTTCTCTTAGCTTTCTAGCTTAGCTTAGCTATAGAGTAGTAGTCTAGTAGAGGAGTAGAGCAAGAGCGGAGCTGCTCTCAGAGTCTGAAAGAGTCTTCTAGGTCTAGTATAGCTCCTTTGTAATTCTTTCATTTTAGCATTTACTTTATTCACTATTTATTTCAGTACTTTATTCTAGTAGTATTGCTTTGCTTTACTTTAAGTACTTAGTCATTAGTGTTCATCATTAGTGAGCTTAGGTGCTTGTTGTTTGGCATTAGTAGCATAGGTTATCTTATAATTAGTAGCTACACGTTAGTACCAGTTCCACCATCTGGTTAGGGTACTTTGATCTCATTTCATCGGAGCTCGGATCGAAGTAGTAAGCCTGTAGATTAAGCGTGGTGCTTAGGCTATAGATTACCTATGGATACAGCTAGGCCTCCAGATAGATTGTGGTAGGTGGCAAGTGGTGACAGCCTTGTCCATCCTCTGTATTCCACCATGATAGGTTTAGTTATTAAATCATAGGGCTCGTGGCAGACCTTGTCTATTTAACTCTCCTAGTTGGTAGGCGGGTTGTGCCACGAAGTACTATCGCATTTCTCCTAGTCATTTCTTTACCGTAGTTACTAGAAAGATAAATCGCTCGCTCTCCCACCTAGATATCTCTAGGTTAGCTTGTTAGTAGTAGTTAGTTTAGGTAGTTCACATTCACCCTTCACTATCGTTCACCTACCTAGGATCAATCTTAGCCTTGCCTTAGCAAATCCTAGTCCAATTATAAATTCTAGCCTTCCGCCTTCCTGTGGGAAAAATATAAATTCGACACTCGGTACTCACCGAGAGAAGTGCTACGTGATAGTTCTATGCGCATGTGGAATCCTCCAATAGTCGTTAAGAAATATCAACACCTAGCAGTAGTGGCACCGTCCTAGTTGGCCAGGTAACCGTCCCCCGCCCATTCAGGAGCGAGTGGTGTGTACATAGGGTCCTATGATCTGGTTCTCTCAACATACCAGTCCTTAGGGAGACCAGACAGGATATCTTCTCAAAGGGGATAACCAACACCCCGTGCCTCAATGGCCCCTCCATCCGGGGGCTTCATCCCACAAAGACACTCCATCTCGGGATCTCCTCATCTCACATGCACCCGCCATAGGTACCTCTCATGGGGAATGCCTAGGTCGCACCCCCTGGCAAGACTCGTCCAATGACTCATCATAGAATCCTGTCTGATGAACTCAACCCTCACCACACACCCAAGACGCAAGCCAAGATCTCCCTGGTTATTACCACATTATCGACACCATGTGCCTTAACCACTCACAAGCAATCATCCACCAAGCATCACATCACAGATATAATGCATAGTAGAAGTAGTAGCAAGTATGTAAGCGAGCATCTAGCCTATCAGCGGGTGTGCAAGGGTATAGGTTGCGACAAGGTAATGGCTTATAAGCAATTCTACCATGCAACCTATCACAGATCATTTGCATAAAAGTAAAGCACTAGCAGCAACATTATAGCATATCTAATAGGATTCTACAAGGTTGGGTGGGACGTGGCACCTGTGGGCAAGTTGTCTACAAGGTCATCAGTGTAGTCGGGGTCATACTCCTCAGTCTACGGGTCCTCCGGGTCTATTGAACGAGACATATAGCCACAATAAGCGACTCCTATAGATGGCCATAAAGAAGCAATGGAAATTCAAAAGATCCAAAAGCACTCAAACACAAGCCTATGACGTAGAGCTCATTTTTAGAAAAATTTGGACACTGGTTTCATATTTTTCTGAAGTCGGATGAATTTACTATGAATTTTCTAAGTTCAATCCATTTTCTAAAAAATAAAAGAGTTGAAATAATTAGGTGATGACACATGGCGCTTCCTGATTGGCTCGGGGCTCGGCAGTGGCTGACAGGTGGGACCGGGTAAATGGTCAATGGTCTTGGTCAATGGTCAACATTTGATCGGGCTCGGACTAGGCCTGGCGGGCCGGATATTAGGCCGGGTTGGGCCGGTCTAGGCCGGGCTGGTCCGGACATGTGTCGGCTCTACGTGCATCCATGTGGTGTTGGCGGCTGCTACTGGGCTCATGTCTATGGGCGCGGCTCATGGTGGACTCGCAGCGCTGGTCCATGGACCGCTGGCTGGGTCCGTAGTGGACCAGATCCACCTCTCCTCCTCACTCTGGTTCACGGTGAAACAGGCACACGGAAAGGCAAAAAGTGGGTGCTCTGCTCCTCGCTCTGGCCCTACGGCACGTGCAACAGGAGCCGTGAAGGGGCTCCTTTCCACGCAACTGGGGTCATGGCGTGTCGTGAAGGGTGGAGTCGGTGACCATCTCTCACGGCAGAGTCCACTCAACGACAGAAGGTGCGGGGAAGCTCCGGCGGGGCTCTGGTGATGGCGAACATAGGTCTAGAGCGGCCTAGACAGACAACCAACTAGGCGGCTAGGTGTGCGGCATCATGGTGAACATCATTGGCCTTTCCTCGCTCAACGAGGTGGCCGGATTCAATGGGAACAGCTACGGCACGACGGCGGCATGGGGAATACGGTGGTCCGGCGAGGCGAACACGACCGATGGCTCCCAGGGCTCCTTCCCCTCCTTCTTCTAGAGTGCAGTGCGCCTCTCGGCGAGGTGAAACTCACCGAGGCATCCTCCTTACCTCTACCAACCTGAGGTGACCGGAATAGAACCTCGCCATGGCGGGGTCTAGCCATGGCGAACATGTGGGTGCGACATGACGGCACCAGCGTTCCTGAGCCCATGTGGCTCGGCTTCGCTATGCGGTGACTCGTGCGGGTGCACGTGTATGTGAGGTGCCTTGTGATGGCGTAAAGGCGCTGCCTTGGGCTTCCCAAGGGGGGAACCACGCCGGTGATCATGGCATGTGTGCACGACGGCGAGCAGAGGGGTGACGGGGGGGCTCACCATGGTGGCAAGGAAGATAGGATAGCGGTGCAAGGAGAGTCATGGCTGTGTTGAGATGTAGCAGTGTCATGCCAACCCGCTGCGAGGAAGAAGACATCCAGCGTCGTCCCCGTCTCCGGTGGCCACAGACGGAACTCTGACGGCATCGGTTCCTCTCCTTCCTCCTTCTCCTTGCCTCTCCTTCTCTTCTCAAGCTTGGCGTGGGTGTAGCGGTGCCACGGAGTGGCGGTAGGGTATGGGAGAGGTGCTATGGCACCGCGGTGGCTTATATAGCCACTCGTGGCTATGGCGATGGCGGTGAACGGAGGGAAGGGATGGAGGGGGTACGTGTATGACTATCGGGGCTCCTAGGATAGGGTTTTTGGGTGCACGGGGTGGTTGCATGGGCGCTGGCGCTCCCAATTTGAATGATGGGTGGTCAAGGCAAGGATGGGGTGGCATCATGGTGCGAGGCCGTGGCGGTGAACATCACGCGCGGCACGGTGTGGGCTGGGGGAGGCACAGACGCCACGGATCAAGGACATGGTGCCCTTTCGTGCGTCGGTGCCCAATGGTCTAGAGGCAGACAGAAGTGGGCGGTGCAAAGGCAGAGGGCGTGGGGAAGGGGATGACAGGCGGGGTCCACCCATTGGTGGCAGCAGGGAAGGCGACAGCGGCATGTCGCGATGCGGGCGTGGGCATGGGCCGCGACGCTGGGCCGCGTGGTCATGTGCGTGAGCGCAGGTGCGGGCGAAGCGCTGGGCCATGGCGCTAGGCCTACTATGGCTGCTGGGCTGCTGCTTGGGCCTTTTCTATTTCTAGCTTCTTCTTTTCCCTTTTCTATTTCCAAAATCTATTTCTTGGTTTCCTATACTTGTATAAGTGTAGCCAATGCTTGTATACAAGTATGGGTGGGTCCTCTAGGTCCACTAAGATCCACATTTGGGCTAGAGCCTTGGAAGCACACACACATCAAGTTGAATTAAAAGAAGTTTGATACAATTTTATTAACAAGCATAAATCCAAAAAGAAGCAACTCATGTTGTTAATTAAATGCATATGCTCAAACACTCTACCTTGGGTTCTACTTGTGCAACTATGAAGATGGTTTCCTAGTATGCTCACTCACCATACATGGGTTTTGTTGGAAAAAAAATTAAGTTCAGATTTTTTGTTATTGGAAAACTTGGGTTGTTACAGTCCTCCCCCTCACAAGAATCTCGTCCCGAGATTTAAGGTTTGACGCACCTTTCGAAGAGGTAGGGGTAGAGCATCCAAAGTTCTAACTCTTTCTCCCAAGTGGCTTCTTGTTCAGTGTGGTTGCTCCACTGAACCTTGCACATAGGTATGGTGGTGCTTTTGGTTTCCTTCTCGACTTTATCAAGTATTCGGATAGGGTGCTCCTTATATTCCAGAGTGTCTCACCTGGTAGCTTCAAGCACTTGCGTAGCTATGATACGTGGAACACTGGGTGTACTCATGCCAATTCTTCGGGCATCTCCAACTTGTAAGCTACAAGTCTAGTAGGCAAACCAATGGGGAGACATGGATCACACAAAGATTTTTCTCCCGAGGTTCGGTGAAAGGTCCTAAATGGCTAGAGGGGGTGAATAGCCTAATAAAAATTCTACAAACACACTAGAGCAACTTGATTAGTAAGACAAAAGGCATAATGCAATTTTTATCTAGCTCTACACAAGGGTTGCAAGCCACCTATCCACAAGTCTAGTGAAGTATGATCACTAAGGCACATAATGGCTAAGTCTTTACTTGCTTAACTAGTGAGCTAGCTAATTACAACTAGATTAACAACTATTACATAGCTACACTAGTTACTCAAGCTACCTCTACACAAAATATCTCTAGAAATATAAATACAAGAGGTAGAGAGATATACTGACGTGGCAAGAGACAATCAATCAAGAATACCAAGTGAAATCTAAGAGACAACTGACACACATTTTTTTCTCCTAAGGTTCACGTGCTTATCGACACGCTAGTCCCCGTTGTGAAGGCCGATTCACTTGGTGGTTTGCGAGCTAATAGGCACCACACCTAACCCAACACTTGGGTGCCGCAAGAACCTACACAAGATGAGGGCACTCAACTTCATGAGCAATCAACTAGAGGTGCTTTTGGCGCTCCGTCAGGGAATAAGCCCAAGAACCCCTCACAAATCACCGGCAGATGGCCACAAACAATCACCAACTTGTGCCAACCTCCTCAAGCTAATCCAAGCCATCTACGTGGTAGCAACCACCAAGAGTAACAAGCAATTCCATAGCTCACACGATCATTAGTGCCACTAGATGCTCAAACTCTAAGCAAATGCACTAGTATCACTCCCAATCCCACAAAGATGATGAATCAATGAAGGAGATGAATGGGAGGTGTTTGGCTTAGCTCACAAGGATGTATCAATGATCAAAATGTCCAAGAGAGTGATCTAGAGCCAGCCAACACCTATTTATAGAAGTCCGAAAGTCCTCATACCCATTGGCCAACTTATTAGGTTATCTACGTCTAGACCGGACGCTCTAGCACCGACCGGACGCACTGCACCAGCGTCCGGTGCACCACATGTCACCACCTTGTCACTCGACCACTTGAATTAAGCCATTACAGCCCATGCGCACGCTCACTCAACGTCTAGAGATGCGACAAACTTGACCAAAACAAGAGTCGGGTGCGATCTAGAGAGCTCCTAGAGCCTCTTTTTCACAATCGGACATGTCCGGTCAAGAGTGACTGGACCCTCCACCGTGTTCGGTCCACCACTACGTGTTGTGCCATTCCATAAACAATGCGAGGGGCATGCCCCTGAGCTAGCGTTCGGTCGCACCCAGCAAACCGGCCACACCTAGGGTAAGGTATCGAACACGTCCGGTCAACCCAAGGACAGCGTCCAGTCACCTCAGTGATCCCTTTCTCTTCTCCTCTTTCATCCCTTGTGCAAATGTTCTAACTCCACCAAGTTTCCAACACTTGTGTATGTGAGTTAGCATTTCACAAACATGTTTTCCAAGGGATGTTAGCACTCACTAGGTTTTAATGCAAATGCATGGAGTTAAATCACCTAGTGGCACTTAGACAGCCGTATTAACTTTGAGATCACCCCTCTTAATAGTACGGCTATCTATCCTAAACCCAATCATACCCTCAATGGTGTCTTGATTGGAAAAAACAAAATGGCCCTATCAATTTTACCTTTGCCTTGAGCCCATTTTGTTTTTCTTTTTTTTTTCTTTTCCAAGTTGGAGCACTTGATCTTCACTTTGGCCATCACCATCATCATGACCATCATCTAGCTCCATCACTTGGACTTGGACCATCCTAACTCTTCCATCACTTAGACAAAGGGTTAGTCCAAATAGGTTTCATCAATTAGCCAAAACCAAACTAGGGCTTTCATTCGGTGGCTTACCAACCACTTACTTCTTGTTGAGATGAGTCCGAGGATTGCTGCTCCTCAACTAGTTTACTAAGCCCGCAAGCTTGGACTACCCCCACAAGGTAGGCTTTGTTGTGAGCACTAGTCTTGAGCCAGTCGATCAACAAGGAACTCCACAAGCCTGTCTATATACTAGAGTTGCTCTTTGCCTTCCTTTGGCAGGGATGAGCACAAGAACTCTAAACAAGTCTCTTCTAGAGCTACCACACAATCTCCATGTGGTGCTTCATGGAGTCGCAGCCACCAAGCCATCTAGGGGTGGAAACCTCTGAGAGTAATAAGCACAACCCTCTTGCAAATCAACACCTAGTGTCACTTTATCATTCTCTCAAAGCGCACCACTAGAGTGACTCTTTAGCTCTCCAAATTATGCCTCACATGCCAGAGTCCGAGAGAACTCAGAGGAGTATAAATGAGGCCCTCTTCATGAATACAACATGCCCAAGATGCCAAGAGACCTCCTACAACTAGCCACCCCTATATATAGATGAGCCCTCAACTAGCCATTACTCTGCTTTTTCATGCTCTACGCGGACCTGGAGGTTAGAACGGCCAGAGCCCAATGGTAGGCTAACGACTCTTTTCTGAATGTGCCTCTACTCCGGTGCCCCACTGGAAAAATCAGATCCAAACTCCTTCCTCTTAGGTTCAAACACGTGGAATATCACCCTTTATTCGGTGTATTCTCCTATGCCCACCGAGTGGCACCACTACCGAAAGTGTGCTCCCAATTTGAACTTCTCGTGTGTCTTCTACTCTGCTAGACACACATGGCGGCTAGACCATGCCTAGCACCTGTCAAACTATCAACCCTCTTCTCCTAGTGCCCCTACTACCACTAGCACTCAGCCCGTTCGGTAGGCTGGCTGGTGCTGGGCTTTCCAGCCCAGCAGTTCAGCAGCCCAGCACCAGCCGCACCAGCCGAACGGCTGGCTTATATCCGTTGCCGACTCGCGTCCGTCACTTTCTCCCCTTCCTCCCGTCGCTCGCGGTGGCTAGGGTTCCACGCTCACGCGCCTCTCCTTGCCATCGCTCCTCGCCTTTATGGGCAGTAGCCTGCGCCGCGTCAATGGCGGGCGTCGGTGCCCCTAGGATCCGAGCGCGGCCACCTCTGAACTCCGTCCTCCTTGGTGGGCCTGCAGTGAAAGTGTCCTCATCCTCTTCCCCCACCCCACCTCCATCGACAATGCCTTCGGCCAGCCAGGTAACCCGGATCCCACGCCTCCGTCCTCTCACCTGGCCGCCTCTGAGCCACAGCTGGTCGTCTTGTAGGTTGACCTCCGCGCGGCTAGGGTTTCCCTCACTCTCGCCGGCCTCGGTGACTGTGGGCTTGGCCTCCCTCCCCGGACCCCGCCTCCATCAATGGCGACTCCTTCCAGCACGGTAAGCCCCACGGAACCCGACGCCGCGCAGTTTGACCCGCCGGATCTGAGATCCAACACGTACTCAAGTCTGCTCCTCTATGTGTTCGATACAAATCACCACAATGTGTCGGATACAAATCACCACATATTGTTTCTATAGCACAAAAGTGCTCTACGTACATATTTTAGGACAATGTTCCTGAATACTTTCCGTACAGATCTGGTAGATGATGCTTAATGGCTTAGTTAACGTTCGAATCACCTTTTGCTAACAGTTGTGTGGGTTTGCAGTCAATTTCTGCTACTAGTAACATAGTTCCCGAACCATTTATGGTTACTAACGTCCTAACATTGTTTGGTCGGTTTGTAAGGTTGGGCTCCGTATAGTGTTGATGTGGACCTGCAAGATGTCATTCATTTCTTGGGTGCACATGTTTTATAATTGTGTTGTCAATGTATTGCTTACCTCATTTGCCTTCATTGAGAAGCTGAGTTAGTTTAGTTATTTTGCAAGACAGCATTTTCCTCAACTTAGTTTCTCAGTTTTGTTCGATTGATTGGGCTGGCATTGAATTTGTAACATGTTTGGAGTAGTATTCGAAGTTCTGTTGTTATTAACTTTGTTCCAGTGCGATATAGGGTTATGTCCTATGAGTTATCAAGTCTAATGATTCATTGCCTGATTCATCATTGCTTTGATATTCACACGTAGTACACATAACTCGAATCTGAAATCAACTGGATTATGTTACACCATACACATGCGATCTTCTTCACCCCTTTCAATGTTAACTTTTTCACATTAGGGTTTTCATCTTACAATTGTGCTCTATGACTGCACTACAGACATAGAAGGGACGTTTTGTCCGGTTGTGATCAACGCTGCCCAAACTGGCAGCGTCGTCGGCTTCGTCTTGCTCTCCAACTGCTGACAGGCACTACAATCTCTGCTCAAAACGCCAAACGGTCTCAAAAGGCAAGTTAGCGATACTATTTGTCAATTTGCAGTTTGCATTTGGTGTTTAGTTGGCCTTTGTGAATTTTACAGTGTTAGTGAATGGTGCTACTTACGCACCATGGTCATTCCTGTGGTTAATTTGCTTGCTTCATCTCTTGCTTTTCACCATGAACTTTATTGTATGCATGCTCAGTTTTCAATTTTCTCTCTCTGTTTTGTGTCTGTTACCTATGTTGTTGTCTCCTTTTTGTTCTCTATGTTCGATGAGGAGTTGCCTATGGTGGAGAATTAGAATTGTGCCACTTGATTCCAATTGTTCTAGTTACCTATTTCTTTGGTTTGCTCTATGCTTCCTACACTTTGAGGCAACTAGTAGTATCCGTGATAGAAGCAAGCATTACCAATCAGATAGTATATCTATACCAGCATATTGTAATACAATGCTCAGTGTTCAGTTCCCAACGGATTCTAATACAATGTCCTAACTGGTGATTACAGTTTGCGACTGGTGCATTACTAATATCATTGTCCATCCTTGAATCAAATGAGCCAGGACCGTGCTGTCTGGGATGACAGAGCAACCTCTCTGCTTCTTGACCTAATCATCCAGCAGAAAGAGCTCTGTCACTGGACCCCTACCAATGGGCCAACCCCACTAGGGTGGACGAAAATCACTCATGACTTCAACCAAGTCACGGACCTTGGGTACAGCAAGAAAGTGTGCCAGAACAAGTACAATGAGCTGAAACGTTGTTACTTCAATTGGCGTGACGGCCAGACCCATACGGGCCTCGACCGTGACCCGCTGACTGGAGAGGTTACAGCTGACCCCGAGTGGTACGGCGCCAGCCCCGGGGTACTAACTACACGCACTTCTTTTAATTTTTGTAGCAATTAGGTTCCTACTAACTTAGTACTAACTTCACCATCACTGGAACACGTGCAGGAAAGTAGCCAACCCGCTAGAAACAAGTTCAAACAGCCCCAATGTTGTGAGCAACTGATCACGATATTGGGACGCACCCCACGTGATAGGGGCCAGTTGGTATCGGCAGGGGGCCATCGACCTGACAACTCACCCAGTAATGGAAGCCCTCGCACTCCTCCATCCTTGTCGGACGAGCTAGCCATGCCACCTAGTAGTCATCAGCCCTCGAAGAGAGTCCATAGGGATTTCTCAATTAACAGTCCTCGCAGCAAGAAGAGTAGCCAAACTCCATCCGTAGAAGAGTGCCTTGAAGACCTGGGCCAATTTCTCAGAGAGGCTAGGTCCCAGAAGGCCCGTCGTAACAACGACGCTCGGGAGTTGGCCCAAGTCCAAGACATTCTGCGGCAAGATGGTATTAGCGAGGCTGATGAAGTATTCGTGCCAGCCCTGGAACTTTGCAGAGACAGGCTCCATCGTCAGGGTTTTCTAGGCATGACATCTAAAGAGGGCCGGCTGAACTGGATCAAAGTTATATGGGGCTTTGTGTCCTCCAACAAGTCCCAATGATCAGCACAATACATGTTTTTCCCTGTTTGCGGATATCCACCATGTGCATGTTGAGTTCATTCGGTTTGTTGTATCGTTAGGTTTGTTTTTCCGTATTACCAAAGACCATTGTGGAAAACTTAGTGCATGTCGTTGTCTCGTGTTTTCAATAAAAAATTAGTGTACGGCTGTGAGTGTTGTAACACATTATGCATGTATCACTTTTCCCTTGTACATTCCAACCTATTTTGAAGGTCCTACCTAGTTCAGGTATCGTCATATGTTCACATATTTGCACTTGTGTTGTTCCTAATATCGGCAATACAATCTGACTTATTGCTGCCCATTTCTAGGTACCATCATGAGCAGCATGAGCAGCACTGACGAGTCGTCGTACAGCGACACTTCCAGTGATGGACCGAGCAATGTGACCGTGGCAAACGCAGCATTCGTCCTGTTGAAAGGGCTTATGTCACAACAAATGCCTGAGGTAAATCCTCCTTGTCCCATTCCTAAGCAATCAGGAGCCCAGTGGATGCAGCTTACACTTGCCGACCATACCAGATGTTTAGAGAATTTGCGCATGTCGCGTGATGACTTCATGCATTTGCATGAAACCCTGCTGCCGTTTGGCCTGCCAGTAACAGATAAGTGCACCTCGGTAGAAGCTCTAGGCATGTACATTTGGACATGTGCCCACCAATCGGCTAGTAGAGAGTGCAAGGATAGGTTTGAAAGGTCTTTAGATACAGTTAGCCAGAAGATTACACTAGTTGTAGAGGTAATGTACCAGTGGGCAAATACAGTCCTAGTGCTAGCAGATAGGAACTACGCACGTGTAAGCCACAAACTTGCTGCACATTCACCATGGTTTGATGGATGCATAGGTGCTATAGATGGCACGCACATAAAGGTTGAGGTTAACCGTCAAGCAAAGGCTGATTTCTACAATAGGAAAGGTGAAACAACAATTAATGTTTGTGCCATCATGGATATGGATGGCCGTTTCACATACGTGGGGGCTGGAAAGGCGGGGGCATGTCATGACATGGCGGTGTTCAAAGACTGTCAGGACGACACTTTGTTCCCACATCCCCGACCAGGTTCATGATGTCTTGTTGTTCACATACCCTATTTGTTTGGTTGTAGTAGATGCATTGAAGCATACTTGTGTTCAATTTGCTAAGATAGTTGATTTCTCACTGTTTTCATCGCTTGTAGACCGGTACTACCTAGCGGACGTGGGTTACAAGGAGATGGAAGGCTACATGACCCCCTATAAAAACACAAGGTATCACATCAACGACTTTAGAGGCATAGATATGCAGCAATTGCAGAGGGAGGAGAAATTCAACTACATTCATGCTAAGTTGCGGAATGTAATTGAAAGGAGGTTTGGGGTGTTGAAAGAACGCTGGCAGATTCTAGACGGGGTGCCGTACTGCAGGAGGATGAAGCAGGCTATGATAATCATTTCATGCTTTGCTTTAGATAATTTTTTGTGGATGCGTAAGTACGACGCACATCCACCCTCGTACGAGGTGCCGCAGTGGGTTTACCTAAATCTAGGAACCCCTATATCTGGACTTAGGGAGCTGATATCCATGGCAATGTGGACCAATGTCTGATGTAGGTCAAGGCAGTTGTTTTACAAACCAGTAGTTGTAGGTACAATTCCATGGCAGTCTAGTCGTGTGCATGTGTAAGGTTGTGTGGGACTGTGTTCATTTCAAAAAAAGGTGTTTGGGACTATCTAATTGTGTTCATTGATGTATGATGAATTGTACTGACAGAACTACAAGTGACAAGTTCTGTACTGTTTTGTGATGTGATGTAATACTCTGGTTAATTTGTGTACGGACAATGGACTTGCTGGTACACTGTTTATGTAATTCACCTTGGGATGCAGTGGGCAGATACAGCTTAGGCTTGACTTTCTTCAAGGATTCTGTTCCTCAGAGGTATGATTTCATCATATTTGTTCCTTTGTTTGGTCATATGGATGATTGAAGCAGAGGTAATATGAGTTTGCAACTGCGCAGGCTGCAGGTAAAGAATAAGAGAAGCTTCCAGATGACAGAAGAAGACGTGCTTCGTGCTTGTCAAGCTGTGCTTCCGGTTGCAAAGGTTATGATATCCACGGCACACATGTATTTGATTCAGTCTTTCATGTGCTAGTTTCAGCTTCCTTTAAAGCATTTCCATTCAACCTCTGCTGTCCTAATTTAATGTATCCATGCCGGACTTATTTTTGTCATGTTGTCCTAGATTCTGTACAAGAGTAGGTGCGACAACAGGTTTAATGAAGTCTCAGAAAGTATGTCTGCTCATAAACATGATGTAATTTTCGTTCTGTAACCTTTGATTAATTGAGCTCTCTGATTCTATGTCCTACCTTTTTTGGGTAATTACCGTTTGTAGAAGATCCTGGTGGATTCTGAAGTGCTGGCAGAAGTAGAAAAGTTTGATGAAAATAATCTCTAGGATCTCATATTGTTTGATACAAGCTTCCTGTTGTTACATGCTACTGGAATAAGTACAAGTCTTTAGATCTCATGAGACCATCTTTAGTGGAATCATATCATATATTACTTTGGTAGAAGCTACAACAAGACTTTTGGGCATTATAATTTTTGTTACAATTTGACTAATGTCCTATGAAGTCCCTTGTATGATGGCATGTAAGAGTGGCCAATCTTTGTTCTAATGTTGTTTTATATGAATGTCACAGCTATCAATTCTATATTCAGGTCCAATCCCTTTCTGCAAAATATGATGAGAGATACAAGAAGGTTGGAGATGTGGCATCCAAGCTAACAATGGATGAGGCCACTTTCCGTGAGATCCAGGTATATTTGTGATTGTATTAGAATGCTGGCAACTTCATCCTCGAGATCTGGCTGTGATCATATTATTACTAGTTTGTATGTTTGTAGGAGAAGTTGGAACTTTATAACACGATAGTTAAGCTGCAAAAAAGGGGATGAAAGTGATGAGAAGCTAGAGGTTTGTATTTTTTTGTTCATCTAATATCTTTCATTGCATCATGCTTTACATCTGTTGTCTGACCTCCTTTGCCCTCTGTTTACAGGAGCGGGCTAAAAAGATACAGCAGATTCTTGAGGAGCTTGTGAAATCTTTGAATGAACAATACAAGAGATATGGGCTGAGAGCTAGACCACCTACTGTACTGGAGCTTCCTTTTGGTACTTGTTACTATCCTCTTTGTTGCTTCACTTTTATCCATCATTTGCTTGTTTTGGTTGCGTAACAATACAAGTAATATTTATTTCCTGAAATTTAAATATGTGGCTTCTTTTCTTTAGTGATCTGCTCAATAAACTACCAACCTTATCTGTCATGTACAGATTACAACTGATCCCAGTATGTATGTGCTTGATACACCTGGTGTTTTTTTGCCAAGCATGCAAGATATGGTTTAAAGCTTGCTTTGACAGGTAAAATCTTAGAGCATGCCTTTTTTGTGTGGAGGTCCATCAACTCATTTGAAGAGTGTGGATGTTTCTGTGAAGTCTGCATAGGAACCCTTGTATACTTATGGATGTGCCTGACCAATAGCTAATTCTTCTTTACTTGCAGATGGCAGTGGGGTGCAAGACCACATTGGACGTGGAGCACTTGCAGGAGGTCGGTGCATAGGAGGGCAAGTCTGTTTGATAATCAGTTGCTAGTGCTGAAAGGCTTACTCTGTGTTGTGTTATGCATTATTTTGTGTAGTGAGTATTATGTCCTCTGAACTCAATATAGCCAGGTTGGACTTGCTGTGTAGTATCTCAACCGACATTATAGGAGCATACATGGATGCATGGTAGTTTGAATTCGAAAATTTGAAATCAGCATAAGCTACAATGCATTGGCGCCAATTTTTGAATGTGTCCAAACCAGCTGGTGACTGGAGGCTGCTGGCCACGGCTGGAGGCTGACATTGGCTGGCTGGGCTAGCTGGTCTAGCCCCAGCACCAGCCAGCGCCAGCCAGCCTACCGAACAGGCTGACTATCGGACAAAACACTTGGCAACCCACGTCACCAACAACGTTCAGACCAGACTAAAGGTGCCCCAGTAGTCAGATTGCCCAATGGGCCGGTCAGACTGCCCATAGCCCACCTGCACAGCTTGACCAACGGCATTTGGAATGGAGTGGGAGAGCCTTTCACGCCGCCGCCGCCACCTAGGGCCTAGGGTAGGACCGCCGGCTCCTCGCTCCGCTGCCGCTGCCGTCGCGCCTAGGGCCCCTCTCCTTCTTCCTCTACGGTGACTCTACTGGAGACAACAAGGGGAGGGGGCCCATCTTTTTCCCATAGTTTTCAAGTGTCAGATACCATAAAAGGGGATACCCTAAGCAAGAACCGAAAAGAGTCCTTAGGCCTCGCTTATATCAATGCCAAAGGACGATCACAGGGTCTCGGCCGATTCTCCGACTCGCCCGAGGCCCGCGCCGTAACGACTCTCTGCCTCACCGAGGCCCTCTCGCCGAGGCCCTCTCAACCGAGGCCCCGCCCCGCAAGGCCTCAGACGGGTTACCGATTCTCCGATTCACCCGAGGCCGACTCAGCAACAACCTCATCGCCTTTGTCTCGACCGACTTCTCTGACAAAGCGTTGCGTCCAGTTAATGCGCCCAACCACTCCCGCAACGTCAGCCGCACGTCTGTGTAGTACCACAGAGTGACCGACGGGACGGGAGACAGGACTGAGCAGGGATTACCTGCCACTGTGCTCAGCATTGTACCCATGACTGGCGGCCGTACTACGCTGTGCTACCTAATACCTGCTCCAGGAACAGCGCGGCGTGGGAGTCCAGTCCGGGTCACTATAGCCTCGGAATCAGTGTATAAGACCGACTGCTCCCTTCAAGCCTCGGCAATCCACTTCAGGGGCTCAGCAGCCTCGGATTTACGCCCGCCAAGCCCCCTGCGATGGCTCGGCCTCGGCACCAACTGAGCCTCGGCTCTTTACACCGTCAATGCACAGCGACCAGCACGTCGTCGGCCATGCCCTGCGTCAAGCTATCACTGGAGCGCCCATGTCGTACAGGATCAGGTGTGATCGGCGCGTTGCTCCAGTACATCAAGGACAAGACCACTTTGTTGACCATGCCGCCATAGTAGCAAGCTATAGGACTCAGACACGCCACCTCCGCTCGCCGCATAGTGAACACATGTATCACCCCGGTCCCCCTTCAACTATAAAAGGAGTGACCAGGGCGGACGCTCACGCACACACGCCCACATGCACACACAGGCCCACAACGGGAAAAAGATAGATGAACATTCGCATAAACTCTCGTAGACTCAGATACACTCCCCCGCTGCCTGAGAGCAACGTCTCAAGCAGCCCGCACCGCTCCGCGCAGAGACCTGGGATCATCTCCCTCTCTCACCCAGCTTGTAACCCCTACTACAAGTACCTCGGTGCAAGGAATACAAGATCGATCTCTCAGACTGGACGTAGGGCTTCGATTGCCTGAACCAGTATAAACCTTGTGTCTCTTTGCATCACCATCCGGGATTAGGGGCACGCAGTTCAAATTTACTAGTTGGTTGAGGACCCCCCGGTCCAAAACACCGACATCTAGTGTCTTAGGGTTTGAGTCCAAATAAACTTCTGGCAAAATCAGATGATTTTCTGTCAGGATCATGTTTCCTGCGATGGCTTCGGTGATTGTCATGACGAGATCGTCGTTGCATGCATCGATTTCATCAGCAGACGGCTAATTGGTGGCCTTTGTCTGCAAGGGGAGGGGTGCTTCTAGGAGCCCCTACAAAGACAACGACTCCGGATCGTCGATATCGATAGTCGCAGAGAGAAATTCAAGGTCTCCAGGTGATGATTCTGCAGCCTATGTCGTACCCGATGATGCAACTGTTGATATTCTTTCAGCGATTTAGATGCGTTTTGGACCAATTCCGAAGCGTTGGATCTTGTGGCATGTCCAATGTTTTAGGGTTGGTCATTGGATACGGCATAAGGACTACACTTTGGCTGCGACATTCGAGGGAAGCCATTGGAAAAGAAGACGATGGAAGAATCTGGATAGTATATTATGTATTTTTCATTTCAGATTTTTTCATGTGTAATTTGAAGATGTACTGTGCCAAGATTTAATATAAGTTCTCCCTTCCCTTCATAAAAAAATAAAATGGGGTATAGGTTTCAAAATAACATGGACAAGTGGGGGAAAATGGAGAGACCGCAGGTTTTAAAAGACAGCATGCTCAGCAACGACTCCACTCGGGATGGAACCCACAATCTCTGGTTCCGTGGACCAGCAGGTAGGCATGTTCTTATATATGTGTTTAGAAGAGGAACACGATGCACGGCCAATATGATGTTTAGTTGACCAAACACATTGTCAACAGCTTGGCTAAAATTATTAGTCAAATTCTCTTGTTTTTTCATTTTGTAAAATAAAAAACTCCTTAAAAAAAAGAGGTCAACAACAGTCTTACTATTTTAAAAAGTCAGATAGTGAGCGTTCGTGATTGGCTATATATGGCCACCGAAAATCAGAGATGGTCACCTTCCTATTTTACAAAGTTGTATAGCATATCTGTTGGAGCCAACTTTTTTTTATATAAATTCTAAAATAACCTCTACAACAAGAATAGCCAAGTTGTTGGAGTTGTCCTATAAACAAATAGAGCATGTTTATTAGATTTGATGATGTGGAAGGGCATGTAGCCTGGTGGTTAAAAGGGCCTCAGTAACACCTGAGGTCCTAGGTTCGACTCCCCATGGGAGCGAATATTCTAGAATCTAACAGCTTTGTGCTTTTAGTGATAGACGACGTTTCTATCAACAGCAAAGCGTCTGCGGTGACTTTGTTAATTTTGTCTCGAGAATTTGCCAGACCAGTCTTTGATGATGCTCGTAGGGGTAGGGTTTCCGTACGTACGTCCATAGAGGTGAATGTGCGTGTATTGTAAGCGTCTGCGTTGTACCGTATAATCTCATAAGAAAAAGATTTGATCAGCATGCCAGGGTTTTTCTTCTATTGCAACATGAGTATTATTTCCTAGTTAAATTAAAATGGATCGAGAGGCGAAGCAGAGCACAAAATTTGTTGCCCAACCAGTAAAGGAAATTTTTCAAAAGAAAAAACTATCCACTTACGTCTATAACGGGTCGCCCCTGCCACCACAACCTGTCACTCCATCCGCTTGGATTAGGTAAAAGGAGAGAAGAATGAATAGTATGGGCCAAGGTGGGCCAATTTGACCATCATGATGGAATTCCTATATAGAAAAGCCCGTTAGCCCAGACTCCTAGATGTCCTCCATAGGCAGGAGACTCTTGGGGAGGCCCAGCTCTACCAGAAGATCGATGGACTTCTTCCTGCAGATGGCATCACCATTGACAACCTCTGTGCCATTATGGTGGTTCGCAATTTAGGATGCCATGGCAATATGCTAAGAGCCTGTTCGGATAAAAGGAATATAAAACAAATGAAACAAAAAAAATCACAGAAATAGGATAGGTGTGTATTGATAAAATAGAAAAATTAAAAATACATCAAAAACATAGAAAATGGTGTTTGGAACACTGGAATCATAAACTTAGAAAACTAACTTAACGTGGGTTCCACGGTTGCACAGAACTACTTTTCCTTCTCTTCTAACATGATGACCCAATAAGCTCTTGCTCCTATCTACTCTTTTTTTTTTACGAGATCCAGTTATAGACGCAGACACTCACATACACGAGCACACACTCACACCTATAAACGCATACACACCATATCCCTATGAGCATCTCCGAAGAACTGAGTTGGACCGGAAAATCTTGAGATTAATGAAGTCACGGCAAGCGCCTCGTTGTTGACGGGCACGTCGCCTACCGCTGAAAGAATAGCACAGTTAAATCCTAAAATAAATCCAGAAAAATACGAGCACCCGTGTCAAGTCGAGGACCTGATAATCTACTGTCAGTTCACCATCTACTTGTTGGACTAGATAGAAGCTTCATCGTTTCCTTTCATCATTCTTATCCTCTCGTTATCATCCCCGCACAGTTCTTACTCCTTTCTCCATTGCCCTGATCTAAAGCGAAGCAGCAGCATGTGAATCTCCGGGACAAGGTTGTGAGTGTGCGGTAGGTGCGGTCGTGTGGAGCCGCGCAGAAGGCAGGTCAGCGAGGGACTCCGGTAACGGTGGTCTACGATGAGGTAGGCTGTAGGCATGGGTAGCGACGGTTGCGCCATGCTTCCTAGTTCGTCCTTTGGTAGTATTAGCTACTCGTTCTCTATCTTCACTATGCTTAGTGCGCTGCCTCTTCCGCGAAACCATTGGTTCTGACCGGATGTTTTATTTCCCATTAAATCAATGGTTGTAGGAAAGTTTCCTCCATAGCACTGTTCTTGTTTCCTTTGTTCCAAACGTCATTTTGCGAAAACTTTCCAAAAGAATGGATTCTTGTAAAAATCCTATGAAATTTCTTTGATCCTAACGGGGCCAAAATACCAAGTGGGTTTTGATCTAGGAATGTGTTGTATGCAAATGAGTTGAGTGCGACAAACATTATTATGGAATGGGGTTTATCTATTCTACCTATACCTAATAATATATTATTAAAAAAGTAAAATTTCTCTCCACCCATATTTTTCATCCACCTCCACCTAACTATCTTTGCAGTAGTGCACTTATGCCCTCCGTGTCTCGTATGTGAACCTGATTCATGACACGTACTCATGAGTTACGACAACTCGCACCTAGCAACGATGAATACAGAGACCAACTCCAATACGTATTGGGTCGCGCCCTACGTATCTCATGTGATCCGGAGTTATTACCCGTGTTCATATAAATTAAAACAGCTCGCATCTAGCGATGATGCGGAGTCCGATTCCTATACGTATTGAATTCCATTGCAATGCGCGGACACATGTTTGCTAGCTTATATACAAATCTGGAGGCTTGCACAGGTAGCCAGCCATATTTGACTTCTTAGCAGCATGCATACTATGACGCACAAAGTCACTGACCAAGTCAAAAAGAAGCAGAAATTGTTTGTAGTTTTTCAGGGTCTAGTGCAAATGACATAAGATGTAAACACCGGTGCACCATGTCAACAATGTACAACTCGGCAACCCATAATGATTGACTTGGTCTTCTTCAAGTAAGTAAAAATTTTCAAACTTCTCCATGCATTACAAAATTATTCTCTGGATCGGAGCTGTAAGTTTGTAGGTCATTGGGTAAGGCTTGGCGGTTACCATACAAGCAATTTTTAATTAATATGTACAAGATGCGTCGAACCAACCAAAACTAATTTGAAGTAACAACCGTTCATATGAAATTGCAGTTTTTATTTATTCAATATACACATTTTATTTAGAAATATACTAGTTTTCCCCAGAACTACAAAACAGATATTAGACCAAACAAATCATACTTTTTCCAGTATTTCATTGAAAGCAAAAGTACTGATATACACTTACATAGGCTAGCCCATCAAAACCTGTTGCCAGCCATAAATCTAATAACAGTTTAAGAGAGAAGATGCTCCAACAAAATGCAGAAACACTCTAGGTAAAGGCCAGCACCTTAGCTAAATCAGTGATAGGAGTACCGTCCATTTGTCATGCATTATTAGAAGCAACCGTGCTTGGCCCGTCATCGATGGAGGCTGCTCTAAATGCTGCATAAATACACAAATTATGTAAAGATAAATAGATTGGTTATCGAATCAATCTGTGCACTCGACGAACAAGTAAAACCAAACACAGGGACCAAAAATTGCTTTAGAAAACAAAGCAGGCCCTAATATATGGAAGTCCAGCATTTAACAACCAGGCAGCCTAATAGACAAACAAGTTTCTTGCACTACTACATAAATTAACTGTAGGGGCGGCTCTAGAGCCTCTGTAGGGGCGGCTGCGCCAGCCGCCCTTCCCAGGGTGTTCCTACAGAGGGTGCCTCTGTAGGGGCGGTTTCCTGACCGCCCCTGCGGTGCCCTCTGTAGGGGCGGCTGGTGTTTTCAGCCGCCCCTACAGTGCCCTCTGTAGGGGTGGCTGGTAATATCAGCCGCCCCTGTAGTGGACTTCTGTAAGGGCGGCCGTATCACCAGCCGCCCCTGCTGTGTGTATTTGTAAGAGTGGTTCAATCAAGAACCGCCCCTACAGTGGATTTTCCATCAAAAAAATAAATAATTCAAATTCAAATCTGATCATATATATATATAATTCAAATTCGAATCTGACCGTCACAAATATACATATATACATCCACAAACACAAGACCATTTCACAGGAAGACTAGTTATATTCCTTATAAAGACTAGTCATATTTCATAGGCTGCTACTACTGGACAGACAACACAAGCAATGGTGACACAGATGAAATCTAATCTCTAAAAAAGATAACTTGTGCAATACTACTGGACATAGTGTCTTATTACCAGCTAGCAGCCAACACAGATACCTGCAGTCCTGCAAGCATCAAACAACATGTTATCACCAATTAGTCACACTCAGACATCTTCTATCTTTTTTCTCAAATAATATCAGTACATATCAGTACTAAATTCAAGAGAATCATAACAGAAAAGAATATTGTTAATTATGAGCAGCTTGGTAAAGTTTTACTATAAAGAAATGGAACATGTTGCATAAAAAATGGAACATGCTGCAGCTTGAAATAGATTTGACCCAAAATTAAGATTATTCCAATAGGTAAGATAAATTGCACCAAGTAATGCCTCATTTCTAACAAGCATTGCAGAAAAACAACTAAGAGAATCACACCAAAAGTTGCAGTGTATTAGACCATCAATGACATATAAACATTGTCAGAATATTTCAGTTTAACTAGATAGTTCAGCCGAGCACTAGACATCCTAGAAATGATAGATTAGTTAGACAAACCTGGACTATTATATATGGCAGGCATGTAAGCTTCCTGTTGGCTCCTGCTCTGCCTGGAAAATGGAAGAATGCATTTGTTTTAGTTTAGGATAGTCACACACATACATAAATTATCAGCCAATTTCATGGACATAAACTTAGCCAATGTAATGCACAGTTTAGGATCTGTTTGCATCGGTTCAAGACAATGACTCAATGCAAGGAAGAGTGCATCAACAGACTGATTATACAATATTTAAAAATGCATCAACATATCGAATATCACACATTTAAAGACTATATACCTATAGATCAAAATAAAACAACAATGTTGATCCTTCAATTTCTAGAGAAAATAAAATATCAAAATATTGCTAGGATGTCTCAATTCAGACCAAATATGTTAGCATGCCTAGGTTCAGACATCCTCACAACTAGCTCAAGAAAGGCACCTACTGGCATTTTTTTTAGTTAAAAACATCCATCTTCAAAACTTCCAGTAGCTGCTTAAAAAATGAATACATAATTTCAGATCTGATAACTAAACATTTAGTTGCTGCTTAAAAATGAATACATAATTTCAGATCTGATGACTGAATCATGAAAACAATTGAGCATATGACTCCCTCTTGCTCAACCTCATCTCGTGACCGATTCTTCCCTTTGCAAGAAAGTTCTTAAATTAGTACCACTATTTTTCCTCTTCATACTTGAGACCTAAAATGAAATCAAGAAACTAGGCTAAGTAATTTAGGGACAAATTTCTATGCCCAACAAATTGAAAAGGAAATTCGAAACCTGAATCTCAACTTACAGCAACAGTCCTCGCTGGTCGGCGGTCGCTGCTGGCCTGCTACGTCTGCGTGTTGGCGCTGCTGCCGCCGGCCGGTGCCGTGCAGCCGTGGTGCGTGCTGCCGGCTGCTGCCGGGCAGCGTGCTTCCGCTTGCCGGGCACCGGCTGCTGCGTGCTGCTGCCGGCCTGCCCCTGCCCTGGAGGAGACTGGAGCCGGCCGTGCGCGATGGCGCGGTGCGCCCGTGCCGCCGCTGCCGCCCGCCAAGGCGTCGCGCCGCCGCCACTCGAAAAACAATTGATCAACAACAAACATAAGATGTCCTGACATCAGATGTTGCAACTAAACTATAAATACTGATCAACAACAAACATAAAGAAACCACAAAATCAGACACGAAACGTTGATTGATAGTTGCAACTTTCAAATGAAGGCAACATGTTTTATAATTATAAGGGTCTGTGTATGGGATAGACATATCCATTGACACTAGAAAAACTGTGGAGGGGTTAGTTTTAGACTGATAATACAGTTTCAAGGGCAGTTTGATCCCACATAAATTTGATTGATCACCAAGCTAAGTAAAATGAACAACCATGGGCCAGAAATATTTCCTACAAGGTCACCTAAGCATCACCATTCATCTAGTTGCAGGCACCCTACAAGTCAAACATAAGCACATCTAGAAGTGAACAACCCTAGTAAACCCTGACCAGAAGCAGCCAGTGGTTCATGCCACAACTTGCATACCCGAACAAACACTGGAATCATTTTTCTTATGATCCACACCATCCAGTAAGTACAAGAGAGCTTAGGCATTAACCAATTTTTTCCCCAGCTATAGCACTCTCGTGGTGCATGATACGTAATGCAACATTCGTGCAAGACCAAACATCTTGGAAAAACTCCCCAACATTCCCACCTCGAAATGCCCGAAAATTCAAATCACAGATGCACACGCCTCCCCCGAAGCAGACTTACATTTGAACCCCATAACCGCCCCCTAATACAGGTGCTATCCACCAACACTTGGCCTTCAAATGCTCGAGTTCAGAAAAATCGGCCAGCAGATGCGCCGCAGACTCACAATTTGAACCCTAGAACCGCCCCCTAACACGACTAACATTCGCGCGATGAAGTGAGCGAAAATACGAGAAGGAAGCACCACAAAACCGACCGGCAGCATTGCTCGAGACCGCGCAGCTAATCGGGCGAAACGGGCCATTCGCTCGAATCGAGGAGCGCGAGGCCTGCAGGAGCAAGGAGGGGAATCTCTCTTACCTGGAGCGGAGGAGGAGGGAACCTCATGAGCTCGAGCCCTCTCTGCTTGTGAGCGGGCGGCGGTGGGATTTGGCTCCAGCCGGCCAAGCCCCAAACCCTAAGCAATCTCAAGCGCCGACGAGGAGGTGCGGGTGACCCAAGGCGAGACGAGTGCGTCGGGTGTCGGTGAGCGCACCGACGGTGACCTGTGGAGGGGCGGTAAAGGCGGACAAGATAGCGCAGTGCAGGATCTGGTGGCGGAGGTGCCTCGAGCCATGGCGGCGTGTCACCGGGGCTGAAACCCTAGTCGCCCCTATTCGCCTCCCGGGGCCGATCTGCGGGTTTTTATGGGTGGAAGGAGGAGGGAGGGAATGACGCGCAGCGACAGCGACTGAACCGCTCACTCATATTTAGCACTGTAGTGGCGGCTGAGCTTCTAAGCCGCCTCTACAGTTGATTTTTTTTTCAAAATTCTAAATTAAAATGAATTATTCTAAATTAAAAAATCAAAATCAAAATTACTAAAATAATTTTGAGACACTAGATGATCTCAAATGAAAATTTGATAAACATCAAAGTTGTAGAGGTCATGATAAACATCAAAGTTGTAGAGGTCATGAAGATCTACAACTTTTATTTTGGTCATCTTGTCATTTGACAAAATTTGAACATTTCAATTTTGAAATTTTAAAAAATAACAAGTTCAAACCAAAATTTGAGACCCAAAATGATTTCAACATAAAAAGTGATGAATACCAAAGTTGTTCAACTCATTAATATCTACAACTTTTATTTTAGTCATCTTGTCATTTGACAAAATTTGAACCTTTTAAATTTGAAATTTTGAAAAACGACAAGTTCGAACCAAAATTTGAGACCCAAATGGATTTCAACATAAAAAGTGATGAATGCCAAAATTTGGAAGATCAAACCAATTTTACGATGGTCCATAAAAAATAAAATGTAGCACAACTTTATGTTATATATATTGCAATATTCTACTCTGAAAAACTCATTATTCTTGAACCAATATATCATTGCTCATACTTCCACGCATGCTACTAAGTTGAATTAATACCAGCAATTAAACCTAGAGAAAGTAAAACTTTACAGAATTCAACATGGCCCAAGACACATGCGGCAATTACCTGGAGTGCACAAACTCATGTAGGGAATAATATTTACAGTGTGGGCATCAGCATCAGATACATTCCTAGTTCGGCCAGACAGATCAATAGCCAAGAACACGGACAGCATCCACAGCAGCAACGATGTAAGGTGAGCATGAGAGGTCAGAAGCAGGGAGAAGACCCTTGAGGTGACCCTTGAGGTCAACAACTTTATACTGCCTCCATGTCCATCCACCACTCGGAGTCGGAGCAGACTCCCTCAACCGTGTGCAGAGAGAGAAATCGTCATACATCATGGCAAATCCCAACCCATCATCCTCCACTGACATGAGCACAATAATGGCAGACACGATGCATATCGGCGGTAGCCTTATGACTGATAGTTCATTCTTGGCCAAATCGTACTCTAGGATTCCATTGTAGTGTTGTAGGAGGAAGTAGAGTGCATTCCCAACAAGGGCACTGGAAATGTTGCTCAACATACCAAGGTAGCTCAATAGAGGCTGTTCGGCTCCACTTGTCGGCCTCAGATGAGTAGACGTAAGCCTTAGTGAAGCTCTCGAACATGGTCCCTAACCAATCTAGGCTTTCTTTCCAAAAAAAAATTTGAGAGAAGAGTCCTTATAGATTTGGACTGCTTCATTTACAAGTAAGTTATTTATTCCCTGGCTAATTCCTAATTTATTTTATTCGAGCGATGACCTATTTATTTTCCTATATTTTCTGCTTTTCTCCTTTTTATTCTGGATCACCTTGGATGCAGGGGAATTTGAGGAGCAGAGGTGGCCCGCTCCCCTGACTGTGCACACTAGCTACCTCGCGCGCCAGGGGTTCGGGGTTGGTTAGGGTTGGACCATGGGCTCCTCCTGGCCCGCTTGACCCGACGTTTATAAGGCTACCAATTTCAATTTTTCTATAATTAGTGTAGAATAATTACTTTTCAAAATGTGGCGACCAATTTCAATTGATGTAGAATAAATTGTAGTTTTGAGCTACAATTGTTGTTCATGAAGGCTCCACGAATCGGCAGCGAAGATTGTGATTACTACCGGTTTATAAGAACCGACACTGATGTGAATCCTCCAACATTACTGGTTTCGTTGTGCCGGTTCAAAATTCGACAGTGAAGGGGGGGTTTGAACCGGCAGTGAAGTCTCGATCTGAGGTAGGGTGTGATACATCCCATTGTTATTGCTGGCGGTAAAAACACCGAGCAGTAAAGACTTCTTTGTTTTGAGAAACTGCAACCATACTCTAGTGATGACTTGCGAGAACTATAAGGCAACACAAGCAAAAATACAAAAAGGGACTCCATCTAAAGGTTTCATCGCTTGCATGTCAAATTTAGAAGGTTTATGCTAGTTAGATTTTAGTCTGTTTTAGTCCCTCCGATTAGAATCGGGCGTCATAGATTTAGATTAGATATCTATATAAGAAACCCAACCCTAAAGACATCTCCCTCATTCCCACCTACCGCCGCAAGAGCTCAAGCTCTTACCCAACACTGCGCAGCGCCATTGTTGTGCCTAGCACTGAGACAGCCCCGTCGTCGCTCTTGATTCCTCCAATGACGCAGACCTGCCTTCGCGTCGGATGCTCTTCTAATCTGGTAAGACAACTACACTCCTCCCCTATATGTGGTGACAGATCCACTACTCCTTGCCGCCTCCATGGTATATCTGTCTAAGATTTGTTACTTTTATTGGCGACTCTGCTCATCCATCAGCCCTTGCCACCCCAGCGACAGCTCGCATCACCTTCGCACCAACCACCCACCATCACAGGGCCCGCAAGCCTCCCTCTAAGCCGTGCGGACCGTGATCATAACCCTAAAACCATATGTGTCTGGATAGTCACCAAAGTAAAAAAAATGACAGATTTCTTAGCTGTTAAGGCATGTTTTTTCTGCATTTATTAAAATTTCAATCCTAATCTTGTAGACCCCACAATTGTTTCAAAAAAAGTCTTGTGGACCCCACAAGATAGGAATCAAGTCCCTCAATCCATGGAGAAACTGCCCCCTGGTTTCCTCTCTCTCGGAAGTGAAAGCGGAATTCAGCTTCCCCGACCTACTAGGTACCCACCGCGCGCCGCCGCGGCTAGGAGATCTTGCTCTGCATCCCTCCTGACGACCGCGAGCATCTCCTCTGTGCCGCTCTCATCTGCAAGCACTGGGCCCGCCTCATCGCTAGTCGTGGATTCCGCCATCGATACCGCGAGCGCCATCGGACGTCGCTGCTGCTGGGGTTCCTCGGCAACCTCATCGACACCGGCGGGTACGCACGTTTCATCCCCACGCGCGCGTTCCGGCCGGTCCGCCCCGACCGCCATGACTACCCCGCACACGACGCCCACCACGGTCGGGTCCTCCCCAACAGAATAGCTCGATGCGGCGACGTGTTCCAGGGAGTGGAGGCCGCTCTCATCGTTTGGGACCCTATCACCGATGAGCAGTGGCCCCTGCCGCCTCTACTGCGGGACCAGCCGGTGCGCAACTGGACCGCCGCGGTGCTTTGCGCCACCACCGGCGCCGCCGGCCTTGGCACCTGTGACCACCTAGGTTGCTGCCCCGGGGGACTTCTGCATCGTCTTTGTTGGCATCGACGACAAGGAGATGTTTGCCAGCGTCTACTCATCAGATTCTGCCACATGGAGTGAAGCGACCTCTGTGAACCTTCCTGATGATTATCTCCATGAGGCGGTGCTCCCTGCTCTAGCAGGGAATGCACTCTACTTTGTTTTTCGGATGGGAATGGCAATGCTCAAGTACGATCTGGCCATGAGGGTGATGTCCGTGATGCACATACCGATCAGTTGGTATCCCCGCCGCATTGTGCCCATGGCGATGGACGATGGCGGCCTAGGGCTCGCGGAAGTGGACATGGAGTCTAATCTCATACTCTGGTCAATGGAGGTTAGTGCTGATGGAAATGTGGAACAATGGGTAGTGAGTAGACACATTGAGCTCAGGACGCTGCTCCCTGCTCATGCCCTTGCGTTCTGTGCGGTTGCCGTTGCGGGTGCCGTGGGTGTCATCTTCGTGTATACGGTTGATGGGTCTACACTTTTGATCTGAACTCTGGGTAGGTCACCAAGGTTTTAAGCTATGGTTTCTATGACATTATCCCCTTTGTGAGCTTCTATACTCCAGGTACGATCACATGAGGTCCTACTTATAACATTATATTAGCCTTTAATTTTGCAGTGTTGCTCCGTTGTGATTTTCCCCGATAAAGGCTGGATTTATAGGGGCACTGGAATATTTTTTGTTGGATTTCTATGTGCTCTAGAACAATCACTTCATAAAACTGTATTCTCCATTTATCCTAGCCCAATGCCATATTATAAAAAGCTGTGATACACATATAGTCATGTTTCCTTTTATGACCACAGTTGGAGTTAATATGCTAGACATGTGCAGTAGGAATTTCTTGGTCTAGTGTTGCTGTTGTGGACATATGTCTTGAATACATATTCCCTCAGTCCTGTAATGTAGTGCATTTCAGGGATTTAAAGACAAATTAAGAGAGAACATAAAAGACATATGTACCCTCATTTTATTTTCTAATCAGACGCTATCATCAATATGGTTAATAGTGATTGGTTAATAAATAAAAAGTATTTAACGCAAAACTAGTTTTTATGCTCTAGAGTGCATTATATTTGAGAACAAATTTTGAATGTTAGAATGCAATGTATTACATGGTGGAGAGAGTATCTTAATTTGGGCTGGGCCAGGAAGGTGCTCAAAAGGCCATTACCCTGCATATATGATCTCTAGCTTTTTACCCTGCAGTAGCTACGATACGTCACATTGTTAGTTAACAACAGTATAGAAGCAACGATATGTGGTTTTCTGGAATTTCAAGTTTATCATCTTTTAATATGAATAAGTGCGGATTAATATGAATAAGTTATTTTTACGTTTTTTTGTGCTAGGATAGGAAAAATGTTTAATAAGGGGAATTGATTTCTCAGCCTGCTGACATTTTTTTTGAATTTTTTGTATTTCTGCAGCATTACGAGCGGCCTTAGACAGGCGAGGAACGGAGTGCGGGTGCTTCAAGTAGTGCTCTTGGCAGAAATAAGGTGCTCACCGGAAGGTTTCTTGGCAATGGGAAAATTGGTGGAAATGATAAATAGTATGAGCCTTATAGTGGACAAGGTCATTGAACAATATTAAGATATATACTGATATAATCAGGAGTAGCAAGACATATATAGACTGTGTCGTCTTAATTAGTTTCAGCTCATGAGAGACTGCATATCAAACTCTGTTTCAGTTTAAATGATGGGAGAATTATCTATTTGGCACTGAAACAAATCAGTGTTTTATATTTGGCACTGAAAATTTAAACTTTCGTATTTGACATCAAGTTAAAATTTTCTTTTTTAAATGACATTGCCGTCCATCTAGGACAGTAACGGTGTCAACTGACTGCCAAAACGACGTAAATACCCCACGGAGTCCCCACACGACGAGCGCGTGCGACCAGCAGAAGCGAAAGCACGCAAGAAGGGCGGCGCTTCGGCGAAAGCACGCGCTTGGGCGGCGAAGTGGGCTAGCGACGTGGCGCATGAGCGAAGCTTCGCTGCAAAGACGCGAGCGAAGGCTGCCAGCAGAAAGCTGGTAATCGCAGCGGCGGCTGCCGCGCGCGCGACCGCAACACGCGAGAGGTCTTATATGCGGCGGCGCCAAAGACGGAGGCGGGCTCAGACGGCGACGCTGGCTCGGCCTGCGCATCCTGCGATGGAGGCGGGGCCTGCATGGCGGCGTGGCCTGGCCTGCGCATCCTGCTCGACGACGGAGTGTCACGTCTGCACGGTGGCGCGGCACGGATCTGTCGGCGGGCGGTGGCTCGAGGGCGCGGCTGGCGAAGCTCCCGGCAGAAGCGTGCCAAGTAAAGGCGCGGAAAGCACCTCCAGCCATGGGCGGCGCACGGCCAACACGCGAAAGCAGTAGCTGAAGGCGTGGCCAGTGAGGGTGGCGGGCGCAGACGAGACCAGCCGGGCGAGCATGGCGGGCATGGCCGGGCGCAGCAATGAGGCGCTACCGAGTGGGGCGGGCGATGCGCGCGCTGGCGGGCGTGCGGCGCTGGGCGCGGCTAGAAACCGTGGTTTCTTCCCACGAAAGGGCCGGAGATTCACACGACGACGGTCGAGAGCTGAGGGCTGCTCGTGCGCTCGATGCTCCGGCTGCGGGAAAAGCGGTGGCGCCGGCGCGGGCCCATTCGCCGGAGCACGCGCGCGGCCGACGCTGCACGCGGCTCCGTCGAGTGGCTCCCCGTCGGCCCTAAGGAAGACGGCGCATATGGAGTCTCTTCGCGGCGGCGGCGAGGCGATCTGATGCGCGACGGCAGCGACAGCTCGCCGTAATGCGCATGCATGGTCCGCGGTGGTGGCAGCTGCGGTGTCGCCCTGAGACGCGTGCGCAGCGCCAGCAGATGCGCTCTGATGCGCGCGCGGCAGCGGCAGCAGACTTGTCGCTGGCAGACTTGCTCTCCATCAGCAATTCTTGTAGATCCTTATCTGCTCGTGAACCACCATAGTGGTCACACGTGCCGCGACGAGAAGTGGAGCGGCGCCTTGCATCTATGGCTGACGAGACTCCAAAACGACAAGGAGATCGGAAGCTGTCATGGTGGATAATTCCTCTCACGCCACATCCCAGGAGGGCGGCGCGACGAAATGTTGCCAGCATCATTGTAACACTGGACTTGGCTGTTGTTGGCCTTGCTAAGATGCCGGCTCACATGCCCATGCTGCCGCAGGGGCGTCGCCACAAGCGGTGGAAACTCGTCAGGGAAGCATAGCCGCTTGGAACGGAGCGATGAGCAGGTGAGCTGTGCCACATATCCGGCCGGTGGTTGTTGGGGCGGCGCCGCGCTGGGCAATGCTTGGAGAAGTGCCCACTGCAGCTGCAGCGCAAGCACCTCGGCGGGTCACGACAGGATGCGACCTTGTGGTCTCTAGCGAGGCACCGGAAGCATCGCCCTTGGAATTGGTTGAGGAAGCTGAGACGACGGTCGGCCATGACTGGTGGAGTCTTCCCTGATGTCATTGCAACTTCGTGCAGGTTCTTCTATCCTCTCGGCTCCGATGGGTTCCGCGGCACACCCACGCGCGTTCGGCGACATGACGCGGTAGTGGCGAGACACCCTGGGCCCGAGTCGCTGGTGTGCTGGAGCTCGACGCGGAGGCAGGTGATTGTTGCGTCCTCTGAGTGGAAGGCCATGGACCAGTTGAGGACGTGGGCGACTCTGACGCCGACGGTGGCTCGCGCGCACTGTGCGCCGCGAATCTGCAAGCTCGGCCCCGGTCCCCATGGGCGCCACGCCGGCGGCCGGCGAGCTCATCCCCGGCAACCGCGGAAGGCGCGCGGGCGAGCTTGGCCCGTCTTGCAATGGAACTCCTCCAGGTCCGTGTAGCAGCAACAGCAGGTCCATGTCAGTGCCGAGCCGTGGCAACGCGGGCTCGGGCGTGGTGGAGCTCCATGGCTTCGCTGCGGAGGCGAATTTGTAATTCCCGCACGTTTGGCCAAACTTCAGTCTTGTGAGGGGTACATTGGATAGAGGGAGAAAAAACTGACATAGTCAAATCAGTCAACTAACAGATAACCAATGAAAATGGACGACAGTGTTATTTAAGAAAGGAAATTTTAACTTGATGTCAAATAGAAAAGTTCAAATTTTCGAGTGCCAAATACAAAACACTGATTTGTTTCAGTGCCAAATAGATAATTCTCCCTCGAAGGATCTGGTCGTGGTCTACTGCTCTGTCACTGCTAGTGAACTTATCCTGCTTTCTCTTTCTAAGCCTTCGTTTCTGCTTGCTGTGTAATTGTGCTGGAGGGTGATGCTAATTTGCTGGCCATACAAATTTTAACTAATGCAATTTTTAGCACTTGCACCACATTGAATTTATTTTATTGCTCTCTTTTTTGTTCCAAGATTTTTTTTTCTCTCTTCTCCAAATGAACTAAGAGTCCAGATGAGTCACTATTTTTTACTCCTCCGGCTACATTTCATCGAAGCCATTTTTTTCTCTCTTCTCTAAATGAACTAAGAGTTAAGAAGAGCCACTCTTTTTTTCTCCTCCGGCTTTGGCTCCTCCAACTCATCGAAGCTATTTTCTCTCACTTCGCCAAATAGACTAGAAGTCAAAAGAAACCATTATTTTTTTTTGATCCTTGAACTCCGGTTCCTTGGCTACTATAGCACGGAGCCGGAACTGGGATGACCCGACCAAAACCGTAAAACTCTCCTGCATCTTTTAATAATGGAAATTCCCTACATGGTGGCCCCGTTCGCTGGTCTGAACTTTGGCTGAAACTGGCTGAAAAACACTGTTCCGGCTGAATTGTTGTGAGAGAAAAACACTGTTCTGGCTGAAAAAACAAGCCGAACAAGCCAAATTTAAGACAAGCAAACGATGCCTGTGTTTGCATGTACAAGCTGAGGCAATCATCGATTTAAAAGTTTCGTCAATAACAAGGGCTGCAATCATCGATTTAAAGGTGGAGAAGACTTCTAAAGTCTTTGGAACACTGTTTCTAGTTGCTAACTTTAGAATCCTAATCTGAAGATGGTCAAATCCTATCCGAAGTTACTGTATGAGCCCTTTTGAAAGACGCCAAAAAACAAGGACGAAAATTATCCATGGCTGTATTTGAAAGCCAAAACAGAGATTGTCTAGCTTTCAGGAAAAGGCCTTCGTCAAATGAAAAGTCACCGTCTGATGTCGAGACTCGGTACTTTTTCCCTTCGCAAACCTGACCATTTTTCTTTCAGGTAGACTGAACCCGAAAACACAAATTACAACATACTGTACGAGTCCATCGACACTTCCAACAAGCTACTCTCTCTAGGTGCATCTAGATCCTGGAGAAAAACTACTGCGGCAGCCAATCTTCAATACGAGGATTCTTGTGAGTCCATATGGCGCGACGGTAATCGGCTCTGGCAAGAGTTATCGATGAGGTTGAGGTCCCGCCGGCCGTGTCCGGTGCCCCATGGTCCAGCGAGGCAGCACTAAGATATGTCCGAGCCGTGCTGATCCAACTAGAGCAATCAAGTGCAAGGGACAAATCCGCATTCTTAATGTTATAAGAATCATCACAGGAGCAAGCATGCAGATACAATAATCAAATACTCCACACATATACGACATGGCATATCAAGCAGCGCAGGTGAACAAGTCTTTACGGTGGCGAAAGAGGGCAAGTGGTAGCATACAGCATGCTACCCACGGAAGTACTACTACATACCCAGCATAAACATGCGCGAATACAATAAGCAAACCATACGCAATCTCCAGCTTGAAAGAAAACCAGGTCCAGGGAGGGGGGGTACAGATAGGTGGCAGGGTCCAGACCAGCTCCTTACTCGTCTTGGATGGCATCCTCCTCGTCCTCATATTCCGCCTCCTCATCAGCAGTGGCATCCTGGTACTGCTGGTACTCAGACACCAGATCGTTCATGTTGCTCTCAGCTTCAGTGAACTCCATCTCATCCATGCCCTCGCCAGTGTACCAATGCAAGAAAGCCTTCCTCCTGAACATAGCAGTGAACTGCTCGCTCACACGGCGGAACATCTCCTGGATGGAGGTGGAGTTGCCAATGAAGGTGGAGGCCATGGAGAGGCCACGCGGCGGGATGTCACAGACACTGGACTTGACATTGTTGGGGATCCACTCGACGAAGTAGGACGAGTTCTTGTTCTGGACATTGATCATCTGCTCATCAACCTCCTTAGTGCTCATCTTGCCACGGAACATGGCAGAGGCTGTGAGATAGCGTCCATGGCGCGGGTCAGCAGCACACATCATGTTCTTGGCATCCCACATCTGCTGGGTTAGCTCAGGGACAGTGAGAGCACGGTACTGCTGCGAGCCACGCGAGGTGAGTGGCGCAAAGCCGACCATGAAGAAGTGCAGGCGAGGGAATGGGATCAGGTTGACTGCAAGCTTGCGCAGGTCAGAGTTCAGCTGTCCTGGGAAGCGCAGGCAGCAAGTGACTCCACTCATTGTTGCACTGATCAAGTGGTTCAAGTCTCCAACTGTTCAGAAAAAAACTGTCAGAACAGTATTCAAGAATTACAACATAATAAACTGCTACATGATTTCTGTAAATAATCAAAATTACTCAGGAAGTGAACACTATAATTACAAAGCATACAGAAGGAATAGCCGATGTCTAAACAGGTGTGAAGTCATTTCATCTGATAAGCCAAGGTTATTGATTATATAACTAAGCTAATTTTCTATTACTACAGAACAGCACATCGACAAGGACAGCCATGGAGAAATAAAGAGTTGGCTTAATTGATGAACAGGACAAGTGCAAAACATATTAATTAATCTGGTACACAGCAGGTACCAGCTTTTTTTAATAGGGCAGCCATGTGCAACTAACCAGCTAATTAGGGCCATGCCACAATAACATCAAAATATCTGGCAATACAAAATATTAAAAACTGAATTAAATTACTAAGCAAAAATATATCATCGTGGCAAGGCCATCATGGGAACATAAATCTAGCTGATAAAGCAATATCACAAACACATTTTCAACACAGGATAATTGACTTGAGTTTAAATCAACTCACAGCTAGGTGTCGTAAGCTTCAGAGTTCGGAAGCAGATGTCATAGAGTGCCTCATTGTCCAAAACCATGCACTCATCGGCGTTCTCAACCAACTGATGGACAGAAAGTGTTGCATTGTATGGTTCAACAACAGTGTCTGAGACCTTAGGTGAGGGAAAGACAGAAAAAGTGAGCATCATCCGATCGGGGTACTCTTCCCTGATCTTTGAGATGAGAAGGGTGCCCATTCCAGATCCAGTGCCCCCTCCAAGGGAATGGCAAACCTGGAAACCTGATCACAGCAAGTTAAGAATATTAGTAAGTTGCAGCCAACAGACTGTAGAAGCAAGTTAAATTACACTATGAGACCAAGGACTTCTGAATGCTATATCATAGTAACCCTGTGCGCAAAACCAGATAGAGACAATCTCTTTTTTTTCCCCGAAAAGTGAAGGGCAATGTGTGGTCCAATATTACAGATGCCAATCACATATTACATATGGACACTTTTAAAAAGCCTCAGGTATGAAAGAAATCAAACAGCATATATGGGTCAAACTTCATTTGCAGTTAAAACCAGTGAAAATGGATATTGGTGAAACAGGCTCATGTGGCTACACTTAACAGCAAATAAAAACACAATCCAGCAATACATAGGGGTTAATCCTAAAGTATAGTAGTCAACAAAACAAAGACAAGGGTAGATAAATTATTAGTATCAACAATATAGAATACTAAAGTTCACCAGCAAGCACACACTGGCCAACAATCAAGTAACTACACCAAAGCATGCTTAAAAGCTAAATAATCACATGATGGTGCCTTCCAAGCGTAATAGACAACATCGGATCTGAAAGTGCTCTCATCAGATCTAACACAAGTCATAGCAATCACACAAGCATAATGAACAGTGTGCTTTCAGGTCAAAAGATAATTAACAGTAAGCATTTAAGGATGGTAAAAATGAAATGGACCTTGGAGGCAGTCGCAGTTCTCCGCCTCTTTCCTCACGACGTCAAGCACGGAGTCGATGAGCTCAGCGCCCTCAGTGTAGTGGCCCTTGGCCCAGTTGTTCCCCGCGCCAGACTGGCCGAAGACGAAGTTGTCGGGGCGGAAGATCTGGCCGTACGGGCCGGTGCGGACGCTGTCCATGGTGCCGGGCTCGAGGTCCATGAGCACGGCTCGCGGCACGAAGCGGCCGCATGAGGCCTCGTTGTAGTAGACGTTGACGCGCTCGAGCTGGAGGTCGGAGGTGCCGACGTAGCGTCCGGTGGGGTCGATACCATGCTCGTCGCAGACAACCTCCCAGAACTTGGAACCGATCTGGTTGCCGCACTGGCCGCCCTGGATGTGGAGGATCTCCCTCATGGCTGGATCTCAAGGTTGGTAGCTGCAGGTGGGAGGGGAGCAGAAGGGCGGTTAGTAGCAAGAAAATGATGGAGACATAACTCCGAAATTGGAGTGGAGAACCAGATCTGTGGAGGAATAACAAGGTCCGGCCCGAAATCAATCAGATCCGGGAATAACAAGGAAGAAGTGCAAATAAAAAAAAAGACGATTGCAGAAAACTTAAAACATTGGCTGTAGCACCACAAGGCAAGTGAGGAGCAGCTTGAGATCTACCTGAAATTCTATGAGAACACCTCAGTGAAGCGCGTCACCTACGAACAAAACCAAATCCCAATATAAGAACCTTTAGAATCCCGAATCAGCGATAGATGAATCTTGATCTGATAATCCAAACGCCGGAACAAAATTTGGAGCGGTGCAGATCTAAGCAAAAACATAGCCGCACCAGCAGCGAAGCAAACCGCAACATCCACCCAAATCTAGCCCCAAAATTCAAACCTCACAAAACGAAACCTAAAAAAGTCCCCAAATCTGCTACTACCAGACATAGATCCCCCACGGAAACACGAAACAAAACCCAAAATCGCACACAGATCAGACGCAAGCAACAAGGTAGTATCGCACAAGGATTCCGCCGCATTCTACCTCACAGAAGTGAGTCGGCCGTCCAGATGAGGGGGAGCGGGGAGGGGAAGGGGGGAGGTGTGGTAAATGAAATGAGCGAGTGGCCAGAAAGGGGGCGGATTTTATAGTGGGCGCGGGGGCTAGGGCACCGGATCAGGCGGCCCAGTCGCGTTCCCTCCAGCGCCGCCGTCATCGGACGGCCGGCGGCGTCGGGTTCGAAAACGGCCCGTTGGGCGCTTGGATTTTGAAATTTTTCGGGTGTCCGCTTCCGGGCCAGCGGAAATGACGGTGTTGCCCCCGGCTCCCCCGCGGAACGGAACGGTTGTTGCTGTGTGACGTTACTGCCCCGGGAGCGTCTCGGCGTTTGTTTGCTTCTGGT
Organism: Miscanthus lutarioriparius; assembly: GCA_904845875.1. Lineage (NCBI taxonomy): Eukaryota > Viridiplantae > Streptophyta > Magnoliopsida > Poales > Poaceae > Miscanthus > Miscanthus lutarioriparius. The sequence continues at coordinate 86,823,924 of CAJGYO010000005.1, read as the reverse complement.
TTTGCCGGCGTCGGCCCAGGATGGGCTGGCTGACTGTCTCGTTTTGCGTACATGGCAAATCTTTTTTTTTGTTTTGCGTACATCATCAGGCCAGGGCCATGTTTAGTTCCTCCAATTTCTTGGATTGGGCACTATGTAAAAAAGAAGATTTTTTGTCACATCAAATTTGCGGTATATACATGGAGTACTAAATGTTGACGAAATCAAAAACTAATTACACAGTTTGGTTGTACTTTACGAGACGAACGTTTTGAGCCTAATTAGTCAACGATTAGACAATTATTACTAAATACAAACGAAATGCTACAGTACGCTATAGTGTACCTGATTTTCAGGCGGCGCCAACTTCGGCCGGAACTAAACGTGGCCTAGGAGTACTTTTTTTTGTGAATCATCAGGCTGGATTTTGGTCACTACCTGGGTGTTCGGCTGGCCACATCTGGCTGGCTGGGTGTTCTTTTTTTCAGCTAGAGCAGTGTTTTTCTCTCATAAAAAATCAGCTGCTGCAGTGGCAATTTAATGCCAGCCGAACACGCTATTCATAGGGCCAGGAGTGTTATACTATTAATGATAATTTCTTAATGCACTGGGGCAATTCTTATCTTACTTTTTAACTAAAATTAACTAAAAACTAATACAACTAGTTGAGTTACCAAATTGAAATGAGATGGTCATCTCATCACTCTTTGCTTTTGTGAGTTTGGTCAAGTTTATATAAAAATACTAGTATTTAATTATTTATGATATTAGATAAGTGTCATTAACATAGAATATTAACATGTACGTGTAACATGAGTACCATCATCAACGTGACATGACTCTACAAAGACAAGTAAGTCATTATTCGAGTGGGCAGGGCAAGTCAAGACTTCCCCCCCCCCCACCCAAGGATCTATGGGTGTGTAGGTTCGCTTCTACCATCAAGCCTGGCTAGCAAAATAACACAAAGTAGCTCTCATCAGCTTTAGCTAATGCAACCAATGCTTGTTTGGTTGCTTTGTTCTAGACAAGTCTGGATTGGTTAGATCTTGTTTGGTTGATAGACTAGTTCAAGTGCATTCACCTCATTTTTGCTAAGATGAGTTCACCTCCGTCCTCTCTGATTCAAGCATTTTGTCGAATAGGTTGTGAGCACCGGCCATGCTGCTCCACGAGCACCATGGAAGGGGCAACAGGCCGGTGTTCACATAGACACAATGGGAGTATCACCTTTTGGAGGTCCCTCGAAACTCAAATGCAATCACGAATTCAGAAAACGCTAAAAAACAAATTCGAGAAAAATGCAATCCACGGACACGGTGACAAAATTATTTCACGTGAAGCAAGCAACAACTCCCTCCAAGTGCAAATGCAATCATCGCGGTAGCTTCCTCAAAGCGTAGCGGTAGTCCGCACTATAAGGAAAATGGACCCTAGGCTCATTTACTTTGGATTTTGGTGTTTGATGATCAACACAACCAAATTGGACTAATGAATTTGCAAGTAATTATTTTATAGTTCAATAGGGTGCAAGTCGTGACTTGGATGAAGGCGACATGATGATCCCACGATCAACACCATAAGCAAGACCCTAGAAGCACAAGTGTCGGTGCAGAAAGTGACCAACAAGTAAATATTTATAGTTTTACCGTACGTTGTGATCGGATGTGGCCTAGCACTCAATGACACAAGGTTTATACTGGTTCAGGCAATGTGCCCTACGTCCAGTTTGAGTCGGTCGGTGACTTTATTCCCGAGCCCAGGTGCTCGAAGTTTGCTGTGAGGTTACAAACGGACGAGAGAGGGACAGGTCCCAGGTCTCTGATGAAAAGGTCGTATGGATGCTGAGAGCTCGGTTGCTGCTCAACTATGTGCTCGAGGTTCGAACCTAGTAGTTTTGTCGTTGTGTGTTAAAGAAACCCCCCCTCTCTGTTGGGAGAGAGCGCATCCCCTTTTATAGATCAAGGGGACGGTCTTACAAGTGAGAGAGAGAGTGTACATATGCTACTAAGTCTTATTGCCCACGCCGTCGGGTACAAGATGATGGTAGGCGCCCACAATACTATTGATGTCAGACGCATGTGGAAGGTTTTTACCGTGTTCCACCAGGTATGGTAAATGTCGGCGCCCACAACACTGTGGATGCCCAGACGCATGTGGGGGGGGGGCTTACCGCGTTTGCCTGGTATGGGAATTGATGGCGCCCATAGCACTGTAGGGCAAATGTCGGTGCCATCAATTGTTTTGTTGATAGACTAGTTCAAGTGCATTCACCTCATTTTTGCTAAGATGAGTTCACCTCCGTCCTCTCTGATTCAAGCATTTTGTCGAATAGGTTGTGAGCACCGGCCATGCTGCTCCACGAACACCATGGAAGGGGCAACAGGCCGGTGTTCACATAGACACAATGGGAGTATCACCTTTTGGAGGTCCCTCGAAACTCAAATGCAATCACGAATTCAGAAAACGCTAAAAAACAAATTCGAGAAAAATGCAATCCACGGACACGGTGACAAAATTCTTTCACGTGAAGCAAGCAACAACTCCCTCCAAGTGCAAATGCAATCACCGCGGTAGCTTCCTCGAAGCGTAGCGGCAATCCGCACTGTAAGGAAAATGGACCCTAGGCCCATTTACTTTGGATTTTGGTGTTTGATGATCAACACAACCAAATTGGACTAATGAATTTGCAAGTAATTATTTTATAGTTCAATAGGGTTCAAGTCGTGACTTGGACGAAGGCGACATGATGATCCCACGATCAACACCATAAGCAAGACCCTAGAAGCACAAGTGTCGGTGCAGAAAGTGACCAACAAGTAAATATTTGTAGTGTTGTCGTATGTTGTGATCGGATGTGGCCTAGCACTCAATGACATTGTTCCTCTTTGGCTAGGCCTTCCGGTCGGAGAGGTGGGCTGGAGTCGGAAGCGAGCGTTGTTCCTCCTTGTCCAGGCCTTTCGATCAGAGACTAGATCGCTTTTCTAGCCTGTCATTTAGGTGTCTGGGTCGGCCCAGGAGTTACGCGTCATTCGCAACGTCGTCTGCTAGGTTGAGCTTTTGATAGGGAGTAGGCCCATTAGGGACCCTAGGTTTATGAACATGACAGGAGCCCTCGAGCCCCCAGGCAATTCGGGTAGAATCGTCTGGGGAATTTTTTGTCTTGACGGTGGGTGTGTACGAGCGCACCTGTGGGTGTAGCCTTGAGCCCCTGGGCGATTTAGGTGGAATCACCTGGGGGTATTTCGTCTTGTCAGTGGGGGAATTTTTGTTCGGCCATCGGGTGCGCGCGAGCGCACCCGGTGGGTGTAGCCCCCGGATGATTTAGAAAATTCTCCTAGGGGTATTGTCAGCGGGCGTGTGTGTGTGCACTTTGGTGAGTGTAGCCTCCTTTTCTCAGTTTCTGATCCATCATTTCTAGGAGCGTGGACCCAGGTGTTTGGGCGCGGCCGTGGGACTGGTCGAGTCGGAGTCGTCCGCCAAGGCGTCGGGCGCGCCGAGGGATTGGACGAGACGGACTCGTGGATCTAGGTGTTGGGTGCAGCCGAGGGATCAGGCGAGTCAGAGTCGCGGATACAGGTGTTCGTCGAGTCAGAGTCATGGATCCAGGGATCGGGAGAGTCGGAGTCGTCAACCAAGGCATCGGGCGCGTCGATGGATCGCCGAGGGATCAGACGAGAGGGACTCGCGGACCCAGGCGTCGGGCGTGCCGAGGGATTGGGCAAGTCGAAGTCATGGATCTAGGCATCGGGCGCAGCCGTCGGGCGTGCTGAGGGATCGGGTGAGTCGGAGTCATGGATCCAGGCATCAGGCGCAGCCGTCGGGCTAGGCGTCTTGAGGCTTTGAGCCCTGTTGGGCTCGGTAGGGGTCGGTTTCATGCGTTACCCCATCCGCGGTTTCCGCAACCAGAGGGGCTGAGCTAACATCGCTTGCCTCAATGGCTCGAGTGACGCGCTCGGTGAGCTCGCTAACGGGCACGTTCGAGTGAAATCCGGGTTCGTCATTCGTGATGGGGTCGGCATAGCCCTCATGTGGCATTCCACTGCTCCTTAACCCACGTCCTGGCAGATGCCTGGGTCATTCCAGAGACCGACCCAGGTGGCCCGCTGGCCTCCCCTCGATGAAGATTCTATGGGCATGGCTCGAGATTAGGATCGAACGAGAAGGTTGAGATGACCCTGTCTGCTTTGGAGCAGATTGGGCGAGGGCCACTGGGGCTCATCTGTGTTTTCTCCCCTGGCTCTATTTGACACGAGGTGGCCTTGAGCCCTTTGAGGGCTGGCCTTCAAACCCCAGTCTGTCGTTGCTCATGTTGAATGAGGCAACTGTCGCTTCGTGACGCAACACGAAGCGTTGTGATGCATCAACTGCATATGCAATGCTTTGGATGCATGGGATGAATGAATGAATGTATGCATGGATGAATGTGTGTATGGATGAATGCATGTATGAATGAATGCATGAATGCGTGTTTGAGAGATGATGAATGAATGATCATGCAAATAAATGAATAAAAGGTTTTTGGTAAAGTTACCTTGATGACTCGAGTGGCGGGTTTGAGGAGCTCTCATCAGATGTGTCCGACCGGGATCTGTGTCCACCGTTCATGGCGGAGACAGCATAGCCCGCATGGGGCATCCCTCTACTCCTTACCTATCTCTCGGCGTTTGCCTGAGCCATCCGATCGACTCAGGAAGCCCGTTGGTCTCTCCTGAGCGGAGATCCCATCGTTGGGCCCTTCCAAGTCTTGCCTGGGAAGGTGAAGGGCCACCTACATGCGGTTACACCTTGTTTCACGTGCTCGGTCATGCGGTAGTGGTGGGTCATGCCTAGGCCACGCCTGTTTAACCAGGCGCCATCTTGTCGGGCAGGGCGCATCCCATCGGTCAAGACGCGTCCCGTCGCATTCCCATCCTTATTGAATAGGGGAAGGGAGAGGGTTTTTCACCTCAATCCTTTGCCTTTCTTCAACCGTTGTGTCTCCTCCTTAAATAGGGGAAGGGAGAGGGATCCACCCTGTTCCTTCGCCTATTCCCCAACTGCTGCCTCCTCTCCTTCTTCCTTCTCACCAAGCGCGTTCGTGCGCCGTGGTGGTTCCTAAGAGAGAGAGAGAGAGAGAGTAAAGCGAGGGAGAGGAGAACTCACATATCCGTTCGTGAATCCAGAGCGCGATGTCGAGCTGGAGGTCATCCAATGTGGATGAGAAGGTGTCGGCCGCCTTCGCCGAGAAGGGGCTGCTTCCGCTGAAGGAGGTGGCGCAGTGGAGGGTGCTGCATGTCACCGGCTTTGTCACCGTCTGCGAGGCCTTCGTGGGGGTGGAGCCGCACATGGACTTCTTTCGGCGAATCTTCTCCAAGCGAACCTTGTCAGAGGGGAAGCCGCCCAGGGCTACACCGGTGGGGGGCTTCGCCCTTGCAGCTACTTAGGTCGGCAATTCATAAAGTTTGATTAGACATCCTCCAGCCATGGCGGCCATACTTCGATGGGCAACATCCCTATCCAGGAGCTGCCTCGTCTGCATGAGAAAGTCTGGAGCTTCATGTTCTTCTGCTGAGCATCTATAGCTTGCTGCTTCAGCATTCGCCTTTGGCATGTGCCGTGGCCTCACCTTTGGCATCAGCCGATGCCGCCGGGCGGCCACGGTAGCTTTTAGAGTAGAAGTAGTCAGCAAATGTAATCGTTAAGTTCATGGGGGAGCCCCTGTGTGAACAGTTTTTGTATCAATGAATACATTAGTTCTATTTTGTGATAGAGTCACTATCCGTTCCTTGTTTTTATCCTAGCATAGCTTTGTTTTTATCCTTTCTTTTTCGCACCTGCCCGTTTGTTCCATAGGTTGCAACTTTAAGAACCTGGGCGTGGCCCGCGAGGCTCAGCTACTTGTAACCATAGGTCATGGCAGGGTGCGATCGGTCAGGAGTTAAAACAAAGTCACATAGGGTAATCAAAGGAATGGAATGCCCTTTCGTTCGAGCGACGCCCTTTCGTTCGGGTGAAAAGTATTTACCATGTGATAGTAAAAAGGAGATGTGGTATCGCACCCTCATGGAGCCCCCGAGCGACCTGGGCCAAAAGTGTTCGGGCTGGGGTGCTTTACAGGAGCAAACGTTTAATAAAAGAAAGTGGTAAGACCAAATTTAGGGGGAAAACGACGTAGCTGTTCAGTGTTCCAAGTGTTGGTGAGAATGTTGTCGTCGTCGTCCTTCAGTCGGTAGGCGTCCGGTCGGATCAGCTCGGTCACCGTATAGGGACCTTTCCATGGTGGAGAGAGTTTGTGTTTCTCCTTCATTGATTGGGTCCTCTGGAGTACGAGATCACCGACCTCAACGATCCTCCCCTAATCTTTCTTTCGTGGTACCTGCGGAGAGTTTGCTAGTAGCGAGCAGAGCGGATGATGGTCGTCTCATGGGCCTCTTCGAGCAGGTCGACTGCGTCTTGTTGAGCCTCCGCGGCTTGGTCGTGGTCGAAGGCCTTCACTCTTGGGGCACCATGGTCGAGGTCAGAGGGTAGCAGTGCTTCAGCTCCGCAGGCTAGGAAGAAGGGTGTGAACCCTATGGAACGGTTTGGTTTTGTTCTCATGCTCTAAAGGATCGATGGGACCTCTGCAACCCATCGTTCGGTGTACTTGTTGAGTCAGTCGAAGATGCACGGCTTAAGTCCTTGGAGGATCATGCCATTGGTGCGTTCGACCTGACCGTTAGTATGTGGATGTCCGACCGAGGCCCAGTCGATCCTGATGTCGTATCCATCACAGAAGTCCAGGAACTTCTTATCGGTGAAATTAGTTCCATGGTCCGTGATGATACAGTTAGGAACGCCAAATCAGTAGACGATGTCAAGGAAGAACTTGACCGACTCTTCCGAGCGGATGTTGGTGATGGGCTTCACCTCTATCCACTTGGTGAATTTGTCGACTGCTACGAGTAGGTGAGTGAAGCCGCCCGGGCCCTTTTTGAGGGGTCCTACCATGTCGAGGCACCAGACCACGAATGGCAAGGCGATGGGGATGGTTTGGAGCTTCTGTGCCGACAAATGTGTTTGCCAAGCGTAGAACTGGCATCCCTCACAAATGCGGATGACCTCCTCTGCATCTCATAGTACGGTAGGCCAGTAAAAACCTTAGCGAAAGGCTTTTTCGACTAGCGACCTTGGGGCCATGTGATGTCCATAGATTCCAGTGTGGACTTCGAGGAGGAGTTGTTCCCCCTGGCAAGTCGGAATGCACTTCATGAGTACTCCCAATGGACTTTGTTTGTAAAGTTCATTGTCGAGCGCGACGAACGTCTTAGCGCATCGAGCGATCCATCGTGCTTCAGTCCTTTCGGGTGGGAGAACCTCGTCGAGGAGGTAGGCAAGCAGCGACGCTCGCCAGTTGGTTTGATTGAGTGCTACCATGGCGACGTCGATGGGCGTCGTCATCGCGGGGGCACCCGGGTCAGAGGCCCCAGGCGTCGGGTTGGTGTCGGAGCATGTCTGGATCAGACCTTCTAGGATGCAGGCGGATGGTTCGTGTAGGTCGTTGATGAAGACCCCAACTAGAGATGGATCCTGCCTGGCAGCCAATTTTGCGAGAAAATCGGCGGCATCATTGTCCTTTCAGGGGACATGATGCAGTTGGATCCCCTAGAATTTGTCCTCGAGCTTGCGCACCTCCTGGCAGTATGCTGCCATGAGGGGGCTTTTGTAAGAAGACTCCTTCATGACTTGGTCGACGACCAACTTCGAGTCGCCACAGACGTAGAGCCGTGTGGCGCTGAGCTTGATGGCGATGCGGAGTCCGTTGATGAGGGCCTCGTACTCTACGGCGTTGTTTGAGGCCGGAAAATGGAGGCGGATCGCGTAGCGGAGGCTGCTCCAATCCAAGGAGATCAGAACCACTCCAGCCTCCAAGTAGAGCGCCATTACGGACCCGTCAAAGTACATTGTCCAGTACTCATGGGTGACGTCTAGGGTCGGGAGCTAGACCTCCGTCCATTCGGCGATAAAGTCCACGAGAGCCTAAGACTTCATAGCAGTACGGGGAATATACCTGATGTTGTGGCCCATGAGTTTGAGCGCCCACTTGGAGATCCATCCCACGGCGTCGTAGTTGTGGATGATGTCTTTGAGTGGGTATGAAGTGACGACCGAGACTTCGTGGTCGGTGAAGTAGTGCAGGAGCTTCTGGGTCTCCATCAGCACGGCGTATAGGAGTTTTTGCACCTGGGGGTATCGGACCTTGGGGTCGGTGAGTACCTCCTCTATGAAGTACATGGGTAGCTGGACCTTAAGGTGGTGTCCCGACTCCTCCCTTTCGTCGACTAGGGCAGCGCTCACCACGTGGTTGCTCACCGCGACATAGAGGAGGAGGGGTTCTCCCCGTTCGGGAGCGACGAGGATTGGGGCCGATGTTAGTGATGCTTTGAGGCTCTCTAAAGCCTATTGTGCTTCCTCAGTCTAGACGAATGCGTCCGTCTTCTTAAGAAGCTTGTAGAGAGGCATCCCTCGCTCACCTAGCCGGGAGATGAACCAGCTCAGGGTGGCTCAACAACCGGTGAGCCTTTGTACGCCCTTGATGTTGCGTATAGGGCCCATGTTGGAGATGGTCATGATCTTTTCGATGTTGGCCTCGATACCATGTTTGGACGCGATGTATCCAAGCAGCTTCCCCTTCGGAACCTCGAAAACACATTTTTCAGGATTCAATTTGACGCTGAACCTTCAGAGGTTCATGAATGTTGCGGCTAAGTTCACGATCAGGTCACAAGCTTGAGCCATTTTGACCACTATGTCATCAACATAGATGGCGATGGTTGGTTTTGGCCGGTCGACCTAATTAGGTTGGTTGAGCGGGTCGATCTGGTCGACAAAGCATTGCTGCATGCACCATTGATAGCTGGCACCAGCGTTCTTCAGGCCAAAAGGCATGGTTATGTAGCGGTACGAACCATATGGGGTGATGAACGAGGTTGCGAGCTGATCAGACTCTTTCATCGTGATCTGGTGATAGCCTGAGTAGGCATCCAGAAAGGAGAGGATCTCGCAACCCAAGGTGGAGTCGGCTATCTGGTCTATGCGTGGCAAAGGAAAATGATCCTTCGGACACGCCTTGTTGAGGCCAGTGTAATCAACACAAATTCTCTATTTCTCGGTCTTCTTTTTAACAAGAACAGGATTGGCAAGCCAGTCAGAGTGGTATACCTCTTTGATGAATCTGGCTACCAAGAGTTTGGTGATCTCCTCGCCTATGGCCCTACGCCTCTCATCGTCGAAGCGACGCAGGCGCTGCTTGGTGGGCTTCGAGCCCGGGATGTCAGAAGGCTTCCATGTGAAGACATCGCGATTGGCGTGTAGGAAGTCGATGAGCTCGCATTCCTATTTGGCCAGGAGCTAGGTCTCGATCCTCATCGTCTTGGTTGGGTTGGTGGGGTCGATCCCCACCGCCTTAGTTTCCTCAAGCGAGCGGAAGGCCGTCGAGGAGGTTGGTTTGTTGGAGTCTAGGACTGCTAGGGCTGACATTTCAGTGAGCCGAGGGAGCTTAGCTGAGTTGATGATGGCAGTGGCGAGCTCAAAATGCTCGCGGTCGCACGTGAAGGCGTGCGAAAAGGTGCTACCCATAGTGATGACGTCGTTCGGCCCTGGCATCTTCAGCTTGAGGTAGGTGTAGTTGGGGATCTCCATAAACTTGGCGTAGCATGGCCGCCCCAAGATGGCGTGATAGGACCTAGGAAAGTCCACCACCTCAAAGGTGAGGACCTCCGAGCGGAAGTTGGCTCGGTCGCCAAACGTGACGGGCAGGTTGATCTACCCAAGCGGGTACGCCTGCGTTCCTAGGATCACGCCGTGGAAGGGGGAGCTCACTAGACGGAGCTTCGACAGGGGAATGCGCATGGCATTGAGGGTGTCGATGTAGAGGATGTTGAGGCCGCTACCACCATCCATCAGCACCTTGTTGAGGTGCTTCTTATAGATGATGGCATCAATAACAAGCGGGTAGCGCCCCGGTCTGGCGATGTGGGAAGGGTGGTCCCTCTAATCGAAGGTGATCGGAGATTCTGACCAGCTAAGGAAGGAGGGGATGGCCGTCTCGGCGGTGCATGCCTCTCTGTAGTGTACCTTGTGCTGGCGTTTGGAGCAGATGGCATCAGATCTCCCAAAGATCATGATGCATTCCTCGGGATCAGGAAAGTCGTCCACACCCTTGCCTGCCACACCCCCTTTCTTGGCTACTGCCTCCTTGCCCTTTCCTTCCTTTGGCCCACCGGCCTATCACAGAAAGTGCTTGAGGAGTTCACAGTCCTTATAGAGGTGCTTGATGGGGTAGGCGCGGTTGGTGCATGGGCTCTCCATGAGCTTGTTGAAGTAGTCGGGCAAGCCCTGCTGGGGCTGCTTGCCCGCACGATCGGCTGCGGCGACCAACGCGGAGTCGGCCGATCAGCGGCGATCCTTCTTGTTCTTCTTGCCCCTCTATGTGGAGGGGCCCTCGTCTTGGTCCTCGCTCTTGGCTTTGCCCTTGTCTCGGCCTCCATTGAAGATTGCTCCGACCACCTCCTCGTCGGAGGCGTGGTTCGTGGTGACGTCGAGCAGGTCGCGGGTGGTACGGGGCTTCAGGCAGCCAAGCTTGTGGATCAGGGACTCATAGGTTGTCCCAGAGAGGAAAGAGCTGATGACGTCTGTGTCAACGACATTAGGGAGAGAGTTGCATTGTTTGGAGAACCTACAGATGTAATCCCATAGGGACTCGTTGGGCTCCTGCTGCCAGCTCTTAAGGTCCTAGGAATTCCTAGGGTGAACATACGTCCCCTAAAAGTTCCCGATGAAGATTCTCTTGAGGTCCACCCAGTCATAGATGTTGTCGTGCAGGAGGAATTCGAGCCACGCTCGAGCATGTCCCCCCCATGCAGATGGGGAGGTACTGAATGATGAAGTGGTCATCATCCACTCCACCGGCTCGGTAGGTGAGCCAAAAGTCTTCGAGCCATATACCAGGATTCGTCTCCCTGGTATACTTGGCGATGTTGGTGGGTGGCCGGAAGCATTGTGGGAATGACGCTCTCTAGATGCAACAGCCAAAGGCCCGGGGTCCCGGGCCATCCAGGCTGGGACTCCGGTCATTCGGTCGGCGACCATGTTTGGGGTGCGTGTCGCCGCTCCCCTCGATGGTCCGACCAGGGCTCGTGCCGGCTGCTCTCATTGCCTCATGATGGACATCATCATCATGCTAGACCTGACGCTGGTTGTTCATGATGCTACGAGCATCTCAGTTCAGACCAAGGCATTCGCGCACAGGCGGTCGGTGTGGAGCAGGCGCCGAGTTAGGACATGGTGCGGCTGTGGCCTCAAGTGCCATGCTCGGTGGCTATAGCGGTGAGTAGATGGAGCGACTCGACTGGTGCACCTCCATTCCCCCGATGGGGAAAGAGGCCGCCAGTCGGTGTCACGATGCGGAGCTCTCTGCCTGTTGAACGGCAACGGTCTCCACCAGCGCCCAGAGATTCCGGTGGATCGCCTGTTCCTGGGGATCGTCCGGCTCGGGAAGGCTGCGCAAAAGCATTGCCGCAGTGATGATGTTCTGGCCAGCCTGAGCGAACTATGGGGGATCATTTCCCCCATCCATGATGTTGCGCTGGACCTGATGGGCGCACCCCCAAGCGCCGCTCGCTGGGTTACGCGCGTGCCGCGCAGAGTGCTGCACCGAGCGTGCTGGTGCAAGCGGTGGCTGGTTCTACCGCCTTTGACGTAGCTCCTCATCGTGCTCCTGCGCACATGCGAGGGCTTCCACACGAGGGTCCAGAGGGGTGTGGGTCTGAAGAGACTCCGCCACCACCGGCAGCTGTCCTATGGCGTCTGCCATAGTGCACTCCCGGGACAGAGGGTGACTAGGTGCCACATCACCGATGCTGGAGCCGTCCCTCTAAATCTCATCGTCTATGAGGTCGTGGAAAGAGGTGGGAGCGTAGCTCACCATCCCCATGAATTTAGATGTGAGAGGGGGTGGCGTCAGCATCTTTCGGAGCCCCCGGGCATACACATTTGTGGGAGACGTGAGGCCATTGGGGAACTGGCCGTTTGGTGGCTGTGGTGTAGACAATGGGGTCCCTCCGGATAATCGGCAGAAGATAGTAAATAGCGAGTAAAGAACAAAATGTACGTTACTCACAGTGGGGTTTGAGCCCAGCGTGGGCTCAGTGCGAAGCGCAGGCGCCTCATCGTTGAGGTCGTTGGGTGGCTCAAAGACGACGGAGGGCGTTCCTCCTCCGATGGGTGCTGGGACAAGTGCCTCCTCGCAAAGGCGAAGCACGCCGAGCCGGTCGGTGACGAAGTCCAGGCTCCTAAAGAGGAAGGCCTAGGACGGTTCGAGGATAGGAGGAACCCATGTCATAATAGGTGGGAGCGTAGGAAACTCCAGCGAGCCGAAGCAAGTTGTATCGCTTGAGCCCGCCATACCAAAGATGGTGAAAAGGTGGGCCATCCGATGACCAAAAGCGTGAATGTACGACGTTCTCCCCACGAACGGCGTCAACTATCGGTGTAGAAAGTGACCAACAAGTAAATATTTATAGTTTTGTCGTACGTTGTGATCGGATGTGTTCTAGCACTCAATAACACATGGTTTATATCTTGGTTCGTGCAATGTGCCCTACGTTCGATTTGAGCTCATCGGTGACTTTATTCACGAGCCTAGGTGCTCAAGTTTGCTATAGGGTTACAAGCGGACGAGAGAGGAGCAGTCCCTGTGTCTCTCGATGGAAAGGTCATATGGATGCTAAGAGCTCGATTGTCGCTTCAACTCAAGCTGTGTGTTTCGAGGTTCGAACCTAGCGGTTCTGTTGTTGTGTATTGAATTGGTCCCCCTTTGTTAGAGAGAGAGCGCATCCCTTTTATAGATCAAGGGATGCCTTACAAGTGAGAGAGAGAGAGTGCACGATACTACTAAGTCTTGTTGCACACGCCATCAGGTACAAGATGATGGTTGGCGCCCACAATACTGTTGATGTCAGACGCATGTGGGACGTTTTTATCGTGTTCCACCAGGTATGATAAATGCCGGCGCCCACAACACCGTGGATGCCCAGATGCATGTGGGGGGGCTTACCGTGTTTGCCTGGTATGGGAATTGATGGTGCCCACAACACTGTAGGGCAAATGTCAGTGCTCTCAACACCGTTTGGGTTCTGACATGTCTAGAAGGTTGCAGGGCACCCTTCTGACATGTCTTGTCGGTACTGTCCTGCAGTCGTGCAGGGTACGGTCTTCGGTATTATGGTTTAACTTGAGTGCCCTGCCTTACTTGCTCTGCCCATTTCTTGGGTCCTTACTAAGCGGGCGTCCCCAATCGATTGGTCCCTGTTGGCTTGAACTGCGTCGGTCGGAGAAGAGCTATGAGCAGGGGTTCAGTGTTTCCCCGGTCGGAGACGTGGGTCAGAGTTGGAAGCGGCGTTGGCTAGGCCTTCCGGTCGGAGATGCGTGTCGAAGTCAGAAGCGGCATTGGCCAGGCCTTCTAGTCAGAGACATGGGTAGGAGTCAGAGCACGAAGGCGTGCGTTGGCCAGGCCTTTTAGTCAGAGAAGCGGGCTGGAGTCAGAAGCGAGCACTGTTCCTCTTTGGCCAGGCCTTTCGATTGGAGAGGTAGGGCGGAGTCAGAAGTGAGCGATGTTCCTCCTTGGCCAGGCCTTCTAGTCGGAGACTGGATCGCCCTTCTATCCTGTCGTTTAGGTGTCTGGGCCGGCCCATGAGTTGCGCGTCATTCGCAACATCGTCTGTTGGGCCGAGCTTTTGCTGGGGAGCAGGCCCATTAGGGACCCCGAATTTATGAACCCGACAACATGAGAAGACCCAAGATATCAAGCATAGTCCAAGCATGAAGATGGGAACCAAGCCGGACGCAAGATCACAAAGAAACAAGCTCGGTAGAGGTGACCGGATGCGGCCATTATAGGGACCGGACATGTCCGATGAGTTGCTCGGCAATGGCATGGGTCAGCAGCTATGACCGGACGCTGAGCGAAGCTATGACCAGATGCACTGATGACACTGCTCTTTGTCATGACAATGTTTTTAGCGTGACCGGACGCAGCGACACTGGACGACCGAACGCACAAAGTACAGCGTCCGATCGAGTCCATAGAGGTTCCAGTGTGACCGAACGCGTCCGATCAACACGCACACTCTAACGGTCGAGACGACCAGACGCGTTCGGTCAGTAGCAAAAAGCTGGGTTTGGCCCCCAACGGCTACTTTCTTGGTGGGGCTTATAAATAGACCTCCAACCGGCCATTTGAGATGTGGAGAGCTAAGGAAATATACCAAGGGTGTTGATACACCATTTTAGTGATCTCCACTTGCATAGTGCTTATTGATTCATTAGGTGATTAGCGTAGGTGCTTTGCGAAGAGCTTAGGTTGATTAGACCACCACTTATGCGCTTGCTCAAGGTTTAGGCTTAGTGTTTAGTGAGCTTTGCACACCTCTTATCACTCGGTGCTTGTGCGCACCATTGTTGTACATTAGAGGGGCTTGTAGTCTTGCGAGATCACACCAACCGCGTTTGTGGTGTGGCCGCCACCGTGTACCGAAGGGAAAAGGCCCTCGACTGTTCGGACGGAAGCTTGATAGTGAAGACAGCGGTGAGCGGTCCGGGAGAGGCTTGCCGGAAGGCACACCGGAGACCCACTTACGCGTGGGGAAGGCCCAGAGCTATCCATAGAGTTACCCAACTAGAAGCTTGGCCCTCTGAGGGATTCCTTACAAGGGGCTCTAACGAGGACTAGGGGGAAGCTTACGCGCTTCTTGATACCTTGGTAAAAATACCAGAGTCATCGATGGGAGTTTGCATATCTCTACCTTACTCTTTAGCTTCCACATTTATATTGCAATCTTGGTGTGTGTTTTACTTTCCTAGCTTAGTAATAGGCTAGTTGATAGGTTTGGAACCTAGGTTTCATGCACCTTTTGTGGTAGAGATAGCAGCACACCTCGCAAAACAGTAGTTCCACATTTAGATAGTTTATCTTTTGCATAGGTTTTGACTAGGTGTAATTAGTGGCAATAGTTTAGAGTTAGAGTTTTAAGTTGCCTAATTCAACCCCCCCTTTAGGCATCATGGTCCCATTCAATTGGTATCGAGCCGGTTGGCTCAATTTGGACCTTTGGCTTCACCCGTCATTGAGCCGACGCTATTTAGAATGGTTGGGATGGATACCTCTAGGCCTCGCACTTTGATGGCACTAACTTCCCTACTATAAAGCTAGAATGGCTTGTCACCTTGAGGCGGTAGATTTGGGTGTTTGGAGAGTCACTCGTGATGAGATGAAACCCATTAAGAATCCTGATAAACCCATAAAGAGTGAAGAAAAAGAAATTCATTTCAATGCTAGAGCTAAAAATTGCTTGTTTGAATCTTTTAGCATGGATGTGTTTAACCAAGTGTTCACTTTAAATACGGCACATGAAATTTGATTAAAACTCCAAGAGCTCCATGAAGGCACAACTAATATCTGTGAGCAAAAACATGGTCTAGCTAAACAAAATTATGATTCCTTTAAAATGAATGATGATGAACTTGTTCGTGATATGTATTCTCATTTGAATCTAATTATCAATGAGCTCCATTCAATAGGATTAACAAAGCTAGATGATGCGGACATCGTGAGGAAGATCATCTTTATGCTACCACAAAAGAAATATGCAAGCATCATCGCCATCCTTCACAACATGGAGGACTTGAGCACCATGATCCCGGCCATAGTCATTGGCAAGATAGTGGCATTTGAAATGTCACGCAAGATGGGTCAAGGAGAAGCGTCTTCATCAAGCAAAGGCAAAGCTCTCGCATGTAGTGAGAAAAAGAAGATGAAGGGCAAGCAAGTTGAGACAAGCTCAAGCTCAAGCTCCTCAAGTGAAGATGAAGAAGAAGATGATGAAGATTCAAGTGGTGATGATCAATCTTCCTCCTCCACCTCTAACCTTGATAAAGAATCTATCAAGCTTATCAACAAGGTGGAGAAGATGATCCAAAAACTAAATGGCAAGGGTGTGTCCATCCAAATTCAAGATTTTATCTTCACCAATCAAAGAAATGAGCAAATAAAGGAAGGATGCTATGGATGCAGCGAGTTGGGGCACTTTGTGGAAGTTTGTCCAAACAAGCCCACACCCAAGACAAAGAAGAAGGCATGCAAGGACAAAGCCCTCACATCAAAAAGGTCATGGGGTGATTCTTCAAGTGAAGAAGACGACCATCACAATAGGCGAGGTCACAAGCACTCATCATCAAGCTCTTCTCGTGTGTGCCTTATCGCACGAGGTAACGCAACTCATCCTCTAGTGAGAGTGATAGTGATGATGAAATGCCTTCTCTTAATGAACTTGTATAAGAAAATCTTAAAAAATGCTAAAGCTTGCACTAGCCAACAAAAGAAGCTAAAAATGTTACAAGAAAAGCTAGATAGTTCACAAGAAGCATATAAAACCTTGCTTGAACAATATGAGACATTTGCTAATCTCAATATTGAACTATCTACTAAAATTGAGCAACTTGAGGATAGTGTAATAACAAATGCATGCACAATCAATGATGATCAACTTGTAAAGAAAAATAAAAAATTAAAAGAAAAGTTAGCTAGCTCACAAGATGCTTATAAAAGTTTGCTTGCTAAAATAGAAACCATGTGCAAACATTGTGATGAGCTAACTAATTGTCGGTGCGAAAAGTGACCAACTAGTAAATATTTGTTGTTTTGCCGTACGTTGTGATCGAATGTGGCCTAGCACTCAATGACATAGGGTTTATACTGGTTCAAGCAATGTGCCCTATGTCCAGTTTGAGTCGGTCGGTGACTTTATTCCTGAGCCCAGGTGCTCGAAGTTTGATGTGGGGTTACAAACGAGAGGGAGTAAGATGGGGGGTGTTAGAGATCCGGTCGAACTCTGTACTAAAGGGCCAAGAGTGATGGGAGCTCCTACATGCGCTTGGTATTCGAACGTGCGCTCTGTATAGCTTTAGAAAGTCTAAAGCTAGCAAGGAGTGAGTCGGAATAATCCATCTTATGTCTGAATCGTCCTTTTTTTGGAGAGAGTGCCTCCCCTTTTATAGATGAAGGGGACGGCCTTACAAGAGAGAGAGAGAGGGAGTGTGTGCTACCTAGTATTGTTGCCCACGCCATCGGGTACGAGATGGTTTGTCCATGCCTACAATACTATTGACACCCTAATGCATGTGGTTGGTTCCATCATGTTCTTCTGGTATGGCAAATGTCGACGCCTACCATACTGTAGGGCAAATGTCGGCGCCCAAAACACTGTTCGCATCCTGACATATCTGGAAGGTTGCAAAGTACCCTTCTGACATGGCCTGACAGTACTGTCCTACAGGTGTGTAGGGTACGGTCCTCAATATTGCGGTGGACTTGTGCGCCTTACCTTATCTGCTCTGCCTAATTTCTTGGGTCCTCACCGAGCGGGCGCCCCCGTTCGATTGTTCCTAGTCAGCTCTGACTGCACCGGTCGGAGAAGAGCCATAGGCAGAGGTTCGGTGTATTCCCGGTAGGAGACGTGGGTCGGAGTCAGAAGCGAGCGTTGTTCCCTCCTTGGCCAGGCTCCCGGTCGAAGACATGGGTCGGAGTCGCAAGCAAGCGTCGTCCCCTCCTTGGCTAGGCCTTCTAGTCGGAGACTAGATTGCTCTTCCGGCCTATCGTTTAGGCATTTGGGCCAGCCCAGGTGTTTTGCGCGTCATTCGCAATGTTGTCTGCTGGGCCGAGCTTTCGCTGGGAAGCAGGTCCATTAGGGACACCAGGTTTATGAACCCAACAGGAATCCCCAGGTGATTTAGGTAGAATCATCTAGGGGATTTCTTCATTTTGTCAGCGTGTGCGCGCGAGCGCACCCGGTGGGTGTAGCCCCTGAGCCCCCGGGCGATTTGGGTAGAATCGTCTAGGGGGTTTTTGAGTTGCCAGCGGGCTGGTGGGTGTAGCCCCCGAGCCTGCATCTGACTAGTGAGTCAGTTAGAGGCTGAATATCTTGGTACTCTTTCCTGGGGCCACAGACTCCTGTGTTTCTATCGTTCAGGGTGTTTGCCCATGTTTGTCCTGCCCAGCGATTTGCGCGATCGGTTGTTTTCCCGAGTTGACGTCGGGCAACCCGAGCCCCCGAGCCCCATTGGGTTCGGTAGTGGTTGGTCTAGTTCCGTGCATTACCCCGTCCACAGTTTTTGCAACTAGAGGGGCTGAGCTAATGTCGCTTGCCTCGATGTCTCGAGTGACACGCTCGGTGAGCTCACTAACGGGTGCGTTCAAGAGGAATCCGGGTCCGTCGCTCGTGATGGGGTCGGCATAGCCCTCATGTGACATTCCAGTGCTCCTTAACCTGCCTCTCGACAGATGCCCGGGTCATTCCGTAGATCGACTCAGGTGGCCCGCTGGCCTCCCCTCGATGGAGATTCTATGGGCATGGCTCGAGGTTAGGATCAAACGAGAAGGTTGAGATGACCTTGACTGCTTCTGGATAGATCGGGCGAGGGCCGCTGGGGCTCATCTGCATTTTCTTCCCTGGCTCTATTTGACACGAGGTGGCCTCAAGCCCTTCGCGTGCCGGCCTTCGAACCGCGGTCGGTCGTCGCTCATATTGAATGAGGCGACTACCATTTCGTGACGCAACACGAAGCATTGTGATGCATCAATTGCATATGCAATGCTTTCAATGTATGGGATGAATGAATGATTGCATGGATGAATGTGTGAATGCATGTATGATTGCATAAATGAATGATCATGCATGAAAAAAATAAAGTAAGACGGTTTGGTAAAGTTACCTTGATGACTTGAGTGACGGGTTTTGGGGAGCTTTTATCGGATATGTCCGAATGGGATCCTGTGTCCATCGTTTGTGACGGAGATGGCGTGGCCCACATGGGGCATCCTGCTACTCCTTACCTGTCTCTTGGTAGTCGCCTGAGCCGTCCGATCGACTCAGGAAGCCTGTTGGTCTCTCCTTGATGGGGATCCCATTGTTGGGCCCTTCCAAGTCTGGCTTGGGGAGGCGAAGGGCTGTCTACATGCGGTTGCGCCTTGTTTCCTATGCCCGGCATGCGGTAGTGGTGGCCCATGCCCAGACCATGTCCCGTCTATCCAGGCATCGTTTCGTTGGGCAGGGCGCGTCCTATCAGTCAGGATGTGTCCCACCACATCCCATCCGCATTGGATGGGGGAAGGGAGAGGGTTTTTCGCCCCAATCCTTCGCCTTTCTCCAACTGTCGTGTCTCCTCCTTAAATAGGAGAAGGGAGAGGGTTTTCTTCCCAATCCTTCACCTATTCTCCAACTGTTGCTTCTCCTCCTTCTTTCTTTTCACCAAGCACGTTCATGCGCCACGGCGGTTCCTAAGTGAGAGAGGGTAAAGCGAGGGAGAGGAGAACTCACAGATCCGTTCGTGAGTCTGAAGCGCGATGTCGAGCTAGAGGCCATCCAATGTAGACGAGGCAGTGCTGGCCGCCTTCACCAAGAAGGGGCTGCTCCCACCAAAGGAGGCAGCGCACTAGAGGGCTCCTACGCCAGGGGAAGCCGTTCCACGACCTCAGGCCAACGAGGTCATATCCTTCCTCGCCTTCCATGAGCACGGGCTAGGATATCTAGAGCACTGGTTCCTGCACGGGCTCCTCAATGAGTGGGGCCTAGAGGTGCAGCACCTCAATCCAACTAGGGTGCTGCACGTTGCAGGCTTCGTCATTGTCTACGAGGCCTTCCTTGGGATGGAGCCGCACATGGACCCCTTCCAGTGGATCTTCACCAGATGAGCTTTGTTGGAGGGGAAGCCGCCTAGGACTGCATCGGTGGGGGGTTTTGCCCTGCAGAAGAAGTCGAGGCTATCGGGCTCCTACCCCGCGTACTCCCCCTATGACTCCAATTGGGGGTGGCAAGGGGAGTGGTTCTATATCAGGAACCCAGCGGAGGTGTTGTTCCCACCATTCACTAGAAGGAGGTTAGAGAGGCGGGAGAGTTGGTCGTGGGGGCCCTCTAGCAAGCAAAACAAGCTAGAGGTCATCAAGGCAGAGCTCTAGAAGTTGGTGCAACACGGCCTCGATGGGCTGCAGGTGTTCCACACCTTCTTTCGCTATTGGGTCGCCCAGCTGGCAGAGAGGAGGCGGCCGATGTGGATGTACTCTGGGCTGATGGATCCTGACCGCATGTCGCCAAAGGAGTTGGTGAAGGACGAGGTCTGGACTCAGCTCGACCGGGTGCTGCAGCTAAGGAATAAGGAGTCCCTTGAAGGAAAGCCCGGACCTCTCCACGCATACAAAGCTATCAATCTGGTATGCTCCCCTCCTCCTTTCCCGTGACCTTTTTTCTCTTGCTTTCCTTTGTTCTAACGTTGAGTTGTCCATTTTGTAGGGACTCACGGCTACAAATCCCGGCCGCATCTTTCGAGGGGGGCAGAGGGCATGACTCGGTAGGCTACCCTGAAGGAGGCGGCGGACGCCAAGAAGAAGAAGAGAGCTGAGAAGGCTCAGAGGAGGCAGGAGAAGGAGATCACCCTAGCATAGCTCTGTTTTTATCCTTTCTTTTTCACACCTACCCGTTTGACCCATAGGCTGCAACCTTAAGAACCTAGGCATGGCCCGCAAGGCTCGGTTGCCAGAACTGGGAGGTCGTGGCGGGGCATGATCGGTCGGGAGTCTAAAATAAAGTTACATAGGGTAATTAAAGGAGCGAGCTACCCTTTCATTTGGGCAAAAAGTATTTACTATATGATAGTAAAAAAGAGAGGTGGTATCGCACCCTCGTGGAGCCCCTGAGCGACCCAGCCGAAAGTGTTCAAAGCCGGGGTGCTTTGTAGTGCTTAACGTTGAATGAAAGAAAATGGTAAGGCCGAATTTTAGGGGAAGAAACGACATAACTGTTCAATGTTCCAAGTGTTGGTGAGAACATCGCCGTTGTCGTCCTTCAGTCGGTAGGCGCCCGATCGGATCACCTCGGTCACCGTATAGGGACCTTCCCATAGGGGAGAGAGTTTATGTTTCTCCTTGGTTGATTGGATTCTTCAGAGTACGAGGTCTCCGACCTCAAGGATCCTCCTCTTGATTTTCCTTTCATGGTACCTACAGAGAGTTTGCTGGTACCGAGCGGAGCGGATGATGACTGTCTCGCGGGTCTCCTTGAGCAGGTCGACCGCATCTTGCTGAGCCTCCATGGCTCGGTCGCAGTCGAAGGCCTTCACTCTTGGGGCGCCATGATTGAGGTCGGAGGGCAGCACTACTTCAGCTCTGTAGGCCATGAAGAAGGGTGTGAACCCTGTGGATCGGTTTGGGGTCATTCTCAGGCTCTAGAGGATCGCTGGGACCTCTGTAACCCATCGTCCGATGTACTTACTGAGTCAGTCAAAGATGCATGGCTTGAGTCCTTAGAGGACCATGCCATTGGCCTGCTTGACCTGACCGTTGCTACGTGGATGTCCGACTGAGGCCCAGTCCATCCTGATGCCGTATCCATCACAAAAGTCTAGGAACTTCTTCCCGGTGAAGTTAGTTCCGTGGTCAGTGATGATACAGTTAGGAACACCAAACCGGTAGATGATGTCCAGGAAGAACTTGACCGCCTCTTCCGAATGAATGTTGGTGATGGGCTTTGCCTCTATCAACTTGGTGAATTTGTCCACTGCTACAAGTAGGTGAGTGAAGCCGCCCGAGCCCTTTTTGAGGGGTCCGACCATGTCGAGGCCCCAGACCGTGAATGGCCAGGTGATGGGGATGGTTTGAAGCTCTTGTGCCAACAAATGAGTTTGCCGAGCGTAGAACTGGCATCCCACACACCTGCAGATGACCTCCTCTGCATCTCATAGCGCGGTGGGCCAGTAAAAACCTTGGCAAAAGGATTTTCCAACCAGCGACCTCGGGGCCATGTGATGTCCGTAGATTCCTACATGGACCTCGAGGAGGAGCTGTTTCCCTTGGTTGGTAGGGATGCACTTCATGAGTACTCCTAACGAACTTTGCCTATAAAGTTTGGTACCGAATGTGATGAACATCTTGGCATGTCGAGCGATCCATCACGCTTCAGTCCTTTCGGGTGGGAGAACATCCTCGAGGAGGTAGGCGAGTAGCGACGCTCGCCAATCGGCTTGATCGAGTCCTACTATGGAGACATCGGAGGGTGACGTCATCATGGAGGCACCGAGGTCAAAGCCCCCGAGTGCCAGGTTGGCATCGGGGTGTGTCTAGATCGGACCTTCCAGGATGCGGGCGAATGGCTCGTAAAGGTCATTGATGAAGACCCCATCCAGAGACGAAACCTGCCTAGCAGCCAATTTTGTGAGAAAATCAGCGGCATCATTGTCCTTCCGAGGGACATGATGTAGTTCGATCCCATAGAATTTATCCTCTAGCTTGCACACCTCCTGGCAGTATGCTGCCATGAAGGGGGCTTTTGCAAGAGGACTCCTTCATGACTTGATCGACGACCAACTCTGAGTCATCACGGATGTAGAGTCACGTAGCGCCGAGCTCGATGGCGATGTGTAGTCCGTTGATGAGTGACTCGTATTATGTGGTGTTGTTATAGGCCAAAAAGTGGAGGCAGATCACGAAGCGGAGCCTGCTCCCGTCTAGGGAGATCAGAACCACTCCATCCCCTGAGCCGGGCACCATTATGGACCCATCGAAGTACATCGTCCAGTACTCGTGGGTGACGTCTAGGGTCAGGAGCTAGACGACCTCAGTCCATTCAGTGACAAAATCCGCGAGAGCCTGAGATTTGATAGCGGTGCGGGGAATATACCTGATGTCGAGGCCCATTAGCTTGAGTGCCCACTTGGAGATTTGTCCCGCAGCGTCGCGGTTGCGGATTGTAGCAGAACCACCAAAAATAGAACACTTATGGAGGTGCTCGTCTTCCACCAGACACTCAGCACCCCGAAAGCAAGCTACAGCGGGCGGTGTCCGTCGGGCACACCCCAACGGAGAACCCAAAAGATCCACATTTTTCCCAAGGATCCAATAATGAGAACGAGTTACAATACAAGTCCATTTCATACATCAAAGATTCTTAAAATGTACATTATTACATTACCAAATGTTAGAGTGCGAAATGATAAACAGTGGAATTTAAATAAACATCTAGCGATAGGAGCGAGGATTCCGTCTGAGCCCACCAGAATAATCCTCCACACAAGGGTACTTCTCATGCATCACCTACAACAGGGGTAAATAAACCCTGAGTACACAATGTACTCGCAAGACTTATCCGACTAGTGGGAATAATTTCTCGATCCCAAGGAATATGATAAGCTTTATGGTTTGCTAGTTTCTTTTGGTAAAAAGCAATACTAATAGTGAGTCCTTATTTATGTATTATTATCAGCCGTATTAAGTTATCATCTAGCCAGTCTATATAAGCACCTGTTCTACTTTCAAGCAAGAGTTGAGCAATCAGTTCTATTTCTTCTCCTTTCAACTTTCAGTTCTTACTGCGATGCTAGAGTTAAGACAAGTTTTACTGACTTGGCGGCGATTCGCGAACCAATGTGCCTAGCTGGGTGTCCCGAAAACACACGCCCTGCTTGTACCCCAGGCACAAGCAGGACTAACCCATCACTCTCCTATCCCGAGTGTCTAGGTCCCTGTCCAAACTAGGACTCCAAGCCCCCACTCCTGAGTCTCAGACTCAATGTGGTGCAAGGACCTCCACCATCTCCGTCTCCAATCAGTCGGTCCAGAAAGAGCTGGATCCACGACAAGAGAGCAACAAGCCTTCCCTGCGCCCATACCCAAGTATGCGCTCGGGACAATAGATCTGTGACTTGCCTAACGTCCATTGCAACGACCGGTCCTTAATCGACACGAACTGGGAAAAAGTGTAACCAAGTTATGCCCTGTTGGCCACAGGACACAACCCCTTACACCCAGCAGTACCCAAACCATATCCCTGCCCGGTCACCATTTTCTTTTCCACCATTTTATCATGAGTGATTATATTTTATCACCAATTTGCGAGCAACGGCAGGTTACTCATGCTACCTATATCTTGAGCATAGCAGCTACTCAACCTGTACTAGTAGTACTTATGGGTAGATATATTTATACAGATAGTTTCTATAAAATGCCTGTAACTTAAATGCACATCACATATATAATCAGTGATAATTAAAAATAGGGGTTATACACCGGGGCTTGCCTTGGGCAGGCGATGGGTCAGTAGGGTCAGCACCAAATGGCTCCGGGGCTTCCTCCTGCATGGGGATCTCCTCCTCGTATTCCTCGATGACCTCGTCGTACTCCTGTTCATCGACGGGCATGAAATCTACCAGCTCGTAATCTATATGAAATGATGATGTAATGTTTAATAATATGACAACAGCAACTCTAAAATAAAAGTACATCTGTTTAACTACTAAGCTACTGCTACCGACCATGGTATTAAGTTATCTATTGCTATCCACAACAAGTATGAAGTATGGCATTTATCATTATCGCAACTTCTGACTATCCTCACTCCTACGCTTTGATTTACATTATACACAATAAAGCAAGGATAATAGCTACTCTACTTATCAACCTACTTTAGGGCTACAAATTTTATAGCAAGTACCTACCAACCTAGCAAGCCTACTATAAAATTTTTTATATCCATAGCTATCACCAATCTTCCACAAATATTCCTACAATTATTAACCAACATAATATTAGCTCTCTAGTTTTGAATTTATGACCCAATCCTTGTCACAACTAACTGCAATCAATCTAACTGTACTAACAAGTAGATGGTATTTTTGTGAACCTAACAAAATTAGTCTCACTATTTTTGGACCACTACACAATTTACTATAAATTACCAAAGTTGAATTTTGACAACTAAATTGAATAAGCATTAACAAATTTACTTTGGAAAGATGAAACCGCTTCCTACTTCATGGCCGAAGTTAACACTGCTCAAGCCCAATCCAACCTTCCCTCACCAGCCGACGATGCCGCCATCTGCCGGTTGTTAATCACACCATGCAAGACGATGTTCAACGCAGGTGGCCACAGTGAGCCATCAGCGTCTGGTGCATTAGCGAAAAAAAGCCAGCGCTACTTTGACTATTCGCACAACTATCCCAAGCACTATTACGCTAAGTCACGTGCTTTTCATTTACCACCCTCTCCTTTCCTTTCTTTGCCACGGCGCCGACGTCCCCGACACCGTCGCCTGCCAAGACACGGAGGCGGGCATCCCAGGCGGCCACGTCGCCACACCCGACCCTCCAATCCTAACTAAAGGAGTCGATGCTCACCTAGACTTCAACGCGTTGATTGGAAGCGATCGTGAAATCAACGGGGACGCTCATCCTAAGCTCCTCCCGGACGATGGCCCTTTCTCTGCGGCGGCGGGACGTGTTCCGTGAGCCACAACCTCAACAGTGAAATAACTCACGGTAGGCAGCAGAGACTCACCCGTGCTTCCGGTCACGGTGGCTTGATCGTGGCTGGCTCGAGTGGACCCGCCGCGCGACCCGAGGACCTACGGCGGCAACTATGGCGAGAGGCTGCGGTGGCCTCGCTATTTGGGCGAGCAGTGCGCAGAGGATGAACTAGGGCGCACGCGCGTGGTAGAGTGGAGTAGGGCGAAGGTGCGGTGACAAGCAATTAAGCGGGCGTGGACGTGGGTGAGGGAATTTCACGGTGCGGTTCTTGGGTCTTAAAATGACCGGCATTTACGGCGAACTATCCAATTAAGCTTGGCAATGGCGGCAGCGGCGATGGGCGCATTCACCATGTGGCTAAGTACTCACTCCATCCCAAAAGCACTCAATCTCGTTGCCTTAGCAGGCGCTCTACGCCTTCGGTGCGACCGGCGGCGGACGGCGAGAAAGGTAGGCACGTCGGCTAAGCGTCACCACCGAAGGTTGGCGGTGGTGGGGGGACGATGATGTAGCGTGGCGGACGCACGCCGCTATTTGGCAGTGGTAGCCCGTCCCTGCTGCAGTAGTTGCTGTGGCGTCAACGACAACAGTGCAGCCAAGCACGTGGTGCCCGTGGCGCCGCCGAGTAAGTGGCGATACGCAGCTCGGGCGGCGGTGGTGGTAAAAGCGACATGGACGCCATCTGCGGGTAAGCGGCCGGTCCACCGGCGCAGATGCGTGTGCATGGCGTGGTGTGCGGTTACCCACGGCGATGTGAGCTGCGCATGGGACCCGATGGCTCGGCCGACGCGTGCAGAAGGCGAAGTGCAGGGTACGCGGCGCTCGTATGCAGCATGGCAATAGCGGCCATACTGGCTAGTCAAGCGCCCAATACAGTGCAGTGGCGGTCGAGATGCGCAGCCGCCAAGTCCATGCGCATCGCGTACATCGCCGAGCATAGCAATGGGAGCGCACGCGGTAGCGCAGCGGCGTCTTGGCAGCAAGCCAAACAACGATGCTAAGCCAAGCGAGTTGTGGTGGTGACCGCGAAAAATGGACCATGTGTCGTGTGCACGCTTTTAAAGCAAATGAAAATTCAAACCCAAATGCTACAACCGCTAAACCAGTTGTTCTACTCGGAAAAAAGGTACCTAAGGCTAATAATCGTGCCAAAACACCTCGCCACTTCTTAACCCGGTCGCTCTACAAACTTTGCCAAACAAAACTTCATCATCGACCCATTTTAAACTTACAGCGAATGACTTAAACTTGAACGGTTTCAGCGTCGATTCCAATTCCGACTCTGGGTATACTAGCTAGCGAACCTCATCCTCGACCACACCTATTTCATCGCGCCACTACGAGTAAGTACTACAAACCCTATCAAAGTTCGTGATAAACGTGCTATAGCATTTTTGTCCAGATAAACATTCGCTTAGAATGCTAAACAACATAAACGTAACATTTGTTTCCTATTTCGGATAAAAGCGTTTCAAGTGTCGAACATTGATTTACACTCCATGTTACACACTATTCCACATAAGTATGATGCTCATACAACGTTTTTAGGTAAAAAGCAGTACAATGTAACACCGAGGGTGTTACAAATCTACCCCTAAAACAAAATCTCGACCCAAGATTTCATGTGCCTGTGTGAGAAGGGAGATAGGAATTACATTAAATTGACAGAACTTCTCGAGAACTGTGAGAGAAGGTGGGGTAATACTTCAATAGGTAACTCTCTTGCTCCCCACGTGGTTTCATCCTCGAAATGGTTTTGCCAACATCACTTTGTAAAACTTTACCACACTATTCCTGGTTCCTCTTTCTTTCTCATCTAAGATTTTTACAGGTGCTCAACATAAGTCAAATCCAATTTGGAGAGGAAGTCCTTCAATTTCACGACTTCATCGGGGAACATAAACATTTCTTCAATTGTGATACATGGACACATTGTGTAACTGCCAGATAGGATATCTAGAAGCTATAGAGCGGTAAGCAACTAGGCTACCTTTGCTTCAAGATTTTGTAAGGACCCACATATCGGGAGCTAGCTTGCCATGGATACCAAACCGATGCACTCCCTCTCATAGGAGACACCTTGAGGTACACATAATCTTCAACTTCAAACTCCAAAGGCCTTCACAAACATGCGCATGAAACTACAGTCGCGGCCCCACTTCAGCCCAACTAAGTGGCGTCAGACATTTCTTCCGTGAGAAGAGCTTCAAATGGCGCCATGCGGATACTTTCTTGGTAGCTATTATTGTAAGAGAATTACTGCTAGCTTCAAGTAGGCATCCCACTTCTCAAGGAAAGAAATGGCACAAAGCTCTTAACATATCTTCGAGCACTTGATTTACCCTTTTGGTTTGGCCATCGATTAGTCACTGGGGTGATAGGTTGAACTGCAGAGAAGAGCTAGTCCCAAGGCACTCTGGAGTTGCTCCCGCAAGCGAGAGACAAAAGCGATCCCCTATCGGAGATGATAGTGAGGGAACTCCATGTATGGAGTCTGGTCGGTCCAAGTACAACTCAGCACTCTTTGTCTAGTAGAATATTTAAGCGTTCACTAGGAGAAATGAGCTGACTTGGTGAGGTGATCACAATAACCTAGATAGAGTTATAGCCTTTGGTGCGTGCGCAGGGTAAACCCACAATGAAATCCATGGAAATATCTTCCCACTTCAAACGAGGAATGGGCAAGAAATTGCAGATATCCTAGAAATGCATATGATCCTTAACTCTACCACAAGTGTCGCACTCAGCGACATGCGGAGTGATATCACCCTTCATGTTGGACCACCCGGTATAAGTGGCGCGAGATCATGATACATCTTATTCTTTGCCGGGATGGATGAAGCGACTTTGAATGATGGGCTTCATTCAAAATCTTCCTCTTGAGCTCCTCATTGGATGGAACCACCGGTATATCCTTATATCTCACCCTCCATGTTTATCAATACTAAAGTGAGGGCCACGCCCTTGACCCCATCAACTTCCTAATGTGAGAATCTCTTGGGTCTTCCTTTTGCTCCCGAATAATGCAGCTCCAACAATTCTCGAGGTCAGCGCAATGTGAGCCAACACTTGACATGGTCAAGAGACAAAGTTGTTTCCTCAACTTTGATGTGACTTTCGACTTCGAAGCATCGGCTACAACATTGGCCTTTCTAGGTGATAATGGACTTCAAGTTATAGTCCTTTATCAATTCTAACCATCTCCTTTTGCCACATATTCAGCTCGGATTTGAGTGAAAATATACTTGAGGCTCTTTGTGATCTGTAAAGATATGCACTTTGTTGCCCAACAGATAGTGGATCCAAATCTTTAGAGCATGGACCCGCAATGAGCTCTAAATCATGGTGGGGTAATTTACTTCATGCTTTTTCGGGGTTGGTATAAGCATAAGCTATCACACTGCGCCCATCTTGCATAAGCTTTTTAACCCGTCTTTGAGGCATCACAATATACATCAAAGGGCCTATCAATATCCGGGTTGGGGCCAACCACAGAGGAGGCGATGGTGAAAAGTCTTCGAGCTTGGAAAGCTTCT